>CM055094.1:7979233-9179233 GCA_029204225.1 Diphasiastrum complanatum | reverse complement strand
CCCAATGAGCTATGCCACATGTCAGAAGCCTATTAGCCAAAAAAAATGTTGCACGCTTACTTATGATCTTTACAACTTCCATGCAACTGTATGTACAACCTCATGTGTGAGCTCAAGGGCATGACTAACATGTATTTTTTGAATCAATTTTGGAGATTCACATATACAAGAGCCAACATTGTCGACCCCAATCCCCCTGCCTTTTTTATAGGAGGGTATCCTCCCACATGTGAGGAGGATATGGAACCTAGATTGGCAAGTTCAACCCAACCCAAGCACCCTTCACCAAACAACATTGCATGCAACAACATCTACTTGTAGCACCTAGGTGGGCTAGCTCAAGCCAACTCAAGTACTCACCGCCCGTCACAAGTGGGATAATAAGGTTGGACGACCAAACCTTGGACTTCGTGATTTGTAGGTTTACCTTTTATTTTAAGATTATCGAGATTGTGAACCGATCGATTCATTTGATTCTAATTGCCTTCTCATCTATAATTCTTTTACATTGTCATTACTTTGAGCTTTATAGAGAGATGGTTCCTCAATGGATTATGCAATATGCTTTCTTTTATTGAGGTCCATATTGTCCACATCACATTGTCTATTGAGCTTATGCTAGCTAGTTTATGGTAAATTGGAAAAGAGCCTCCAGTCGTTGTGAAAATGCCACTACTACTTTTAGCACTAGTAATTGTAAAAAGAACGCCTCTTATGTGCATGAATGTGCAAATAAGATGTAGATAACATAAAGGCCAATGAGATGGAGATAATTATAGCAAGGGCAATGAGAGTAATTATAAAGTCCTAATCAAGGATCCAATACTAAGCAAGCCAAGACAAGCAACACAAAGGAATTGGATGGTGGACAAACTAGCCCAACCAAACCTAGATCTTACGGATCTAGCTCCCAAGCTATGGATCAATCTATCACATGGGAAGGAGGAATCACACCAGTAGCATGTAGCTACTCATCACACAATCAGCATGCACTAGTGAGAGCCCAATGGGTATACTTATACTCTCCAAGGCCCATGCACCACTAGTAGTGCACAGTGACACCTCATTGGACACCTATGCGACCTATCTGGGCCACATCATCCAGTTCCCCTATGACTCACTGATAGACCCATAATAATCCACCATCTTGAGTTAGGCCTCCAACCATTAATTATGACCATATGCACACAAGGGCCCCAAACCCCTCATAATCATAATTAACTTACGGGTCGAGGCAGACCTACTGCCTCGAGCGGGATAAACTCTCTGAGATCAGTCGTGGGCATGACAATAATGCTGGCAAAAGGGCCAAGTTTCTAATAGATAAGTAATTGATGGTAGAGGAAATAGCATGGGAGATAGTTCAAGTAAAAGTGATGATTTTAATCCCTAAGGTGTGGCCCAAGCTACCATTTGGAAATATAACACTCACAATACCATCAACCTTGGATAAATGCCAAGACGTCGGAAAAAACTAACTAACAGAAAAGGTTAACACATATAGAGGGATAATGATTTGCAGTCAAAAAATTGATGATCCTTGATTGAGTAGCTATTGAAAATTTGATTATTTTGTGTTGGACCTGCAGGGCGGTGATGGAATCTAGGGTATCAAAATGCCCTCAAAGACAAAAATGAGTGTGACACAATACAAATCCAACTAAATTGAGACAATCTTCATATTTTGAGACTTTTTACCACCTAAAATTGACAAGTTAGGATGAATAAAAGTGGTAAATTTAGGAGAAAAATGGCTCTTGATTTGAAAATTGTATCGCATTCCTTGAAACATCTCTCTCTCTCTCTCTCTCTCTCTCTCTCTCTCTCTCTCTCTCTCTCTCTCTCTCTCTCTCTCTCTCTCTCTCTCTCTCTCCCCCATAAAATAATCTATACGTTATTTTGATCACTATTAGATTCAATACAATACAAAACGTTAGCTTAAGAAACACACTGGAAATGATCACGGACCTAGGTCCTTCATACTTAAAAAACCATTGAGTTCCATGTGTGAATTCCTTATATCTACATAGAATCATGTTGTTGAGAAGATTATCTTTAGTGGCTTGAATCAGGAAGTCATTTACAGTTTGAATGGATGACATGATTATATCAATTGTTGGCTCTAGATTTTGTTAAAGAGCTTGAAAGTCGCTTGAATGGATGCATAGAGAGAACTACTGCATCTAGAAGAAGGCTTAGAGTGTTGGAGCTAGGATTGGGAACTGCTGGCTTAGTTGGTTTGCCTCCTAGGTACTACATGTACAATAGCTAGCTGAAAATAATAAATAAATATTCTTATGTAAAGAAAAAAATATTGCCAACTCATTCGATACTCTCATAAATAATCTTTATAATAAAAAAAACAGTACCAAACATTATTAAAAAATGGTGTATCAGATTCGCATTCTACATGCATATGTGTAGTATTCTTATTATGCCGTAAAAACTATAAGAGTGTTAAGTCATCATCTGCTACCCATAATCAGAAATTTATAGAATCAATGCACAAATTACCTCAAAATTGATCCCACTCATAACTATGTATATACAAGTTTATGATCTTCATCAAATGATACAACAATGATATCGGCAAAGAACTGATCGTGATAGACATATTCAATGGGTAAAAATCATCATTTACGAACATTCATTCACATTAAGTCATCAACAAAATCCATAAAATAATCTATACATTATTTTGATCATTGTTAGATTCAATACCATACAAAACATTTGTATATTGAAAATAATCCTCAATTTTTTTTTAATAACTTGTTTGATTAGATATGCCATTGATTCTCAATAATATACATGTCCAAGTTGGAGCTAACTTTCCATTAGAGTCTCTAAAATATTAGCTAACTTCCCATTAGAGTGTCTAAAATATTAGGCTTAGATCAATCTTTTTTTTTTTTCAACAAATTTGTTTTATACTATGAGATCGTAACACATCCAAAATCATGGATCCATAAGCTATTCATAATGAGCTTATTTTGCAAGCAATCATATAATAAAAAATTTTAATGAGTATACTTAGTGTTAGAGTGAAAGTCGTCATTATGCGTTTGCTTGTTTTTTTTTGTTGTTGTGAAGATTATTAAAATATGAGCAGATAAGCGGAATTGGAAGATTATGTACTACATTTAGGGCCCTGAGGGGCCCCCTAAATGAAATTTAGACGAGCCTGAGAGGGCGAGCCTCAATTTCATTTAGGGCTCTCCAGGGCCCTAAATGTGGCGTTATTAGCCACTCTCTCTCTCCCTTCATTGCCCTTCAGAAGTAGAAAGAAGACTCCTGCTTGGGCTTCGCTTGGTCTTAGAGTCCTCTTCAGAGTAAATATTTTGATTCCTCGCATTTCCAACCGATTTAGACGACACCATTAGCATTTTGTAGTAATTCTTGCACAAATATAGTCTTTTTAATCAAAACTAAGTCTTGTGAGTTTGGAAGTTCTTTTGTCGATTGCTCTCAGCTTTGCGATTTTTATATCAACTATATCTTTGAACCTTAGAGTCAGGATCATCCCAGTGGACAAGACCCTCCATCTTCTTCAATAACCCACCAATTGGAATAGGTTCTAAATGAGGCAAGACCAAATGCACAACTCCTCCGCTAGAGTTACAAAGACTATTGCCAGGCAAAAATAGTACAACTCGTTACCATCCAAACACGCATGATCAAACACAAAACCTCAACTACCAAAAACCATTTGATAAACTCAGAGCACCACAAGTTAACATTCTATGCGGAAATTCTGATCTAGTGGAGAGTGCAGATTAGAGATGCAATCACTGACTGATTGCCAACCATCAAAACCATGAACAACATCCACAAGTAACAGAGTGATGGAGGAGCTCACATAAAGCAAAAGAGCTCACAAAGCAAAAGCATCTTGATTACAAAGAGACTGATACATATACAAGTAAAGGTCCCCTTTGCATGGGGACGCCACGTGGCATAGACCTAATAAATGCATGAAATTCACTATTGGCCTCTACGTGGATTTTAGCCTATATACAGGTAAACTCCTGTTATTGGCCCGGGACAAGCCCTCGGGCTGGCTTTTTAACTAAAGCTTACCAAACTAAAATAGTACATAACTGTAAACTACAATCATAGTTGAGCTTACTATTTCTAACTCCCTCTCTTAAGCTCAAGTGTGGTTTAAGTATCAACCTATTGTACACTTATTACAGTATCACAGTTGAAGCTTTTATAAATAAACCCAATCAAATCTAAGCTCAAATGTGATAAGAGTATTAGGATAAAAATGTGTAGCCATGTCCTGGAGTGTCCGTATAGATCATATGCAATTTTCCTGCTACCTATACTCGACTCACACTCAAGTACATAGTCAAAGCACTTGACTCACAAAGTATCAACCAAACACCATGCTCTCAACAAGAGTCTGCCACACTCTGAACTTGACTTGTTCACCATCCAACTTGAAACACAAGCGGACCACATGAGACACAAGACTCACACCGAGGAAACCTCACTGCCACCATGAGATCATCATCCTCCATCTTACTAGGCTAACATCCTATCAGACGCTTACAAGACAAACTCATAACGTTGATAACAATGAGCAACTATGGCTCAACCACACTTCCGCCGTGAAGGGTTAACACCTTGTCACCTCCAAACTTGTCGAAAGTTCCACCACCGCGCAAGCTTAACTCTACAAATTCTAGTAATCCACTGCTCACTTTCATGAGTACCTGGTTAGATGTCCTCTTCGCATCACCACTTCATGAAATGTAGTCAAGTTACTAGATCGCTTTCCAAATTTCCACTTTGGCTCATCCAGTTGACCTTTCAATTGACATCCTTCACCTTATGACCACCACCATTGCATTGCCACCATTAAGCTAGTGTAAACGTCTCCTCAACCGAGACATTTCTCCCTTGCAAAATCATGTGAAGCAACCACAACCACCGAATTTGACAATGCCCTTGTCGATTTTCACCTTGAGAGGCCCCCTCCAAGTGTCCCTTGAGCTTGGTTAGTTCGAACTTCCAAAAAGTTGAATCAATAGACATGAACTATTTCACCATGTTCATCGGCATAATGGGGCACCATGCCTGGCTCTCTCCTGTGGTTGGTTTCCCTCTCTCAATTTTTGCCGATTAAGAGTTTCACGATGGCTCATTGCAAGTTTTCCGCATCTCCTAGCTTTCTCCAATGCAATTCTACCCTTCACTGCTCTAACTCACAATGCACTATGATTAAGCTCATCAAGACCACTTGTGAACAACTTTAGAGCTTCTTGGCTATAGGCACACGCTTTTTTTCCTAGCCTGCCCCGCAGACTTTCAGCCAAAAATTGGATTTAGTTTGGCACACAGGTCACCAAATAGTGAAAACCGTACCTCATTGGGTCACTTATCTCCTGCTCCATCAAATGGTGTCAAGAACGCATCAAAATGCATTTCTCCCTTGATGATGTCGCCGCTCTGTCCATCAACTTTGTGCAGACGTTTTTAGGCTCTAAAATGGCCCTTATTGGACCCCAAAAGCCCTCCTCTAGCCAAAGTTAGGCCCTTCCAAAGTGGCCTTAGAGAATGAGTTCAAAAAATGAACTGTTTCTTCATCTCGAAGAGCTCCTGCCCTTCAATGCCAAATTCACTAGTCGGGACCCTTCAACGGCTTTTGAAATGAAAATTTTTAATGAAGTTGCTTGGCAAAATGCCCTTCAATTGCCTTTAGGCCCATTTCACTCTCCATCCAACCGTGTCCTCCAATCTAACGATCTACGTCGTTTCAAGAGATCTTGATTTTGGCTGTCGATCTGAATGGGCCAAGATCCGACGATTTCCTAGCCTTTTTGCGCACTGAATATGACACATCTGGCCATAGACCACCTCTAGCTGCTAGAGCCCTTTGTTGGTTGGGCGCGCGCGAGCTACCGCAGGCTCCTCCTTTGTTCTCCTTCCATAAACAAACTATGGTTTCGTTCCTTTGCTATGGCTGAATTTGATCAGAGCATCCAAGCTCCTCCTAGAGTCCGCGGCCATCTACGACCTTCAAGCAGCTACTGTTTCTCCCCAGGGCGCCCAGTTGTATAAGCTTATCTCCAAAAAAGACTTAGAATGATGAAAGATCAGAGGTTTTTCCTCCCTAGAACCCTGACTCTCAAAAACCTTTATAGCAAGAGAATTGAATTGCTCTTTGATGAAAGCATGGTTGTCCACGACCTCCTAGCACTTGAGTCGCGCTGCCAGGGCACCCACGTGAAGCCTCTTACAGCTCAAAATTTGGTTCTGTGTGAAGAAAGATCCAACATTTTCTTCTTATAAACCCCAACTGTCCATGAGAATGCTCAGAGAATTGCCAATTACTTCTCACCCTTCCATGGCTAAGCATGGCTTCTTGCGGTCATCACCTAGCTGTTCCATCACCCTACTGTATCTTCTTATAGTAGCAAAATAGCTTCCTACAGAGAAAGATTCAAACTTTTTGCTCTGTAAACCCCCGTTTGCAAAGACTATCTTTGGAACAGCCTTCTGATCAATTCCAGAGAATTGAATCTCCACAACTACCCTGGTTGTTCAGCAACATGTCCCAATCCTTGTTTGCAACAAATCCCTCCACAATTCACTTAGAATTGCCTCCGTTATGAGCACTTTTTTTTGTCAGCTGCCTCATAGCCTGCTTTCTATGAAATTTTATTTTACTTTGATTCTACGAATTGGCTTCATATGCACTGAATCAAAGGGCTTTGCGTCACCGATCACCCCGAACCATCTTGTACCCTATACGACGTCCTTACCGTTGCTCGATTTTGATGCTACCATCGACGGAATCACTCTTCCAAGAGCTTCGATTGTGCACGTTTCTCCACAGCCTGAGGGCTCTGATACCAAGTTAACATTCTATGCGGAAATTCTGATCTAGTGGAGAGTGCATATTAGAGATGCAATCACTGACTGATTGCCAACCATCAAAACCATGAACAACATCCACAAGTAACAGAGTGATGGAGAAACATAAAGCAAAAGAGCTCACAAAGCAAAAGCATATTTATTACAAAGAGACTGATACATATACAAGTAAAGGTCCCCTTTGCATGGGGACGCCACGTGGCATGGACCTAATAAATGCATGAAATTCACTATTGGCCCTACATGGCATTTTAGCCTATATACAGGTAAACTCCCGTTATTGGCCCGGGACAAGCCCCCGGGCTGGCTTTTTAACTAAAGCCTACCAAACTAAAATAGTACATAACTGTAAACTACAATCACAAATGAGCTTACTATTCCTAACTCCACACACTATTCTCATCAACTTCCACCACCACACAACACCGAGCTCGATTCACTGCCCACAGATCTACAAAACCATCACAAACCAAACACCAAATTCAAAGCAGCTGATGGTTTTTGTTGATCCTTGGCCAAAGAGATGACGGAAGAAGCAATGAGAACTGAATAGTAAGCACACATTGAGCTGATAAGCTAATTGATATACGATTGAAACAACTGAACACAGAGACAAGACAAGCAAATGAAGAGGCTACGCCTGTGCGTTTAACTCGCAAAGGGTGCATAAAGGGAAGCAAATAATGGCATATTAAACGTCATGTTTTTATGAAAGAAAATCACAAGTGGCTAATAACGTTTGTGTTTTGGAGCAGCGACGTAGATGTGACAAATTATGTTTTGAAGCAGCGACATTGGAAATGTGAAAAGAGAGAGAGAGGGAGGGGAGAGAGTGGGGAAGAGATGGAGAGAGAGAGAGAGAGAGAGAGAGAGAGAGAGAGAGAGAGAGAGAGAGAGAGAGAGAGAGAGAGAGAGAGAGAGAGAGAGAGAGAGAGAGAGAGAGAGAGAGAGAGAGAGAGAGAGAGAGAGAGAGAGAGAGAGAGAGAGATTTTTTAGGTTTTTAGGGTTACAATTTTTTAGGGTTGTGAGAACGTTTGGTGAGAGAGAAGAATGTGGGCAGTGCTAGACAAAATGGGATTCTAGCATTTTCATTGGGCCAGGTAGCCCTAGAAAGAGTAAATTGGCATGTACCAGTTCGCAACCTGTTGGGACATTCAGAATCATTGCATTCAATGAGCCTTAAATGTGACATGAAAGGAGGAGGTGCTAGAAAGCTCTAGAAATCTCTAGCATCGTCATTGCCATTGTCATCGCCCTGCCATCGTGGTTGCCATTGCCATCTCGCTGCCTTTGTTGCCATCATGTTGGCTTGCTGCAATTTGCATTTCCATCTCGTTGCCTTCGCTGCCATTGCCATCATGTTGCCTTGCTAACATTTGGCATTGCCATTGCCATCTCGCTGCCTTTGCTGCCAGCAAAATGTGGTGCTGCCAGGGATACCTCTTTGCTGCCTTTGCTTGCAGGGAATGCTTGCTACCAGGGAAACATTATGTGGATTTACTGCCAGGGATATCTCTTTGCTACCTTTGCTGTCAGGGAAACGTTTTGTTGCACGGATTCACAATCAATCTGTCTAGTGGCATATTGCTTTTCCTCTCGGTGCTGTCCTGTGGTTGTGGTTGTGGGCGTAGGCTGGATTGATAGTGCACCTACTTTTGCACGAATTCACAATCAATCTGTCTGGTGGCATATTGCTTTTCCTCTCAGCGTTGTGCTGTGGCTGTCGCTGTGGGCGCAGGCTGGATTGATAGCGCACCTGCTTTGCACAGATTCACAATCAATCTGTCATCGCACCTTTTGATTGTCCCCAAAGTCTATCAAAGATAAGGTGAGTTGAGAGAGAGAGAGAGAGAGAGAGAGAGAGAGAGAGAGAGAGAGAGAGAGAGAGAGAGAGAGAGAGAGAGAGAGAGAGAGAGAGAGAGAGAGAGAGAGAGAGAGAGAGAGAGAGAGAGAGAGAGAGAGAGAGAGAGAGAGAGAGAGAGAGAGAGAAAGAGAGAGAGAGAGGATCGCTCTTTTCCACTCTATTTTGTTCTACGTTGCAAAAGTGGCTCTTGTGAAGAATGATTCCAAGTAAGCGTATGCAAAAACTATCTCCAAAGTCTGACCATTTAGTGTGAAAACATGAAAGACCCACATGTATTGAGGACAATTATTTTGTGATGTACTTTAGGTTAAGTAAGTTGCAAAACCTCATGGGTCGAAGTACTTAAATTGTAGCTCGTATACTATGCATCTCGAGGGCCCAAATACCTGCCTATAAGTCTACCACATTGCAAATTCAAAACTTTATTGAAAAAGGCTGCTTCTACAACCTCCAACAGATTTTAGGTTTGCTTGTACCATGTTGACATTTATGATTCGACAATCTGTTCCTACTTTGAGCTTTTGAAATGGGTGCTCTAAATACATCGCACTTCAATACATAGATAGTGCCAATAACAATTAGTGATAGGTATTGCCTAGTAGCTTGAGGACATTATAAGGCCAAGGGTACGAACAAATTTATGGTCAGGTTTCTCATCACGACACGATGGTCAATTTCTAGAAGACTTGTTGTTGGTGGCAATGAATAATAGTCATATTTGTTTTAAAATGCACGTCGTTCATTCATTTGATCATTTTTGGTGGGAACCTAGCTGGACCACAAATTCAAACAAAAAGTAGGCACCTTGAAAATGATTTTGTAACAACTAAAACATAGAAATCCCAAATACAGCTCCAAATCACCAAGACTAGCCGAACTTCTTAAACAATGCTGGCAACTAGACCCACATCATCTTCTCATATAAAACCCTTTTAGAGATTGGTAAAGTTTCTCAATTTAAATAGAACAACTCAAATTGGAGTTCAATTCACTTTCCATAGAGTAGCTTAGGTTTTCTAGCACCATAGAAAATGCCACAAAGCTATTACTCAGTCGAATCTTCTTTGGCATCTACCTTTCTCATTTGATGAGAAAAACAAACCTATCCCAAAACTAAGAACGTGATTGATCAACAACATGAAGCTATATCATGTCCCCAAATCTTTCGTAAAGTGCTTGCACCATCAATTTACTACCCTTGCCAAGAATGTCCTTAAGCTGTGCATGGAAAATATTTTGTTGCATAGGAACACATAGGATTGCTACAATAATGAGCACATATCTACCTTTGTCTTTCTGTTCATAAGCAAAAAGCGTCACCCAATGGTACCTCAATATATTAGCTAAATATCTATTCTTTTCCTTACACTTGCCTTACTCGTATATAAAATGACCATTGCACCAAGTCTTATGCAATAGCACTTCACTCCATCCTACTATTCTTCTAAAACATTTTAGTAGATCTGTAGGATTCTGCCAGTATCACATGTTTTTTTTTACTAAATCAAATTCTCCACTTAGCAAGTGCCTGATGTCACAAAAGAAACATGTGTATGACACCATTAATTTGCCACATGTGGACATTGTAATAAAATTGTAACTGCAACAATTGGTGTAGCATGCTCTCGATCATTCCCTGCAGCCTAAAGAGCAGACATTGTTAAGTCTCTACTTGTCTCCACGTTATATGTTATGGTAAAAACGACTGTTTGCAACATTGAGGGTATCTGAATTGTGATACTTATGCAAAACTAGAATAGCACTCAACATGCCAAAAGAAATTGAAAGATAGGTGTAGCTGCTAAAATGCAGAAATCTAAATCCTAATGAGTTGTTGAAGTTTTTGAATGATCAATTGGCAGCATTACGGAGAATAGAGATCTCAAAATTAGGTATTTAGTTGAAAAATATTAAAGTAGCCTAGAAATTGGGATCTGGCTCAACAATAGAGCTATGAGCTCGCACATAATTCTGAGATAAATTTGGACTCAAAGATGGCTTCTTTGGTAGTAATGGATAATTTTTAGAAATTTTTTGGCAAAGACGGCTTCTCTAGCAGCATGAAACCCCCAGTCGTTTGGCATATGGCTCAGCAGTAGAGCTTCAACCTCACACATAATTTTTAGAAGGGTTTTTCTCAACCTACTCCCTTGTGCTCCAAAGAGTATTGTCTCTCAAAGGATACTTCGAGCTGCATGTATATTGCAAGTAATAACTAGAATCATGGCTCAATCCATGAGGAAACTACAGCATGTGCATTGTGTGATGTATCTCAATGTCTCATCGAGTCCTTAGTCGTTCAAATGTATTGATCATCAATTGTTCATATCATCATTGTATAGAGGTATAATCACTCTCTAGATACTTAAACAACACTTGGTTTTCCTTTAGCAAAAGGTGAGAAAAAACAAGTAAAAAAACAAAACCCTATCCTTTTCCAAAATAGTCAATGCTTTCCTATTTTAAACAAGTTGCGAAAAGTTTCGAAAAGATCCATATTTTGATGTACGATATATCCATTTGATGTACAATGTCAAGTGATAGAAGCACAAAATATAGCCCTTAATATGAAGACAAAGTTCTATACTAGGTAACCAATTGTGGTCACCTAATATATCACAACTGACTAGTTTAGATCACGTTCAGATTTGTGCACATCTTACTATGTCTGAATGCACTCAAGTAGTAAAGACATTGTGTTGAAGAGAAACAAAAGATCTAGAATTACTCCAATATTGACTACATGCCATTTTGGATTTTATGTCAGAACAAAACATTCTTTCTAACACAACTATTATCTCAATTTTTTTTTTGAAGATATTCTTTTGCTACGTTAATTGCAATATGAGAAATCTTCAATTGATTAATGGCATTTGGGTCTTTGCTTGCTCTCCAACTCCATAGAACCGTGAAGACAGATTCCCAACGACTAGGGTCATTATGATTGCGTCTCCATTTTTTCTCCCAACAATTTTTGTATTGCGATTCTATTGATTGTCGCTTTTTGGAAATAGGTTCCCACCAGTCTACTAATACATGCATGTACTTCACATGCCCTTCATGTGTATTAATTGAACTAGCTGCGAAACCCAACCAAACAAAAACATTCCTTCTTCGATGTGCATATGTGGCCTAAACTCTGGTCTAGTCCTTGCATTTCGCGGACCACAATAATGAGGTTCGAGGTGGTCAACATGATCATTTTGAAATGTTTGATTTTCTTTAATAAGTGAATCTTTCCACCTTGTTGAAGGCCAAAACTCCTTTTGCAATCGCATCTCTAGTGTTGATGGTTCCTTGAGTCTCTTTATGACGGTGTCCCAATCAAGATGGCTCACCAAAGCTTCCAGTAGGAGAGCCACATGCTTTGCCTCGGATGTCACACATTAAGGATGTCGAGCTTGTGATTGAAGGGTTGAAAAGATACAAGGCATTTTGGATCAAATCTAAGGACACTTGTAGACATGAGTCTACCTTTTTCAATAACATAGGTCCAATAAGTCCTTGTTTATATGCTACATATCATTCATAGCTAGTGCACTGCAAGCCAAGTTCTAGTTAAGGTTCAACAATAGCTAGTATATTCTACTTCAATATGTTATAGACAATAGCTAGCATATCGATGTTACATTGCACTACACAGTATGGAAACACTCTGAAGGGAACTCTTTGGTTGGTAAACCACGGGCCGAGCCATGTATAGAGATAAAGTCTTCTCTCCAAAGTAGGTATGGCGGGGTGCCGAAAAGGGCACCAGAGGGGGCGAGGCACAAATATCGTGCTCCAAGGCTCATAAATCGGATGACAGTAGGGTGGTCAACCAAGAAAGAAATAGTAGCAACAACATCCGTCGAGAAACACTACTATTTTGTTTCAACGATGCTAGATTTTGGGATCATGAAAACCCTTAGGCATAACCCAGTCAAATACTTCATGGTTAATGCTACCTTTAAACATGCACTTTTTTAAGCATGTGCTACGAGTGGTCACCTCACTGGTGCCACCTAGCGGCGCAGCCCTGGTTCCATGATAATAGGTGGTGTTGGTGTGACTGTTTTTTTGAGAGGGTCGGTCAAAACACAAAAAAGACTACTTCGGTGGAACACAAATTAAAGTGCATAGAACTATTCATAACTAGAAGAGGTTTTTCTTGAGACCATATAACCGTAACTCGAACATTGTTCGATTTACTAGTACAACAAGAGGTTTTTCCTCAGACCACACAACTGTAACTCAAACCTTGTTCAAGTTAATAGTACAAAAAGAGGTTGTTCTTGAGACCATACGAGCGATATAACTATAACTTGAGCACTGTTCGAGTTATTAGTACAACAAGAGGTTGTTCCTGGGACCATATGAGCGATATAGCTGTAACTCGAGCACTGTTCAAGTTATTAGTATAGAAGAGGTTGTTCCTGAGACCATATAGCTGTAACTCGAACACTTTTCGAGTTATGAGTACAACAAAAGGTTGGTCTTGAGACCATACTAGCAACATAGCTGTAACTCAAGAAATGTTCGAGTTATCAGCATAGAAGAGATTTTTCCTGAGACCATATAACCGTAACTCGAACGTTGTTCGAGTTACTATTACAACAAGAGGTTTTTCCTCAGACCACACAGCTATAACTCGAACATTGTTCAAGTTAATAGTACAAAAAGAGGTTGTTCTTGAGACCATACGAGCGATATAACTGTAACTCGAGCACTGTTCGAGTTAGTAGTACACCAAGAGGTTGTTTTTGGGACCATATGAGCGATATAGCTGTAACTCGAGCACTGCTCAAGTTATTCGCATAGAAGAGGTTGTTCCTGAGACCATATAGCTGTAACTCAAACAATGTTCAAGTTATGAGTACAACAAAAGGTTGTTCTTGAGACCATACTAGCAACATAGCTGTAACTCGAGAAATGTTCGAGTTATCAGCATAGAAGAGATTTTTCCTGAGACCATATAGCTGTAACTTGAACACTGTTCAAGTTACTAGAACAAGGAGAGGTTGTTCCTGAGATCCTATAGCTGCAACTCAAACACTATTCGAGTTATTATTATAGAAGAGGTTCTCCTGAGACCAAATGAGACCATATAGCTATAACTCGAACATTGTTTGAGTTATGAGTACAACAAAAGGTTGTTCTTGAGACCATACGAGCAAAATAGTTGTAACTAGAGTATTGTTTGAGCTACTAATATAGAAGAGGTGGTCCTTGAGACAATATAGTGGTAACTCGAACAGTTTTTGAGTTATTGGTATAGAATAGGTTGTTCTTGAGATCATATAGTTATAACTCGATCACTGTTCGAGTTATTAGCATACAAGAGGTTCTTCCTGAGACCATATAGCTGTGAGACCATATAGCTATAACTCGAACATTGTTGGACTTATGAGTACAACAAAAGTTTGTTCCTGAGACCATATGAGCAATATAGCTGTAACTAGAGTATTGTTCGAGCTGCTAGTATAGAAGAGGTTGTGCACTGTCTATAGAAGAGGTTCAAGATGAGATATGTGCACGAACACCTCTTATCTTCATATGCACAATTCAAATATACCCATGTGATAATGTGACTTATCTATCCATCCTAAACTCATGTGTAATCGATTTTGGATAATTCTTGTCATTCAAGAAATCCTGACAAAGGATTCATATCTCATTTATACAACTAAAAAAGCAATCCAATATCATATACTACAAAAGGCTTCAGATCATAGCTCTAACTCGAGTTAGACAATTTGAAATATGGTTTATACAACTCAAAAAGCAATATGATATGTCTGTATAATGGAATCATGGCATACATCTGCCTCGAACACTGCTCAAGTTAGACACCAATTTTGTCCAAATTATACACTCTTGGCAATTATAGCAAGCCTGACAAAGGAATCATGGCATACCTAACTCGAGCACTGCTCGAGTTCCACAATTTGAAATGTGGTCTACACAACTAAAAATGCAATCCAACATCATATGTCTACAAAGGCTTCAGAGAATACCCCTAACTCGAGTTGGACACCAAATTTTGTCCATATTATACCCTCCAATATCATATGTCAACAACTTCAAATCTGGTTTATACAACTTAAAAAGCAATAGCATGTGATATGTCTGTACAATGGCATCATGGCATACAACTATCTTTTTTCAAGTTAGACACCAATTTTGTCCAGATTAGCCTTTTCCATTAGAAGGACACAATTTAAAAAGAATTAGCAGTACTCGATTAGCAAATATAATTTACTATACATTTATTTTAACTAATTAGCAATGCCAACTCCCGTGGATTAGCAAATATAACATATTATAAATTTATTTTGCCACTGTTCCTTGAGTTCTCCGTCATTGTAAATATATACATATCTATGGCTATGAACAAGCAAAACTATTTCTCGACTTTTTAAGCTTTCAGTCTCTCTTTTCCCCCCTTCATCATCATCATCATCTTCTTCTTCTTCTTCTTCTTCTTCTTCTTCTCTCTCTCTCTCTCTCTCTCTCTCTCTCTCTCTCTCTCTCTCTCTCTCTCTCTCTCTCTCTCTCTCTCTCTCTCTCTCTCTCTCTCTCTCTCTCTCTCTCTCTCTCTCTCTCTCTCTCTCTCTCTCTCTCTCTCTCTCTCGCGCGCGCGCGTGCGCATAGCTTTCAGAATATTGCAGATATTTCTCTAGCATTATGAACTCTAGCAAGACGATAGTGTTGAACGCCTTGAACAATCAAAGCTATTTCTCGACTTTTTAGGCTTCCAGTCTCTCTCTCTCTCTCTCTCTCTCTCTCTCTCTCTCTCTCTCTCTCTCTCTCTCTCTCTCTCTCTCTCTCTCTCTCCTTCCTGTAGTTTTCAGAATATTGCAAATATTTCTATAGCATTGTGAACTCTAGCAAGGGGATATTCCTCAACGCCTTGGATATCTACTCGTGAAACATTTAATTTATGACTACATTGTTCTCACGGAATACAGTTTAGCAATGCGCTAATATTCAAAGCGGTAGAGGTTTTCTAAGAGATCATTTAGACACATTGGGATTGAATGGTGATTTTGATAATGCTTGCAAGAGTATGGAGTTTCTGAAAATGTGCCTACCTTACTATTGCTTGCCATGATGCTTCCTTTGATCTTGCGAAAATCCGGTTCGTGTTCTTGGTATCATGTACGCTCCTTGTTGCCGATTCTTGCTATTGTTATGAGGTACATTTGATGCTTGAAATTATTGTTCTAAAAGATGCATTGTCGTGAAATCTGTTTTGTATCCACCCAAAGTCCTTGCGCTTTTGATCTTCCTTCCGCTCCTCGTTTTCTGCTTGCTGATGAATAAAGTTCTTCATAAACTGCACTTCGACTTGTTTCTTCGATTGTGCATCCTTCTTTCAACTACACTTCCGCTTCTTTTCGCTACTATTGTACCTATATGATCTTGTCGCTTTCGTTGTACCTGCATGAACTATAGGAACTTGTCGCTTCGTTTTTTCTGAATGAATTGTAAATGCTAATGCTGACTTAGAAGCGTAATCTTTGATTGTGTGCCTATATGATTTTCTTGCTTTTGAGTTTGTTGTTCTTGTGTGATCTGTTATTGCTAATCTTGTTTGAGCAGCGTAATCTCTAATCGTATTCTCAAATCTCTGCTAGTGGAAAATTGGAGGGAAAATCATTCAACTAGATTACTAATCTCTAGTTTAATCTTTGCTCTCTAGATTGCTAAACTCTACCCTAATCTAAGCTCTTCCAAGCGCCACGTTTCAAAAAATTTGCAAGTCACTGGTTTCTAGTCTCTAGTAGTCTAAAATTGGGGGGAACCAAAATTCAAATTTAGTCGAGGTGAGAGTTTGGCATAGAAGTCTTATACCCAGTTTTTTCATTAAAAACATAAATAAGACATAATTTTGCCATGTGTTTTTACGGCTTTTGCAATGCAATTTTGTTACGGAAACACAAAAATGCATTTGGAAATATATATGTGAGCATTGATATCTATGATTCTAGTTTCCTTTGATATTTATTTGAAAGGTCTCACATATGTTTGAGCTCTTCTATATTTCACGTATTAAATATGAAGTCATGTGTATGTTATGAGACAATATGTGAAGTCTCATGTATGACTAGTAACATATCTGATCACTAATGTCATCAAATATCTTAAACAATTTGTTTAAAAATGTTTGTCTTGAACGTTTTTGGTGATACTTGACATATTGTAGCCATAGCCAATTTTGTATTTTTGCTCTAATCTAATGTGGTATATAGACTCCTTGTATTTCTAATAGGATGTTGTTCCATTAACAAACTACTAGGCTTTAAATGAACAACTCTTTGTGTGATCAAATTTATTCAAGTCTAATGGCAAAGTAAAGGGAGATTGCTATCTAGGGGAGAAGCAATGGTATTAGCTACTATTGTTGGGTATACGTGGCCGACGGCTAATGAGCAACAAGTTTTAGCACATGTTCATGAATTGATGAAAAAGTTTCACTGAGAAAGATGCCTTTGAAGACGATGTTTTTGGAAAACGTTTGTGTACTATATTTTTAATGATTTTTGAATGCCAAATGAGACTTTCTACGAGATGAGACATTTATTCGAATATTAAAAAGTTGTAGAAATGTGTATTTGAACTTGTCTGATTTTGTGCAGTGCATTGGTAATATTTTTGTGTATAGTAAAGTTAACCACTTATTTTGCAAGTAAAAACAATACTTCCAAATCGTGTTCTTTTGAACTTGTAACGATTTCATGAATTTTGTTTGTGTGACATCGCAAAAGTTTGGGCTAATCTTCAATATTTTCATTCTAGACACAAAGTCAAGGAGGTCCATATTCTGGATTTATTAAATTATTAGATACTTGTTTATTGATCTACTGGAACCAATCATTTTGGGTTACTTGCTGTTGAGTTCCACTTTCTATTGTCACCTATTGTAGTCATTGTTGTTAATACATCAATTGCCTATTGTTTAGCTTTTGAAAGGATTTAATGTTGTAGAATGCAAATATCATACATAAGTACAATATAAAGTACAATGTAACTGTTGTAAGTAGTGAATGTTGTGGTCTATTTTGTGAGTATAGGTGCATGAATGTAAAATAACAATTAATCACTTTGACCAACATGGGAGAATTAATAAGATTCTATCATAAAAGTAATAAAAGAGTTCTAGAGTCATCAACTTCTGGGTATTGTTTATATTTCGAATTTCATTTGAGCAATTTTTGCTAGTTAATTAAATTTGATGTATATAAAATGAGACTAAGAATAGTCTCAATTTATTTGAATCTGTGCACTGTATTAAAAGTGATGTTGATGAGCTTGAAACCATTTTTTATTAATCCCTAAAATCTAAAATGTTCTCCCATATTTGTGTGGAATAACATTTATCCAAGTCGGGTTCTTCAAGGTGGGAGTAACTTATACTAACAAATAACAATTAACACTTTTGTTGTGTAAAACTCTTGGGAGTAATAAAAAATATAACTAATAGACAAGGTTAACATATATAGAGGTAACATTTATCCAAGGTTGATTGTAGCTACTAGACGGACCCCTGTCGTTCTAGCTCTTTCCATGTGTATACCTACTCACACATCCCAAGACTTGCTACTCCTTAGAGAAGGACATGCATCATCATTTGGAAGTTACATCGTATCTTGATCATCTAGCTTCTTGCGTGGCATTATTTTTTAGTTCTAGTTTTATCATTGTCTATTTATGTATGAATTGTAATAATCTAGAAGTTGCCACTTTCTAGCCTTGTAGCAATTTATGTTTCTCTTGCACTAGTGGATTATTTTGAGATCCTTGTTGTTATGGACATACATGTAGGCATGACTATTGTATAGACTACACTTGACATTGCTGCAATATTTCACATTATGAGGCACATGGTCACGTCTATTGTTGTGAGGACCTATTTATTATTTTAAGAGTGTGATTTCAAATTTCAAGTCCAATGCTTTTTTAACCCTTCTAGGCAGTTGTACGATAAGACCTAAGAACTAATAGGTCGCATGGGTATTTGCTTAAAAATAATGTAGCCTTAACTTTGTAGGTTATAAATGCATGAAGTAACACCCATTTGAAAGTTCATGATTTTGATGATTTTGAGTTCTTTGTAGGAGAATCATTTTCTCTTCCTTGTAGGAGATCGATTATTGACATGGTGTGAAAGATTTCGGATCAATTAAGATCCAAATCTATAAAATGATCTTGGGTTAGAAAGACAACAACTCACCAATCTTGCCAATGTAGAGAAACCAACATCTACACTATGAATGAGATGTAAACTCTAATAGATCTTGATCAAACATCAGCCAAAACATAAAATAAAGTTGTTGTCCGTACAAAAATAGTAAGCTACTGTATTTCACACGCGTGGATCTCAAAATAGCATTTAATGAACATTCTACACAAAATTGCAAGATATCACAAGTATAGTGCACCAATGGATTGTAGAACCCAAGAGAACCATGTGTAAGTATGAATGAGATAAGAGAGAAAGAAAAGACTCCTCTTATCATGAGTTACATCCTTTTATAGAAGGTCCAAACCTAAGTTCAAACTTTGGTTTTTCTCCATAATGAAAAACCCTACTTTTTTTGTGACTAGATTCAATGTCTCTGCTACTCAAATTGAATCTACTAAGAACTCGTGTTCTAGACTTTCCAAAAGTGTTTATTCAAATGCTTTTAAACTAATATAACTTTGAAAAGTCAAACTCTAAGCCTAATATGAAATTGGCCTCAATTGCCATATAAACAAATGTAGCAAATTTGGCTAAACTAGTTGAAATCTCTCACACATAGGTTGGTCATTGTATGATATGTTTTGTAGGAAATCATTACAAGATTCATATTTTACTGACTATTCATCCTTGTGTGATGCCTTAAATTGCAAAGTTAGCAAAAATATAGGACAAGATTGATAGCATGCAAAAGTTTGACATAAAAAGTACTTGGTCCACAACAAGTCAAGGCACAAATAAGCATATCACCCTCACAACTCCATATTTCAGCCTCCCTTCTACTTGGTACTTGTTCCATTTGGCCTAGTATTCTCGAGTAGGCCTATCATTCTCAAATTTGGGTCACTCTTACCCATTATGAGACCAATTTACTAGTAGTGCACACAAGTTTTTTGTTGCAATGAACAACTTCAACTATATGATATTCACACTAATACAATGACTACAAGATAAACCAAACACAAAAAAGTCTTAGTCTTGTAAACTAGATGATTATTACTCACAGAATATCAAAGACAACCTATTGCATGCACTATTACTGATCAAATAACCAACCATAGAATTGCTAGCCTATAAGCATGCTACATGAGACCATCATTACTAGTGGCTACAATAACCATGCCTTCCTTGAAGATAGTAGTTTCACCTGAAAGAAGAGAGAAGTGCCATATGGACAAGACGAAAAATCACCACACAACTAGATCCAAAAGGTCAAGCCCATAATGGATCTTTGTTTCCAAGGGGGGCTCATGGAAGGCTGTTTCATTTAAAATAACATTTCTACTCACGAATGTTATACCATTAATTAGGTTAAAAACTTTGTAAGCCTGGTACTAGAGGGGGGCTCATAGAAGGTATTTTTGTTAAAATAACATCTCTCCTCACAAATGTTATACCATTAATTTGGTTAAAAACTTTGTAACTTTTGTACTCCAATAGGTATCCAATGAAAATGCATTTGGTGGAGGTCTTGTCTAGCCATTTTCCCAGTTCATGAGGTATTTGTGCATTACAAATGCATCCAAATATTTTGAAATGATTTATATTGGGCTTCCAAGCTTCATTTGATGTCATGTTGTTAACTATTTTGGTGGTTGAATAATTTTGCAAATGACAAGTTGTGGCTACAGCTCTAACTCAAAAGTTTGTGGGCAACTTTGCTAAATTCAGCATAGATCTTATTGCCTCCATAAGTGCTTTGTTTTTTTAATTTCAAAAATGTCTTTCTTTTGAGGAGAACAACCAACAAAAAATTAGTGTTCAATGTCATTGGCTAAAAGATAATCATTCATCTCTATGGAGATTAATTTTCTCCCTCCATCAGTTCAAAGTGCTTTGATCATTCTTTTGAATTAAATTTCAACACTAGCTTTGATTTTCTTGAAGCATTTAAAAACTTCATATATGATTTTTATAAACATAATTGACATCCTCCTAGAATAGTCATTATTAACTGTGATAAAATAAACAATTCGTTCAAGTGATGGTGTCTACACAGTGCACAACAGTGCTCAGGAAACCTTGTTTGAGTTATCCTCAAAAAACTTGCATTATATAAAACTTCTTAGTTCTTTGAATACTTTTACTTATAAAAGTGTTTATATGTTTGTATAAAAAAAAAAATGTCAAATATCTTATGATACTGATTTTTTTTAGAAAACTTGTCGGTTCCATTTCTATACTTTGCCAATTTTTCCCGAGCACTGGTGCACAAGATCGAGTGTGTCTTTGGTTTTTGAAGACCTTTGGAAAACTTGCTTTAAGTATGCTTGCCAAATGATAAGCCAAATGATAAAGTAGAGACTTATAGGCCATTAACCAAAAAATTATGACTCTCCAATAGTTAATCTAGATCCATTCATTTGTTGTATATAATTACTTGTACAATCGCGCAGCCTATAAAAGTACACGAAAATTGCCTATATGTGCCTGCAAGACAAATTGTTGAATCGACAATTGTCATAGCCAACTGTCGATGGTAATTGTCACAACCTTCGATTGTCACGATGGAACAAAGGTCAACACTATTCGACTCTGACACCCCAAATTTGAGTCCAAGTCAAACAACCATCACTGGCTATCATCCATCATTATTGTCGAACCCTATTCGACCATAACATATCGACATCAATTCAACTATTCAATTCGATTCAACCATCTTTCAATACTAAGTGATTCTTGGCCTTATCTTTCACGATCGAGCAGAACCTTCAATAGAATAAGACTCTATTAGATGGCGACTATCAACAATTGAACATAGTACATCCATCTTGTAACTGCATTAATTGAGCATTATTTTAATTGTACATACCATGTATATATATTCAATAGTGCATAGCTAATCGACTAATTGTCCCATGACTATGAATTAATGTGAAATAGCATTCTATTTGACCTCTTTCTTTGACTTCTAGAGTATTGTTTTAGAGAGATCGTGCATCTGCAAGCATTCAGACATGTACACTCTTTTGAACTAATCAAATTTGTTCCAGTACATATTGAGCATTGTCTTGTCATGTCGCATGCATAATTTTTTGTTTCATTTGAGTCGAGGTTTGCAGATAAATTAAATCATTTTATGACTGATAGTATATGCTAATTGTAATGCTCTTTATCCAATTTGTTTTACATGTTTTCACATTCAATGATTTTGTGTGTGTCTACAAAATCAAGTGTTTCGATTCTCGCGAGTTAAAGCTTGGATCAAGTAGAGCTACCATCGAATTATCGAAGATAGTTTGAATCTAATAGATGTAGCTCATGTATTGAGAAGTCAATTGATTCCCAACATGGTATCAAAACAATAATTTGATATAAGAGCATATAGTATCAAAATATTTCTTGTTCCGATACAAACTAAACATTCATTAAATTGTTTAGAAGTCATACAATCTACTGTCGTCATAAACCTCCATTGAATTTTCATATGGATTCTCAATCGATCTACTATAATTGTATAATAAAAAAGCAATATTGTTTTCAACCTAGAAATCAGTGTTATGAACTTTCTCCATAGCCATAAGTGTAAATAATTCGATTGTTTTATGGTTTTTTTGACTAGTATTCATTGTTTCAGTTTAAAATTTATCAAATCTACTATATGAAAATGATTTTCAAGATTTCACTCGTTAATTTACAGTCAGTATGACAAATTTTAATGTTGCATGCCAGTTATATGGTCAATATCAGATTGAGATAGTATTTTGGTCAAAATTTGATGATTTCAACTATGATTGATTAGTAAGAGTCTATATTGAGCATAATAAAAGTACCTTTTGTATGGGTGAGTTATAGTTCTTAGAGTCTAATTGCACTTGCATGTGGATTTAATCCATTAGAACATGCCAAAAAAATCAAAATTTGGTCAAAACAAGATTTTTTTTGAGATGTTTTTTTTTTTAAATTTTTAAATTTTTACTTTTTTTAGAATTTGAGTTAATATCTTTGCATAAAACTTTGTGTTCACATTCTCAGAGTGAAATGAAGCTTTCTAGAGGTTGTGAACATGTTTTTCAGACAATTGTTACTATAAGGGATAAACCTCAGAATATAGTATATTTTTTATGAATTTTGGGCATGAATGAATATTTTTACAATACCTGAAGCTCATGGATCTATATAAAATCTTAAATATAGGTGGAATTACCTCTGATTAAAGCCCTCATACACTCAATCTGGTGCTTGGATGCACAACAATTCACTAAAGATGTCTTGTAGACGCCCTCCTAGAATCCATTTTTTGATGGATCTGAGCCTACTGATCATTGCTAGACTAGATATAAGTTCCTACTATTATCTAATGAACCTTAATAGACTAGTTTTAACATCTATTTGATGGCATGTGAAGCATAAGATGTGGTTTTTGAAAAAATCTCCTTGAAAAGACTGCCATCCTATAGTAAATTCCATTCCTAACAACTCGCACATGTGGACTCCAAGTCCTAGGGTGACATGGAAAGAATCTTGCTAATGTACTTCCTCTATACTATGCTTTACAAGATCCAATTTGGTGCTTTGTAGCCAAAATTATAAATGTCGAATTTTTGACAATTTTTTGGTCAAAGTTTGACAAATTTTCTGATTGCATGTCAAAAAATTAAGTAGTAGCGTGCATGTCTTCTATAAAAAAGTCATTTCTAAGTCACTTTGCATGTATAGAAACATAGTACTAATTGTTAAAGTTGTTTGATCGTTAAAATTTCATGCATGGATACATTTTTGGGTAAAAGCAATAAAAAAAAATATTTCTCTTAATGGTCCTGATGGGCTAAAAATAATAATACGGAGAATGATAGGATATGCATTCAAGTCTTGTAAAAACAAAAAACTTGCATATCAATGGAAATCGAGCCTTAAGCAATTTGACTGGAAATGAGTTACCAATCAAACTAATAATTGGATTGTGATTGACATAGAACCTCTTTGCCAATATAATGATATATTGATTGACAATTGCATAGTAAGATTAGAAAATAGGACTTGGAAACAAGTCTGTGGTATCCTATGGGCTTTGCCTGTTCCCCTACATGGTGTAACTGGTATCTGTCATTCTTTGAATTACATTTTATGAAAAGACTTGCCAGACTTGGAAAGGTGAAATACCTATGTGCCTTCAACCATACTTTCCGTTATATTGATGATATTTGTTTCATAAACAGCACATATGCTCTTGTATTTCTAGACAAGGAGCAACCTCGTGTTGATGATAATGCCTTATGGATCTATCCCTTGGAGTACCTCACTATAGAAAATGAAGACACTTCGGATAACACGGTTAATTTTTTGAATATTACCACTACCTTTGATTCTTTATCATTGGCCAACACTTAGTAGATTCTTTGTTATTGTAGGAATGTACAAAAGACCTTCTATGTTGATCTTTTTGGAAGATCCTAAGCAAAGGGGATTGCTACCAACTCCTTCAATCTTACAAGCTTCATCATTTGCTGTATAGATGGATTTTATAGGTCCATCATAAGATAAGAGAGAAGATAAAAACTCCCTTTTGCTAGTCATGTGAACTAGCACTCGAGTCAATCCACCAAGGATCTTCTCCTTTGAAGCTTGTTGAAGAAAATATGGACATCATGAGAGAGTCCTCATGTGAACTCTCCTCCTCCTCCTCTTTGCTCATGTTGGCTTGGATTTGATCTTGCTTCCTCTTGAAGCATTCCGAGGCATAGTGTCCCATCTTGCTACAATAGTAGCACTTCACCTTGGATTTGTCCTTCTTGACTTTGGTGGTTGATGGAGATGCCTTTGAGGGTCCTTCTTGATCTTCAAGCTTTGAAGACTTCTTGAACTTTGATCCTTTGCCTTTGGACTCCCCTTTGCCTTTGGTGAAGAGAGCTTGGTCATCTCCACCTTGGATGGAAAGTCTATCCATCCTCTCTTGCATTTGGCTCCTTCTGGACTCCTCGGCCATGAGTGTGCCTTGGAGCTCTTCAAGTATGGGTATCTTACCCATAATTGCATATACTTGAACCAAATTGTCAAATTCAAAGCTTAGTCCATTCAATATTAGTTGAACAAGCTCTTCATCCTTGATAGGATCACCTGTGAAGGCTAGCTCTTTGTTCAATTCCTTCACTCTTAAGACAAAAGTATGTGCACTCTCTCCTTTCTTTTGATAGCTTCTATAGATTTGATTCTCCAAAGCTAACATCCTAGTTTGGTTCTTGGATTTATAGACCTTTTTCACTCTCCTTGAATGCTAGAAAGCCTTCTCTATTAAATCACCTCCAAAACTCGCTTACTTGGAGCAAGCAAAACTTGCTATCTTGGTAATGTGGATTTAATGCAACCTTGCCTCTAGTTTTAGACACCTAAACACCTACAAATGAAGTCACACAACACCACTCTCTAATGGATTTGACTCACTTTGAGTTCTAGAATCAATGCTAGATGCTAAGATTCAATCTACACAAGATTTAGATAAAAAATTGTGATTAAATTGAATGAAAAGCAAGGATTTCGCTCATTTCAGACTCTAGGCTCTGATACCATGTAAAAATTACAGCAAATAAGGATCTTAAGACACTTAAAATGATGAGGAAAATAATAGATTATGATCTCATAAGGCTAGCACAAGTTGAACCATCAAAATCCATCAAAAATCTATGCTTGAACCTCACTAAACGGCCCAAAACCTTGAAGAATCCTTCACACGTGTGAAAGTATGGCCTCCCACAGTCTAAGCACTATACACCAGACCCACATTCAATCCTATAATGATTAGGAAT
The DNA here is from genome assembly GCA_029204225.1 of Diphasiastrum complanatum. Lineage (NCBI taxonomy): Eukaryota > Viridiplantae > Streptophyta > Lycopodiopsida > Lycopodiales > Lycopodiaceae > Diphasiastrum > Diphasiastrum complanatum. Next base: position 9,153,516 of record CM055094.1, on the reverse strand, counting down.
CACAAGAACTCAAACAAATATGAACATAGAGAGCAATTGCACCAATATGAGAGAGAAATCATGAAATTGCTTGATTGATTTTGGTGAGAGATCATCACCTATATATACATGATCCATCATGGTTTTGGCAGGTATGAGTAGCCCTAAACCTATCTCTTATGCTATTTTTGGTGCATCTTTCATCCCTACCACGTTAGGGTTGGAATCTTGGAGATCCCTCAACAATGTAAAAATTACCAAAAATAGCTCCTACTTCTCTCTTGTATCTAAGCATGATTTGGACTCATTCCAAAGGTTCTATCACTTAGGTCAACTTGAGAACATCCTTATGAATGGAATCCTATGCTATTTGGCATGTGTGACAAGCCACATCATGACCATCTAACTTTTTACAAGTCATATGACCAAAACTAGTCAAGTTAAAACTGTAAATTTTTAACACATTCATAATTAAAAGGCCTAGCCTATCAAAATTTTTAATAGGAAGTTCCTCTCTATATTCTATGGAATATCTGAAATTTAAAGAATCCACGTTTATATCAGAATCAGATGTTCGATTTAAAGAACAACATTATATCCATTTTACCAATATGGCTAAAAGCATGGATTGGTGGTACAACATGGACTATCAAAGACACTACCTTTTTTTGGGTAGAAATGTATTTAGGACTTTTATTGGAGGAGAGAGAGTAGGCCCACCACTTACCCCCCAATACTCCAAGAGGGTAGGCCCATCATTACTAGGGACGCTTCATTGCATTAACTCGTGGGTAGCATCTATCAAGCTCCCTCCCATATCCCTCAAAAGTGAATGTACTACCAAAAGGTGCACTGAAATATGGTTTTTTTTTGTACCACCAAACCACGCTTTTAGCCATATACAGATCAAGAAGATTCTCGATATTCAATCTATTTTAAAAAAGCCTAAAATTGACAATCTTATAGACTTCTATTATTCAAGATTGTGGACCTTGTACATAAAATGGGAAGATAAGTATATTACATTTTTTAGAGAGATGGCAAAATGTATAAGAAAACGGGAAAAACATCCAACACACCGATTATGAACGACCTATCATTCACTTGATCTGGTAGGGTTTGTGGCCAGAATCTTGTTGAGCATTCAACTAGTATATGCTAGGATGGACTATCTACCTACTACCAAAGAAATCACAACTCTATACTTACCTAGAAAAGGGGAGGACAACCAATCTGAAGATTATTTGGAAGAACTGCAACAAAGAACTGTGTTTATGCACAAACTGAAGGTGTTAGGGCCTCGAAAAGTTGGAATGTATGTAGAGCTCACTGTCTAGAATAGATGTGATACACGAGTTTGGAGCTTTTTTTGTAACCTTGAGTGTGAATTCCTGTACCGGATGCACAAAAGATGTAAGCATTGGCAGAATCCTACTTATTTTGACAAAAAGTACCTATCAATGTTGGCTAGACAAACCTATTCGTCAGAATTGTCATCAAAAGGACCTACTGAATCTGAGGACGTGGACATGTGACGAATTGGTTTAGTCACATGATAGTTTTTTTTTTATTCTTGTAAACTTTTAGTTTTATATAGCTGATCTTCTATAGTTTTATATTATTTCAGTATTTTTAGAGTTTAAGAGTAAAATCGATTCGGGTCGTGGATCGGATTTTGTATGTATCGGATTTCCACTGGATCAGACTTTCACTCTCGATCCAGGGTCGGAAAATAAATCGAATTTGATAATTTCAGTTATGATGGTTATAGTTGCGAGACTATAAAGAGCTTATGTAATTCACCATTTTTGATAAGAATAGTCTGATGATTAGATACTCTTGTGCTTATATTTTTGAGTGAACTATTGATGATTGCTCTAAAAATGAATGAATGTATATACTACTTACTATTTTTCCAGAGTCTACATTGTTTGTAAGCTCTATACCAGATAATGTTGAGTGATATGTATAGTAAGATTGATAATACTCTGAGATTGTTCGAGTCCGATCCATGTTGAAGCATGCAGGTGATTAAATTATACTATTATCATTCTGAAATCTATCATATTGTGAGAGATAGAATGAGAGGGGATGTGTGATTCTCCAAGTCATTTGTAGGTTGTGCTTAGCTATTGAGTCATGATTGCAAACTTCACCTTGGGAAACCTCTAACTTAGATATTCTGTGTGTGAAGTTGATTATTTAATCACTCGATCCAACATTGGCCATGCATAGTTAATGTATGGGAGAGAACTAGTACCAAAGGATTATCAGCAAATGGTGAAATCATTATTTGAAACATGAAGGTTGTATTGGCCACCTGTATCAAATATCATTTGATAACCAGTTTATTTATCATTTACATAGAATGATAACTTTCATGAGTATAATACCTCTAAATCTCTCTATATGGGAAACAACATCTGAAATACTACATTAAATATCTAATAATCTAATTTAGTGAGCCATGACACCTGTTTTGAGGCATAATTCCACTAGTTTTGACTCGATGAAGCTTATGGCTCCGTCATGTTTGCATGAGGTGCTTATTGTCTTGGTGGAGTAGGAAAAGCTAACGGTTCTAGAAATCAAGGATGCACACCTTTCCATCTAGTGCTTTCCACTTCAGTCCTTCATGAAAACCATACTCATGATATTTTTGTTAAATAATTCGAGGATTACATCAACAAAGTGCAATTTCATGTCCATTTGAGCTGCACGAATGATAATGAGTATCAATCATCTGTCTCTTCATAGTGGGACATTCATTCATGGTGTGATTACTAGCATAAACTGCACACCAGACATTCTCTCTACTAGGGAAAACCTTGAGCATCTTTTCAGCACCTTTGTCAATCTTTGCATGATACTCTTCCAACGCTTTCAGTTTGGAGTCAAACTGTGACTGCGTCTTATCAAAAGCAATTGTTGCTTATGGACAAGTTTTTCAAACTCATCCATCATCAATTCGGTTGTCGCATTGATATTGGTAGAGGCAATAGTTATTGAAGTTGTGGTAGTCTAACCTGTGGTGTATGGCAGCACTCCAACATGTGGCTCATCAACTGACTCCTCATCTTGTTCACATATGGCATCATCCATTGTATGTTGCAATGACATAAATCTCCTCAACGTTCCGGTTCATGTTTGATTCTTTTTTTTAAGCCTACTAAGAACCACATGATCATGGCCTCATTTGCAATGAGATCAGATTCACACTCAGATCTGAGGTGCTTAATTCGCTCAATATAGTCATGAACCATCTCTTTCTTCTCCATTTTGATTTTACTCACTAGTAAGAAAGGATCTTCAAGAAACTTTCTTGGTTTGAAGCTTGTGATTAGAGCAGCTTTAGTGAAGGTCACCTAGGAAAGGGCTATTTGGCGAGGGTACACAAGTACTATTTGGGATAAAAATCACTTTTAGATTCACAAGTACTATTTGGGTTCACAAATACTTTGGTTGTTTCTGACAAAACTAACCTTTGCTTATCTAACTGAAGATAGATCTGACAAAAATAGATGTATAGTAGCAAAGAATGTAACTTTTGCAACTTGGCAAAGGTTAAAATGGATTTTTTTGAATAATTTTGATAGAATTCACTCTCGTCGAAGTCAATAATGATAGTTTACTATAATTGAGAACCTCTAAAAGACTATCGAAGGTTCAAGTGAAGGTTGAAAAGAGATATTGATATGTTTACAAAAAAATTGGTGTTTTTTTGATAAAAATTGATCAAAGTTCACAAAAAAATTTGACTTAACTTTCACTTAACTCATTGATTATCAAAAATAGTATGTAGGACCGATTGATGACACTAGTGAAGGTTCCTCTCAAAGAACTAGTATTCTTGTAGAAAGTTTTCCCACATGTGAAACTAGTGTACTTGTCATGTACCATAATCGTATAGGATGTACATATGATTTAATTCAAGTTCTAGTGGCTAAAAAGGCCAAAAACTAGTTTTCTAGACATATGACACATGGCATCAATCTATTGATTGCATGAGCCACATCCTTTGGTTAGGTGTCATATCCCATGTGTAGAGGACATCTCACACGTGTGGAATAAGCTGAAGTAGACGAATTTTGACTTCTACAAGATTTCCAAGTAGATCTCCAAATAGAAGGAAAATGGACCAAAAGTGCTCAAAATAGAAGGTTTTGTCCAAGTGTCAATTTTGCATGATGAATCATCATATGACAAAGCACCTTAACACATGTGGGATCAAAGGGATGATCAGTACCACGAGCTCCCACTTATTGTATATATAGAGCCACATTTGGCCATAATCAATGTGAGACACCAATCTTGGTTTTGGAAGCAATTTTGAGTGATTCTCTCCATTTGTCTACATTTGTTTTGATTGTTTTGAGGTTCTATCAATGTGTACTTGATTTTCAGGTTGGAGTCCATACTCAGACAGTGTTTCACATGTGTGAAACCAGAAAGTACACTTACCTTCAATTAATGATTGTTCTTGTTAGGATTTTGTGTCTAGAACTGATCTAGATTGATCTTAATCTAAAGTAGATTGATAGATCAAGTAATCTGACAACCAATCCCTCTTGAGGATCAGATTAGGATCCACTCTTGGTTCTTTTTGTACTTTTTTCACATGGTATCGGAGCCAAGTACAAGAAGTTTTGTTGAAATTGATAGGATTGATCCAAATCAAAGCCAAAATTAGCAAGTTTTAGGAAACTAGTGAAATTTTGGATAGCGAGTTGGATTTGATAGATATCCTCAAAAATTCTGGTCCAGAACTTGTTGTGGGCTGTAGGAACTCTTTTCACACGTGTGAGGCTATACAGCTCCAGTTTTGACTGAGAAATTTCAAAAATTTGTAGAATTTGACTCACATACTCAATTTGAGTGATTTTTGGTGCAAAATCAAGCATCTTCTATAGAGAATCTAATCTCTTGATTAGTTCTTGGATTAGATCAGCCAAGAAACTAAATTTGAAGCTTGAATTAGGTGTATTAATTGATTATCTCTGATTTTTTGAGTGCATGTTGAAGTTGAGAGAGATTTTGCTAAAAATCATAGATTAAGGAGTGATATGCAAGGTGAGAGGTTGAAATCCATTGTACCATCACTCTAGATTTGTTCAAGAGTGATAGAGTCAAGTTTAGAAGAATCAATTTGCTAGAAAACATCTTTGGATCTGTCCTCCAAGTGAAACCTTTGAGAGTTTCTAGTGCATATAGAGCATCTATGCAAATCTTTTGTAGAATTTGACATAGATTGGCTTAAATTGAGAGTTCTAGAAAAGAGATTGAGATCCAAGTCACATTGTTCAACCGGCAGGAAGCATCCTACATCAGAAGACTTGAAAAGCAACATGATCAAGATCAACAAGAGGATCATCATGAAGATCAAGATCGTGATTGTAAGGTTTGAAAAGATTCAATAAGGTGTCTATGGCAAATGTGTAGAGAGAGATCCAATTTTCTAAGAGTTCCTTCCTTTGTAGAGGGCAAGATCTAGACGCTCATTATGTGTTGTTATTGGTAAAGAATTTGTCTTCTCCTAGGTGATCAAATCTTTTTAAGTGGTATTAGCTCTTTGAAGCACAATATTTGTATTGAGGCAAATTGTAAACTCTTTATGAGAGTAAGTGAATCATCTTCTAAAGAAACTTATCTCCATAATGAAGTATTTAGCCTCATTGGAGCATGAAGATATGATACAAACACTTTGTTATTATAGCATGCATAGTCTTGCCAATTTGGATAAGTCTAATTCTCTAGATCATGGTAGCATAATGTTAGATCTTTGTGATCCTAATAAGACAAGAAGAAATCTTTATTTTCTCATGGAGGAGCATGCACATGAAGAAGGAGCAAGCCTCAAAGTCAAGCATCTACATGAAATTTGGAAGGAATAAATTTTGAAGATGCTAGGATGGTGCAAAGCTCTCAAGTTCATCAAAGATGTCCACATCAAAGAAGCACTATCATGGATATGGTGATTTCAGATCAACATCAAGCTCATTGGATGATCTTCACACCTTTTGAACCAGAAAAGACCAATTCAGCCCATGGAGTCAAGTTCAAGATCATCATGTTTTCCATCAAGCTAGATTTACCAAGCTAGATTTTTTTAGGAGGAGTGTGAAAAATGCAAAAATAAGCTTGGTAGAGGCCAAAAATCTTGTATATAGATAAACACACATGTGTGGAGCCTGTTCCCACGTGTGAAACTAGTGTACTTGTCATGTACCATAATCGTATAGGATGTACATATGATTTAATTCAGGTTCTAGTGGCTAAAAAGGCCAAAAACTAGTTTTCTAGACATATGACACATGGCATCAATCTATTGATTGCATGAGCCACATCCTTTGGTTAGGTGTCATACCCATGTGTAGAGGACAGCTCACACGTGTGGAATAAGCTGAAGTAGACAAATTTTGACTTCTACAAGATTTCCAAGTAGATCTACATATAGAAGGAAAATGGACCAAAAGTGCTCAAAATAGAAGGTTTTGTCCAAGTGTCAGTTTTGCATGATGAATCATCATATGACAAAGCACCTTCACACATGTGGGATCAAAGGGATGATCAGTACCATGAGCTCCCACTTATTGTATATATAGAGCCACATTTGGCCATAATCAATGTGAGACACCAATCTTGGTTTTGGAAGCAATTTTGAGTGATTCTCTCCATTTGTCTACATTTGTTTTGATTGTTTTGAGGTTCTATCAATGTGTACTTGATTTTCAGGTTGGAGTCCGTACTCAAACAGTGTTTCACATGTGTGAAACCAGAAAGTACACTTACCTTCAATTAATGATTGTTCTTGTTAGGATTTTGTGTCTAGAACTGATCTAGATTGATCTTAATCTGAAGTAGATTGATAGATTAAGTAATCTGACAACCAATCCCTCTTGAGGATCAGATTAGGATCCACTCTTGGTCCTTTTTGTACTTTTTCCACATTTGTCAAAGCCAATAAGATGATTTAGGTAAAGGGAAAAATTTTGCCACATAGATGTAGGCTTGAATCTGACCTTCTATTGACAGCTTGGAGTTTGACCTACTAGTTTTTCAACTTTGTGCATAAAAAATACTAGTACATCTATTGGGACTTGATTTTTCAACATATTAGGAGAGTTGATATTCTAGAGTGAAAATTGTCGAGCATTTCTGGAGTCCGATGCTAGTCACACAATTTACAAATTTGCATATGTGCGCATAGTGTAGAATTTCAGTTAAGTAAAAAATAACTTTACTTGGTATAGATGCAATGGTTTGAAAATATCCCCTCCCCCATCTTACTTTTACATGATACCGTTAAAGGGATTGTGTTGAATGAAGCAATTTTAAATATATAAATATTCTCATAAATTTGATCAAAAAATACATGTAAAGATGCTACTCCATTTTTCCACTTTACCTTCCCTTGTCCCTTCAACCACAATTCACCTCATCCTCCTCACGTGGAACTCTTGCTTCTATTGTGTTATTGAGCTTCATATCTAGTTGGAAAGCACAATTTTACGATGATGTTATTCTTGCATTTACTCGAGCTCCATCTATATTGTCACATCAATGGAAATGCAAATAAATTCAATGTGCCTTGAATGCTTTTAAAAAAGTAGTGGCATTTTCTAGTATTGAAAGTTATATGACATCGTGTTGTCATGAATCCCACCATTATCATTTATTCTTCCATGTGGTGACTTTTCATTTCAAGTTGTACCCATCGTCATTTGTTCTATAGTATAATTCCAAACATTCTAGCCCATATCCTTTTGTTTGAGGTCATATTAACATGTTCACATCATGATGTCAACATACAAACAAATAAGGAGAGTTTATCAACATACACAAATATATGGAGTTTGTAAACGACATTTAAAGAGCACTTCAACAAGACATAAGTTACCTCACTTCACTTCACTTTCTATCTAGTAAGAGATGTTATGTATAGGAGCAATCTTTCCAAAGTCAATAGACATGATGTGACATTCAGAAAGCTATCAATTGTACGACATAATACTCCAAATTACTTTATGTTGAAAGTAACAAAATCAAGACAATGCTATGCATGATCACAAGTGCTTGTGAAGAAGCTATGCAAGTCAATATTGTTTAATGTATTGTTCAATTTGAACTTTCACTTAAAGAAAGTTCAAATCTACATATTCAAGCAAAGACAAAAATACTTATTGAATTAGATTTTTGAGAAACTCAGCTATTTTGTTTTAAGTGACTTATAAAGTCTTTCTTGGATTTACAATTTTGAAATAAAATGGCACTTTCACGTTCAAATACTTTATACTCAAGTGCTAATACATTGTCACATTATCAATATTTACGAGTTTTACCTCTTTTTTTGAATCTTTTTGTAACTATAATAAAGATATTACTAGTTTGATCACATTCACCTTAGGTAGGTAGCAGCTGTGGGGAATCCCTAGAAAATCACCATATCTTTTTGATGTGCAATTGATGTTTAGATAAGACAGTCTAATTGGCTTCGATATCGAATTCTTATAGAACTTACCTATACGCAAACCATCTCACAATAACATGCACTCAATTATTCACTAGACCTTGAACAAAGAAAGGTCTAAGTTCATTTTACTAATCACATTTGATCATTTAGTCAACAAACATTTGATTGTTGCTGGATAATGTAGTTAAATCTAGACAGTTTTGTAAATAGATGGCTAAAACTAGCACATGAAGCTAAGCAAAATAAGTGGCTACATGTCAATGGGATTGTTGGGGGTATTCCCAACAAAGTGTAAATAAATAAAATCATCCAATAAAATGTGTTGCGAGGGCATGACATCCTGCGTGTATAAGCCCATGACCCAATGAGCACGCAAGTGAAGTTGTAAATAAAATAATAGACTTGGGCCCTTTGTAATTAAAATAAAACTTGAGGCCCAAAGTCAATTCTAAACTTAGAATTTACTTTTTAGAGCTGGGTCCAATTTTGGACTCACATGAATCTTGTGATTTCCAATGTACTTTTTGTGGACCCTTGGATCAAGTTGGGTCCAAGATGAATGGATAGGATCAATGTGAATATTAGCCAATAGGATTGAGGGGCAAGGGCCTTCCCCATTTTATAAAAAGACACCATTTGTACACTATTTCCATGCTTAATAGAGAGGAGGAGACTCTACCATTTTGAGAGCTCAAGCATCCTCATTTGCTAATCAATCTTGCTTATGCTATTGTTGTGATTGCTTGTTATTTTCATTTCCCATGCTTTTTGGTTATGCTAGTTAAGGTCTTTCCATAAGCAATGACATTGAGCATTTGAGCTAACCTCCATCTCATCTCTCTCTCTTTCTCTCTTCTCTTCTCTCTTCCTCTCCTTTTCAATCCCTTTCCTTCACCCAAATCATGATGAATGTTAGTGTAGAGGAGTAGAGTTAAGGGAGAGTAGTGTTAGTGGTGAATAGAGTTAGGGAGGAAGTAGGAAACTAACTAAATTTAGCATCTATGCATAGTTAGGTACCTATCCAGTGATCTAACCCTTGTTGACAGGCGAAAAGGCTATACTACGCAAGATCTTCGATCCTACAATGGCACCGTTGTCGGGGATAGGTTTCCACTAACTAGTTTAGCTGCATTTTAGCTATTTTCTTGATTTTTGGGAGTTTAGAGTTAGTTTTCGGTATTTTTTTTGTTTGGACTGTTCAAAGCTAGCGGAGGAGGTATGAGAGAGTAGAGAAGGCCCTGAGCATCCTCAAAGGGCTTGAAACCCAAACCAATCAGCCAAAAAACCCAAAAAACATACCAATCTGTATTTTGGAGGGAAAAGAGCCTAAAATCTCATCAGATTTTATATCTTCAGAACCAGTGGGAATTAATCCTCGCATGACTGGCAGCAGCTCTAGGGTACTGTCCTAGACCTCCATAGAAGCCTGCAAGAATTAGTTCCAAGCAGATTGTAAAAATTAGAGAAAAATCATAAAAAATTCAAAAAGCCCTTGAAAAAATCCAAAAAAATCCAAATCTTCATAAGAACTCTCGTAGAGCCCTCTAAAGTTCCATCTGAGTGAGACCAGGACACAGAGTAGCTTGTGAGAGTTAGTTTGATGTCTAAGTGCCTGTGCGAGAGTTTCCAATGAAAAAAAAGACGGAAAAGTACCAATGAATCCTTGCAGACCCCAAAATTTTCAATCCAGTGGGCAAGAACTCTCACAGAGGATTTTTAAGTTCCTTCTTAGTGAGACCAGGACACAGAAGAGCTTGTGAGAATTATTTTGATTTCAATGATCAGAAAATTGGGCTTAAGTGCCAAAAAAATCACTAAAAAGTGAGGATCCAGCAAATCCTTCCAGTAAAAACTCTCGAAGACCCTCTCAATTGATTAAGAATGATCATTTCCATCAGTGATGAAGCCTACGAGAGTTAGTTTTGAGATTTGGTGTCCCAGTAATCCGCTAATTCCTTCATATACAAATCTGAGAAGATGAGTTACGGACTTAAAATCTGGACACAAATTGGTAGCTGCATCATTAGGATAAATCGATTCATCCACCCACAAATCTATATTCATATGATTATTCATTCTCAATTCTCTACCTATTGCAACAACATTCTCTACAACTTTTGAATTTTTCTTAATAATTGGAGTGCATTCCATAGAAAAAGAAACATGCAAATGGAACATTGCCATTGTTAAAAGCTACAATCCGTAAATGCATCAAACTACAGTAAATCAATATGAATAAAACTAGCATACCTTACTTTTGTAATGTTTTTGTCGCATTGAAAAAACATCATGCCTCATATTTCACTATAAGCTTATAGTGATTTCAAAGGTCTACTAGTACTGCTTCAATTTTTGCATTGAGCACACCAAGATTTTCAGTCTTAAAGCTCTAGTCCCGAATTTTGGAACAAGCATCAAGAGAAGTTATTATATCTCATGCTTAACTAACTATTGTTTGAAGTTAACCATACCAGTTAAATGTCAGACAAGGCCAGAAACTCGAAAAACGACGACCAAAAGTTACCGGTTTGCATTTTCTCTCTACGTAATCTCTCTCTAAAGTGAAATTTCTTAAAGAGCCCATATGTCTCCTAATGTGATGTCTGCCAACGAGCCAAGAAAAATACAAAAGCCGACTTCACACCGTTGACATCCATTATAGAAGGCGAAGCCTTCCATAAGTGGGGTATCGACTTTGTTGGACCCATCAGTCCAACAGCAAAAAGTACAAAAGCATGATATATTTTAGATCACAATAGATTATGCAACTAAGTGGGTAAAAGCTCGTGCAACAAAGGATGCCAATGCGAAGACAGAAGCTTTCTTTATGAAAACATTATTACGCATTTTAGTTGTCCAATAGAGCTTGTTAGTAATCGTGGCACACGCTTCTTAAATGAAGTGATCGATAATCTCCTCCACCATTATCTTGTTGTACCGCAAAAGTACTCCGTACTATCCTTGATGTAATGGCTAGGCAGAATCCACCAACAAGACAATTTGTAAGATCTTAGCCAAGATAGTAGAAACAAGCCGATTAGATTGAGAAATTAAACTATTCTCTACTACCTGGACGTATCGCACAACTCCCAAAAAGGCCACTGGATGGGTTACCCCATTCCATCTCGTATATGGTCAAGAGACAATAATGCTTGTTGAATTCCCGGTACCATCCTTGAGAGTCATGCAAGCCTTCTCCACAGATCTATGTGAGAAAACTACCATTGAACAACAAGTAAATACCAGGCTCTTTACGTTAGCCCAATTGTGTGAGACCTGACTTATATCGTATCATGCACAATTGGTTAACAAACGTCGCCAAAAGGCCTGGCACGATCGTCACTTGCGTACTAAAGATTTACACTTAGGTGATCATATGCTTCTTTACACATCTAAGAAGCATCCAGAAAAACTAAAATTCAGAAGCGAAGGACCTTATGTTATTAATAAAATCTTTTCTAATGGAGTAGTCCAACTGCAAACACTTGACAGAGTATTCCTAGACACTGTCATCAATGGTGGTCGTCTACGGAGGTACTACGAAGAGTTGTTTTTTGTTGATCCAATTTAACTCCACCTTTATTGTATATATTAATGTTATTTTTTTTTCGTTTTGTTTTTCTTATTCTCCATGCCTATTTTTGAATCTTCTTGATGTTATTATTCTTGTTCACTGCATTTGTGTATTTTTGGTGCATCTTTATTTTTCATACTCTTTTTCTCTCATCCATATTCATTCTCAAAGGGAGTTATAGGTCCACACCATCTGCTCTACACCATAGGAATAAGATCTGTCATATTTTAGGTCTAGCTCACTTCTGCACATATGAGATCTCAAATTTTTCACTTATAACACAAATCGGATTACTGAGATATTTCATTACCATGGGAACTTCTATTTTGAGACACTATCATATATCACTTCAAAAAGTTCTACCACAACATTACTGAGATGCAGTACTCAAGAGTCCATTGGTCACCATCTCAACCGCGTCCCTTGGTCACCATCTCGACCGCGTCCATGGGTCATCATCTCGACCGCACTAATTGGTCACCATCTCACCCGCGCCACTTACTCAACATCTCAACTGAGCTAGTCCATCGGCACCTCAACAAACTCCTTCGTGAAGATCTCAACTGAGTCCCCTACTTATAGCCTCGACTGAGTCTCAAACTTCAAATCTTGACCGGGCCGCGACAACGCTGTTCCTCAAGATTTTTGAAATCTCGACTATGTCTTCTCATTATGATGTCGACCGGGTTGGGCACTTTACAAAAATCTCGACCGAGAAGATTTGAAGAGTGACCATAAATATGTCAAGAATGAGCACATTCTTACCTCAGCGACGTGCGAACTTTGGAGCATTCATGCGACAACTTTCTAGCGATTTTCTTGCACACATCCTCACTCTTGGTGCTCATCCACTCCATCGATCACTCATACTTCAAACATTTCATTCATTGACTATCACGCGATACCATCCAAGCGCCATCACCACAGATATCAAAAAAAAAACCTAATATCGTTAAAAGGTAAAACTTTTCCATCTCAAACTCTGGGCTTGGGTTGCGAACGCTTGGGCTATGCTTGCTTTCTTTTTTTGTAGGGTGGGACAGGCCCCCTTTCGAGAGGAACTTGCCTCTGTGTGAATCCAGACTTAAAAATGCTATCATAGGTGTTTCAAAGCCTCATGACATGAAGCATGTCCTTGGGCATCAGTGTCACCCTCTTGCCATGAATGGAGCACAACATCGAATCCTCAAACAATTTGGTTTGGAAATCCTCGTATGCAGTATGGAGGGCCTCCAATGCAGTGATATTCCACCTCACTGCATAGGGAGATGGGTGGTCATATCTTGTGTAACCTCCCTCACAGCCCGATAGAAGGCTGCTTTCGGGATCAGAAGTTTGGTGCTCCTCTACAAGGCCCTGATGTCCCTCAACCATGGACGGCGAGGTCTTTCGCGTCTTTGCGGACGTACGGGTTCAGATGTTTGGGGATGGGATGGTTGAACAAAATTGGTAAGCCTAGCGGTTTGCTTCGTCCGAGCCATTGAGGCCGGATATCTATACCACGCAAGGACATAGACACAGTAGAAGAGACACTGAGAACTCTAAGGGTGATATCACTACGACGCAAGAGAGTGGCAGAGTCAGGCGGGGAGAGGCAAGGGCTTGTGTGATGGCAATACTGGGAAAGTCAGGCTGATATCGCTACGACGCGAGAGGGTGGAAGGAACAGGCCTGGGGAGGAGGTCGCTCGCGTGATGGCGATATCACGAATGCAGGTCGTATGAAAGCAATCAAACATGACAACAAATTATGAGAAAACATGTACAATCCTCGAGAATGGACTTATATAGGGGAAGAAAGTTGGCATGTGTGAATACCAGCGACACGTGGCCCAATCAGTAGCTGACATGTGAAACCACACGTCTGTATACGCACATGTGAAACTACACGTCTACATCAACACGTGTGGGATCCCACGTGGGGACACATGGCCGAATGGATCAACCACATGTGTTCTTACATGTGTGGTCACATGGCCCAATCAATATCTGACATGTGGGACCACACTTCTGTATCCGCATGTGTGGCCACGTGGTCGAATGGTTTGGTGACATGTGTTCTGGCACGTGTTAGCTCGCACGTGTGGGCACGTGGCCGAATGTATTGTAGCACGTGTGGTCTCGCACATGTGGACGATTGTACTACGCACCATAGATCTAATCCGTTGTTGGATCGACGAGTGTACGGTTTGGATTTTATTGGTTTTAGCTATATAAATGTTGTTTGATTAGTTAAAACATTTCACTAAATTTTGGATTTTCACTCCTTGTAGTTCTTTGTGTGTGAACACTACTATTTCTTTGCAGTATCACTACCACGCAAGAATCTTTCACAGATTCTAGACGATCTAAGATCCCTCGCGTCGTTTCGATATCAAGTCATTCACCAATATCACCGTCACGCGAGGATTTCTTGATTGTCTTCTTACTCCCTGCCACCCCGCGTCGTAGCGATACTCGGCCCTACTGGTCATACTTTTGAGATGGCCGCCTATTGTCTTCTTACTCCCTGCAAACCCGCATCGTAGCGATACTCAGCCCTATTGGTCATACTTTTGAGATGGTCACCTCATCCTCTAATACTTTTGATTCTGCGTTGCACACCTTCCTCATTGAATCCGGTGTTGATGTCTACATAGTTTACTATAAGATGTATTTCAATATGTCTTTTGATATTGAGAGGTTTGGATCAGAACATAAATCCTATTTTCCAACGTTGTATAAAGAGTATTATGATAGTCTGAATCAGTCTATGTTGATAATGGATAATTTATGATTCATCCATTTCCATGACCTAGTACTTGCCCACCCATCTTCAAAGCAAACCCACAACCGACGATTTACGAAAATCGTGAGTGATTTTAAACGTGTGGTCCATTGTGACCAGCACAATCGATCATGTCGTTTTTTGCAGAATGGCATGGGCTTTGTGTTTTATCTTTTTGCTCTTGTTCTTGATGAGGCAAGAACTTTGAGGCTTAGCATTGAAAGTATCTCATCATCAACTGATTCTGTGATATCAGAGTCAGCTATTGTTGATGACGCCTTGGGTATTGACGAGGAGACAAGATTGGCATCAATGTACAACCCAGCTGAGTCTCGTGCATTGTCCATTTCTCCCTTATCTGACGTGAATCCATATGAGAAAACCAAGACTCTCCTCGATTTTCCAGTGTATTACATGAATAGTGTCGCATACCTCTCACTGAATGATGTTGGAGATGTTCTTGATATGAGGGAGGACAAAATATTATCAATTTTGTCTAATTTCATCGAAGAATTCGGAGACTTCATAGATCTCGATGGTGATGATGATCTACATGCTTATATTGATTACAAAGACGAAGATGAATGGATGGATGGGACTGAAGCACTACAGTCAATCATGTCTAAAAGGAGGGCATACTAGGCAAATTTGCCCTGTGAGGAGGAATTTTTTAAAATCCGAAGCAGATATGTGTTTTGACGACCATTGTTGCTGGTCATGATCTACATACTGCTGCACTTATTGACGTTGATGAGCGTGATCTGGTAGGTAAATCTGGTTTTATCTTAATGAGATTTTTATTCAAATATAGTTATTCATTTTTTCAAGACATGTGACCTTTGCTCGTATTTTACAGGCTACTGTGGAGGTGGATGCCTTTGCAACAAGGCAGAGATATTTGAGGGAAGGCTAGGGATCACGACAAAGGGATTCATCCCTGTCCAATTATTTAAAGTGCTTTGTAAATAAAGAGATTTGCATTCATCATAGCTAGATGCTGCAACAATAATAATGGCAATTAAAGCGTTATCCTATTTCTCGAACGGGCATAAATACCCTCCAAATACATATAAAATTATTTTTGCGAAGAGAGACATTGTCATAAAAGTATTTGGCTATGTAGTTGAGGAAGTTCCGAAAAGGACTTCCTCCTTAGCTGTTTTCTCTAGATACATTGACTTGAGCAAAAGAAGATCGATTGATTTTCTAGATCCATATGATAGAAAAAAATTTCTTCATGACACACAACAAAGCTGATCGTTAAAGACAAAGAGAAACAATGATTTTGCCTTGCATTGTACTACAAATGATGCAATATACTACATATACTTTTTTCGTCTGATATCATGAAAATTACTATGGGTTGAGTCTTGCATCAATATTATTTTCGTCTATAAATTTACACGCCTTTCTGAATTTCTGTAATTTGTTGATCTAGTTTTATATCGGATTTGAATACGCCTGTAGAACCATTGAAATAACCGGATGATGTAACTATTTTTTTGAGATGTTCCACCGTGTTGTGTATTTCGATGAAATGCTGCTCTGGCTTGCCAATGCGATTTCTCCATTCCTTGTGATGACCAAATACTTAGACTACCGTAAGCTTTTGAAAAAAATGATGCATGATGTCATAAAATTAGCTGCAATATCAGAGATACAAATATTGTCATATTAATCATTTTAAATTTAGCATATGTGCAATGAGATTATAAATCGAAGAGTTAGTTACATTGAAAAGAGATTTACCATATAATGCATAATATGATCTTCACCCCAGATGTCTTTAACTGCATCCACAAACTCAATTGTTGATTTCTCAATTAGTAGGACATCCGTAGCAGACATTTTATCTTTTCTGAGCAATTTGACCATGTTGTCAAGCTTTGTCCAGACTTCAACTTTTTTAATCTTCGTTGTTCCTTTTTCTTCAAAATCCTTTGTGGCACTGAGTACATCTATCCAAATTGAGTACTGGATTTTAGTCGGTTTTCCGAAATGATTTGATAAGAAACGATGAGCTTTGGATCCTCCTATACTTGGTTTGCATGGGATGTTTCTCGTTTTCCCTGAAAGCTTCTCGTCCTTTTGTATTTTAACGTGTCCTTTATGAAGTCCCGCTTTTGATAAAACTTCTTCCAACGAGCTATTGCCTTTTTGGCTAATGAATCTCGCTTACTATTCCAAGCAAACCAAATATGAAGGTATGTCAATTTTTTGATAATTCTAACCTCTCCATGTAGTGTACAAATGTGAACATTTTTAAGCGAAATCGGTAATACACGTTTCCAAGTCAGATCTTCTATATCCCTTGAAACTCTCGTGCTCTTCAACATGTCATGTGTAGTTTTCATGCAATAGAGGCATGTATCTTTTGGATTTGCTCCATGTGAGACCTTGAACATGCACTTCAACGACTTCAGGTCTCCAACCAAATGCCATTCCACCTTAAATTCACCTATTCCAGGAACATTGAGTGGTGTGTCGCTCATATGATTCTTAATTATCTCTGGATATTTTGTTTTACTAAAAATCCAAAATAGAATGTCATGATCTTCTTTTAAAACCTGTTTGAAACACAAAATCATGAACTATTTTAGGAGAATTGAACTCAGACCTATAATAACAAAACAATATTAGCTTAAAACACAAAACCATTAATTCTCGAAATGATTTAGTTGCTAGTACTCATTAGAATAGATTTAAACCTGGAAAGTTGCCAACCACCAAATATCATTTTCGGACTGCACACTGAAATCAAGACTCTCCGAGTTTATCATATTGTTTAATGCTCCATTCATAAGTGTAACACTAACCCTTTCCAACCTTTGTCCCTTTATTACTTCTGATTCATCTAACTTGAGAACTAATATCAATTTTTCAACACTTTCATTTGTGATTCCATAAAACTTTACAATAAATCTCAGTGAATGATTCAGATCTACAAACATATTGTTGGTAGAATCATATGACAAAGTGCCATGTTTTAAGCTATAAATTTCATTTATATGGAATACCAATGATGTTTTGCAAACCTTTGTTTACCACATCCCTCTCTAATTTGATTTGAAAGGGCCGGGGAATAGGAAATTTTTTTATATGTACTTGTTCAAATGCCTCTTTGATAATTTTAAACATTATGTCATATGCATCCCTGCTAATACCAGAATAATCACATGCTCCTTGTATCAATTTTCGGTCAATGATCTTGCCTACTTCGCCCATAAGGGCCTCTGCAATCTTGGACTTGATTCGAGAATATCGTTGATTTCCAAGTAGACTCGTCGTTCACTTGGTTGTAAGTACTGCACTCAAAGACTTTCCAATCATTTCCTTGTCTTTCAGATTTTCATTGGTGACTAAAGCTGATCTGCAAAATAAAAATAAGATTTAGAAAAAAAAACATTTCACAACCATTGAGTGCTAGATGAAACAAAACACATGAATATTTTAAAACATAATCTTACTTGAAAGCATATATTCTTTTTTTCCGTTGACCCCCCACTTGTTGAAAGCTCGTCAATACTTTTTAAAATAACTCTTTTTCGCTTATTGTTCAGTATTTTCTTCCGTAATGTGTTTACTTCTACATTTATTTCACAATATGAGGTACACAATGTTTGTATAATTAGTTTCATATTATCAGTTTCTTGGTTAAGGTTTAATATAATATCTTGCAAACGAGCATTATCTATCTTCAAGATTTCATTCTCTTTTTTTGTTTGCAAAAAAAGAGTTTCTTTTTCTCGGTAGTTAGTAAGCAAACCATTCAACATATTTTCTAAACAATGGATTTTTTTCATTGAATTACTAATGCCATAACTTTTCAATCTTTCACAATAACCCAATAGACCATTGTGTCCTTCACACAAAAACAGTATGAGTTGTGTGACCGATCTAAAATTTGGATGTTGCATTGAGCTTGGATCGATTAGATACAAACTTCCAACAACCCATAGATCACAATGTTTCTTGTCTTCCGTCCTTTGGTGGGCTGGTAAGGTGGATCCTTTCAGATTTTTCTCGACAGTGGAGCATATTCTGTGGGAAGATCAATATGGAGATGATATTTAGACATCTTAATAATTGACAGATTAATTTAGTAGAAAACCAACTTGTTATATATCTTGTAAGCTATTAAAACTCATCTTAATTAAAAAAAAATTAATTGGAAAAGTTTGAAATGACCTTTCATTGCATAGACAGGCAAGGGAGGGGCCTCTCTCTATATATACCCCATCCTGTGTCCATTTGATTCATTGAGAGTCTGCAGCCGTTATGCTATCGGATTGGTAAGCGCTTACTATCATTGAGACTTGCCATACTCCCTAGAGCTCAGGGGCTAGATCAGACGATCTAGGATTGGTTGGGACGGTTTCGTCCACTGCACTCCTTTATTGTGTTCTTTATGCTCATTCTCTATTGGAGGTCTTGGGGGATGTTTTAACAAGACTGACTGCTTTGTCGAATGTCATATTTGGTAGACTCAGTATGAGCATTCTCAGCGGCTGATAGGATGTCGGTAGAGATTTCATGAAGTACATTAGCTGTTGTGGTGCTGGGACCTGGTGCTCCTATCTTGATGCAGCGAGTTGAGTGAACATCATTCTGATCTTCTCAACGTGCAGATCCAACTGGTTGCCATCCCACCGTATTGATTGCAGCTGATTGTGAAGGTGCATGACTGAAGCTGCAGTCCTCACTTCATACTTTTGCTTTAATCTTTCCCACGCTACATGACTGCTTTCGTAGTCTTCAATTTGCATGAGTAGATCTTCATTTATGGACGAAACGATGATCGCCATTGCGCGCTCATCCTTTCTGATCCATTCAGCTCTCCTCGGGTCTCCCTCTGGAGGCTGCACCTCTGAGAGCTCGGTCAATGACCAGATGCCTTCGTCTTTCAAGAGTGTTTTGATTTTGAATTTTTAGATTCTGTAATTGGCGCCATCGAGACTGATTGCTACTCTGGTCTGGATTTTCGTAGCCATATTATGTTATCTAGAAGAATCATTGTTGGGATATCAGTAGTGACAACTTGTTGGCTCTGATACCATGTCGTAGAGGCAACACTGTTTCATGTTTGTCTTCTGCTTCTCTTTCGCGAACAATTTTCTTTCTTTGAATTATCTTTTTGTGGGAAAGTCCTTACAGGATCTCAGACACTCAACTCTTATCACAGAACATATTTTATTCT
This sequence comes from Diphasiastrum complanatum, assembly GCA_029204225.1. NCBI lineage: Eukaryota > Viridiplantae > Streptophyta > Lycopodiopsida > Lycopodiales > Lycopodiaceae > Diphasiastrum > Diphasiastrum complanatum. Next base: position 9,133,530 of record CM055094.1, on the reverse strand, counting down.
AGCAATCAAGACACACGTCACAAGACAAAGAGATACACAAAAATAGAGCGACCATATTGTTAGTTTGGTTTTGGAGTGAGATCGTCAGTGTCTCGCTCGTTGGCGGATTGATACTCTACTCTTACGTTGTGTTCTGCTCGTTGACAGACTTTCATGCACAACTATGGTGTCTTTACTTTCTTACTCTATTTGCTACGTCTCTCTCTGTCTCTTACAGATCTCTGTATTCTCATCACTTAGTTATGATACAGAGAGGATCGTTTATAGCTCCACTATGTGGAGTTTACAAGATAGCTAAACATCAAATTACTAGACTAGTTAGCACTAATCAACTAGTTAGTTACTCTTTGTCGTTGCTAGTCGTTTCAGCTGGGCATGAAGCCCATTGAGCTGCCAGTTGGCAGCGCAAAAGATTTTTCTTTGTTTGATTCATAATCTCCCGTTTGCTTTCATTCTTTTTGTTTCTTTTCGTAGTTTTTGTTTTGCGTCCCTTTTGTAGTTTGTGGTCCTGGAGGTGTGTTTGTGATTCGCGAATGATTCACAAATTGTTCATGATTCGAGTCAAAGACATGTTGACTGTCGCGAATCGTTCTCGTTCAACCTGCATGTCTTGTTCGTGCTGCGACAAAGTTGCAGGAGTTCACCATTTCTGACAACCTGGGCAGTATAAAAAAGAGGTGGCACTGGAATTACCACTAGGGTTGGCTGAGCTTTCTGCTCTATAAATTTTTGAGAAGCCTTGAGGGCTTGTTTGGCCTGGGCGAGCTCCTGAGTTGCACTAGCCCAAACTCCGCTTGGTAGCTGTTCAAAGTTTGATTGTAGACCTGCACCTGATGCTTGAAAAGATTCATCTTTGCTTGAGAGAGTGGCCTTGAGGCAAGTGCGAGTGAGCTAACCAAACAAGTTTTTTGCTTTGCAATGCTTGCACCTCCGCTCCCAGGCGTGTGTTTTCTGTTTCATATATATGGAGTTGCGTCTGGAGGGGGGCAAGCCATTGGGATGCTTCAGACTGAAGCTCGTACACCTTTGTGAAAGCATTCGTTAGCGCTTTGGAGAGGTTCTGAATATACTGATTGAGGCCGTCCTCCTTTTGCTACAGTTTTAGGATCTCTCGGTGCCCGTCCTGCTTCTGTTGCTGAGCAATTATTAGCTCTTGCTGCAGCTTGATGATTTCTGCTCATAGCTGCGTGTTGTTGATTGTTAGATGCAGTACTCGACTATCCAATGAGGCTTTGGCTGCTACCGCATCTTGGGTGAATGTCCCCAAGGCTTGGTAGGCCATCGCTAGGTCTGTTGGAACGGTTGGTACATTGTAGGGGCTTGTGAGGTAGTGGCCCCAATGACATGTATAGTGTCGTCGTCATCATGTTCGATGAGTTTCTCTAATGATCTCTTGTCATTAGGTGCGGTGGGATCTGCATGATCTGGCGATGGAATAAAAATAGTTTGCACAAATGCATCATCAAACAACAGTTGGTCACCCTCGGCAACCTTTAATGGAGAAGTGAGTGGTGTGAGAGGAACAGAAGTGGAGACAAGGGTGGAGACAATTTGTCCAAAAGAGAGAATGGAGAGAACAGAGTGAAACTGTAAGGTGGTGTGGATGACAGAAGGAGAAGATGAGACTGAAGTAGTCTGGCGTGGTGGTGAAAAGTTTATGACATACATCCACGCTAGGGTGTCTAGAGACAATTGTGAATCAGTATTATTTAACTGGAGAGGAACAACGGTGGAAGCAGAGGGGATGGAAGAAGCGATGATAATTGAAGGGGTGGTAGGAAAAGAAACAGAGGTAGAAGTAGGATCAACAAAGGAGATGGGAATGGAAATAAAAACAGCAGTTGTGGATTGAACAGAAGAAAAAGAAACGGAAACAGAAATAGTGGTAGAGAGCTGTACAGACGAGGAAGCGTCGGTGGTAAAAATCGGAGGTATTACTGGTGTGGTGGTGATGGTGCGGTGTCTGGTAGTAGGTGGGGATGAGGTGGAGGGGGCAATGCCACACATTCTTTTGCTGGCCATCGTGTCAATGACTACAGGTTGGGTAGACGTGGATGATGTGGATGGAGGATATAGGTTAGTGTGTGGCACAATGGATGATAAGATGCTGGAACGATGAAACTTGCGCACTTTGGCCTTGAGAAGTGCACAGACAAAATTACACAACAAGGGGCCTGCTACAATATGTTCTAGGGAGTTTGGCTTTATTGAGATTGTTAGTTCATGGATGAGAAAGGCATGCCAGTCGTATGGCACAACCGTGGGACCAAGGAATCCCAAAAAGGACTCCACAATCTGACTTAGCAGTGTGGACTGGATTATGTCCTTGCCAAATGTTGAAACAACCAAAAAGTTGTTCAACAGATGCGCAGCCTCCTGAATGACTAGTTCCGTGATAGCCTCTATCAGGTACCCATTATTAGTTTGGATTAGAATTTCTGGTGCAGTCTGGGTGACGAAAGGTTTTATCAGGGCTTTTGCTTGATGATGAGAGATGGGCTGGTGGTCACCGGACATAATGCCAATAGTGACCATTGAGTTTGTGTTAATCCATACCTTGTACGTGGTACCTTGGTACATGAAGTGGAAACGCAACTTCGGCGTATTTCAGGTGGCGTAAGCATGAAGGGCGAGGCCCATGTTGATGTCAGAGCTGAAAAGCGCTGGATAGAACTTAATTGTTTCAAGAAGTGGGCCAGCAATCTAAAGCCATGGTTTAATCAGGACATCAGAAGGCAAGGGCCAAATCTGGGTGGCTGATGGTATCTCACGCTGGATCACCTGCTTGGTTTTAGAGTCATTAGAAAATGAGGAGGCCATGTTAGCAGTGATAGTTAAAGTTGGTTATAAAGAAGGAGTGAGAAAAAGTAAAAAAAAATGGTGAAAGTGGTAGTGACAGTATGTAGATGATGGCTTGTAGAAAATTTGGTTGCATTCGGAGAAATTGGAAATTTTTGGTTCGAAATTTGAACAGCGCTTCGCTAGGAAAGGTGACAAATGACTCGAATTCAGCCCTTATATAGTGGAATTTAGAATGCGTATTAGGTGAAATTCACTTTCCCTTGTTCAGTTCCACTCAAATTTTGGCAAATTTTTTTTTTCACAAAATTCTAAGACCTCAGAGAAGTCTGCGAGAGTTAAGAAGGTGATTTGACTGCCCTGCAAAGGTTCTATGAGGGTTCAGACAGTTTGCGAGGGTTCAATCCTCGCAAGAAGTGAATGCTCGCACAACTTGCTCTTGTGGTTGGATTTTCAAGATTAGACCATGTAGACGGGCTAATTTTACTACTCTAATTTCATTTATGGCCTTTGCAAAGGTTGGTTTGATAATCTTGATGCTCTACGAGGGTTCTGAAGATTCTTCTCCTTGGAACCCTTGCACACACTAAAAAATGATGTTTTTTCCATCAGTAATTCTCACAGAGATTTTTATAAATGCATTTGGGTCAGATCTAGTGACCGTCTAAGTTTCAAGAGCTATCTCCAAGGGGATCTCCAAAAATCATGAAAAAAGTGCTCTTTTAGAGTGTTTTTTCGACGAGATCTTGAGATTCTCTGATTCTTAACTTTTGCAAACTAGTAATCTATTACATCCATGTTAGATCTGACTGTAGGTAATTATCTAAAAATCTTGATAGATGGTGATCTTTGCCCTTATTTTGCCACGGTTTTTGAGATTGAGGTCTCTGATATGCAAATTGGGGCTTATTGGTGTAATCTGATGATCTACTTCTCTCTTGATCCTATCTGGACTTGGATTCCTCTTGAATCTTGTTGGATCTTGTTGGATCTTCTTTGATCTTGCCAGATTTGGCTAGATTTAGCTTGATCTGACTTGATCTTCCTAGATATGGTGGTGACGGCCTTGCAGATGAACTTTTCGTAACCTAACACCACCAACCTAGATCTGTCTCACTTAGGTGGCCAGTATTTGTGCAACGAACTATTGTTGATGGGTATGTCGAAAGGTGTTCCATCTAGCCTCTCCAAATTCACGGCTCCATGATTAAGAATTTCTTTGATCCGATAAGGACCTTCGTCTGTGAATTTTAATTTCCCCTTGATCGCCTTGGTCTTATACATTAGAACTAGATCTCTAGGTCGAAGATCTTTTTTCTGTAACCTGTGATCATGCCATGCTTTGTGTCTTTCCTTTTCAGCTGCCAATGCATGTACAACTAGTAAGCGTGTTTCATAGAGTTTATGCAGAGCTTCGTGGCATAATTGTAGAGATCTGGATTCATCAAGGTGTTGCATTGTGCCAATTCTTAATGAAGGGACTAAAAACTCTACTGACATTTCAACATCTTGACCATAAACCAATTGGAATGGCATTTGATCAGCTCTTATATGCTATCATGAATGCCCACAAAGCATCACACAACTTGTGTTTCCAATCTGATCTGCTAGTTTCAACTGTTTTCGTGAGCATGCTACACAAGATCTTATTGGACGACCCGCTTGTCCATTACTGCGAGGATAATAAGGTGTACTGGTTCTATGGATTACGAAAAATTTCTCCAACAAGACCTTGATGGTCTCATTGATGAAATGACTCCTGCGATTGTTGACTATCTCCACCAGGCACCCAAAGCGTACAATGATGTTTTCATAGAGAAATTGGCAGTAGTCCTAGCATCAGCTACTCTTACTGCCTTGGCTTCGACCCACTTGGTGAGACAGTCGGTGGCCACAATTATGTATCGAGCTTAGGTACTTCTTGCTGCAAGGTGAATTGGACCAATGTAATCCAATTCCCATTTTTCAAATGATGCTTGGGCTAAGACCGGGTGCAGAAGGTCATAATTCAATCTTGTTGGTCTCCTTGCCCTTTGAGACACATCGTATTTCCTCAGGTATTCCTTCATATCCTTATGAATGGTTGGTCACCAGCATCCTGATTGCAAGATCTTGCGATTTGTAATGTCGGATGCAAAATGACCTCCACCCATGCCTTCATGTGAAAGTAAAATGATCTGGGTTGCCTCATGAGGGAGAATACATCGCCAAAAAATCTCATCTGGTCCTCTTCGGTACAATTGGCCAACAATCAACCGATAAGGTCTAGCCTTCAAGATTAATTTCCGCTGATCCGCCTTTGGTAGTGATTTGTCTTATTGGCCCCTCATTAGATACTCAACTATGTTGGCAGCCCATTCCGGTACTGTATCAACATAAAATAAGATAACATCGGGTAGCTCATCATCAGGTTGGGTTGCAACCTCCTTCCTCTTGATACACAATACATGATCTGCCATGTAGTGTTGTTTTCCCTTACGAACCACTATCCAAAAATCAAACTCTAACAAGAGAAGTAGCCATCGAGTGATTCTCCCTGTGTTGCAGGTTTTGTTAACAAGATAGATCAAGGGTTGATGGTCCGTATAAAAGATAAAGTGTGTGGCCATCAGGTAATGTCGAAACTTCTTAACTGCATATATCATTGCCAGTGCTTCTCTCTCTATGGTTGAATAATTCATTTCTATATCACTGAGCTGTCGGCTTGCAAATCGGATTGGAAAATCTTTTCTGTGTTCTCCTGGTTGGGTTAAGACTGCTCTAACTGCATACTTCGATGCGTTCGTATGCAAATGAAACTCAATGGACCAATTGAGCGAACGTAGGATTGGTGCTGAGACCGATGCATCTTTAAGTTTTTTGAAAGCCCTTAGGGCTTTCTCATTCCAATGTGGATCCATTGTGAGTTTGTAAATTGGTCGTGCTGATTTCACAAAATCCAGAATGAAAATCTTGTAATAGTTAGCATGACCCATAAAGATGTAGACCTCACAAATCGTTCCTAGTGGTGGTAGATCAACAATGATCCTGATTTCTGATAGGTTTGTGACAATCCTGTGTCTAGATACTATATGGCCAAGAATCAAGCCATGTGTAGCCCAAAATTGACATTTTCTTGGATTCAAGGAGATCCGGAATTCACGACATTTTTGTAGCACCTTCTCCAGATTGGATAAGTGTTCAGAGTTTGGTCCATGCACGCACAGATCGTCCAAGAAAATTTTCAAAAATTTCTGCAAATATTCTTTGAATGCCACTTGCATGACTTCTTGGAAAGTGCTTGGGGCATTGCAAAGTCCAAATGGCATCACCTTATAGGCATAGGTTCCCCATTCTGTGGCGAATGATGTCTTATGCTGGTCCTGTGGCACTATCTTCACTTGATTTTAATCGCTGAGACCGTCCAAAAAACTGTAGGCTTCGGCCCTAGCTACTCTATCAAGGACACTTTTCGTAAAGGGTAAAGAAAACTAATTTTTTTTAGTGACTGCATTTAGCGCCTTCAGATTCACATAGATTCGCATTTTGCCATTCTTCTTGGGTACTATAACTATTGGTGAGACCCATTATGTGTGTTCGATTTCATAGATAAAATTAGCATCTAACAGCTTCTGCAACTCTTGTTTGATTAGTTCTGTATAGTTTGGGTTGCAGCGGTAATAACGACTTACTTTGGGGATTGCTCCATCCACCAAGGGTATGGTGTGCTGGACTACCATTGGTGGAATGCCCTTCAGATCACTGTAATTCCAGGCAAAACACTCCTTGTGCTCCAACAATGTTCGTAGTCTTTTGAATTGTGTGGGCGTTAACTGCTCTCCCACGTGTATGATCTTTTCTTCTTCACCTGGCTCGACAAGCTTCATGCATTGCGTTCACGCAGGTCCCTCGAAGACTTGTTCCGCTGGTGTTTGACTTTGATCAGGTTTTTGCTGGGCTTGCGGCATCATAATTACCACGTCGTCCAAGGTATAGTTTTTGAAGGTCTCAAGCATCTCGTGAATTGGTGCTCGTCAAGATTCCTCTTTCAGCATATTGATCTTTGCCCGACTGGTCATCTTTTGATTTTCCATCATCTAAAAAGAGAATGAAGTGGTTGCAAATATCAACATCCACTGTAGCTATAGCTTCTTCGAGAGAGATCACTCCATCGGATCACCTAGTTGTAGCATTGTTTCAACTGGTTCTTCTTGTTCACAGGTGCCTTTGGTGGATCTATTCTTGAAACTTTCGCCATAGCAGATTCTTGTGGCGGTTGAGCTGGTACTCTCTTAATTCCGTAGCGATCAGGGTCCAAGTGCTGTAGGACTTGCTCATCAGTCAGTTCAGTCTCTCGGTTGTAAGTCAGAGCATATTTCCAAGGGACTAAATCATCGACTGGATTCTCAATAAATTCTGTTGGCAACCATGCTAGGTTGATCACATTCACCCCAAATGTAATTGGTGTGTCCATGGTGTAACACTTGGGTGAAGATGTGCTGGGTTCAGGATCCAATTCATATTGACATACTTGGTAGTCAATCATTGCTAATGCATCCATCCATCTCATGACATCCGTCTCTGAATCATAGTGACCACCCTTGGATTGCCTTGGGCGATCTATCGCATGATCTGTCATGGATGATCCGTCATCAACCTTGGGTGTAATAGGTTCTACTGCCCATGTGGTTAAATCGACCTTCACAACCTGTTCTCTATTTTCAAAGGTGAGTTTTCCCATACCCCAGTTGTGAACTACTTGTACAGTCCTCAACCATGGCCTTTCTAGTAAAACACGGTATGCAGATGGGGACTCAGGTATGTCCATCACTACAAAAGTGATCACAAACTGCATGCCTGCTATTTTTACAGGGATATCTGCAACCACACCCTTTGGTTTTACACAAGATTGATCTGCTAGCTTGATCGCAAATTTTGCTGACTTCAATCCCTATAAATCCCACTTTTGATACAAAGTAATGAAGATCAAATTGACACCTGATCCTCCATCTACCATTGCCACCTCATTCTCGAATCTCTTGTGTTTGATTGACAGGGTGATGTTGTGTTTCTCACTCTCCCATGTTGTCCTGATGTGGAGGATGTTACTTGTCTAATTATGTGAAAAATACAGATCCTAAGTGGATCTAAACTCCAAGATCATTGGCTTGAATGCTTGCACTCCAAACTACATAAGCTAGGAATTGGCAACACATTCTATGCTACCTAGAATGCAAAGAACTTGATCAAAAAGCATTTATCACAAATGGAAACTTCCATAAACATCAAGTGCGGCCCAAAATAGCATTATACAGTCCATAATACATCAGCCTACCACTTTTGGAAAGCACCTAAGATCATACACAATAGCTTGAAGACAATACACACAACAATGCTCTCAATGGAGGAAGAAACAATGACAATGATCTATTGATCTCAATGAAGCATACAAAAGGTTTCTCCAACCTGTTCTCCACGACTTACCTACTATTTATGGATGAGGAAGATGACTCTCTCTCCTCTCTCTAGAAGGTACTTGACCCTAGATATTCCCTATATAGGAAAAATAGCTAAAAATGGCTTATATGACCAAAATACATCAAAATGGTCTCATTTTGAAGGGTATGAAGTTTGACACTTCATCATACTGAAAAAATACAGTAAATAAAAACATTGTGGCCTGGTTCACACGTGTGAAACTCCATAACCAAAACTATTTACAATTTTAGCCAATTTAGGCCTCAAACTAGCTAGGAAATGTTGACAATTTTCACACTCCCTCTTCAACATTGGATGCTAGTTTCAACATAGTCTTTGAGCACATTCCAAGATTAGATCTATGCATTAAATATAGGTCCTTTCCCAATGGTTTGGTGAAGATATCAGCCACACACTCCTTTGAAGAGACATGTTGAAGCTCCACCTCTTTGGCAATGACTTGATCTCTCACAAAATGGTGAGCAATCTCAATGTGCTTGCTCCTTGCATGAAAAACAGGATTGCTTGCCAAGCTTTGGGCTGAAAGGTTATCACAAAGTATGATTGGAGTCTTCTCTGGTTCCAGCAAGTGAAGATCCAATAACATCCTCTTGATCCAAAGAATCTCCTTGGTGCATGTTGTTAATGCCTTGTACTCGGCTTCGGTGGAAGATAGAGAGATAGTTGGTTGCTTCTTTGATAGCCATGAGACCACTCCATCTCCAAGATAGATTGCAAAGGCACTTGTTGACTTCCTATCCATTTGATCACCTGCAAAATCTGAATCTGAAAATCCACAAAGGTTAGGTGTAGTACCTCCATACAAGATGCCAAAATCTCTAGATCCCGAGATGTATCTAAGTACTCTCTTTCCTAGCTTCCAATGAGCCTCACTAGGATCTTGCATAAATTGACTTAGTTTACCAACCACAAAGCTTAGATCAGGTCTTGTGATGGTTAACCATATAAGAGATCCTATTAGCTTTCTATAGAGAGTAATGTCCTTGAAGGATCTTTCATTACTTCTTGTAGTTAGCTTTACATTTGATTCCATAGGAGTAGAAACAACTTTACAATCTTCCATATGAAACATTTTTAGAATAGAGTTAACATACTTTTCTTGACATATGAATGTAGATTTAGAAGTTCTAATAATCTCTATTCCTAAGATATAATGAAGTTTACCAAGATCTTGAATTTCAAACTCTCTTTTGAGTGCCATCTTGATTTCATCTATATCTAGATTGTTACCACCACTTAAGATAATGTCATCAACATAGATCAAAAGTAAAGTGATATCATTTTCATTCAATCTAAAGTAGAGAGAATGATCATACTCACTCATAACAAAGTTTTGAGAAAGTAAGAAGGAATTGAGCTTAGCATACCAACTCCTTGGTGCTTGCTTTAGCCCATACAAACTCTTTTGGAGATAGCACACATGATTAGGCTCATCATGTGAAACATAGCCCTCGGGTTGCTCCATGTAAATATCTTCTTCAAGATCACCATTCAAGAAGGCATTAGTAACATCCATTTGCCACATATCCCAATCATAAAGAGTTGCAAGAGAGATTAGGATTCGAATAGTTACCATCTTTGCCATGGGTGCAAAGGTCTCATCATAGTCAATACCATATTCTTGAGCATACCCCTTTGCCACCAACCTTGCCTTGTACTTGTTGATTGATCCATCTTGATTTGTCTTGATCTTGAAGATCCACTTACAACCAATTGCCTTCTTGTCCTTTGGAAGCTTTACCAACCTCCATGTGTTGCTTTTGATGAGTGCTTGATGCTCATGATCCATGGCTTGGATCCATTCCTTCTTTTGAATTGCTTCACCTACACAAGTTGGTTCATCAAAAGAGGTAAGAAAAGCAAGGTTAGAGTTGTCCACCACTTGCTTTCCTTTTTCATCATAGGTTAGCCTTGATGGCTTAGCCCTTTGCCTTTGAGTCTTCCTTGAAGTTTGCTTTGGAGTGGCATCTCCATCTTCATCCAAGACATCTTGCACATCATGATGATTAGTAGGCACATCAACATCAACATCAACAACATTGGAAACATTCTCTTCATGAAAGATGACATCCCTACTTATGACAACTTTCTTTGTAGAAGGAATGTACACTTTGTAAGCCTTGCTTACTTCACTATAGCCAACAAACACACCCTTCTTTGATGAAGGATCTTCTTTAGTTCTATCATCAAGTGTGATATTGACAAAACATGTACATCCAAAGATCCTACAATGCTTGACACTCGGCCTTCTACCATAAAGAACCTCATGAGGAGTTTTACCATCCAAGGAAGCACTTGTCCATCTATTACATAGATAGTTAGCACATGCTAAAGCTTCCCCCCAAAAAGACTTAGCAAGATTAGCATGTAGTCTCATTGCCTTGGCACATTCACAAAGGGTTCTATTCTTCCTCTCGGCCACTCCATTCTGTTGTGGAGTCCTAGGACTAGACATCTCCCTCTTAATCCCATGTGCTATACAAAAGTCTTTGAACCTATTTGAGGTGTATTCCCCTCCATTATCAGATCTTAAGCATTTGATCTTTGTATTGAATTGGTTTTCCATTTCATTCTTGAACTTGACAAATGCAGCAAACACTTCATCCTTACTTTTAAGAAGATAGATCCAAGTATACCTACTAAAGTCATCAATGAAAGTTGCATACATCTTTGCCCCACCATTGCTAGTTGTACTAGAAGAATGAATATCAGAATGCACAAGTTGAAAAGCTTCTTTAGATCTAGAAGTAGATCTAGAATAAGCAAGTCTATGAGATTTGGACAAGGCACAATGTTCACAAACACTATTGTTTGCAACAAGACTTTTAGGGAGACCAAGAACAAGCTCTTTCTTTGCCATTACCTCCAAAGATTTGAAGTTGGGATGGCCCAACCTCTTGTGCCAAACTTCTTGGTTTGTCAATTGCTCCCTAGCCATACATCCTTCATGATTAGAGATCACACATGCATCAAGCTTGAAAAGTTTACCATGCCTCCTACCTTGAGCAATCAAGGATCCACATTTACTTATCAAACATGCATCTCCAATGAACTCCACATCAAGTCCTTTGTCAATCATTTGACTTACACTAAGCAAATTCTTAGTGATTGAAGGAATGTACAAAACATTTTCAAGATTTGCTTTCCTATTTGTTGAAAGGGAAATAGGAATAGTGCCTATGCCTTTGATGTCACATTGACCATCATTTGCAGTGTAGATGATGTTACCTTCTCCCTCATAAGACAATAAGGATGTAAAGTATTCCTTATGTCTTGTCATGTGAGATGAGGCTCCACTATCAATCCACCAAGGATCATTATCATCTATGTTGGCTAACAAACTTGAAGTCATAACAAGTGATTCACATGTGTTATGTTCTTCCTCATCTATTGTAAGATTTCCTTGCCTCTCTCCTTGCTCTCTTTTCTTCTTATAACATTCATTTGCAAAATGACCTTTTATCCCACAATAAAAGCACTTGAACTTTGACTTATTGTTCTTAGTAGAAGAGGAAGAGGAAGAGTGATAATTATAGCTTGTACAATATATGGGCTATGATGCTACTGGTTCCACGTCTATTTTGGCCCATTCAACCAAAAGTCTTTTAGCTTGTGGCACAATCCGCAATAATTCTCCGAGAGGTAAACTAACACGACTCACCAGCAGGCTTGTGAGTATTTCAGTGCATGGTTCTTTTGGCTTCATTATGTGGAAAGGTGGTTTATGATGATGCAATCGATCGTTCTGATCAGTGCATAGTAGTGAGCCCGTTTGTGGTTTTGGTTCTTCATCAGCAAGAGGTTCCATAGGGTTGGCCTTTTCTTGCTCTTTTTCCTCCGATTGTGCTCTCTGTACCCAATGTCGTATCTTCTGGTACTGTCTCCTCTCTTTCTTCACATTCGGATATGGTGCTGAAGTTGAGGGATAGTCATCAGAGACTGATGGTGGTGGTGAGAGAGCCACTTCCTTCCTCTTCTACGCTCGTGTGACGGCTAACACAGGGGCATGGAATTGTTGCTTTTCTAGTGGCATCTCCGCTAGAACTGTTGTTTGTTGTATTGCAATGAAGTTCAATGGTGTGCTGGTCCCAGGTCTTAATGGACAATTTTTGTAGTAGTGTCCATATCCACATTCCTAACAGAAGGATGTGTATTGCCCCTTGTAAGGACATTCAGCAATTCTGTGTCCTTCGCCGCATCCATAACAGCCGTAGTTTCTTCCGTCTTGATGCTGAGTTTGAGCTGCATAGGCTGCGATATATTCATTTATGGCAGGATCCATATAAGATTCATCCAACCCATACCATTGCTACTGCTCAGTCTGAGGTGGTACTGGCATCTCTGGTTCTGCTCCTGTCAAGTTTACGTGGGCCACTTGTTGATTTGCTGGCCCTGGTGGTGCAGGTAAGGCCATGCACTGTTGATTATTCGGTGCACCACACCTCAGTGTCACATTTGGTGCCCTTGATGATATGGATAAGAAGTCTGATAAGGACTCCTCTTCTGTTGGACAATTCGGGGGTTAAATGGGCAAAAGGCTGTATCGTGTGATGTTGCATTGCACAAATGGCAAAATCTATCATGTCAGTATCAGATTTTGCTTTAGGACTGGACACTCGTTCGCTGTATGGTTTTGTGTGAGAGCTAATGCCACTTAGAAAGATTTGATCACTTAGGAGAAGACAAACTCTCCACCAATGACATCACAATATGAGCTTTTAGATCTTGCCCTCTACAAAGGAAGGAACTCTTAGAAAATTGGATCTCTCTGTCAAACCTTACAATCACTCAAACAAATTGAGTAGGGTTGTCATGGTATGATATGTGTAACTAACAATTCTATATGCCACAGATGATGGTTCATGGTGATTGAGGCAAAGGTGCCAACGACAAATCTTTCTAAGGTGGTCCATAGTGTTTGGCAAAGAGTGGACAACTACAATTCTAAACTAACAATTTATGAAGCTACAGTGGGAGATTTGGCTAATGCAATATTGCAGAGTGCACAAGAGAAGTCTCTCATGGCTAACCAGTACATTGGTCAAGGTCCGACATTTCAAAATCTATTGGAGAGAGTGCACTCGAGTGGATTCGCATGCAGTGCCCTGAAGAAATCAGAGAAAATCAATATAGATTATTTTCTAGTTGTGTCTGATCTTGAATGTTGAATGCGTAAGCTATTCATTTTTGTACTATCTGAGTTTTCTTGTTCCCTTTGAATTTCGCACCTTGGTTGAAATTAAGTTGAATGCTGTATTAATTTTATGAACGTAGATCAGTAGTAACTGACTATTCTCTGGAGAATTGTAGGAGTGTTTCAGTTGGCAGTGCCCAGCAAACGCATCTGAACTCCATCCGAATCTTGAAAGACAGTCGCGAATGTTTCGTGAATTTTCTTCTCATGATTCTCATCAGTCATATCGGAGCAACGCACGATTCTCATCAAAATTCAAAACTAGAAGTGAATTGTCAAGAAAATAAAAAACCAATTTTCAATTAATGTTGACCCTCTTACATAGATCACATAAGTTAGCTTAAGTATAGTTAGTTCAAAATAGACCTACATTAACCATAAGTGTTAAGACTCGGGCACTTGGGAGACTCATGGGTAGCAAGTACGGTCCAATCACAAGCCAAGAACCTGCTCGATTGCACAAAACATAACTAGAAATCTCAAAAAAAATTATGACCGACGAACAACGTTACGTTCCTTCATAGGTGTAGATATATAATTAGGCCATGTGTACATGACATAGTTGAAAAGTCAAAAACAACATTTTGACAAAAGGCCCTTTTGGTGCTCAAACTACTTATGACACTCCTAGAATCGCAAAAGTATGAGACACCTCTGAAAACGTAGTTCTATCCTACTCTTTTCATAGGAAAAAATTGAAATGTTAATGTCAATCATGAGATCCATGTTGATCCATCCTACGTGCTCTTGAGAGATACCAAAATAATGATTAGGTTTTATCTTACTTTGAAATATGCTTATGAGTGAATATCAATCAGAAGAGAGGGATAATCTTTGGTAATAGGAACACCTTAGAGAGTGATCTTCAGAAACTATAGGATGATATTTCAAGGAATATTCTAGCCATCCTAGAACTGGATTAGTCAAGTTTAGGCCTTTACACCATGTTGTAACGGCTTAAGGTTATTTAGTTCTAAGCCTAAGTTTAGAACATTGGAACTTAAGTTAGTCTAAGTTAGCTCAATGTAAGTTAGTTCAGTTGTTTATGGTCTAGGTTTGTCCTGTGGCACCAATGTAATTAAAAGTTAAGCTAGTCTATGTGGCCTACTTGTCCCATAGTGCCTTTTTGTAAGTGACCACCACTCCAAGTATATATAGGTGTGGAAGAGTCCATTTTTTAAAAAGGATCTCATTTGCAATACATGCTTATCTTTTCTTCTTTGAGTGTTCTCCCTTGTGTAGTTTCATGTGTTGTGTTACTTCACATTGTATTGTACATTATTTGATCTTGCAACAAGTTAAGTTATTCAAGGCCCTCCATTCGGTTAAGCCCTAGAGGAGGAAACTTAGTTTAGGGTTTTAGCATTTGTGGCTTTAGTTGCTAAGGAGAGAAAAGAGAGAAGAGTGGATCTTACCCTCAAGAATACTCACCACCATGCTCATTGTTATCTTTTTTGCATCCATATCCATGCTAGTTGGGCAAAGCCTTAGTGAGGGTTAGTTGGGAGAAGCCATAACTCGTGCTAGTTGGGAGCCGTAGCATGATAGGGGATACTTTTAAGCTAAATGCATCTGCCTCTCAATAGTATCCTCCTATTAGGGAGTGGCAGTATCTTCCAGAGAATGTGCAACGGGCCATCAATGCTCAGATTGATGTCGTGCATTACCTCTACACTTCAATCAATGAGCATCAGAATTGGTGCAACTTCTCACAAGAGAAAAACGTGCAGCTGACAAACAAGGTACAAGAATGGAAAATTTATTCCACAAAATTAGAACAAGAGGTCACTCAATTAAAAAACAAAGAAAGAAAACTCATGGCTGACCTCAAAGAGCTGCACCGAATAAACAGAGATGGTCACGCACGCTTACAACGCAGGGATGATTTCATCAAGATCCTGAAAATATTGAACGACAAAGCCACAAGAACTTACGGGCCACTATGATGGGTAATATTCAATAGATTGATTTCAACCAGTTCCAAGCACCACCAATCCCGGAGGGCACCGTAATACCTCTCACTTCATATCAGAAGTTAACTCAGGTACTGATGGCGAACCAGACGCAAGCACAACAATTGTAGCAGGCCACTCTAGCCAATCAAACTATGCTCAACGCATGGATTGAAGAGCTAGAAGAACAACTAAAAACATTATGCCAGCAGCTACTAGCATTACACACAGAGCATCAAGAGGCATGGACCAAACATCATAGACAATAGAATGCAGAAAATGATAGTCGTGGACCTTCACGCTACACAGGATAGCAAAGGGATAATCTAGGGTATCACTCGGCAATGGTGGAACCTCAAAGCACGAAAGGGATAACTACCACAAACCACGAATGAGGTATCTCAGCCGAAGAGCCTAACCCCACTGCCACTCACCCTGATACCACCTATCAAGCCTCATCACCCCCGCTTGATGACACACCACTCGCACCACAACATGACCAACCACCTCACCACCTCAACACTCACCCTTATTCACCTTCCACTGCTTATCTACTCCGCAAATACCCAATAGTCCTTCGTGAACTTTTCACAACTATACCTAATCCTCCACCACCCACACTTACCACAAGTACACAGGTACAACATAGAATCACGCCGAATAATCCTAGTCGACAGATGTTAATGTCAGAGGACTTCAACAAAGCATATCCACACTGGGAGGACAGAGGCAGGTACAATCTTCTTGATTTCATGATCTGTAAATCTCACAGGTAGAGAGTGTTAGCATTGGAGCCGCATCCTCAGTGGCGATGTGTTATGATGTTGGAAAATGCACATGCTTTTGAGAGATATATCACTACACCAACTTACATGTGTGTCAATCCAACATATTATCCAATAAGGCGCAGGAAAGAATTCGCACCAGAAAGGGCTCCTAATAAAATCTATTGGCCAATTCTACCTAAAGAAGTCAAGACCAATGATCTAGCAAATTTCAGGAAATCCTCCAGATGTCGAGCCAAGATGGAAACACAGAGCATCTCTCACCCAAGATTGATGAGGTCTCAGAAGGAGGAGAGCAAGAAGAAACTAAGAATTGAGGATTACTAGCTAGGATTACATGTTATTTCTATGTGAGCTTACATGGTGAATACCAGAGAAGGAACATGTAGGAGCTAGTGATATTCCTAGGCAATGTAAATAAATGTAGACCCCTCTCAAATTAATTAGAGTGAGCCACTTAGGCTTCACATGGGTAGCCCTCTTGTTTATTTAAGGGCCCACCTCTCTTGTGAGGGAGCTTTTATTGTATTGTCATTTCTCTTGCATGAATCAAGAAGATCCTCCACGAGTTATTGGCAATTTGGAAGCTCCTTGTTCATGGCTATTGTCTTGAGTGAAATTCCTATGAACATGCTTTGATCTCTTTGTTGTAGTTGTGGAATAATTTAGATTTCTTGCATCCTTTCTTTGCAATGTGGAATGTAGATGTAGATTAGTTTTCTTATTTCTTGTTTATGTAATTTTCAGCATCCAGGTAAACTAAATAGGCTGAGATTGTAGCTCAAATCTTGGATATTCTATAACAATCCTATCCTTGATTGTGCTTGGGTATTCCAAAAATCAAGAGATGGGTATTTCTTGATTCTTGGGATGCTAGTATGTTGTTAGATAGTTAGTTTTCTTGATTCTTGTTTTTGATGTGTAGTTTAATCTTGATGCTATACCATTCCCTGATTTCTTAGAGTATTTTAGTAGACAGAATTGTAGATTGCTCTCTTGTTCAAAACACTAATCTGTATTGATCAAGGCTTGGTTACATGGATTGTAAGTGCATGTAGCCGAAGTGAATGAAAGTGTTTCATCCCACTGACAGGCTAGGAATGCAAGTGAGTAAATTGGCAAATCTGTCTGGTTGAAAACAGTTCTAAGCAAGAAGATCTATCTTAGTGAACTGGCCTCATGAAACGGACAGAAACACCCGGATTCTAGAGAGAAAACCACCTAAGAAGAAGAAGTAAAGAAACAAAAGATCTGTGTTCACAGATTCTTTGTTAAAATATGTGAATATTTGGCTCCATTTCTACCGCTACACAAACACTTATAATCATCAAACCTTTCCAATCTATGCTACCAAACCATCTCTCTGAAGTCTCACGCATGACATCTTCATAGAGCTCGTCAGTCTGGTCTTGACCGAGGTACAGTTTCGTTTTTCACTGCGTCACTCACGCTCCTTACCTGGCCAAATTCCACGACTCATGTCTGAGCCTTGTTGCATTTTCCATTTAGACCACATGACAACTCTCGACCGAGTCACTACCATAAATATCTCAACCAAGTCTTGAGTTTAAATCTCAACCGATACTTATCGATCAAATCTCAATTGAGTGTTTTCATTGACATGTCGACCGAGCCACTTAGTTGACATCTCAACCGAAGAATTTCAGTCTTGTCTCGAATGAGTGTTTTTAGTCCGATGTTGACTGAATACTTTCGTTACAATCTCGATCGAAGACTTTTGTCAGATCTCGACCAAAGACTTCCGTCACGATCTCAACCGAGGGCATTTATTCAAATCTCAACTGAAGACTTTTGTCAAATTGCGACCAAAGACTTTTGTCACGTTCTCAACCAAGGGCATTCTTTAACAAGTAGAAGGGAGAAAGTCCTCCAAATCCAAGGTAGAGCCTCCAAATGTCCTCCAAACAACCTGCAAGCTCCAAGATGCTTCTCCAATTCCAAGCTAGGATGCCTCTACCTGCAAGTAAGGATCTGCAAGCCTCCAAGGATCTCTCCTCCACCTATGTCCCTACTCTTAAACACAAATGGACATAACAAGCTGGCCTCAAGTATTCACCACCCAACCATAGCTAGATCCAAGCTCCAAGCTCCAAGCAAGACCTATCTAGCACCCCCTTGCTAACCATAAACAAATCACAAGAATATCACAACAATCCGTAGCATACTCAAGATCCAAACCCTACTTATGTTTGATACCATAAGCAAGATCCAAACCTTTAGCATACTACACAAAAGAATTACTCTACACACTAGTAGCCACACTAGAGCATAAGCAAGGTAAGCAAAAGAGATCTCTCTCTCCCAATGGGTGCCCTACTCCTCTTATATAGATGGCATTTAGTTCTCTCCAATACACTATGGAGTTCCATGCACATCCAATGAGAAAGAGAGAGGCCTAGAGGAGTTCAAGAGCCTCCATAGGCTTATGGAAGGTCATCAGACATCTTCCATTACTTATGACTCTTTGATTACTATTCTTGTGGACCTTGAAATTCAATGGATCCTTTAGGAGGGCGCCCTCCTACTAGGACCCATTGCCCCAGTTGTGCAAGTATACTTTGGTCCAAGACCAATAAAGTAATATGGTTCAAGTTTGAGGCCCAAGGTTTAGAAATATAGTCATCCAATGACTTTCTAATACCTCTCTAGGTTCCATACCTCCATCCAAGGCATAGACACCTACTTGCCCTTATCCAAGGACACTAGTACCTTAATCTAAGGCACCTACCCTTAATCTTAAAAATATCCCTTATCCAAGGGTCACTTGCCATCCAGCCCCCAATGCTAAATGGACCCATAGATATCCGAAGTACTGCTAGTTACATAGGTATGTAACATTCCTTCCCCCTAAACTTAAATTTTTTCTAGTAGAAAAAAATATGGAAAATTCTTCTGGAGATCAGCCTCCTTTTCCCAAGTATCCTCCTCTTATAATTTGCCCCTCCACCTGACTAAAAATTCCTGAAGCACTCCACTCCGTAGAGTCCTCTGCCGGCTATTAACAATCCCCTCGGGTTCAGGTGGTCCACTCACAAACTCATCACAAAGAAGTTCCACTAGATCTTCCACAGGGAGCAGGGTCTCCCCAACCCCTAACGAGGGTTTTAACTTACTAACATGGAAAACATGATGAATTCCAATGTTAACTGAAAGGTCTAGTTTGTATGCGACCTTGTTTATCACTTGGATGACCTTAAAAGGACCGCAATACCTAGGCGCCAACTTTCCACACTTACCAGTTTTCAAGCCCCTACAATGACAAGGGACTCTCAAAAACACCCAGTCATTGACCATGAATACCTTGTGCTTCCGAGATAGATCAGCATAGTGTCTTGCCCTGTCCTGGGCACTTCTTATGCTATCTATAGCCAGTTGTAACATTTCTTGCATATCAAGGAAATTAGCTGCGGCTTGCACCCGTAGGTTTTTCATGTCAACACTAACTGGTGATCGAGGTTGCAAACCATACATAAGCATCAAAGGGCAGTCACTGAATATTTTGCATTGTTATATGCAAATTCCACTAGTGGAAGGTACTATTCCCAATCAGACTACCGATGGCCCACATATACTCGAAGCATATCCTCCATCGTCTGATTGGTCCTTTCCGTTTGACCGTCTGATTTTGGATTATCTGTAGAACTCATACTTAAAGTTGTTTCCAACGTTTCAAATTCTGCTTGCCAAAAATTCCGAGTGAATTTTGGGTCATGGCCATTGACAATATCCCAAGGCAGCCCGTATAGTCAAAAAAGCTTCTCAACAAACAGTTTAGCTAGTACTGAAGCTTTAACCGTAGTTTTTGTTGGGATAAATTGAGCAAACTTCGTAAGTTTGTCAACAATAACCCAAACCGATCGTAACCCTTCCCTGTACGCGGAAGCCTAGCCACAAAATACTTTCTCACTTTCCGGTAGGAATATCTAAATGATGTAATAGGCCACTAGCTTTTAGCCTCTCTGCTTTATTTATCTGGCACGTAGTACATCTAAGTACATAGGCCTCTACCTGACTTTTCATCTTAGGCCACCAAAATTGCCTTCGAACTAAGTCAAGTGTTCTTTGTATACCCGGATGTCTTGTGCATGGACTATCATGACACTCATGTAATATTTGGACCCTTATAATGTCATTTTCCGGTACACATACCTTTCCTTTACGAAACAAAATTCTGTTTCAAATTAGAGAACTCGTTTCAGTCTTTCCCTGATTCGAGGAATCTTGCAGACCTGAATTGACCCCTGAAAGTAGTTGTTGCCAATACTTTCCAAAATAAGGATCAGACTCATATAGTCCTTGAAGAGACTGAAACAACTCTGGTTTTATAACAGTAAAGCACAACTGATTAACAACCGGTAACCTACTCAAAGCATCCGCTAGAGTATTTTGACTTCCTTTACAGTAACGTATAGAAAAGTCAAAGATTTACATCAGCTCAGCCCATCTAGCTTGCCTCCCCTTTAAATTTGTAGCATCACAGAAATATTGAAGAGTATGATGATCCATCAAAACTTCAAATCTGGCTCCATATATATGATGTTGTCAAAATTTCAAGGAATGAACAATTGCTAACAAGTCTGATATGGGAAAATTCCTGACCGGGAATTGGTCTCGCCAGGAAGCCCTACAGGGGAAGGGCCCACACTGCCCTTACGCGAGTGATTGAGAGATGCCGCTTCCAATCCCGAGAGCCATCTCAATCACCCCGTGCTCCCCAGTCGGATGAGGGTTTTTCAGGCCCCCAGAGGCACGACTATAAGAAGTTTTAGCATCATTCTTGATCGTATTGATCCTGTCTTCTCATATCGTAGCTCTAGGTGAAGGTGATAATCCTAGCTCCCTGGCTTCCCTCCCCTAGCTCTTCCCATGTAGTGTGAACACGTTCCGTCAGAGTTTAGGATCTTAAATCAATCATATGACTGTGCGTGGTAAAGAGGGTGGTGTTTATAATTTTCGTAAGATGTCTCTGAGCACTCAATCAACAATTTTAAAGCACACGAAATGAAGCCAATACACATACACCAAAATAGAAATAGGATGTCATCCCTATGTTACTTGTCGTGCAATGTGGGGGTGTTAGTTATACGCGTCGCCTTGTTTGATAGGCGGTGGTATTGTGCCAACCGTTAGGCCTAGTTATTTCGCTAGGCAGTTTCAACGGCGGATGTGACTAAGCTGACCCCTAACCGAGGTGGTGTATTTCAACCACACATGATGATGGCCCACTCTTGTGTTTCAAAGAGATCGGGTCACTGACTTACTCATACGCAAAAACCGCTAATATCAAGACTAGCTTTGTAACTGAACACCATATACTCAGAACTCTCGATCTTCGATAATTATAAGCCTAATATGCGGAAATACAATTAGCATGCTACTTATCAAAAACTCCTAACCATGCTAATTGAACAGTAGTCAAGGCAATCTCAAAATGGTGCTAGGTTAGTCATGAGGACGGTATTTTACAAAACAACTTCATATCACACAACACACCAACTTACGAATGGGAAACCGATATGCTTTAATAAGAAGGTGAGAAATTTATACCTCTTGTGAAACAACGGATCGGTGTGCCGTGAAAAAACCCGAAGTCATGAGTTTATATCTTCTATGGTTTTTGTGCTTCAAATCGTGTTCTGCTACGTGGTAATGGCGGGTGCGCTTCTGCTACGCTGAGGGATCAATGGTTGTCCATTCTCTTCTCTTTCTCTCTGGTGCTTCGTAGTAACGATGAAGGTTAGATAGGCTAGATCTCCTATTCATCAGCACAACCTGAGAAGGTTGTGGTTGCAAGCCTCTGCTGGATTTATTCTTCAACGTCGGCATGATATACTAACTCGTCTCTTCCGCAAGGCTGTAGTCAGCATGGACTAACTCCAAGCTAGATGTGCGTGTGAAACCCAGACTCTGGTTCATAGGAAGCTCATACGGGAGAGCCGCTCAGTGACTCCAATGTCCATTGCCAATAGCACATTCTCTGCACTTCCCAACCCGTCCCTTTATATTGCAGGAAGGAAGTAGAAATTCGATTGACGGGTTCCTTAAAACAATTTCATGCTCCTTGTTAAAACAAGATTGAACTTCCTTCCATCACATCCGCACCGGTGCTTCATCGCAAAGTTCTGATTCCAAATCTTTTGATCCAACTAAATCTCAGACCTGTCTGCAGATTAATGACATTGTGATGGAGAGGAGAGGGAGCATTTGATGGTGGCTCAGATGTCCGTTGTAGAGTATCTCGTACTGCTTTCTCCTCTCTAGCCGTAACAATGCAGCTATCCTGCTCAAGCGTTGCTCGTCAACGATGCAAAACATGACTTCTCTCCTCAAAATTCCTCTTTCTGAGCTTCTGTTTCCACTCCTCTGATAATCGAGATAATGAATGAGGTGATAAATCCTAGCTTGCAGGATTTGTCTCGTTGATGGTTGGAACCAGAGGTGTATCTAGAGAATGACACTGCTACTGTTTTGTCGAGGTCAGCAAGCAGATAGATGAGGCTGTCGTCATACAATCATGTGCTGCACTACTCCTCTGATGCTTATTACCAGCGTACTGCTCAATGCACTGCTCTGCAACAATATCGTGAAATACATTCAAGAAGGTGACAATATCCTCACAAACGGTGACACGCAGCAAAACAGACAGAAAATCGGAGATGGATAGATCAGTGATGATCGAAACAGCGCTCATTTCACGAAAATGCTCATCACACTCTCTCCTCTTCCTTCGTGAAATTCCACTTTATTACTCTCTCCTCTTCCTTCATGAAATTCCACTTTATTGTGATGAGAAAATCGAAAAATAGTCAAAAATCATCATTTTTGCTTGTTTTTTTCGTAAAGTTGGATAGTAGTTGGTTGTAAAACGCCATGTAGAGTTTGTAAAGAGGTGAATTAGAGTCTTTTGAAGCTTTCTCTGAAGTAAGAGCCAAGAATTCTAACAATTGAGCTTGTAGGAAGTCAAAAAAGCTCAAGAAATGACCATTTTTGGTGATTTTTCGGGGATGGATCTTTCCAAATCCATAAGAAACTCTTTACAACACGATTAGCATTTCTTTTTACCTTCCAATCAAGCTATCAGGCCTGTAAATTGATGGCCGGTGGCTTATGCACCATCTCCATCAAGTTTGAAGCTATTTTGACTTCTACAAATCAAAAAATCTTTGTTCTCAACCTATACTACATCTTAGGATCAATATGGATGCTTCATGGAAGTCTAATTGATTGTTTAAGACTGTTGGTAACATCAAATTTGGGCTAGAATGAGTGTTTGCACATTTTTGCATAATTTTGTCTTGTGGAAATGTGCCCTACTATAGATTTTATGACACTCTAATCTCGCACGTGTGAATCCTAGGTGGCAGGTTGATGTGGCAAGCATCTTGTTCACTTGGTCTCCCTCTGTACTGAGCTTTACAGCACCCAATTTGGTGTCTTGTAGCCAAAGTTATGATCATCTGAAATTTTGCAGTTTTGTGAGTAAAATTGGCAAAATCTGAAATTGTTTTGATTGCATGCCAGTCATTTCCCTAATTTGTAGTATTGTGCTTGCATGGATTGTTTGCATGCTGATTCTCAGAGTGATTCTGACATGCATGATGGATTTACAATCGATTTGAGTGGTCATACACATGTGCTCTAACAGTTGGGTCACAAATCAGTGATATTGGCTGACAAATTTTGTACAACTGAAGTTTACGTAAAAAATTCTGGAATGCCGTTTGTGACTGATGTAGTGTGCTTTGCATGCCAATTGACATTGGGTTAGTAATATGAGAAATCGGACAGTGTTTTAATTTTTTGATTTCGATTGTCTTTTGTACTAACAGTATTTTCGTCAAAATTTTTGAATTATATAAAATAAAGTAAAAATTGAGATTTCTAAAAAAAATCGAAATTTTGGTCATTTTTTTTGTTATCTATGAAATTGGTTTAGATTAGGGAATTGATTATACTAAGTTTATCAGTCAGAATTAGTCACAATGTTTTCACTAAGTCTAAATTATTTCCCGATAATACATAAGTTAAAATTGACAAAAGGAACCGCAATGAATTTGCCGACAGTTTTTCCTGTATTGTCATTTTTTTAAACTTTTGGAATTGAAAACTTTCAGATTGAAAGTTAAAATTTGAATTTTTTTTTTTGTTGAATTTCAATTTGATTAAAATTTGAAATCAGTTACTTGTCTGATAGTTTTCTAATCGATTCTGATCGCTAGAAATCAGTCAAGTGAACATTTGTGCAAGATACTTATCAAATTTGAATTAAAATCGTCACACGATATAAAATGAACAGATTGAATGACTGGCAACAGTATTCTTTATCTAGACAGTGAAAATCTGATTGGATACGGTTCAAGAAGTACTAAAATCCTATTGGTGGGATTTTCATTCATGTAATTTCATATATTGTGTTTGGATAGGTTTTGTCAATATTAATGGGTAATGCCAAACCAATCAATATAAAAAATTTGTCCAATTTTATTAAAAAATTTGTAATAATAGGAATTACATAATTGATTTCATTTTCAGTAAAATCCTATGGTGAATTATATTCAAAAGATCAAACTAGTACTGTTTCACATACTAGTAAATGATTTTTGATATATCGGATATTCAGTCCGGGTATAGGACGAAAATGAAATTGTTTTAGATTTTTTTCTACAGTAATTAATTTTTAAACATTTACTAATGTCGTTACGTCATCTTGGTACCTTAGTTGAAATAGATTTTCAGTGAAATGAAAATTCTGAGAGAAGAAGAGTGGACATCAGATGTAGTAAGTGTGATCGAAAAATGTATTTTGCAGTTAGGATTTCAGTAATCCCTGTAAATGATTGCTTAATATTGGATATTAATTTCCTGGATTAAATTCATTTAATTAAATTAATAAATGTTATCTTTGTAACCATTGAGTTATCCGCAGTTTTGGATGTCAATTGTGATGTTAGAAGGGGAATCTGATACGTGGATTACATTGGATCTGTTAGTTCAGTGAAGCTTGTCCCTAGTTTTGATGCATCAGTAGGATTTGAAAGCTTATAACTAACATGGAAAGATTATAATATAATGTGAAACCATGTTAATTCTTTTGTTTAAGTCACATGGTTAGATGTGGATTTGTGGTATCCATCTGATAGGCATGCTAATCATCCACATAAATGGATTTTCCAATGTTTGGGAACAAGAGATAATATCCTATAGTGATTATAGGATAGTTAGATGATCAGTGGATCTCTAGAAAATCAGATAAGACAGTTAAGGATTTTTTGGAAGAAAAAGTTGATGGTATGGGACATCAATAATTTTGGAAAGAAAATTCTAGGACTGTAAAGATTTGATGATCAATGGTGTGTTTTAGTACCTAGTCGCGATATGGGAAAAAAGAAAACCATTCGATCAAATGTGGAGTATTTCGAAAATTTTTGAGGTTTAATCTAGATCCTAATGTGGTATCTCATTATTTACAAAATTAGAGGCCCTCAAATCTATTTCTAATTTTTTTAATTAATCATTTACTTCTTAGTAATTCTCAAATATAAGATATCAGACTGATTTATATGATTCTTTCAAACATGAAGTTATTCTTCTGAGAGATTGTTATGTCATATAAATTACTACTTGTGTGAATAGACTTGGAATTCAGATAAATTCTAAGATTAAAATGTTTCATTTTCTTAAACCTAGAATATCTCTGTTGCATAAATGGATTTCGATAGAATAATAGCTTCTATCACTTAGATTGAAAATATTTGAAGGAGAAGTTCTGGTTGTAATGAAGTGAATCCTTTACTTTATTACTGACTTTTCTTGGATTTGGATATTTTCATATATCATCTTTCTAGTTACTTTTTATTGAAATTGATAATTTCTTTAAAGGGAGGGGTGAAGTGGTGGAATAAATTTTTATTTGGAAATCTGTGAGTTGCATAGTGTTCAAAAGAAAAACCAGTTGTGGTATAGAAATGAGATTTTTCTAGGAGTAATTTTGGATAGATTCAGAGTAAGATGCCTAATTGGAACTTTTCAAAGAAGAGAAATTCTCTAGAGATTGTGTGGACAATCTGGAACAAGTTTGAGATTTGAATCATTTTCTATAAGTAGTACAATAAAAGATCAAAGGTTACTATTGGAATAGAAGTAGGTTTGACCAGAATTTAAGTCTGAGAGTTCTGTATTGAATCAACCTAATCTTAGTCTTAGTACTAGGATCAGAGAGGGGTTGATTGAGTGGAAGAAATTATGCTATTAGAGGTAAGTTGGATTGGAAACTTGTTGAGAGTGAATACTATTCGTCTTAGAGATTACTTGGATATGTTATTTACTCATGAGAAATAGAAAATATTTTGTAGATGAGTTACAAGATCTCAGTGAGATATATGTGAGTAACATATGTGGGTTCTGGAGGAATTTGCCAGATAAGAATGTGTTTATGTACTGGGTCATAGTGAGATTATTCACATATGTGCACGATTAATCTTGTATGAATCTACTGTGTATTCCTGGTTACTAGAGTTATTTGGTGCTCTTAACCTAGTCGGTGAACATAAACATATGATCAAATATTGTTTTGATAAATACTCATTTGTGATTGTATCCCAAAGCGCTAAATTGAATAACGAATCCAAAAATAATAACTGAATTGATTTTCAGTAGGACTTTGGGTATCTAGATGTGATTTTGGATTGTAATCTTAAGGTTTTTTGTAGTTGAAGATGATTGTCATTTTGGTATGCGTTCAGTCTTTAATTACCAGTTGTTTATAGAGCTTGAATCTTGCACTTCAATTAAAGAATCGTGTTTTGAAAGTATTCCTAAATCCAGTATTTTTTTAGTGGAAAGATTTTGGAATGATTCTTATTTTTCCTGAGTTATGTTGGACATATACTCAAGTATCTTGTAAATGATTAAGTATGATTTTGGATTCCAAAAAATTATAATTGACGAATCATACGAATCTAAATATTTATGACTGGCGGATCATAAATAGATATTTAATTATTGTTAGAGGATTATACGGAATTGTGATGATTCTTAAGTGTAATGATTAATTCTTGATCTATTAATTGAGTAAGAATTTGAATCAGTGTTTTGAATTTCTCTACTCCAGCATTTTTATTTGAGAACCTATGGATCTCACAAACATTCTCACAAGATAAGTATTTTATTTGTGGAGAATTTAATTTATCTAGTGGATGTTATTTTGCTACAGTTTATGGTCTACAGATGTTTGAGTACAGTTTTTCATTTGATTGGATCTCCAATTACCATAGGAGACAGACAAGTCTATTAAGATGAATGAATGTTATTTTCTGACATTTGTGCTAGAAACAAGAGCATTTAACTCAAAAGAGTATCTGAGATACTCAGAGTTGAGTTTTAATCATTCTATATCTTAATGATTCTCCTAGAAATTCTAATTGAATGAATCATCATATCTTAGAATTTGGATTCTAAGGATATTTGTACTTGAAAGCTTATGAATTATCTATCAGAGTTGTAGATAATTTCAAACTGTAATTATAATTATTTTATTATTTCTTTAACTTTAATCTCTTAAGTTAGGTTATTTCACCCAGTGTTTCATGTAAGTGCTTTACATGTTACTAACTTGAGGTGAATGTAACTTAGATGGAAAAGTTTATCGCTTAGTGTACTTTTCAAACCTGAGTTGTACTCCAGTGCAGAGATTATCACTTGGAAAATAGGATTATCTCTAAGTACTTGTTTTATGTAAAAGTTAGACTAAGGATAATGATTTTCTATGTTGATATTGAGAATTAAAAGAATTGTTCATGTTATTCTTTTTTGTTTAGAGAGCTTCTAAGGATAGAAGCAGTTTAAGGAGGGAAGAATGTTATGTCCATGGCCAGTAAGTAGGATTCAGTATACTCCCAGTCTTGGATACACGGTACTCCAGTAAATGAAGTTGTTAGTTATGCCACGTCATATTGGATGTGACCTGAAAGTAACTAATATCCTTGTGAGGTCCAGAACACACTAAATGGAGTTTAGACAAGGTTTGGGACAGTCAAGGCATGTGTAGAGTTGTCAATAACAATTCTATGAATAGTTGGTCCATGCTTAGGACTCTATTCTAGGTGAATTTATGTATAGGGAACTTAGGGCTATGCATGGCTATGTGCCCAGGTTCTTTTTGGCTCTATATATTGAGGCCAAACTCACCCTACTCCTCATTGTGATCATTGATTCATTGCCAGAGTTTCACTCTACCTTCATGCTTTTCATTCCTTGGCTTGGGGGTGAAGCTTCTAGAGTTGATTGGTTGCTTCTACTTGGTTGGGTGGTTGCTCCATAGTGTGTTTTCCATTGTGTTTTGTCTCGTAAGTGATCGACCCAATTCCCATAGCTTGGTGCCCTAGAGAACCTAGTGTCTCTGCCACGCAAGTTTCGAAAAAAGGTATTCTTTCGATGAATGATATTCAACTGACGGATGAACATGTACTCCTTTATCTAGATAACAAACGTTATCCACTGAAATTGATTCCACAAGAGGTCAAGTCGCCAGGGCCTTTGGCTCATGTGCAATTGATCTCCAAAGTACCCAACACACAAACATATAGGCCCAAACCCAAACTATACACATGGGACATGTATCCAGATGAAGTCTGGGATACAATAGATGAAAAATTGATTCAAGAGGCAACCACACCAACCTCAGTTTCAAAAACATCCAATACTTGACACAAAATGAACCGACTGACAAAAATAGATGCGCGAGAAGCTTAAGCAACCTATCAAGCCATTGTCTACACAGACAAAAGACAAACCCTTTGATCAAGCTTCCCACATCTGGTAGCACATCCACACAAGTGATCTCCAAAGTTTCGGAGAACTTTGTGGAACCACCTTTTGATTTACCAAGCAAATTTAAAGACTTCACACTTGACGTAGTCATCCAACTGCCACAACCACAAAGGGAACCTACAAAAGTTTTCCAATCCTTTGAATGCCCAGCCAAAACCATAGAGCTAAATCTTAAAGATCCTAATGAGAATGTGGATCGCATTGTTCATGTCGGAGCCCACCTCACGCTAGGTCAGCTTTTTGATTTGGAGACCTTACTCCACATATACAGGGATGTACTTGCATGGAATTATTTTTTCTTTTTTTCCCTGCGGAACTGAAATAGCGGTCCATACTATTCCTTTAGAGGAGAACACTAAGCCTATTCGGGCTAAGCCATACCAAAGTGACCCTGTTTATTGCGAGTGGATCGATGAAGATATTAAGAAATTGCTGGATGCTGGCTTCATCTATGAAGTCTAACATACTGATTGGGTATCACCCATTGTGGTAGTACCCAAGAAAAACGGCAAGCTTTGTATCTACGTCAATCTCAAGAATCTTAACGCAGTTACAAAAAAAAGATCATTTTCTCTTACCCTTAAGTACACATATCCTTGAGGAAATGGTAGGAGCTGAAGCTTTCAGCTTCTTGGATGGGTTTAGTGGCTATTTTTTGGTACAAATTGCTCTAGAAGATAGACACAAAACACGTTTGCAACAAAAAAATGCCGTTTATGCTTATAATGTCATGCCTTTTGGCTTATGCAATGTCCCTTCAATGTTTCAGAGGGTCATGCAAATGGCCTTCCAAGACTTGTTACACATGATTGTCGAGATCTATCTTGATGACCTTGGTGTCCATTCCTCCACGGACAAGCACCTCGAAGCACTAGAAAAAATCTTCATTCGTTGTCATAGGTTTGGAATCTTACTAAACCCTGAGAAATGTCAAATTTGGGTAACCAATGGGATTGTCCTTGGACGTATCATTTCGAAGGATGGTATTTCCATGAATCCTTCAAAGATCAAGATGATAGCTGAGATGCCTTTACCCACAACAGTGAAGGAAGTTTACGGGTTCCTCAACCACACTAACTATTATTGCATCTTCATAATTGATTACGCCGGTAAGGCACGACTCATTTATTTAGTCGTGGTAGATCCTAGATGGATTGAGGAGCGCATCAAAGCTTTTGAGGAGTTAAAAACAGTGCTCACAATAGCCCCCATACTTCGTTCTCCAGACTACACGAAGGAATTCCATGTGCATACCGACGCAAGTAAGTATGCCATAGGAGGTCTCCTTGCACAACCGAACGAATATGGAAAGGATTTTCCAAACCGTTTCTTGAACAGACAATTGGTGTCTGTTAAAGTAAACTATACAACAACATAGAGAGAAGCATTGGCCATGGTTTACGCTGTACATCAACTAAGACATTATTTATTAGGCCAGACCTTTGCCTTCTACACAGACCATCAAGCCTTGCTATATATTGTTAATAAATCTTGTAAAACGGGACGTATAGCTCGATGGCTGTTAGTACTTGAGGAATTCAATTTTCGAGTAGTTCTCAGGAAAGGAACACAACATTTCATGGTCGATCATCTTTCCTAGCTTCCTAATGTTGAAAAGGTAGATGCACCAGTAAACGATGATTTTTTCAGATTGATGCCACAGCCTTATGGGCTGAGAAAATCACTCAGTTCCTAACCACAGGGTCTAAGTACGATAACAAAGAGAAACATTTTGCTAAAAGTAGCACCCTTTCAAGTCATAGCAAGATAGTTATACAAAAGGGACACTGACGATATTATACGCAGGTGCATTTATAAATCTAAGATACGTTCTATCATATCTCAGACTCATGAAGGCATTGGCGGCAGTCACTTTTTGGCTGAAGCGACTTCTAATATCATCCTTCGAACGGGCTTATGGTGGCCATCCTTGTTTAAGGCATTAGGTAATATTAGAACTCAAAATGGGCCCTTTATGAAGATGTTGTTTTTGGCTTCTCACGCTTTCAACGCTTATGTGTCCCAATGAATGGTGTCCATCTATGACGAACTGTAATAGTGGTTGACGGACGAAAATTGTATTTAACTTTCCCAGCCAAATTTTTGTGATTTTCAAATATCCCACCAAGCAGAACAAACAATTGTGATTGGACCACAGTTACTGCCCGAATACTCTTATGTTGCCCCTCATTGTACACTCGAGGTTGATTTGATGTCAATAGTTGTAACTATAGTTAACTAATCTTTGTAGTTTAGAAACTTCTTGTCATTCATAGGTATACCTCTCATTTTCTTCATTTTATTTCTTATTTTGGATTGTCATTCTTAGTTTTACCTCTCAATCTCTTCATCCTCTCCGTTCTCAGCTTGTGTACACTTGTTTTTGACTAATGGCTACACATAATCGGAGACCAAGAGAAACCATCGATGCAATCAATCACTACAAGAAATGCCACGATTTTTTACGTGAAATCGTGTTTTAGTTTTTTTTTCGAATCGACGTGGGTGTCGAAAAATGCGTCCCTATAAGGTCTTCGAAATCCGTCGCATTTAAAATCCATCGAAATCTGACGCCAAGCACAAAACCGGCAACCGGCCGTAAAAACGAACCAGAGAACATGCCACATAGACGTCGGATTCCGACGGCCCGGCCACGTGGATGTCGAAATCCGACGTCCATGTGGGAAAAAAAAAAACCTTGAAAAAAAAAACAAGGGACGTCGGAATCCGATGTCCACGTGGCCGGGCCATTGTAATCCGACGTCCACGTGGAAAAAAAAAACTTGAAATTTTTTTTTCACTTTTTTTTTTGTTTTTTTGCCATGTGGACGTCAGATTCTGACGTCCACGTGGCCGGACCGTCAGAATCCGACATCCACATGGCAAAAAGAAAATCGTGGCAAAAACCAAACATACTCCAATCGACAGGAATTTGAAGTGCATACGGAAAATAAATGATTACAAAAAATGACATAGATGAAATGAACTGAAAATAGATAAAGCCATACCTATTTCTGAGTGCATATGCATGTAGCCGGAAAGCGAAGAAGTGCTAGTCATAAATGCTTCAGTTGATTCTACTATGTTTGTCACTTTGCTTCTGTCCTTTGTTAGGACAGAACTGCTCTCAACTAGAATAGCCATGAGGGCTCCCATTGACAATAAATCAGTGAGTTCTCAATGGTCGTTGATAGATCAGCTTTAGACAACAATTGCAAGCTCCCTTTTCATGGTCGTGAAGGCTCAGTTAGCTGAGTCTCCGATCTGACAACTAGCTTAGTGATGGCTTTCCTTCATATCTAATACTCGTAGACGTAGTGAAGGCTTGCAAAGTAGTAGCAGTGATGGTCAGATGTATTATAGAGGTAGCGACGTTAATAATCACATCTCTCAACTCTCTTTTGGAAATCAGCAATAATCCTTCAGTATTTTGGAAGTCAACGTTCAATTCCTCAACGGCTATAATGTGATTGAATGGTTAGATGGCTCACTTATCTAGCAACAATGGTAGGCTAGCTCTCCAAATATCTTGCAAGGAAAACTGGGTGCTAACTCATAGAGCAGAGATAATTAAGCACCCCATAGCCAAGATATCTCAAGATTCCAACAGAGGTAGTGAGTCAATGGCACTCTTCAAAGTTCATTTTGAGTTTTGATTTTCAACAAAAATGCCATCATACCGAGCATGCTTCACTAGCTTTCTCTATCTGATATCTCATTTTACATGTATAAGGCAACAATGGATTACCCTTTATGGCTCGATAGGGAGTAGCAACAAGATAGCCATACTGGATCAATCAGTGAGAAAAAGTGGTAGCTCTACATCTTTGATGGTGGAGCTGGTTGTGATCTTTATTCAAATCTCAAGAGCTCTCAGTCTCACACTATTTCACAAAGAACATAACATTAAATCTAAACCCTAAAATTTACAAAGAACGTAATATTAAATCAAACTGTTCTATCTATATTTTCTTGCTCTCTCTCATGTCTCTCACACACATCCTTCTCTTCCTCTCTCATTTGCTCATGGTCATAAATCACTACGACACATATTTGTGTTTAACTACACAAAATATACAATACAAGAAAGATAGTGTAAAAGAAAAAGTTACAAAGAAAGAAATCTTAGTTGCACATAACAAAACAAAAGAATTGTACTTGGAATGAGACCAGTGGAATTGATAGAGTTGAGAAGAAGCGTCAAAAGTCGATCTCCAACCATTTCCTGCAAGAATAAAAAATAAGAAAACCCTAGAAAAATGACGCGGCTTTGAGAATTTGGTCACGGACGTCGGATATCGACATCTGTATTATCCGTCGAAATCTGACGTCCGCTTTGTGCTTTTTTTTTTATGCACGGACAGGGGACATCATCCATTTAAAAAGTTGTAGTCTCTGGAATGGGATGTCGGATTCCGCCATTTTTATTGGCCATCGGAATCCGATGTCTGTAAAAAAAAAATTTCGGCAATTTTTTTTTCTGGCAATTTTTTTTTTTGTTTTGGTGTCGGATTCTGACGTATTATTATGTCGGATTCCGATGGATTATGAATTTTTTTTGAATCCGTCGGAACCTTGTGTCGGAAATCACGCATTTTGTTGTTGTGAATATTTGCAATGAAAAAAAATACAGAAGATCAATAAATACCAAATGATATATCAAAAATATCACTGGATCGTGATGCATCCCTCTACAAAAGCTCATTTCGGAAAAGAAAAAGATCGGATAACATATACAGAAGCTCTTGGAAAGGCAGGATAATGGATTTCAAAGTATCACCTGTCGATCAATCTATCACGGAAGTTTTTGTTCAACATGCTTATCTTCACAATGAGTTCAACATTCATGATTTGAGTTCCAATGATAGAAGAAAATACAATTGTAAGTTTTCATATTTAATTTCTTTAGAGTTAGCATTTTCTTTAAATTATATTTTTCTTGTGATGTTTTTGCTGGTTTTGCAGATTTGTATCCATCAAATTTCGTTGAATGGCAAATAGTTCAATCGATTGTAGGAATAATCGATGTCATACATTTGAATATCGGGATTTTACAATATAAAGGTCGTTCTCCGAAATCACTTTTAGAGTCAGGAGTTTTCTTTTATGATCACACATATTTTCCTGATAAAAATGGTCTAGTTGGTAGATTAGAGCCATATCCTCTACCAGATTTTTCTAGTGAGGAATGGATTTCTTCTGATGCAGCAATTTTAAAAAGTTTTTGATCTAGGCTATATATTGATATTGAGAGTATATTAAAATGTAGCACTCGATCAAAGAATAATAGATTAAGTTGGTATCTACCTTTTACTATTTTTGTTGATTTTTTTTCCAAATGCAATGTTTGGAGAATGAAAACAATGTTTATTTGTAAGGACTCGAGTGCTGAAATAATCGTCGAGTTGTTGGATGATGGTTGAGATACAAAACAAAATCAGCAAGTTGAGTGTAGAGTATGTTACTCATCAATGACATTTAGATATCACATCGAAAACAAATGCTCACTTTGCAACTGTATTATAGAAGATGGATTAAATGCAAAAATGTTTGGAGTTCATAAGATGATTAGATCAAAGCTCTGTCGCAACAAATCTAAGTGAACTTATGTCGCATATTTGGATTGGTTGTGGCAAAGGTTCGATCAGATCATCTTTCTGAACTTATCCAAAACAAACCATAGTAAAGACAAGGCAGACCAAGACTATGAAAATAAACATGTAGAAAAACCATAGTTTTTCATAGCCTTGAGTTCTATAATGTTCACTAAAATCCTATATAATATGGTTGTGATCTACATGAATAGGCTATAAATATAGACACCACTTTTCATATTTCGATTCCATGATTTTATTCTGAACTCTCTTGTCATTTTGTTTTCTTTCTTTCTTGCGATATCAAATCGACAGACGCCTTCACATACAGTACATGGTCGGATTCATTCAGGCATGCTAAAACGATATCAGCCTCTTCTGACGTGTGATCATGGAAAATTCCAGTCTCGTCAAAACGATATCAGATCAATGCACGTATTGTTATTCAGTCCTCAACCAAAATCATTCAGTCGCGTTGAACCGATAAAAGGTTCAATATGGCTAGTTCCTCCATGTCCTCAGATAACAAACTTTTGGATTTTTTGAATGCCAATGCTTTTTGGAAAAAAGCCGACACTGTGTAAAAGATATTTCATTTCTACAGACTGTGGCGACACTTGGAGTATTTCTACATATTGTAGCGACACTTAGAGTATTTTTGTAGACTCTAAAAAAAGTAATGTAAATATGCAGACTTGTTCTAAATGCTGGTTTTTGGAAGTCCTTGAAGATGGCCAAGTCTTCGATGGCTTCAAGTAATTGAACTTAACATCTGAACTTTAAATTATGACATGATTGGTTACCCTCTGTTGGATCTGAATGTTGAGTGTGATCTGTCTGCAAGCTCTACACATCTACCTGATTCTAATCACACCAATTATGAGGAAGAAGAAATCAACAAACACCTTCATACACATGTACCCAAAAAAATGCATGAATATGGAGCACAAAATGGAAATGCAAGTAAAGAATTTTTTAATTAGAATTGCAATAACATTTCAATACAATGTTTATGCCCTTGAACTCGTGGAGGAGGCTCTTTCTTATAGCCACGAGCTAGTTAACTCCAATACATAACTTTTGAGTTCCACCACTAACTTTTATTTTACAAGGAGGCCTCTTTCTTGAAAATACAACTCAATTTTGAGAGGGCCCAAGTTACTAGCTCCCACATGGTTTTCCATCTTTTGGGATTTACCATGGGGCTCACAATATGCAATTTAGTCTAACAACTAGTTATTCTCCCGCTCTCAGACTCGGCTCTCATTATCAACTCCACTGGAAACCCATTTGGGTGATAAGGCATTGCATCGACACCTCGGGGTTCATGGCATCAGCTAACAAAGAGAAGAAAAGAGCATTGATCATCCTATATGATTATGTGAGCAAACAAATAACCCCTACTGAGAAAAATTATTCAACAATGGAGCGCGATGCATTGAGCTTGATTTTTGTGCTTCAAAATGTTTGCCATTTCTTGTTGGATAACAAATTTGTAGTGTATATAGGCCCCGAACCGTTATTGTATCTTATTCATAAGCCTGAAATGGCTGAAAGATTTGTGCGTTGGATGATTTTATTACAAGAGTTTGAGTTTGATGTTCAGATTCGACCTGGACGAGTCCATACTGTGGCAGATCAGCTTCCCCATACACAAATGGGTGAGGTTGAAAAAGACATTGATGAAATGCCCAATGCACTCATGGTATGAGGATTTATTTAATTTCTTGACAACAAGAGTTTTTCTTGACCATTTTTTACAAAATCCCAATGTTGTCAATTAATTTGGCTGGTGTGAAATTTTCAAGTGATAATTGGGAGTCAATTGTATAGGTGGGGCCATGACAACGTCTTAATTCACTATGTACATTCAAAAGATCTTGAAGTTATTACCGAGGATGCGCATGCGGGGTCCCCATGAGGCCATTTTGCTTCTAAAATTACAGTCAAAATTTTTTCCAGACATGATTTTGGTGGCCAACCATATGGAAAAAAGCAGTTACTTATTGAAGAAATTGTGCTGCTTGTCAGTGGCAGGTAGGTTGGTACCATCCATGGACTATCCATTGATGCCTTTTGCAGCCTATTGAACTCTTTCAATAGTGGGGGTTAGATCTCATTGGGAAAATTCATTGTCCAAGAATAGGCATGTTTACATTGTGGTGGCTACTAATTATGCTACCACATGGGCTAAGGCAAAAGCTTTATAGGATAACACCATGAAGTTCACAACTAAATTTATTTTTGATCATATTTTAACAAGATTTGATTGTCCCCTGGAAATTCTTTCAAATCGTGGACTACATTTTAATAACAATACAATTGCGAAATTGATATTTTTGTTTAAAATTGTTCACAAGACATCAACTTCATAGTACCCACGAGGCAACGACCAATAAGATTGTTTTAGATAAAGGGCTCTTGGCACGATTTTTTGCAACTTGCCTGTGGGCTTATTGCATATTATGCCGACTCTGTGTGTACATGTTGCTTACAATTTGTGGCCAGATGAGATCTTGAGCAAATAGATTGCACGTTTTGGATAAACTGGAAGAGACGCATGGATATGCTTATTGACAGAATTGGATGACAAAGCAACATCAAATGCGCTTGTTTAACCAACATGTCCATGAATGGAAGCTAAAAAAAGTTTACTAATGCTCTAAAATGCAAGGAACCCTTTTTCGTTAACAATAGCCAGTGTTAAGAGCTATTATCCTCAAGAAGCTAGGACTGATACTAATAGAGGATTGATTTACTCATTGTTTTATATTGTGCAGGCAGGCGTTCGTTTTAACTAACAATATCTTGAGGGTTGATGGTACGATAGCAGAGTGGATGAACCCCATGTAGTGGTGTCTTGGGGTATGTGCACTGTGATTAGGATGTAACTCATGTGCTTATATATCGCACGTATCAATTTTCCTATAGGTAAAGTATTGTTTTTTATGCTTTTGAGGCGTAAGATTTGTTTTTTTAGAGGAGGATTCATATCCAACTTGCTATAATTTGCTTTGATTTTCTTTTAGCTTTTTGAATTCATGATTAGAATTTGGGCTACATAACATTAAGATGGAATTCATTTGGATTGTTAATGTGAGATTCATTTTCTAGCTCTTTTGTATTTTGTTCAAAATGGATGTTGGTAATGTTCCTAGAAGATCTCGTTGTCATCTACAATAGCATAGTGATGCTATGATAGAAGAGGAATTTGGATTGTCTATTAACTACCATGATGTAGTAAGAGGACACAATCATAATGTTGAAGTTGATGAAATTGAACAACTTGGAGAATTTGAGTTTTGGAACCGGGGTAATACGTTGTCTGGTGTTGGACTTTTGTGGATGCTGGTTGTCGGAGCAATTCTGGTGTTTGTGCTCATTTTGGTAGGAGATGTTTTACGAATCATTTTTGGATAAAAGATAATGTGCGGGCTATAGTTCAATAGATTTTGGTGACTCTTATGGGTATTCGGGAATTCATGGGGTGTATCATTCGTGGTCTTTTACTTAGACTTCTATTTTGATTGCTACAGTATTTTTGAATTTTGTGGGATACGTCATTCAAGTTTTTACGGTGTTTAGTGGTTTCACGGTTTTGTGGTTTTATGGTGTTTAGTGGTTTTACGGTTTTGCGCTTTACGGTGTTTTTGTGATGTTACGGTGTGTTGTGGTTTTGCAGTGTTTCATAGAACATTTCATGTTTGCGGTTTGTTGTGCTAACTTTTAATTGTTAGAATTGAAAGCTTAGGTATTTTATCGGTAAAGTACTTTCTAATCTTAATTGTGTACACACGTTACAACATTATGAGCAATTTGTCATGCAAGTGCGGCATAACACCACACACGTCGGGACCTGGTCTCGTCGATGACAGCCTTTGCCATGTAGGACTGCCTTAAAGAGAAAACACTATGCATATATTGACATATGTTTTTAAATAGAGTAATTCCACTTAGACAATTTTGAATGTGATTTGCTGTTTCTATCTTAAAGTTGGTCTTGGCTTTTGTGCTGATGTTGTTTGACAATATAACTGCACACAGAGAAGGTTTCAAGGTCCTGTGTCACAGACGAATTTCTCAGAGAATTGTACTGTTAGCAGCCATTTGGCACCAATCGATGAGTCTTAAATTGGACCAGGTGAAGGGAGCCCTCAGCCAGGTAGCTGCAAGCGAAAAAAACTTAGAAAAAATCGGAGAAAAGCTCAAGATATCCTCCTTTTTATAAGCTACGAGGGTTTTCACTGATAAAATCATGGATCTCTCTTTGTAGACCGTGTTTTTGAGGTCTGTAAAAGCAGCATGGAGGGCGCCCCAGTAATGAGTATCAACTGACAGGAGGCCGTAGATGGCCGTGAGCTGTAGATGGAGAAGAGCTGAAATGATTGTGTGGGTTTTTGAAACCTTGGTAAGCCATCATTTCCATAGTTGAGTAAGAGAGGAGAAGGTGACTACGTTTTGGCCCGCGAACTGCTGCGTGGCCGTAGGATTTAACCAAAGGCCAATCGACAGTTGGGATCCAAGGGAATCCAGATCGTTGGAAGAAATCCCATCGTTGGATTGAAAGTGAAGGTCTCTGAAGAGGTATTCGGGAAACAAATGCCCTTAATTTCATTAAAAAATTTTAACAAGAAGATTTGAAAGGGTCCATTGTCTTTGAGGGTTTCAAAATTTTCAAACTAAAGTTTCAGTTCAGTTTCGTTCTCTCCTATGAAGGTTGGATAAAAGAAGAATATCCCTCTTCTATTAAAAATGATGTTCAGTTTCGTTCTCTCCTATGAAGGTTGGATAAAAGAAGAATATCCCTCTTCTATTAAAAATGAAAACCATGATCAAACAAGAAGATTAAAGTATTTAACCCCTTTCTTTACCTAGCTTATTTTTGGCCATGCCTTGTAACCTCAATACTTTCATGACCAAAGTCAGAGAACAACATGATATCGATTTCTGGTTTAGGGTCTCCAAATCAACTCAACTCATGACTCACCATCGTGACTGTTTCAAGTCATTCACCCACTCTCGAGTTGTGCAACTTGGAGAAAGCTCATCAAGCTGTTGTCCAACGTTCTCCACATTTCAAATCTGACCAAGAGTCTGCTCTCAGTTAGCATAATCACTGATTCAGGTCGGAGGGTCGAATTCGATACATAAGGTTGCACAATTTTTGACAAATATCGGAAGGTTCTAGCCTATGGAAGAAGACGCAGCTATCTATACAAACTTAGCCATTGCTATTCTTATAACAGTCAAGTTCTTTACACAACCACTTCTGAATCAACTAATATGCTGTGGTATTTTAGACTTGGCCATCTTAACTTCAACAATACTCAACAAATGTCAATGCAAAGTCTACTACAAGACCTGCCTTCAGTAAGCAAGCCAACTTCTCCATGTGAAAGCTGCATTATCAACAAGCATGCTAGGAGTCCCTTCAGTTCAGACTCAGTTCATACATCCAAGGGCTTGCTTGACCTTGTACACAACGACATTTGTGGCCTGATGCAGACTGCCTCCACAGGGGCAGCTCTCTATTTCCTAATCTTCATCGACGACTTCGCTCGAA
Source organism: Diphasiastrum complanatum (assembly GCA_029204225.1). Classification (NCBI taxonomy): domain Eukaryota; kingdom Viridiplantae; phylum Streptophyta; class Lycopodiopsida; order Lycopodiales; family Lycopodiaceae; genus Diphasiastrum; species Diphasiastrum complanatum. The sequence goes on along the minus strand of CM055094.1, from coordinate 9,093,316 downwards.
GGACTGCAACCTACTATCTGAAGAACAAGTATGAAGCATTCAAGTTATTCATGCAGTTCAAGGCATCTGCAGAGAACCAGACCCAGAGGAAGATCAAGGCACTATGCACAGATGGAGGGGGGGAGTATATCTCCACAGAATTCAAGGGGTTTTGCAAGGCCAACGAGATACTTCAACAATATACAACTAGCTACTCACCTAAGTCTAATGGTGTAGCTGAGCAGAAGAATCGGACACTCATCAAGAGTGCCAAGAGCATGATGGCCCATGCCTCTCTTCCAAAAGAATTCTGGGCAAAAGCTGTTACTACAACCACCTACTTATAGAATCGATCCATCACCAAAGCCTTGAATGGCAAGACACCTTATGAGGTGTAGACATGATCAAAACCATCACTCAAACATATTCGAGTGTTTGGATGCATCGCTTTCGCTTAGATCCCTGAGGATCTAAGAAGAAAGCTCAGATGACAAGAGTAGGAAAACGATTTTCATTGGCTATTCCCCAAATCACAAGGCATACAAGCTCTACAATTTGGATACCAAGAAGGCATTCACCAATAGAGATGTCATTTTTATGGAAGACTACTTTATCGACCACAAAGGAAAAGCCGCTGATAATTCCGACCCAAGAATTGAGCAACCAAACAGTTTTGTTCCAAGAATTCAACTACTGAATAACAACAATGACTCAGACAATGAGTCAGAACCTCAACGAGTCAACCCACATCAGAGGACCAAAGTTCAACTCAGAAGGTCAAACAGGTCCAGACAGCCACCATCCAAATTTATGGATGATCCGGCTTGCTACTTCATGCAGGAACCAAGCACAATTGCTGAGGCGATGTCTACTCCTGATGCTGACCAGTGGACAGCAGCGATGGACACCAAATTCGATTCTCTCATAGAGAATCAAACATGGACACTCACTAAGCTGCCAAAGGACTGGAAACCAATTCCATGCAAATGGATATTCAAGGCAAAGTACGACGCTGAAGGAAGGCTAAATCGTTACAAGGCCAGACTAGTCACCAAAGGCTTTTCCTAGATTTCAAATCTGGATTACTCAAAACCTTCAACCCAGTTGTCAAACATGCTTTGATCCACCTACTCCTCTCCTTTGCAGCCACAGCAGATCTTGAAGTCCACCAGATGGATGTCCAGATCGCTTTTCTCAGTGGAACCATTGAAGAGGAAATCTACATGACGTAGCCAGATGGATATGAACTCAATGACAAGCAACAACACCTTGTATGCAAAATCTACAAGGCGCTCTATGGGTTGAAATAGTCACCTAGAGCCTGGTTCTAGAAGATCAACACATTTTGATAGATGATTACGAATGTCTATTTCAAGTCTGTAGTATCAGATTACTTTATCATCATCACTCTCTACGTAGATGATACACTCTTATTCAGTAATAATCTGAATCTGATGAAGGATACAAAATGCATGCTAGCCCAAGAATACAAGATGATTGACATGGGTCCAGCCCACTATTGTCTCGAAATCCAAATTCAACAAGATCGGCCCACTAGATTGATCTTTATCAGTCAACAACGATATCTCAACAACGTGCTGGAAAAGTATGGAATGTCCACCTGCAAACCCAGTCTCTTTTCACTCGACCCTGGACTAAAGCTATCAAAGAAACAATCTCCTCAAACTGAGGCAGAAAAGGTGTGAAAGTACAGCAAAAAGGACCAAGAATGGATCCAAATCAGATCCACAAGTGTGATTGGGTGTTAGATTAGATTGATCTACCAATCTACACAAGATTAGAAGGCACTAGATCAAATCTACATCAACAAATCTAACAAGAACAATCAAATATGATCAAAACTTGTACTTGATGGTTTCACACGTGTGAAGACCTGTCAGAGTATGGACTACCAGCAAATAATGAAGTACACTAAGCTTAGAAACCATTAGAAGCATAAAATCACAAGACAAATGGAGAGATTACTCAAGAAATGCACCAAAACCAAGATTTAGCTTTCTTGTCAATTATGGCCAAATGAGCCACCATATATACACAAGAGCTGATGCTTACTCAGCTGATTTGGCACGTGTGAGAGTGCCTACTCATCAAAGGATCCACCAATAATCATCAATATGGCACATGGACCAAGTTTCCTAATAGCCACCTCCCTTGATTTTAGGCAATTTTCCTAATTTATAGGGACTTGCACAAATATCCACTACAAGTTGGATCTCACCTACTACTGATGTTTTCACACATGTGAGCAGTCCTTGGCACATGTGAGATCACTCCTATCCATGTGAAATAGCTTTTCCTACCAATAAAATGATGCCAAGTGGCATATAGCTAGAAAACTAGATTTTGGCCATTTTAGCCACTAAATCTTAAATGAAATGGTATGTACAACCTATATGACTCATCTAAATGATAAATGCATTTATTTCACACGTGAGAACAGGCTCCACACATGTCTAATGATGATATGTACTACTCATAATGGTGTTTACAAGATTTGATCAAGTTAGCTTTTTCCAATTTTAACACTTCTCCATGGGCTGAATTGGTCTTCAAATATGGATCCTTGCTAGTTCAAAGGTGTGAAGATCAGCCAATTAGCTTGATGTCGATCCGAAATCACCATATCCATGATAATGCCTCTTTGATGTTGACTTTTTTGATGAACTTGAGAGCTTTGCACCATCCTAGCACCTCTTTCATTGATTTGTTCCATCCTTGAAGCATATGGTTGATCCAAAAGCTCCTCCTCCTTGAAAATAGCTGCAACTCCATGAGAAAATAAAGAGTCCTTCTTGACTCATGAGGATCACAAAGATCCAACATCATGTTACCAAGATCTCGAGGATTAGGCTCATCAACATTGGCAAGACTATGCATGCTATAATAACAAAGAGTTTGTATCATATCTTCATGCTTGGTAACCATGCTAATCTCATATCTAATGAGGCTAGATACTTCATTATGGAGATAAGTTTCCTTAGAGGATGATTCACTTTCTCTCATAAAGGGTTTACAATTTGCCTCAATACATGAAAAAAGACAATTTTTCATACTATGAGTGGACAACTCACTCTTGCTCTTGCAAGACTCAAGAACATACATTTGATGAAATAACCATTTGCTTTCTAATTGATCTAAAATCAATTTCATATCATTAAGAACATCGACTATGTTCTCAAGAGAGACACCTTTACTCCAACTTTGAGATGCAAAAGTCTCACTAAAGCAAATTGATTCATCAAATGACATAAGAGAAGCAAGCATGAGACGTATACCACTTGAAATGTGCTCCTCTTTCCCTTGAAATGTGAGCCATATGAGCTCAACCATGTCTCTTGATATTCTTCTTGTAATCACAACTTGAGAAGGACTCTCCTCCTCAATCCTTGGCACACTTGAACCTCGAGATGACTCCTCAAGATCAACTCCTTGGTGCTCCTCCTTGATGGAAATCCGAGACCTCCATGTCTTAAAATGATCACAACAAACATGATCATATAATGTGCACTTCATATGATTATCAACATTACTTATTCTAGAACCATAAGTCTAAAAATCACCACAACTTGGCATGATTTTTCTAATATTGAAATCAAGAAGTATTTCCATCTCAATAAGGCTAACTACTTGCTTATGGATATAAGTGTCCACTTTGGATGCTTCACTTATTCTCATAAGAAGTTTACAACTTGCCTTTAAAATTGAAAATTTACAATCTTCAACATTATAAATGAACACATCATTCATGACCTTATTGAAACCAACAAAAAATACATTATGAAGACATTTCCATTTCCTCGACTTCATATTCAATGTAAGTTTACAAGGAAAACATGCTTTGCTATCTATTAAGGCATCACACTCAACTAGTATTGCCTTAATCCACCTTTGAGATACAAAAATCTCTTCAAAGCAAAATAGTTCTTCATAAGATTTCATGAGAGCCTAAATGAAACTATTTTCATTTTGTGATTTCTCCTTAATCTTTCTTGGTTTCTCTTGGATCATAACAATAAATTTGAACTTTTCTAAAGTTCTAAGCAAAATGCTTTTTAAAGGACATGAAATAAATCCAAGTGACATCTATCTTTGCATCTTGAACCAAAAAATTCACTTTCAAATGCAAAACTTCAAAAGGTTTGAAATGTGTGATGATGGACTTTTGAAGACAAATCTTGTAAGTCCTTGTGAGACTCCAAGCCTCATGCATCTTTCCACAAAGGAAACACCTTTCCTTGGATTTGTCCTTCTTGCCTTTTCACTTTGAACTTGAAGCTCCATCCTTCACCTCGGCCCCCTTTCTTTGCTTCTCTTTGGATGGATTGATCTTCATTTTGTAGCATCTTGAGACAAAACAATCTCTCTTGCCACAAAGGTTGCATTTAGGATCCTTACTTGCCTCCAATAGGTTGCCACCTATTGATGCCATGATGAGGAAGTAAAACCTAGTGATATGACTTTTCAAAATGTGATTTGTGACTCTCAAGAAACTAGATTTGAACACATTCAACAATCTAGAAGGATCTACACAAGATCTAGACCACAAATTTTGAATCGTATCTCTTTCAACCTAGTCAATTGGAAACTAATCTTTTCTTTGATCTCTAAGACAGAAGCACTCTATCAAATCACAAAAATCAGATCCAAACACCCCTATTGGACTCAACAAATACCAATGAATCTTCCTCTTGAGAGTTGGAATGGATTTGAAAAGACTTGACACCTAGATTTTCCTTTTCTCTTGACTAGTTCTCTCAACTTTTGAGATTCTTGAACAAAGTATGGGTTTTGTTTCAAATATTTGAAAATCAAACTTAGTCACTTCTTTTAAAATCACTCTTGACCCAAATAATCTCACTCTTGAGATTTGGATTGAATTTGATTTGATTTGACAACAAATTAAACCACTAATTTTCACAAAAAAAGGATCTACACTAGATCACAAAAACTTGACATGTATACTTGATTCAAACACACAAAGATCAGATCCAATCACCCCTTTTGGAATCCCTCTTGACCCAAAGAATCTCACTCTTGAGATTTGGAATGGACATGAAATGGTTTGATAACAATCTATGTCAATAATTTTTCACCAAGCTTTAAAATTAGACATCTAGAGATTCACAAAGATCCCAATCATGTATGAACACTCAAATATGGACTCCTCCCTGTTCTAGACTCCCAATGGGATCACAACTTGACCCTCACACTCTCACAAAGAAATTTGAATAGAAATTATTTGAGTTTCATACATATAATGTCAAAATTTTGCTCAAAAAATTGAATTCATTCATCCCTATTGGACTCCACCAAGTACCAATGACTCTAGTTCTTTAGAGTTGGAATGAAATTCAAATTTTCAGAAATGTAATACTTCTCTCTCACTAAGATATTTGCTTACAAAGAGCTAATGCCACTTAGCAATATTTGATCACAATGAAGAAGACAAATTTTCCACCAAAGTCAAGAATTGAGTTACTAGTTCTTGCCCTCTACAAAGGAAGGATCTCTTGAAAATTTTGGATCAACCACAACACATATGCCTCACTCACCTTTATGACTTTAATTCAACCCAAAAACCACACTCACACACTTGAGTAGGGGTGAACAATGTGACTTGGATCTCAAATTTTTCTCCTAGTACTTGCCAACAATTCTTATCACCTTGTATAGGTAGATTTTGCCTTTATGAGTATTTGTGCTTTAGAAATTCACTAAGATTTCACTTGGAGGACTGATCCAAGAGTGTCTTCTAGCATTTAGATGCTTCTAGACTCAGCCCTTTCACTCTTGAACAAATCTAGAATGAAGGTATAATGGATTTCAATCTCCCCCCTTGCAAATCACTCCTTAATCTTTGGTTTATAGCACTCTTTCTCTCTCAACTTCAATGTACACTCAAAAAATCAGAGAATCAAATTCAATGTACTGTAAACAAGATTTAATCCATCTATATGATTGATCTAAACCAAGAACAAGTCAATGGAATAGAAACAATGCAAGTGAAAGCTTGAAAAATGCACTAAATTGACTCAAAATTGGGTGTATGAAGCTCAAAATGCACCAAACTGAATTTTACTATCAAAAACAGGTTCTGTACTTCCCCACACGTGTGGAAAGTACACCTGCAGCCCACAGCAAGATTTGGTACAAATATGATGGTTCTAGCTATCCATTCAGCCTCACTACCTCAATATTAGCTTGTTTCCAAAAACTTGCCAATTTGGGTATAGTTTAGATCAATGCCTTAAATGCACTTGTACTTGGCTCTGATACCATGTGAAAGTACAGCAAAAAGGACCAAGAATGGATCCAAATCAGATCCACAAGTGTGATTGGGTGTTAGATTAGATTGATCTACCAATCTACACAAGATTAAATAGCACTAGATCAAATCTACATCAACAAATCTAACAAGAACAATCAAATATGATCAAAACTTGTACTTGATGGTTTCACACGTGTGAAGACCTGTCATAGTATGGACTACCAGCAAATAATGAAGTACACTAAGCTTAGAAACCATTAGAAGCATAAAATCACAAGACAAATGGAGAGATTACTCAAGAAATGCACCAAAACCAAGATTTAGCTTTCTTGTCAATTATGGCCAAATGAGCCACCATATATACACAAGAGCTGATGCTTACTCAGCTGATTTGGCACGTGTGAGAGTGCCTACTCATCAAAGGATCCACCAATAATCATCAATATGGCACATGGACCAAGTTTCCTAGCTTATAGCCACCTCCCTTGATTTTAGGCAATTTTCCTAATTTATAGGGACTTGCACAAATATCTACTACAAGTTGGATCTCACCTACTACTGATGTTTTCACACATGTGAGCAGTCCTTGGAACGTGTGAGATCACTCCTATCCATGTGAAATAGCTTTTCCTACCAATAAAATGATGCCAAGTGGCATATAGCTAGAAAACTAGATTTTGGCCATTTTAGCCACTAGATCTTAAATGAAATGGTATGTTCAACCTATATGACTCATCTAAATGATAAATGCATTTATTTCACACGTGAGAACAGGCTCCACACATGTCTAATGATGATATGTACTACTCATAATGGTATTTACAAGATTTGATCAAGTTAGCTTTTGCCAATTTTAACAAAAGGAAGAGATAAAGCGCTACCCATTTCAATCCATCATCGGTTCACTGATGTATGCAATGGTCTGCACGCGACCAAACCTTGCATATTCGGTCAGTACACTCAGCCAGTTCCTGTCAAATCTAGGCGTAGATCATTGGAAAGCGCTAACAAAGGTCATGAAGTACATCTAAACAACAACAACTCTTAGCATCTGCTACAAAGACAACCAAACTGCCAACATCCTTAAAGCCTACACAAATGCGTATTGGACAGGAGTTGTCGACACCAAAAAATCAACTTTTAGATTTGTATTCTTATACAACCAAGTCCCAATCTCATGGAATAGCCGGAAGCAGACCTCATTTGCATTATCATCAACGGAATCCAAATACATAGCTATCACCAATGCAACCAAAGAGGCGATCTAGCTAAGGCAACTGCTTGCAAACCTCAATCTTGCACAACGACTTCCTACAACAATCTATTGTGACAATCCAAGCACAATAGCGCTATCTCTCAATCCGAGATTTCACTCTCAAAGCAAACATATAGAAATCAGGTATCATTATCTTAGAGAGAAAGTGGACAACAAGGAATTAGAACTAGTTTTCTGCAGAACAAATTACATGGCAGCAGATTACTTCACAAAGGCTCTATCAAAAGAGCAACATCTCAGATTTAACGATATGTTAAATCTGAAGATCAAAGTTTTTCAGGATCCACATTAAGGGGGAGTGTTAGATTTCTTATGCTCAGTCTTAAAATCGTTCAAGTAATGAGCATCCTGAAAAACCGAAGGCATTTTTGAACGTTCACATTTTTCTCTCTCTTTTTACCTTAAAACAATTTTTAGGCACCTTTGTCTTTTTTCTTAGTGAAAAATGCGACACACTGGCCAAGTGGTCAGAATGCCTTAGAAACCATTCTTAAGACACATTTTGCTTTTCGCCTTCTTCGCCTTTTTCGTTCACGAAAAATATGACACACTAGCTAGAATGACTTAAACCATTTCCGGATCACCTTCACCTTTTTCGCCTTTTTGCTCTTTGCAAAAAATGTGACAAAGCACCCAGAAAATCTTAAACATCAGTTTAGGGCACCTTCATCTTTTTTGGTTTTCTTGCAACCTCTAAACTAAGGCACTTTTCGCCTTTCTCACTACCTTTAGTTTAAGGCACCTTTGCCTTCTTCTCTGCCTTCAGTGTAAGACACTTTTCGACTTTTTCGCCTTTTTCGCCTTCTTTGTTGCCTTGAATCTAAGGGTGCCTTAGGGATTTGCATGCCTTTAGTGTAAGGGAACCTTCAAGGGTTGCATACCTTCAGTCTAAGGGCACCTTCGGGTTTTTTGGCTTTTTCTCATTTTTGCTACATTGGCTGATTGACGTCGCCAACTTATCAGCAACCCTAAAATAGTTGGACAACCAAATATTCCAAAGGTTAGCAGTTACCAACTTTGTACATATGCAAAGAATGGCGTAAATAACATTAAAAGCTTGAAAGATATTTTGTTCCTCGACACTTGTAAATCTATATATTAGCTGATTCAAGCTATGTAAGTGCTAATTTGAGTTAATTGAATTTCTTTCTTTTAATCAGAGTTATCTATAGCCAGTGTTATCATGCTCACCTAGCTGAAGTTATTACTTCAAGCTATTATACTCACTGTTGATATTAATCAGAGTGCAATTTTTGTCTCACTACTATGTTGTTCATTTGCGCATTCTGTATGAATTCTTCTACTTGAATATTTATGCTGCTAACTGTTGCATTTCTGTTCCTACACGCTGCGCTCAATCCTCCTACTTCCGTTGCCACTCACACGCCCCACCGTTTTACGACATTACTATCTGTAGAATTAAGAGCTTTTTATGAGCCATCTCTGATGGTATGAAAACTGACCTTTGTTTGAAGGTAGGCCACACATGAGCTTGCAAAGTCCAGGGAAATCATAAAGAATCACATATAATCAGTCACTGCCACACTTCAAGAAACTTCTCAAATCCATATACTTGTCATGACTACCTTCTTGCCACAACAAGCTGGTGTAGATCAGGCGAAAAGAGATGTGAGTCAACTAGGTTTGATGGATGTTTATCAAGCACAAGCTGAAGATGTTCAAGAAGTTCAACCAACACAAGAAGTTGGGGCATCTACATGAAGGATTTTAGCTAAAAGGCTTTCAAGCAATCGGTCATGGTCGAGGAGGAATTCAGAAAATTTTAAGGCAACTCCACATGAGTCCTCCCAAGGTGGTTGGTTCCTCTCAAGTTTTGAACATCAAAAGTAAAAAAGGGCAAGGAATTGGACAATCTGCTAACCCTGGGTGAACAGTCTAACTGGAGATGCATTGTTTTTTAGAATACCCTAGAGTCCATAAGGAGTTATGTTGCAAGCCCAAAATACTTGTGGGTCAATTCATACTATGTCCTGAAGCCACATAGGAATAAATGGACTGAGTGTGGAGTACCAATGGACAAAGACTCAATATACACTCCCAAACGACCAATCATTCATTAGTATTTCAGCTAAAATATATCATCTGTATATGTACATAAGTACATGTCCTCTCCAGACTCGACGGCCAGGCAGTCAACATTATTCGCACAAGGCTTGGCTTGTCTTGCAATAGTTTTGACTAGATGGAATAATTGTCTGCCAGCTTTGGCATTCGATCCCAATAAGCCAATAGCGTTTGAACAGGTCCAAAATCAGCTACCATTGGCTAGACTATACTATCGTGCAACGTACATGGATGGATCATGGAAAAAGCACTTTGTAACATGGATGATGTCCAACTGGTTGGCTGACATGTACAAGTGTTTCCTTTCGCACGACAGGAATTCAATTTCTCGTGCCTTGTATCATGGTAAAAGTGCAATATCACCCATTCAAGGTTAGGCATGAAGGCAATCAGAGCTCAAAATAAAAGATTCTCACAAGGTGTCATGGGACCGCCACCAATTTTGGTGGGAAATATTGTTGCAGAGTTAGCAGACTTTGACTAAACCCTACTTGTTAGTTAGATAAAAAATGTATGAAATGTCTCTGGATCTAAGAGCGAAGTTAGTGAATAAAAGTGGGCCCCCCTTTGAAATTCAAATGCAAATATTAAGGGAGGTAGGATTTTAGTGTGATATCGACTATAAATAATGGTTCATTGTGAATCATTTTGCACATTCAAATCAATCAAGATTGGTGGAACCTCTGTTGGTTTGTCAATTGGATGTCCTTGCTCTTCGTCTTGCTCTATCTCTCATGTTTGGTTATGATCTTTATACTGTCATTTGGATTTGTTCATTATTGGGATTGAATCTTGTTATAATTTTTGTGAGTGAAGAGAGAGAGAGAGAGAGAGAGAGAGAGAGAGAGAGAGAGAGAGAGAGAGAGAGAGAGAGAGAGAGAGAGAGAGAGAGAGAGAGAGAGAGAGAGAGAGAGAGAGAGAGAGAGAGAGAGAGAGAGAGAGAGAGAGAGAGAGAGAGAGAGAGAGAGAGAGAGAGAGAGAGAGAGAGAGAGAGAGAGAGAGAGAGAGAGAGAGAGAGAGAGAGAGATGGCTTTAGTATGGTGATTTGGGTTAATGGATTGTAGTATTAGTTGTGTAATCACCAGCATGTGTGTGAATATGAAAAATGAATTACCCTCATGGGAAAACCTCCACATGACATGTTAGAATCTATTTCATAACTTGATGCTTGTGGAAAGGAAAACCTATTGCACCATCTTCAGTGATATACATTGAATTTTAGGTATCTCATGTGATAGGGGTCAACTTTGTCAATAAGGGATGAAATTCTAGGAAACTTAAGCAGATTGGGCTTGAAAATGATTCAAATTGATCACTCAACGACCAATGTAAACTAATAAAAATCAAAATTACATGCGAAGCATTCAATTTAAGCTATCTTGAGTCATATGGATGAAATTTGAGCCATGTGATTATCCTAAGCTCAATATTCATCTGATTTCATCATTCTTGAGAAATAGGCACCCATAAAATTGAGTGACTTCAAGACTCATCATTCATTTTCGTTGTTTGAATTAGAGTATTGATTAGTAGATATTGAAGTAGAATTTGAAGAGATAATTGGCCTATCTTTAGTGATAGAGACATCAATATGAGCTATCTCAAGTAATAGGAACCAATTCCATCAATGTGAAACTCAAGCAATCTAAATGCTCTAAAATTGAGATAGAATTGAGTTTGATCACTTGATGAGCCATGTTGAGTGATTAGAGCCTAAATTGTAGTATGGGCATTGAACTGAAGCCATTGCAACATGTAGACATCAAATTAGTGCTAGTTTAATGTCTTGGACAAAATATTCTTCTAATTTCATCACTTAATTGACATTTTTGAGTGATAATGTCCAAAATAAAGCAATCTTGAGTGGTATACATTGAATTTCAGCTATCTTGTGCGATAGGGAACAACTTCATCAATAAGGGATCAAATTCAAGCAACCTAAATATACTAGACTTCAAAATGATTGAATTTGATCACTCAATGAGCCATGTCAAATAATAAAGTTCAAAATTATATGTTATGCACTAAATTTGAGCTATCTTGAGCCATATGCATGAAATTTGAGCTATGTAATTGTCCTAAGCTCAAAATTCATTTAATTTAATCACTCAATGAGCACTCTTGAGCGATAAGGGCCAAAATTGCGTCATCTCAAGTGACATAAAATTTGGGATATCTTGTGTCATAGGAATCAACTCTATCAACAAGGGATCGAACATGAGCAATTTAAATATAATGGAGTCGATATTAGTCAAATCACGCAATGAGCCATGTCCATAGATTAGGACCAAAATAAAGCTTTTTTGTATGTAGGCATTAAACTCAAGCTATCTTGAGACATGGATATTAAAATTGAGCTATCTCAAATGATAGGAGCCACTTCCATTAATAAGGGATCGAACTCAAACAATTTTAAGCTAATAATTAGAGCTATTTTGTGTGAAATGCATGAACTTTGAATGATTTGAAGTTGGAAAGTTGCTTGACATTCCTTGAATTCAATCAGTCTATCAACAACCTCGTGTAGTACATGCGAAAGCCTATCTCGATTGATAGACTACATCGATTTCGAGCTATATCAAGTGACAAAGGCATAACTTTATAATACATAGGGACTTTTTTTAATTCATAATCTGAAAAGTATCTAGAAAATTACATTTTTTCCTAGATTAAGTTGAGACACATACATTTTTCTATTTAGTAAAATATTTCCTATCCTGAGAAATCTATTGAATGTTAAGTGGTTTTCCTTAGATGAAATCTATGCAGTATACATTTTATAGCTATAAATCTTTTTGGTAGCTAGAAATGGTGCAAATGTATCTAGAAATTTCAAGGTTTTCCTAGATAGAATTTTTCCACATACATCTTTTAACTAGGAAAAATATTTTACTAGTTAGAAGGATCCAAAAAATGCGTTGATCAACCCCCTTTTATTCACAAACTTGACTATTAGGCCAAGTCCTTTCATTAACTTCTAGCTAATCAATAATCTATGTGATCATTGGGTTGGATTTACACACCCAGGGTGCCAAATCCCTCGCACTTATTAACTATGGTTAGGGTTGCCTCGATATCCGAAAACCCTCCAACAGTATCCCCCACCAAAACTGGTGGCGGTCCCACGACACCTCGTAGGATTTATTGTTTTGGGCTCTGGTTGGCCCCTCGCTCTCGCCTAACCTTTATTAGGTGGTATTGTACTTTTTCCATGAACTCCAGGCACTCCGTATTGAAATCGGTTTTGTGCACAAAAAAAAAAACACTTATTTGCGCCATCAATCCAATTTGACATTGTTCATGCTATAAATCTGGACTCCCAAGATCCACCAGTATCCGGGTTCAATAGTACAATCTTGCTATAGGCAATTGATCCTGGACTTTGTTGGATGCCATGAGAACATTTGGATCAAAAGCTAATGTTTGTAGGAAATCATCCCATGTGGTTGAAACTAACGCCAACTTGGTCAAGTCTTTTGCAAAAATAGCCAATTGCCTAACAATCAGATCTGGTGAGGACTTGTACTGTTGTGCATATGCCTGAATGGCACGGTTGAAATTCACTGCGATCAACCAGCTATATTGTTGATAGAAGATGGGCCAATTTGGGGTATGGATGGTGATTTTATCCATTGGTACACCCAAATCTTTTCACTTATTCCTGCACGACATTGGAAGATAATACGGATCAACCCGGAGCTGGCCTGGGCTTGCTACATAACTACTTATTGAGTCTGGAGTCTTTTCAAAAATAGTCTTTCGCCATTGTGGTTGCTCACTCAATGCGAGTAGCTTATCCAGTTCCTTTTCAGATTCAATCTCTGACTTCTTGAATTTAATAACCCAGCCACCCCTCGAGGATTCATATGGATGTTGTTGTAAGAAAACCTGTATCTCCTCCTTGATGGTGACCGGTTTCTGAAACAATGGTATGGCCGTTGATGTAGATGGCCCTGCGTCCATGGCTTGAGAAGCCATGGCTGCTTCTACTTCTGTCCCTTGATCCATGTCTGTATCGATTTGACCTTGATCTTGCTGTGGAGGCAAGAAAGGTGGCATTAGTAGTACTTGAATATGTGGGGTTGTCTCCAAGACTTGAGTGACAACTTTTTCAAAGTCTTGTATGATAGACTTTGCCTTTGCCAACTCAGCTGATGTAGTGCCTTTGAATAGATCAAATCTTCCTTGGAAATCGACCAATACTTGTCGATAGGTCTCAAATTTTTGGAATAGATAGTTGATCTATTCTTTGAAGACAAGATGGTATGGAGCTTCCGCATAAGGCAAAAAATAATTGTCCATGTTCCAAATGCTTTTCTTTGGTAGCAATGGATTATAATTAGAGTGTAATCTTGAATAGATGATGATCTGCTCTCAGAGGTAGTAGAAGTAATAGGAGCAACCAATGCTCAAAAACCTCTCATGAATGTAGATGATCTATTGGATAAGGATAAATATTTCAAATGAATACTAAGCTCACAAAATCTTTCTCACCAATATAAAATAGAACACATAGAGGCCAATTTGAATGGTTCTTTCTACACTTTGATGAAAGTATTCTTATACCACTCAAAAGAAACATAATTGGATAATTCTGATGGTTAACTGCTCTCTCTTATGAATGATGCAATGATGGATGATAGAGACTCCTCTTGAGTCTTTACACATCCATTCCTATTTGTCAAAGGTCTATACTCATGAAGCCAAAACACAATACACTTATCAAGGTGGAATAATGGTCTCACATCTTCTCTCTTAAGAAAGGTACCATGAAGATGAGACATTGTAACTCTATACACATATGCTTCCCACTTTACCAAAAACTTTAAATCCTTCAAGAAGGTAAAGTTCCAATTGAACAAAGAACTCTCAATACTCTCAAGAATGTATTGATAGAAGGGCATAAAGCTACAAACAATTTGTAGAGAAAAACTCTCCACCTATGATCCAATCTTTCACTTCATACATGATGAGAGAGTCACAACCATGCATGAAATCTCACTAATAATTTTCTCATAACAATCAATCCTCATGAGACTCAAAACATAGACTGAATCCCAAAATATAGAATGAGGACATCTCTACTAATTTCTCTCTCTTTTTCAAGGGGAATCCCCAAGTATATATAGGAGATGAGAATGATTTGTCACCTTGGAATGATGCCAACAAAGGTTGTTAGCTCATAGTCACATCATAAAGACTCACTTGACTAAGGCCCATGTATCTTGCATTCTATTGGTCCACATCTTGACTTTTGCATTTTGGAAGGATGGTGAAGAGGAGGCTTGCTACTTTGCCATTTTTCATTCTCTTTTAGAAAGGCAAGGCCCTTTGTACTTTGGTCAAGGTGCCTTTAAGGTAGTGGTCTCCTCTTGTCTTTTACACAAGAAAGAGGAGAATTTTCATTTTTCTTTTCTTTTTATTTTCATTTTTTCTAGGTTTCACAAGTTCGGAGTCACAAAGATCTCCAAAGCCATAAGCTGGAGTCTCTCTCAATACAGAGATGCTGCTCGAATTCGGGTGTAAAGCACGGGTGGTTAGCTGCCGGTGCGGGATAGCTGCCGATCGTTTAGCTATAAGGGCTATCGACCAAACAGTGGTGGGGCGTGACTGAGGCAATGTGTTGCTTAATGGTGAAAGCACGGATGGTTGGATGGATGTTTCCCCGTGGGCTAATTCTGTGATAGATTTGTGTGGGCGCGGTTAGGCAAAGGTCCTACGTCCGGTCTCCCTTTGTACGTGTGATGAGTCATACTCTCTTAGGACCATCCTTGCTTTTGGGAGGCTGCACTTTGTCATTCAAGGGTCTCTATCCTCCGGTCCCAATATCACTTTGAGTGAGGTTTGTGCCTTTGCATGGATTGTTGGTTCTTCCCCTAGATCAGTTTTGTCGGTGATTTGCACAGGAATTGCTGCCATTGGGCTGATGCCGATTCTCTTCAAAATCTTCAGTCTCAGATTTCTTTTTGGGTCTCATTGAGAAGGACATCCTGCAAAATCTCAAATATCTTGATAGATTGATAAAATTTGAGGTTACATAGATGAAGTCTAGCATAATCATCTGAAATAAAGACTTTATAGCCAATTCTAAGGCCAATTTACTTAGAAACTCTATAGTTCTTTTTGAGTGAATTGGGACTCCTTTGACATGGGCTTTACTGGCCAAATCAATGTCGGGGTCACACATTGATTTAGTCAACTTACATTAGTAACAATACAAGATATTTCATAAAACTTCTAAAATTAGCTCAATTTTATGTGCTAAAAAATCGGCTAACACAGAGGGTTTTGAGAAAGAATATAAGTTTGAAAAAGAGGGTCCGCTAGCAACCCTTCAGGCCAGTACTTCACAAGCCACATCTGGAGCAGGACTTGCTACTAGTCAATCCATTACCATGATCCTCTCTTAATTTTGGCGATGTACTGGGCATCCATCTACATCTAGACAAGTTCATCCAGAAGATGATAGAGGAGAAAGCATCATTTGAAAAGATCTGGCAATGAAAATATGCTCATGGGACAAAAGTTGATCAAGATAATAGGGAGTTGCGAGTGGCAAAAGCAGCATGAAGAGAAATGAACAATGGACCTAAAAGTTGCTCAACAACATGGCGATGCCTTGTAGGATTAAGTGGGCAAACTACAAGATGCATTATCAAACACCCAATTTGGACATGTTGATAAAGTTTTCATGGAGACAAAACAACAGTTTC
Source organism: Diphasiastrum complanatum (assembly GCA_029204225.1). Taxonomy (NCBI): domain Eukaryota; kingdom Viridiplantae; phylum Streptophyta; class Lycopodiopsida; order Lycopodiales; family Lycopodiaceae; genus Diphasiastrum; species Diphasiastrum complanatum. Next base: position 9,076,974 of record CM055094.1, on the reverse strand, counting down.
CACTTCTCTAGGGACAGTTAGGTCTGGCATAGTTGAAAATAAAAAGTATTTTAAAAGAGTTGGGTGCTATGGCCAACAAACAAGACAATCTACTTCATACTCCTGTTGCAGATCTGCAAGTATCCCAAAACAAGATGAGTTAGTACTTGATCCACAAGCTTGATAACTCCTAGTCAAACTTGGCGGGATTTCAAGCCAAAATTTATTCTTTTAAGCAGTTGGCCACACATGAGCTTGCAAAGTTCAGCGAAATCATAGAGAATCACATTTAATCATTCACTGCCACACTTCAAGAAACTTCTCAAATCCATATGCTTGTCATGGCTACCTTCTTGCCACAAAAAGTTGGTGTAGATCAAGCGAAAAGAGATGTGAGTCAACTAGGTTTGATGGATGTTTATCAAGGGCAAGCTGAAGATGTTCAAGAAGTTCAACCAACACAAGAAGCTGGGGCATCCACATGAAGGATTTTAGCTAAAAGGTTTTCAAGCAATCGGTCATCGTCGAGGAGGAATTCAGAAAATTTTAAAGCAACTCCGCATGAGTCCTCCCAAGGTGGTTGGTTCCTCAAGTTTTGAACATCAAAAGTAGAAAAGGGCAAGGAATTGGACAAGTTGCTAACCCTGGGTGAACAGTCTAACTGGAGATGCATTGTTTTCTAGAATACCCTAGAGTCCATAAGGAGTTATGTTGCAAGCCCAAGATACTTGTGGGTCAATTTATACTATGTCCCGATGCCACGTAGGAATAAATGGACTGAGTGTGGAGTACCAATGGACAAAGACTCAATCTACACTCCCAAATGACCAATCATTCATTAGTATTTCAACTGGAATATATCAATGGATTTTCATAGGGCCCTCCAGGCATATGCACATGAGTACATGTCCTCTCTAGACTCGACGACCAGGCAGTCAGCATTATTCGTAGAAGACTTGGCTTGTCTTGCAATAGTTTTGACTAGATGGAATGATTTTCTGCCAGCTTTGGCGTTCGATCCCAATAAGCCAATAGCGTTTGAACAGGTCCAAAATCAGCTACCATTGGCTAGACTATGACGATGTCCAACTGGTTGGCTAGCATGCACAAGTGTTTTGTTTCGCATGATAGGAATTCAATTTTTCGTGCCTTGTATTCATGGTAAATTTACAATATCACCTATTCAAGATTAGGCACGAAGGCAATCAGAGCTCAAAATAAAAGATTCTCACAAGGTGTCATGGGACCGCCACCAATTTTGGTGGGGAATATTGTTGGAGATTCAGCGAACTTTGACTAAACCCTAGTTTTTAGTTTGATCATAGATCTACAATATGAATAAGTATGAGAGATTTGGCACCCTATGTGTGTACGTCCAACCCGAAAGAACCTCCACATGACATGTTAGAATCTATTTCATTACTTGATGCTTTGCAGGTGCTTAGATCTAGGATAGAAGGTGAAAAGGAAAACCTGCTGCACCGTCTTCAATGATATACATTGAATTTTAGGTATCTCATGTGATAGCCGTCAACTTTGTCAATAAGGGATGAAATTCTAGGAAACTTAAGCAGATTGGGCTTGAAAATGATTGAAATTGGTCACTCAACAACCAATGTAAGCTAATAAAAATCAAAATTACATGCTAAGCATTCAATTTGAGCTATCTTGAGTCATATGGATGAAATTTGAGCTACGTGATTATCCTAAGCTCAATATTCATCTGATTTCATCATTCTTGAGAAATAGGCACCCAAAAAATTGAGTGATTTCAAGCGACTCATCATTCATTTTCGTCGTTTGAATTAGAGTATTGATTAGTAGATGCTGAAGTAGAATTTGAAGAGATAATTGGCCTATCTTTAGTGATATAGACATATAATACATAGGGATTTTTTTTTAATTCATAATTTGAAAAGTATTTAAAAAATTACATTTTTCCGTAGATTAAGTTGAGACTTTCCGTAGATTAAGTTGAGACACATACATTTTTTTACAAGTTTCCTATCTAGAAATATATCATTTTTTTTTTTTGTCTCGGTCTGATCAGTTGGACAGGTAAGCTGTAGCACGAGTTAGTTACCGAGAGCGTGAGCATCCGGATTCTGAACCGTAACAGGTATAAGTAAATAGTATATTTTACTGGAAATAGTGTGAACGCAAATTATCTTCTTCTTCATGTCTTGTTCTTTGCTGGGACATAACATGTATTTAAAGAGCATAAGAGTATCCAATATCCAGGCTTGCGACTTGCTCTATCTGTTGGGTCTCTGCTATCTTGAATGCTCTTCGCTTATTGCTTTCTTGTATCTATTCTGTAGCAGTTGTTTGTGCTCTGCATTTGTGTTCCTAGCAATTATGACAATGGATTTCGTATACGATTGTTTCAACTGACATTATACAACACTTATTGATAGTACCATATTTGGAACATTTGTCTAGAGATTTCGGCAGGTTGCAATTTACGAAGCCATCCTAAAAGCACTACAAAAGAATTTCCTAGGTATGTATTTTGAGGTAACCTTAATTGAAAGAATATGATAGCTGTAGCAACTTCACACATTAGAGGAACCTTAGGTTCCTCTTAAAAAATTGTTTTACCACAAGTAAAAATGACAAATGTTTTTACGAATAGTAAAAGTTTATTACCTAATGTAAAAAATTCACCTACTTATCCAAAAAATTACTACCTTATGTAAGAAAATTTTAATTGCTATAAAAATAAAAGTTTTGTAAAAAATCAGTAAATTTTGCAAAAATAGATGTAAAAAATCTAACTTAAAAACTGAAAATTTCAAAAAACTTTTTGTAAAAACTGAATTCTGTAAAAAATTTCAGAAGACAGAAATTTTTTGACACCCTTTACGTGGGGGGAAGGCCCCCACCCTCGGGCCTAAGGCCTTGAAACAGGGGGTTCCCCTATACAAACAATCATTTTCAGCAGTCCCGTTAGTGCAATCAAATGAAAATCCACCTAATTGCATAGGAAAGGCTAAGACTCATAAGTACAACAGATTGGCTCCTCGGCCCTTCCACCCGCGGAAGATTGTGTGTGTGTCCGCCCTCGGGCGCACAGTCCCCCCCCCCCCCGGCACAACGTCGGAGAACGGGCCCTAAAGGGCCAATTATGAGCAAAATCTCATAACGGGCCCTCCAGGGGCCGTTATCTAATACGTAATTAACGAACTTACTACTTACTACTTGTCTGTTCCAAAAGAGAACTTGACTTATGACTATACATTCTTAGCTCATAAAATTATTTGGACTTTTCATGACTTATTATGCCTGGAATCTCTGTAACAAGAACCATATATACGTGGTGTTGTAAATATAGCCAGCATCCCAATACTATGTATTTAGGGCGCTGTAGCAGAAGACCACTTCATGGTTGGTGCCTGTGGAGCAGCCATACACGCGGGTTCCTGTAGTGTCAGTTGTGAAGGTGATGGCCTCAGGGCATGCATTCTTGAAATCTTGAGTGCCTGGAGTAGGAAGGCCGGAGTTGCCATCATGTTTGTAGAAGCCATCGCCAGAGCCTTTGAGGGTTGTGTTTGTTAAATGTTTGAATTAAGCTCTGGAAGTGGGAAAATGAATCACTGATGACCATTGACGTATTTTATCGACACTAAGCAGTAAATGGAGTGGTACTAGCAGGTAATAATTTTTGCCGTTTCAATCTGCAACCAGCTGAGCTTAATTCTTTAATCATGAAAGTGTCAATTAGTGCAAAAGCTCCCCCCTCATGAAGATCAACCCTATAGAATTTATATCTTTCCATATATAAGATTGTTCATAACTTAACGTTTATAATTACTTGTGCAGCCTGCACCTCCCTATCTGAATCTTAAAGGATACTTACCGTCGACAGGGATGAGAAGCACAAGCAAGCAGGTGGCCGTGAATGCCACCGACTTGCACCCGATCATCCGGCCTCCAATTCTAGTATGCGACGCCATCTTAGTAGCTGAGATTGCAAAGCTCAAAGAGATCAATAGCAAAGACTTAATTAGGGGACAAGAGGTTCGACTTGTTCCAATTCGATCTTGCAAATCGAAATCTGGCCGAAGGCAATATTGTTTCCACAAGAGACTGAAGAATAAGCTCAAAAAGCTGATTAGAGACACGGGAGGAAGAGACCACTCATACAGGTACTTCAGGATAACTGAATATCTTTATATTTGTTTCATCAGCAATGACATGTGACGAAGTATTATGACTAGATCGATGAGCTTGAAGTGACTTTCCATGCATGCCCAAGCTGTCAGATTTTTAAAAATGCTATCACATAATCTTTGACTAGTAGAAGGGCAAAGACTTTATCAGGAAGATTGCGATAAGGAGAAACACCTTTCTTTTTTAGACACGTTTGCAGCATAGGCTTTGCCTGTTGTCAAGAAGATGATAAAGGTAAAGGATAAGGAGAGAAGACAGAAACAAAAAAAAGAAGAGTATAAGGATCGCACAAAAGTGGGTTTAGAGTCTTTAGACGCTGTGCACCAACGGATTCGTTGTCTTGAAGTTTTGAAACAACTCCAAGCCAATTCTACCGTATGAACCAGTCTAACACGTTACAGCAGTCAAGACTTTTTAGTATTTAAATCTGAGTGTTGCTATAAAACGTCGCCGTCTAAATCAACCACTACCACCCGTTTCTCCTTGCAAATCGTGTACTACTACAACTACATTTATTTCATTTGGATTTGGATCTCAATGCTCTTAAAAAAAGTTTCAAACAAACTTATTATGGAATCCATAAAAGGCTAAAATAAAACCTTAAAACCTAACATTTATAATTAATTATAAAAGCATTTGATTTTGAGCCATATAAAAAAACTTATAAATCTAAAATAATGCGATAAAAAATGAATTTCAACAATTGAGTTGTTTGTGTTTGTCAATTTTTTGAGAGCATTGTATTAGACTCAACTCTTTATGCAAGTTTCCTCTTACATGTGTTAACCTTTTATATGGAATTTACTCCTCCACGTAATCACTCATTGCCACCCATTCGTCCTTGCAAATACACCCTAGGTCGTGGCTAATCTGCCACTCTTGTAATTCGTGATTAGCTGTAGATGTTTAATCACTCTAATCTAGAAGTTACACGAGGCGACTATATACTGTCTGGATGATACTTGATACATACACTTGAAGTAGTCTAATGCTAGTAAGCAAGAAGACGAAAAAACACAGAATACGAGTCTATTTGTGTTCGAGACAATTCTGAATAGGATCTGAAGATCCACAAGTTCGCTAGTAAGCGAGACAATTACTCGTGGGAGAACAATATTTCTCTCACGCCAACGATGGTATTGATTACTCTAAACCCTTCTCTTTTGTCGTCAAACATTCGTCCCTACGATTGTTATTTGCATATGCAGCTGCTTATGATCTCAGGATCCACATTGTGGATGAGAAGACAACCTTCTTGCATGGCGAGCTAGACGAAGAGGTCTATATGGATCAACCCCCAGGATATGTCTCGAATTCACTTCCTGATTATGCATGTAGAATGCATAGACGTATCTACGGTCTGAAATAGTCAGTTCGAAAATGGTACAAAAAGAAAGATCAAGCCCTGAAATCATTAGGATTCAAGCCACTGTTGGCTGACTCCAATGTGTATGTTAGAGTCACAGATGGACAAATCATCATTGTGGTTGTATATGTGGATGACACTTTGATACTCTGCAAGAGTGAGAAGCTAATTGTTGAAGTGAAGAAAGACATCTCGAAACATTTCAAGATTGTGGATCTGGGAGAAGCCATGTGTTATTTTGGCTTGCAAATTGACAGGGACTATGAGGGAGGTAAGTTGTACCTTCACCAGTCCAGATACACCCAGAAAATCCTAGAGGATTTTGGGATGCTGAATTGCAAAGGAGCGAATACTCCAATGCTCGTAGGAACGGTGCTAACAAACGATGATTGTCCGAGGACTGAAGAAGGGAGAGAACAAATGCAGCTCACACCTTATAGGAAGCTGATAGGTTCACTGATGTACCTTGCAGACAACACATGTCTTGACATTGCTTATGCAGTGTTCAGGATGAGCCAATTCTGTACGAATCCAGGCTCGACACATTGGAAGATTGCAAAACAAATTTTGCAATATCTTCAATTAATGAGAGATTATGGCTTGTGTTATTGTCGTGATGTAGGTTTCAAGATGCTTTCCTATAGTGATGCTAGCTGGGCATCCCTCAAGGACGATTGCAAAAGCATCTCAGGAGGATGCACCATCGTGTTAGGAGCAGCAGTTCTCTAGGTCAACAAGAAGCAGACCATTATGGCTCATTCATCCTGCGAAGCAAAGTACGTTGCATCAGCAAAGATGGCCAATGAAATAATTTGGCTAAGGTAGTTCCTAGACGAATTGGACGAAACAAGGAACGAGCCTCTGATTTTGCAGATGGATAACACATCTGCAATACATCTAACAAAAGATCTTGTGTTCCACTCAAGAACCAAACACATCGCGATCAAGTACCACTTGATCAGGGATCTGATTGAGAAGAAGATACTGTAGACCACTTTCATCGGAATGAAAGACATGGTTGCTGACATCTTCACAAAGGCCCTAGACAAAAGAAATTTTTGAGAGACAGAGGAGCAGTCTTGGAGTCGTCAAGCTACCATGCTTTGAGAGGGAGCTGAAGAAACAAAACGTTTATACTATCAAAGCTTTGCTAGCTTTTAGCCCTCTACCTAACGAAAATGTTCGCGAACGTGAAACTCAAAAGACACGAAGCGAAGTCAAACAACTTGAAGCGACACAAAAATCATCGCGACATCTTTTCTATCCTCATGCTCCAAAAAGATCAAGAAGATCATGAAAGTACCCAGAAGTACAGATATCTGATCTAATCATTGAAACAATAATTCAATCGGGGTGGAGGCAATTCCCACAGCAAATTCTCAACACAGTGTCTGTGATACAGAACACAACTGAAATATCTATGTCCCAAATGATTGCAAAATAGACAAATATCTTCTGATAAATCTTGACAATAATGGATCAGCCTTTCGGAATTAGCCGTTGTTGCATATTCTATCTTTGCTAGTACGACAACGGTCGTTGTTGTTATTGTGGTTGTGGTTGTGACTGCTGTTGTTGTTATGGCTATGCTGCAAATGCCAATGCGGTTCATGCCGCTTGTACTTATTGGTCCTATGATTGTACATGTTTCAAATGACACAGTAACGTGTGCCATTCGAATATTCGTTGATGTAATGTCCTGTGAGAAATTCAGATCCAAAAAACAATTCATGGATCAACAAGATCTTGACTAAATTTGGATGCGCATCTAGAATCATTCACATGTAAGCTAGAAATCATACATCTACACATGCTAGAATTGAAAATTCATGATAATAAACACTAAGATTTGATATGGTACTGTTCATGTCCATACAACGTCAGCAGTAGAAAACAATACTTGATCACACGTGTGGATCCAAGTACAACAGGAAAATTCACATTCTGTACACTAGAACTCAAGATATCATGAGAAATACGCAAGAGATGAACATTGAATTAAAAGAAAAAAATTCTTCACATATAAAGACACTTTCTCCATGCTTGTACATCTATTTACTATCAGTCATAATGTTATTTGTCCACTTTCCCTAAACTAGCCCTAAAATAGCAACTTCTAGGTACTTCACACCAAAAACCTAGTTTTTAGTGACTAAATGCAATGTATCTATATTAGCCAATTAGAATGGGTTCAAATCTGACCTCATCTAGAAATATACTTGCCAAAAATAATACAAAAACTATTTAGGCCTTTATTGAATTAAAAAATCTATCTCTAAGCTGGAATTCCAAGTAGGCCTCAAACTAAACTAGTTGAATTTTTCATACTCCCTCGTCATGTAGTTTTAGCATACATTTTGATAGTATTCCAAGAGCAGTTCTATGCTTCATAGTGAAGATATCAGCCACACACTCCCTTGATGAGACATCTTGAAGCTCCACTTCCTTTGCCATGATTTGTTCTCTCACAAAATGATAAGCCACTTCAATATGCTTGCTCCTTGTATAGACAACAAGGTTGCTTGCCAAACTTTGGGCTAAAAAGTTATCACAAAAGATAATTGGACACTTTTGAAAATCCAACAAGTCGAAATCCATTATTATCTTTTTGATCCATAGCATCTCCTTTGTGCATGAAGTTAGGGCTTTGTACTCAGCCTCACTAGATGATAAAAATATTGTTGCTTGTTTCTTCGACATCCATGAGATACCTCCATCACCTATAAAAATAGCATGTGCACTTATGGATTTTCTATCCATTTGATTTCCAGCAAAGTCCGAATTTGAAAATCCAAACAAATTAGGTGATGATCCATTATAAACAATAACACAAATTTACATTAGGGCCCTTTTTGAACTCAAAAGGGCCTCTTCACTAATCTTAATATATACATTTATTAATTTTGAAAATAATTGAGATATTATGAAAATATTCTTGTTATAGATAGAAATGTGTAGTTTTAAGCAAAAGTGTAAATATTGGTCAAAGAGCCCAAATTTTCAGCCTACTGTATCTTAAAGTGATTTTTATTTTAATCTCTGAAATTACGGTAAGGCACAGAAATTAGGTCTTCTCAAAGATGAAAATCACGCCCAAAAAAAACAACCAAAATGTATCATGGACGCCAAATTTTTTTTCATTTTTTTTTGGCTCAAAATCGTGATTTTTAGCCATTTCACTTCATTAGAAGGCCCAAAAAAATATTTAGAAGCCAAAACAAAATGTATCTTGGAGGCTAAATTTTCATTTTTGTTTTGTTTGAAATCATGATTTTTGGTCGTTTCACTTCATCAGAAGGCCGAAAAAAGAGTTTCGGAGCAAAAAAAAAAAAAAAATGGCCTTATAATGGAGTGAAACTACCAAAAATCGGGCAGAATAAATGAGAATTTAGCCTTCGGGATACATTTTTGTGTGTAAACTAAAAAAAACAAATTGACTTCTAAACATTTTTTTTGCCCGAAATTGTGATTTTTTGTGGTTTCACTTCATCAAAAGGCTATGAAAGATGTTTATGAACAAAATGAAAATTTGGCCTCTTGGATATGTTTTCATTTTTCCATCAAAAATCATGAATTTTGTCTGTTTGATCTTAGTAGAACCTAAACAATGTGTTTAGAAGTCAATTTGTTTTTTTAGTTTACAAACAAAAATATATTCCGGAGGCTAAATTTGCATCCCTCTGAAACCTTTTTTTTGGCCTTCTGATGAAGTGAAACGGCCAAAAATCGCGATTTCGGACCAAAAAAATGAAAATTTAGCCTCCGGATACATTTTTTTTTGGCTTCTAAACATTTTTTTGGGCCTCCTAATCAAGTGAAATGGCTAAAAATCATGATTTTGAGCGAAAAAAAAATGAAAATTTTAGCGCCCATGATACGTTTAATTTGTTTCTTTTGGGCGTGATTTTCATCTTTGAGGAGACCTGATTTCTGTGCCTTACCGTGATTTCAGAGATTAAAAAAATCACTTTAAGGTACAGTAGGTTGAAAATTTGGGCTCTTCGACCAATATTTACACTTTTGCTTAAAACTACATTTCTATCTATAACAAGAATATTTTCATAATATCTCAATTATTTTCAAAAGTTAATAAATGTATATATTATATCTAGATTGCAATGCTAATCATTTATAATGGTACTATGATAATAAACATTTAACCAAGAAAGAGTGAGAGTAATAATAGAATTAGAAAGACTATTTGTTATCTAGCGAATATAATCAAAGGAGGATAAAGAGAATGAGCAAGAGTGAAAGAACGTAGAGAGAGAGAGAGAGAGAGAGAGAGAGAGAGAGAGAGAGAGAGAGAGAGAGAGAGAGAGAGTCAAAGGTGTGCACACATGTGTGGTTGTAAGTTGACTAAGCATATAGTTTAGTAAATAAGGTAAGCAAGCTACTAGGTACTGTGTGTAGCTATTGTTGGTTACTAGGTACTTTCAAGTGTATCCATGTAGGGTTAATGTTAGAGGTGTACTTTGTGGGCCCACACTTGATTTAATCTGCATCATTGAATTTGCCTAGTGTTAATGACGACACGTGTACGAATAAAAATGTGACAATTGAGCAGGAATGGTTCATATGACGATTAGTGAAGAGGCCCTTTTTGAGTTAAAAAAGGGCCCTAATGTAAATTTGTGTTATTGTTTATAATGGAAGCTTGTTAAACTTTGCATAAGATCCACCAATCTTATTCATGCTAAAAGAGAACTTTGGAAAGTTGAGGCTAATCTCCTTTTCCATTCCATCCTTTTTGTTAGCCATAACAAAAGCATCAAGCTTGACAAGTCTACCTTGTCTAGTGCCCCTAGCAACCAAGATTTCTTCCTTTGTAATGCTTCTTGGTTTCCAATGGAAGGCTCGAACTTGAGACCAAAGAAACTTTGGATGTCAAGCGTTAACCAATTGAGCCAACTCCCTTGGGTCTTCCTTTGTAATGCATCTTGGTTTCCAAGGGGGCTTGAACTTGGAACCAAAGAAACTTTGGATGCCAAGCTAACCAACTCAGCCAACCCTTGAATATCCTTCCTTTGTAATGAAACAAACATCACCAAAAACATTTCCCATGTATCCTTTTGCTATGACCAACTATTAACAAATTCTTTGAAAGTGAAGGTCAGAATTGTTTTTCTAACAGTTAAACAAGATAGCCCATAAGAATTGTTTTGTGGCTTTGGGAGCCAAAAACAAAAAAAGTATTTGGCAGCTTAAACTTTGCCCAGATTTTTTTTGTTGGAAGAGCAAAGAAAAAAAAATTTGCGCCTTTGAACCCACGCATGACCATATAGACGCCTGCGGGGTGGACTAATCTGTGCGGTACAGACCTGCTTGCAGCTCTCTTTTTTTTTCCTTGGGGAGGAGAGAAGGGTAGTAATGTACCCTATCCTCACCTTGCTTCTATCTTTTCACCTTTACTTTCTACTTTTCAGAAAGTACAAAGGTTGAAAGGTACAAACATTATCAAGATTCAGATATGAAACTTCATAAAGGTTTGCAGTTTTTGAAATTTAGCTTTGTCAGTGTTTAGAATATTACACAAAGTCTTGAAACTTTGTGAATCTAACTTATTCAACTTATGTTCACAAACTTTTAAAAATTAAAAGCTTCAATTTATTAAAACTTAATGTTGGATTTATATTCTCTCCATCCATTATCTCATTATTAATCTAGATCCACTCATTAGATGTACGTAAATACTTGTACAGTCGCACAGTCTATTGGAATACACTTGCTCTCTAATAGTCTTAGGTTACACATTAGGGCAAGAAAGTTGAGTCTACTTCCTCAAAGGAAGTGAGTTTACTATGTAGCTTCATCTCTCCATAGTGAGAAGATCAAATTTTGGGAGACATTGGTGACTTGAGTTTCTACTCTCATGTACATTGGTTTTTTATGATTCAAATGAAGCCAACACTTTGAACACTTCAAACTCAGCTTGTAGACCGTACTACAGTCTACTATACACACGTGCCAACTCAGATTTGTGTCAATGATGTGCAAAAATCTTCCAAAAACACGTTAAAATTTTCAAGGCTTATACTGAGGCCAAATACTGGACTCGACGCTTGAGCTTTCTTACAAAAAAAGCTCAAAAAAAGTGCTGGGAATCGTGCGTCTTGTTGTAGTGTCAATTCGATATTGTTGTTGAATAGCAACGTATCATCCACATAGAGTGTGATGATGACAAAGAATCGATTAACAGCTCTGAAACATACATTACAGTCTGTAGAGCTTGGTTCAAATCCATGATCGATTTGAAGTGTTTCAATGAAGGTATGAAGCCTGTCCATACTTTATGAGCGATTTTGCTATCAGTTAGGCCTTTAGTCTATATATTAGTCCTGCATGTAGGCTATTGTCGATAAAACATGTTGCCAGAATGATTAGGTCAAAGAAGCATGAGTTTTCATGCATTTGACCGACTCAACTAAGGTCATGTTCTTCCTTTCTGCCAGTCCATTCAATTGTGGATAATAGGAGCATCAAATTGTTGCTCGATGTCGTTGGCTAAGCAGGAGTCTTTGAACTCATTTGAGATGTCTTCACCATCGTTGTCGCTCCTCAGAGCTTTCATTTTCTTGCCTATTAGCAACTCTGGATTTCCTTTGTATCTCTTGAAAAAAACTGAAAGGCTTTAGATTTGTGCTTTAAAAAATATACAACAATTTTTTTAGAATAGTCATCTATGAATGCAATAAAGAATCTTGCACCAAGCAGTGATGGTGTCTGCATCAGGCCACATATATCATATGTACAATGTCTCGCAAATCTTTAGATACATGTTCTTGATTTGACTTAAATGACGCTTTCCTATGATAAAGCTTTGGTAGATAGGAGGGTCTACAATTTGATAGTCTAAATTAAGAACTGAAAAACATTTAGACATGTTACCTATCGATATATGATTCAGGTGGCCAAGTCTATAATGCCAAATCAATTCTTTATTAATAGATGTTGAACTACTTAAAGCTCAACCAGTCACAGAGTTACAAATGACTAAGCCCGTAGAGATATCCTTGTCTCTTTTTGACTTTGACAGGAATCTGCCCGAAACTCTATCGTATGTCCTAAATCAATAATTTGACTGACCGACAATAGATTTGTCCTCAGTTTCGGGACATACAATACATTTGGTATGAGCTTCAACAGTCCATTCTAAAAATTCAGTCTAACAATACCTTCACCTTCGATTATGTGTGACTTGTTGTTTCCAAGATGAACAAACTTCTTGATGCTATAGGCTGAATAGTCGATAAACCATTTTTTATGGCTTGTCATGTGTTACGTTGCCCTAGAATCAAGGAACCACCCCTTCGATTGTTCGACATGGTGATGGTTCATCATGAAGGCCTCCTGCTCGTAGTCGTCATCTTGAACTTTCTGCTTCGTGTTGGCTGCATGGGCTTGTTGATCCGATTGCTTCTTCTTGTTGTTGTTGAACTTCAAGGTCTGGCAGTCCCAGATTTCATGGTTCATCCTCTTGAAGTACTTGTAGCATGATTATGATTCTAGACAATGTAATATCTGAGTGTGTGGAAATCATCATCATCCATTTTTCATATGAGGATGACAAGCTAGACAACAAAGTCATCATAGCATCAGATTCTTCGATCACTGAACCTATTGCTGCCATCTGCTCTAACGGAGTCTTGAATTGACTAATGTAATTATGAACAGAATTACCTTCTAACATTTTGAGTGAGAAGAACTTTCTCCTCACATGCAGCTTTGAATCACTTCGTATAGTGTATTCAATATATTTCCCAAAACTCTTTCAAAGATTGGGCTTGTTTGATATGGCCAATCTGCATGTCAGAGATGTTAAGGGTGATCAAGGCAAATGCCTTGCCATCCCTGAGCTTCCACTTGGAAATGGCTTGCTCATCGACACTAGGATATAGTTCGGTTCCAATGACTATCTTACAAAGTTCCTTGGCCATCAATACTATTCTCATCTTGAATTTCCATAACTGATAGTTCGAACCATCGAGTTTGTCTGCCACTAGAGCAGATTGTGATTGTGAATCCATTTGGAAGTTTAAAATGAGCATATGCAGATAGTAGATTATATGATTGGAAACAATTATAGTAAGTGTCTACTTTTTATCAAAACAATCATTCTGATAATGTAAGCTCCAAATCTGCCTTAAATGAATCGGAGAGTATAAATTACCACTCTGATACCATGTTGGAATTTGGTGTGTAAAAGTCGCAACAGAGAGAAGCGAGCAAAGAATCCTCAGTGCATGAAACCACATTTATCGGATTCAAGCTAGCTTTGACAGATCGAAGTATGCCCTACTTGATCATGGCTTCAAAGTCACTGGATCGATGCAGTCAATTCCATGGCCTTGCACATATTAGATTGGTTTATGATTTAGCCTTGCGGCAGCTTATTAGGTGGAGAAATTAGAGCAACATCATGATCGACTCAGACTATTAGTCAAACAAAACAAGTTAACCTACGAATAAGTTTATCTGCAAGCAACAATCGACCATAACATGAATAAAATGAGCATTGAATCACATGACCTAGATTACTAAATTATTGATTATTCATTTGTGAATAGATACAATACGAATGCAGTCAGAGTCACGTTCTTCCTTAAACAATACTCTATGATAATAGAGAGAAAGAACCAAACAATTGCGCGATGGATGTTCAATTGATCGAATAGATAGATTATTGAGCTAACCGAGCAACTGATAAGCTGTTGGATATATACACATGGCTAATTAATTAAAAGACTACTTAGTTTGTACTTTACAAATAGGATTAAGGCACTACGTGCTGTTGGTAGTCGCCTTCGGACAATATCTAATTCTATTGGAGATTCTGTTCAATCTTGATGAAGGTATTGTTGAGCTGCCGAATGGTCAAGTCAACTATTTGAGTTGATAGTGACGTACGACTAGTCAGCAGAGCCAAATAGTCGGTGTCGGATTGTGGCCAAATAGTCCAACAATGGATGATGGCTGAACAATAGGTTAAGGCCGAACAAACGTGTTGGCTGACTTCATAGAACACTGTCATCAATTCCTTGTATTTTTATTGAGCTTCTTTCGAAGCTTGTCTGGAACATGTGCATAAGCTGCACAACCAAAGATCCGAACGTGCGTCAGATTGGGCTTTGTGTCCCACCATATTTCGTGTCACTATCATGTGAGGAACACCAGATCTGCCTATCCTGTTATGGATATAGGCGGCTGTAGCTACTGCTTCAGCCCATAGGACTCTTGGTGCTTTTGAGTAAGCCATCATAAACCTTGCAGCTTCCATGAGTGTCTTGTTCTTCTTTTCCGCAACATTGTTGTGTTGTGGTGTATAGGATGCAGTCCTTCTATGAAGGATTTCTTGGTCATTGTAGAAGTCGGTGAAGCGGTTCACGATGTATTTTCCACCACGATCAGTTCTGATCTGCTCCACTTTGCTTCCTGTGCATCTTCCTGCCCAGTTCACATATTTTGTGAACTTGTCGATGCTTCGTATTTGTTGTGAATGAAGTAGATTCTCGTGAACTTGTTGTAGTCATCAATGACGACGATGTAGTATTTCGAGCCTCCTACTAATTTCATATCGAAGGGTCTGCAGATGTCTGAATGTACCAACTCCAAAATCTTTGTTGTTCTGAAGGAGTCTCTGGTGAAGGGAGTACAAGACATCTTCCCTTTCACTGATTATTCCATGGATTCTGGTAGCAGTTCATAGCTGCATGACCTTTCTTGTGGCAATGGATACATTCGATCTTTGGATTCAGTCAACACGAATCGACTGTGTGTCCTTCGTGCTTGCATCTCAAGCATATCTTCTTTTTGCCATTCTGTTGTCTTGGCTTTTTTGTAGGAGACGTCATTGTAAAGTAGGATAATAGGCTTGGTCACATTCAAACAGAAGTCGAACAGTCCGTAAGCGATCGTAGGATTGACAATTGCAGTCTTCAATGGGAAGTCAAACAAACCATAAATAACCATAGAATTGATGATTGCGGTATTGAACGAGAAGCTGAAACGACCACTTACGGTCATTGCAAAGGATTGTGATACTGGATTGCGGTATCTTCACAGGAACATAAATAGGACATTTGATGCCGGATTGGGGGCTTTTAGATATCACACTGGTTAGGCAGTAGTATGTTCAAAAGACAAAGGGTGAGAGCCGAGTTATTGTAAGTTTCTGGTATTCAGTCTCCATGTTAGTTGTAGGTAGCAAGAAGATTTTACCTTGCCTAAGACCTTCTAAGCGATTAATATGTGGGTACTATGTACAATGCATTAGCTAGGACTCTTGTAATCAATTGCTGAGATGTTATATAGCATGTGGTTTCAGCAGGGTTGGTTATTACTTGCATAAATCTTGTTGCAAACATTGTATGGGCAATAGTTTATAATTGTTCTACTCTGTCAAGTTGTGGCAACGCTGTTGGATATTCTGTTGATGTGGAGTGCAATTGGGTTTCAATAGTAGTTCTATAATGGACCGTGGATGTTATTGAATGAGGTTTTGATATGTTGGATTGATTTTACAATTGCTTAAATGGCAGTTAACGCTAGGAGATGATCTCATGGGCTAATACGTGTTAGTTTAAGGGGTTCTGTTGTTGTAATCATGAACAAGTAGTTAAGGGATTAAAACACACCTATCTACACTATGGAGGATTGTAGATCTGATTTAGCAAGCAGTAGCCGGTAGACAAAATCAAACTCCATCTGGGATCTAGGAAGAATCTTTTCAACAGTGGTATCAAAGCCTCTCTTGCTCCTACCAGAGTGCTGATATAGCTTCAGAGCTATCAGATCTAGCTGATCTAACATTCAAAACAAGAAACCATGAAAACAAGCTAAAGAATATAGTTCACGGCAATGGCGTCTATAAGCAGCATACAGTCGAAGATTTGCACAATCCTCGACTCATCGGGGTCTAACTTCCTAGCATGGAAGGTGAAGACCTCTCATCTCTTAAAGGGAGAAAGTTTATGGCCATGGGCGGACAACATCGAAGAGATGCGCACGACCACGGGCAAAGAGCCATGAGCTTTTCCAATTGCAGATTCTCCTCACGCAATAACCCCTGCTCATCAATTTATAGCTCAATTTTTTCATTAACCCAAGTGCGCAAGATTTTTGTGGCCCATTCCTTCAGTCCCGCATTGTCAATACGTACTAGGCCACCGACAGTGATGCTGTCAATCTGGGATTGTTGTAAATCTCGATCATATTCAATCACATTCTTGTAGGTTTGCAAGGCACTAGCTTCCCTCTTTATTTTTGTGATCCTTTCAGAATACTGGGCATTCTTGTCTTCTAATGCCTTGTTGTCATCTTCCTTTCATTGCAACTGTTCCTTCAGTGTGTTGATGGACACATCTTTCTCAAAAAGGAACGTCGATGGAACCAAAAAGGTGTTAGGAGTGTGTTTTTATCCCTTAACTACCTGTTCCTGATTACGACAACGGAACCTCTTAAACTAACACGGATTAACCCCTAAGATCCTCTCCTAGTGTTAACTAAAATCATTTAAGCAATTGTAAACTCAATCCAACATATCAGAGCCTCATTCAATAACATCCACGGTCCATTATAGAACTACTACTGAAATCCAATTGCACTCCACATCAACAGATATCCAACAACATTGCCACAACTTAACAAAGTAGAACTATTATAAACTACTGCCCATACAATGTTTGCAACAAGATTTATGCAAGTAATAATCAACCCTGCTCAAACCACATGCTATATAACATCTTAGCAATTGATTACAAGAGTCCTAGCCAATGCACAGTTCATAGTACCCACATATTAATCGCTTACAAGGTCTTAATCAAGGTAAAATCTTCTTGCCACTTGCAACTAACATGGTGACTAAATACCAAAAACTTACAATAACTTTGTCTTCTGGACATACTACTGCCTAACTAGTGTGATATCTAAAAGCCCCCGATCTGGCATCAAATGTCCTATTTGTGTTCCTGTGAAGATACCGCAATCCAGTATCACAATCCTTTGCAATGACTGTAAGTGGTCGTTTCAGCTTCTCGTTCAATACCGCAATCATCAATTCTACGATTATTTATGGTTTGTTCTTCTTCCCGTTGAAGACCACAATCATCAATCCTATGATCGCTCGCGTTCTATTTGACTTCTGTTTGAATATGAGCTAACCTATTATCCTACTTTACAACGACATCTCCTACTTCATACATCTAACTAATTGTGCACATGCACTTTGTAATAAACATAACTTGATAATTACCATTACCATTTACAATTTACAACTTCTAAATATAATTACATTTTGAATTACGAAAACAATGGTTACATTGGCCCTTGGCCTACAACAGACACTGTTGACCTACGTTATAGTTCGTTTAAGCATTCAACAAAGATGAACTAGTGTGCGAAATACCAGGTCCCGCGAGGACTGACATGTGATAAATTTGTTGCAACAATAGGTTGTCGACTACACTCTAAGCATGAGCAGGCAGAGACTGAGTTGAGGGCTATGTCCCAATTTTGGTAGGCACTCCTCTACCCGATGTTTACCTTGGAGTTTTTCACTGGGGAGAGAAAGGACAGACACCAGGATGTGGTCTTGGCTTGGCTTGATCGGTGAACATCTCATTTTTTTATGCACGATTTGCCAAATAGCTCCCAGATTGCTACTGCCATTATGTTTTTACGCGGAAAAGTGTACTCATGGTGGTAGGATCTAAAGGAGCGTGCTATAGTCCCATATACTTGGGATGATTTCCAAGTAGCCTTTAAGGCCGCCTTTCTGCCAGGCCTCAACGATTTTAAGTATTATCATCGATTTGCTATGTTGCAAATGGGGATGAAACCCTTGGATGTGTATTTGCAAGACTTCCAAGAAGCTGCTTCACAGTTTGTTAACCGCATTGACGGAGTTCTCTTTAAGCTGCATTTTATTTTGGGCTTGTCCAAAGTGTATTAGTTGGAGGTCCACCACAATCAGCCACAATCCCTTGAAGATGTCGTGCGTTTCGTTCGAATTTTCGACAATACGCACACAATGACCCGCAAAGAGCAATTGAAGCCTGGATCTAACGAGAAACCCTCTTCGGGCCCTTGTTGACGAAGCTTCTCTTATAGGAAAAAAAAAGAAGTGCCCTCGATTGGAGAGAACTGAACTTGACAAGGCCAAAAGCGACAGATTGTGTTTCTCCTGCATGGAGAAGGGTCACCTTTTGAAGGACTGCCCAAAGAAACGGAAGAAGGGAGGCCGCTCTTTTAAGGCTCCAGGTAATTATTCTATTTCTTGTATTGATATATCCTTTTTGAATGAAACTGTATGTAGTATTTGTTGTTTGAATATTGCGGTTCTTGGACCTCATGACCTCATTTGTATGAGTGGGCTTGTAGGTAGCCAACTCGTGTGCAGAATTTTATTAATGCTAAGTTGGTGTAGAATTTGTAGTTGGCAACCACACCAAATGACCACAAGTACGTGATTAGGATGGCAGCTGGTGGGGAGTAGCATGTTTGGGACTAGTTTGTCTCCCACATGCCGTTGAAGATTCAGAACTCTGTAGATGGTTTGTCTTTTCATATTATGAATCTTGATAAGGTAGATTTAATCCTAGGCAAGGAATGGTTTTATTCTAGGAATGAGTCATTAAAGAAAGATTATGCTTCTTATTGTATATATTTCTTGCATAACGGCTCTATGGTTTGTCTTAAGGCGATGAGCCTGATCTACCTTTTGTAACTGCTCATGAAACTAATCAATGTTAATACCCTTTGGACCAACTAATGCCCCGACAAGATGGACGATATTCTTCATCCATATATAGGGAAGTTCCTCGTGGTATTTTTGGACGATAGTTTGATTCATAGTAAGACTCTCGAGGAGCATAAAGTGCATTTGCGTACAGTCTTAGATATTCTAAGGCAGGCAAAACTTTATGTTAAGAAGTCTAAGTCTGAGTTCTTTCAAAGAAGACTCAAGTACTTGGGACATATCGTTTTCGATTGATGTCTTGAGATCGATTACGATAAGGTCCAGAAAGTTCGTGATTGGCCTATCTTGAAAACCATTAGGGAATCTAAATCTTTTTTGGGCTTCATAGGGTTTTTTCATGAATTCATTAAAGACTATGCCTTAATTGCATTGCCTCTAACGAGAGTGAAGAAAGTGAGAAAACAAATTAAAAAGGGCAATAAGAAGAAAGTCGGAAGGCATTCAAATATCAGTCCACCTATTATTTGGACCGATGAATTAATCAAAGCTTTGAGGCCTTGAAGATGTTAGTGTCTACATCCCCTATCTTACACATAGTGGACCCTAACAGACCTTTCCTATTGAAAACAAATGCTAGTGACTATGTGGTGGGTGTAATCCTTTACTAGGATGGTAGACCCGTGGCTTTCAAAAGCAAGAAGTTGGACCCAGCTCAATGCACCTCCACAATCAGCTAAAAGCCATGTGATGGGATGGCAACTAGTTAGATCAGCACGTCGAGAAGATCAAAACAATCTTCGCTCAACTTGTTGCATCTGGACAGGAGGTCCCAATAGCACAATAGCTGATGCACTTCATGAAAACACTACTGATGTCCTTTCAGCCGCTAAGAATGCTCATTCTGAGCTTATCAGACATGACATTCGAGTGACCTGTCAGTCTTGTCGCTGATGAGAGACTGATGAGAGATGAAGGAGAAGGAACCAGTGACCAGGAGAAGGCCCTTTTCACGAAGGGATGGAAGAGGAACAAAAACAAGCCCAGATTCGACAAGGCGAATCCAAAGTCTTCGAGCAGAGGCAATGACAACCAATAGATCTCCTCTTGTGACCACTGTCACAAGCCGAGACACACAACCAACAAGTGCTGGTTTAACCCAACAATATCTTGCATGCACTGCAGAAGAAGGGACACTCTGCATACGATTGTAGATTCAACACAAAAAGAAAAAACAAGACTAAAAAATCGAATGTTGTAGAGTCGTCGAGGGATGCTAACAAGAGCGACGAAGCCTTCACAGTATTCGATGAGACTTCAACAAACTACACAAAGCGAAACTGCGACGTAGTCATCAACTCAGGAGCAACTTCACACATTACCTGGAACAAGAAAATATTGATCAACTATAGAGAACTCAACAACATCAGAGAAGTGATTCTAGGCGATGGGAGAAAACACGATGTGAAAGGCATTGGGACTCTACAGCTATGAACACTATCGGGAGAAGCTAAGTTGCTAGGAGCACTCTATGTACCCTCATTGAGAAGAGACCTGTTGTCAGTCTTGAAGATGGCAGATCTTGGAATTCGAGTCATGTTTGATGGCAATACATGCCGGATGATCAACAAAGTTCAAATAACCTGCTGACTATAGGATCCAGAGAAGGTAACCTGTATCAAGCCAATATTATTAGCAGTTCTGATAGCATATTGAATGCATCAGAAAATGAAGATTAGTTTTGGCATAGAAGAATGTATCATCTGAACATGAGAAGCCTCTATGAGATGAGCAGAAAAGACATTGTGACGGGTCTGAAGATATCCAGACCAAACATCGACTTTTGTGAAGTCTACCAAAAGGGCAAACAACATTGAAGTCCATTTGTACATGAAGGAAAGAGAGCCAAGAAAGTCCTTGAGCTCGTCCAGTCAGATGTTTGTGGGCCGATGAAAGTTGGTCCGCTCTCCGGATCAAGGTACTTCTTGACCTTCATTGATGATTACAGCCGAATGACGACGGTCTAATGATTTAAAGAAGAAATCTGAAGTGTTTGACTCTTTCAAGAAGTTTGTGGCATTTGTAGAGAGACACACCTTGAAGAAAGTGCAGACCATCAGGTTTGACAATGGAGGCGAGTACAAGAGCAAAGAGTTTTCAGACTTCTGCCAAGAACAAGATATAGATCATCAATTCACTCTTGCGTACACACCTGAATATAACGGTGTCATAGAAAGAAGAAACATGACACCAGTTGAAGGAGCCAGATGTATGATGGCACAAGCTCAATTGCCAGGTCAATTTTGGGCTGAAGCAATAGCTGCAGCGGTACACCTGTAGAACAGATCAACAATTGACAACTCTGGAGAACAAAACACCATATGAGATGTGGACAGACAAGAGGCCTAATCTGTCATACGTGCATGTGTTCAGATGTGCAGCATACAAGCACATACCAAAGGAACAAAGAATAAAGCTCGACGAAAAGTCGGAGCAGACAGTCATGGTTCGAATACTCAAACGGATCACAGGTCTACAGACTCTATCACCCAACAACGAAGAAAGTTGTGTCAAGTCCAGATGTGATGTTCGATGAATCCAAATTTTTTGGATTGAAGGAAGACAAAGGCCATGAGATTTTCACACTACTGCCAATGCAAGAGGGAGATGGAGGCCAAATGTCAAGTTAGAACATCGAGTCCTAGACTCCTGAGCAGCAGAAAGCTGAAAATCAACCTGACAAAGAAGAAAAAATCGAACAACGATGAACGGGACCTGGACGGTCAACAAGACAAAGAAGACCTCCAGAACGATACACTGACAATCTTCAATGGAGCGAAGATAAAGAGTTAGAATTCCGCAGCTTCACTAAAGAACCGAATACATATCAAGAAGCTATTCAGAGTCCAGAAGGAGAATTCTGGAAGTAGACAATGCCATAAGAGATCGAGTCAATGAGGTCCAATAGGGCATAGACACTGGAGCCACTTTTCGAAGACAAAAAGATCGTTGACTGCAAATGGGTATACAAAAGAAAGATCAAATCAGATGGCACTGTTGGACGCTACAAGACCAGACTTGTGGCCAAGGGCTACACGCAAAGGTATGGCATAGACTATTTGGATATGTACTCACCAATGGATTAACTCTTGGAAATGATAATATATACCCCAGTTTGGTTTGAAAGCAATCACAGACAAAGGAAGAACCAATGATGACTAATTGAGAATTATGTAATGATTATTCAGAAAGTAACCTGGTATCTGGTATAGTTGGATGGATCCAACTACAATACTTTAGGGGTAATAACCCTTAGCCCTATCTTAAAGTATATGCTTTGAAGTCCTCCTTACTAGTATGACAAGATTAGCGTGTTAGTAGGCGTTTCTTGATGTTCACCAGGAAGAAAGCCAAATCATGGTTGTAAAAGTCACATATTAGTGAGAAATCACAAAATCAATGCTATAATCGCAAAACAAGTGCTATCCCAAAAGTCATGAGGAAGTTTCTTCAAGTGGAAAGATTGAGATTGTTGCAAATGTTGCAAATCTTATTAGTTGTGATTATTTTTTTCCCTTATCCGATATCTCAGAAGTCACAAAATCTATAAGTTAATGTGTTTTTGCTCCTTCTCTTTTGCAACGTCACAAGTGATGGATGGCAAGGACGGATGGTTGGCAATGAGTACAGGAAGAAACTCCGTAAGAGGTTAACACGTAGGAGGAAACTTACATAAAGAGTACTTACGTGCACTACATCCAAATGAAATAAATGGAGTGATATTATAAGTACATGATCTGGAAGGAGAAACGGGTGGAAGTGGTCGATTTTATAGCAATACTCATGCAATTCAAATTAAATACTGAAAAGTCTTGGCTGCTGTAATGTAACGTGTTAGACTGGTTCTCTTTATTGCAATCTTCCGGATAAAGTCTTTGCTCTTCTACTGGTCAAAGATGTCACTTATACTCTTCTACAAATATAAATACATTGAGCCATCTTGTAGTAGAGTATAAGTGACATCTTCCTCCGTGCCTAGCTTAATCCGCTTCTTGAGCTTGCTCTTCATTCACCTGTAGAAAGCGCCCTTTGGACAGACGTGGAGCTGCAAGATCGGATTGGAACAAGTCGGTCTTTGCTATTGATCGCTTTGTGCATTGTAATTTCAGCTAGTAAGATGGCGAATACTAGAATTGAAGGCTGCAAGATGGGGTCCAAGTCGGGGGCATTTATGGCCACCTGCTTGCTTGTGCTCCTTATCTGTGTCGACGGTAAGTATCCTTCAAGATTCAGATTGAGAAATGCAGTCCGCAGAAGTAACTATAAATTTATTATTTATAGTTCTGAGCAATCATATAAACAAAAAGATACCTGTACATGGTTGATTTCCAGGGGAGCTTGAGCCCTGATTGACACTTTCATAATTAGAGAATTAAGCACAGCTGGTTAATTGAAACGGCAAAAATGGGACCTGCTAGTACCACTCCACGTACTGCATAGTATCTATCAAATAGTTCAATGATCATCAGTGAATCATATTCTGCACTTC
The DNA here is from genome assembly GCA_029204225.1 of Diphasiastrum complanatum. Classification (NCBI taxonomy): domain Eukaryota; kingdom Viridiplantae; phylum Streptophyta; class Lycopodiopsida; order Lycopodiales; family Lycopodiaceae; genus Diphasiastrum; species Diphasiastrum complanatum. The sequence continues at coordinate 9,053,214 of CM055094.1, read as the reverse complement.
GAGAGCTTAATTCAAAGGAACACTGAACCTAACGTTCGAAGGTTCTGTAAAGATCAGTGCTGGGACCTGAGAGACTAGACTACGAGACTCTAGTTCTAACTTCTGAACACGACAAGCATTACTGTGTTCGCTTCTAGTTTACTTGATTGCATTTTCTCTAACCTCCTATCGCAACTGATTATTTATTGTAAATGTGCTGTTTTTGAGCTCATGTGCAGCTTCGACAATCAATATTAAGAACCAGTGTTCGAAACCCATCACAGCATGCTCAGCAAGCCAGACTGCTTCCACCGCGTGTTATGTCCTGGGCGCCGGATCTGGCAGTCAACTTATCGATGTGGGCAGTAGCTGGCCTGGGGGTATTGTGTGGGGCTTTCCCGGCAGCAGCGGAAATCCCGGTGATGGCAATAATGCAAAACCCCAAGCAAACCTGGCAGAGTTCACCATCAATGGCTTTAGTAGTCAGGATTCTTACGACATCAGCGTTGTGGTATGAACGAATTCCTTCAATCACGTGTTCGTTCTTATTGATTGGTCATTAATTTCGTGGGGATAGCGCATAAGTGGCCCATACTTTCGAGACCACACTTACTCTATAAAAAATAGTTCAATGGTATACCTGGGAATCATGGCGCGGAGGGTGTCGGCCCAGCCTAGAGCCCCACTTGGTGCTTCTTGTTCATATACTATATGTGACCCTTGCATGACACTGTAATTCCAATATTACCAATGTAGTGCTCATTTGGTGCTTCTTGTTCATATACTAGTTGTAGCTCAAATGGCAGTTGTTTGTATTAACATTTCATGGGAGCTTTTGGTTCTGCAGAACGCCTACAACTTGCCCATGCAGATCGACGCCATCGGACACACGGGTTCTGGCACTAACTGCGGCACCATTCAGTGCTCCATCCCGAACCTCAATAGCTTCTGTCAGTCTCCCAACACTCTTACTGGCCCCCCCGGCGATGGCTGCTACAATCATGACGGGCCCAACGTGAGCTCAGGTACTTCAGGCACTCGAGCCTTCAAGAATATGTGCCCTAAGACCATCACCTTCACAACTGACACTGTAGGTACCGTGTATGGCTGCTCCACAGGCACTAACTATGAAGTTGTCTTCTGCTACTAAGTACAGACTCCAGAGTATCTAGAAAGCTGTATTTAAATTAAAACGCCACGTATGTATGGTAAGTATCATAAGGTTCTTGATCAATGCGAGTGGGGTTACAGCGATTCCAATAAGTCATGAAAAAGTGCAGATAAATTTGAGGCAATTATATGAACTAAGAATGTATAATCATAAGTCAAGTTCTTTTTTGGAACAGACAAGTAGTAAGTTCGTTAATTACGTGATGTAACGACGACCCAAACGACTCCGATCCGTTTGTGTTTCAGAAGTAAAATATCAGCTGATTAATCTGTTCTACTTATCAGTCTTAGCGTTTCCTATGCGATTGGCGGATTTTCATTTGATTGCACTAATGAGACTGCTGAAAAAGATTGTTTGGCTTGGTAATATGCAACCTGATATATAAAATCTCCAGACATACGCTCCAAATATGGCGAGGTCTTTGTAAGTACTATCAGTAAGTGTTGTATCATGTTAGTTCAAACAACCAGTGCTCTCTAAAAATGGACAAATACAAACAGCCCAATCGATGAAATTCAGTTTTCAGCGCTTCATTTAAGATTTAAAGATTTTTTATATGGCTCAAAATTAGCTGTTTTAAGTTTAAAATGTTAGGTTTTAAGGTTTTATTTTAAGCTTTTACCAATTTTGTGAGTTTTTTATAAGGTTAGTTTAAAACTTTGTTAATAGCACTACAAACACATTATGAGAGAGTACGCTGAAGCATGAGAGAAAGCAAGAAGAGAGAAGAGCAACGTAGTTCTCTGTTGTATTAGATAATAGAATAAACGTGTTATCTCTCTGAGAGAGAAGGCTACGGATGAGTGTCAAAGAGACACAATGTTTCGGGACCCACTACCTAACATAAGTTAAGATTCCCTCATCTCTATATAAGAGACTATACAATTAATACCTTTAATACTCCCACTTAGTCTTTTATCTATGACATTTTATCATGTACAATTCTTAATTGTTCTCTACAATATTCAAACTTGTTCTTAGTAAGAGCTTTTGTAAATTGATCAACAACCATCTTTTCCGTTGTGCAATATTGTAACTGCACGTTCCCTTTGTTGGCTTGACCTCGAACATAATGATAATGGATTTCGATGTGTTTTGTGCATGCATGAAACTTTGGGTTCTTTGATAGAGCGATACAGCTTATGCTATCACAATTGATTATTGTAGAAAGATGTTCCTTAGGATTTTGAAGAACTCTTCTTAACCACATAGCTTCTTTAGTAGCTTGACAATCTGCAACTTATTCAGATTCGGCACTTGATAAGGATATTGTTGACTGCTTCTTGCTATTCGATGAAACTGTTCTTGTGCCAAGCATAAAACAATAACATCTTGTTGACTTTCTTTCATCTATATCACCAGCCCAATCTGCATCACAAAATCTAGTTAGAACGAGATCACTATTATTATCATTTCCAAGAGTTAATCCATAGTTTGAAGTTCCCTTTAAATATCGGAGAATTCTTTTGACTGCAACCCAATGTTGAGGTCTAGGTTTGTGTAGATATTGACTAGTAACACTTGTTGCAAAAGCGATATTTGGTGTTGTTATATTGCAGCATACATTAGCTTTCCAACAACAATTTGATAAGGGATAGACTTCATGTATTCTTCTTCTTCTTGGATATTTGGACACACACCTTCAGATATCTTTTTGGGTATTTGGAGACATACCTTTAGACATCTTCTTGGGTATCTTCTTTTTGCGAGACTTCTTGGAATCCTGCTTTTCAAGATTATTTCTCACAATAAAGCTTTCTGCCAGGACTTCTTGCCAAATACGATTGAAAAACTCATCGGTCCGACAAAGGTCTCGCATAGAAAGATACAACTCGGATTGGAACTCACCAAAGCATAACTGATTAACCTCTCCAATCCGGCTCAAAGCATCAGCCACACAATTCGATGTACCACGACAGTACTTAATTGTAGATGTTCGTGACTATTATTTCTTCTCGCCAGGCACAGCTATTGATTTTGTTTGCACCTGACTTTTGCTGCCTACTAGGGCTAGCTTGCGGAATAAATGCAGGGTCCTAAGCAAACGACTACCGACCACAGACACAAAATCATTCTATCAAACAAACAACACGAATAACAAAAGATTAAGAGAAGAGAACAATTGTAATTTGTATTTTTGTTATGAGTGAATTGATCAGTGTATCACTCGTTGGCGGCCTGTCAATCCTCTCACGAATTAGCTATGTTTTGCTCATTGGCAGACTTTCATGCATAGCTCATAGTGCTTGAAAGCGACTATCTTCTCTTTTGTATCTCTTTTGAATAGTTTTTGTTCATTTTGTTTTATCATCTATCTGGGGACACTGTTAGGTCACTAAGTAATAGTTTAAAAGACACACTTAATCCTAAACTGTTAGTTAGTGACATGGACCTTGGCGACTGAGCGTGGTAGTCCAAGACTCCATGCTCATCAAGCTACCACCTGTGAGATCGAATTGTTTTCCTTCGGTTCGTGCTCTCTGTCCAAGGTGTCTTTTCGTTGTAGGAATGAACACTTTTCTTTCGTCCTTCGTTTTGTCTTCATGGAGCACAAGGGAATGGTTGCATGAGTTCACCATTTCCAACACTCCCTCTTGAACGTTGCAACCTTTGTTGTGTTTGTTCAGTCCCATTACGCTTCTCTGCTTTTCGAACAGTGGTTTGTCAAGTGGCTTTGTGAGCAAATATGCAACCATGTCCTGTGACTTTATGTATTGAACACTCAGCTCTCCTTTCGAGATTAAGTCTCGAATGTGGTGGTACTTTAGGGGAATGTGTTTGGTCTTCGAATGAAAGACTGGATCCTGGGACAGATATATGGCACTCTGAGAATCCATCATCATGGTGCATGGTTCTTTTTGCTGTATGCCAATTGCATCCAGCATCATCTGCAACCACACCACCTCATTTTCCACCTTCGATGGTGCCACGTATTCGGCCTCGCACGAAAATTGAGCTACAAGTGTCTGCTTCTTGCATAGCCAACTGACTGTTCCACATGCTATTGAACATCCTCCTGTTACGGATTTGTTGTCATCTTTGCAGCTTGCCCAACTTGCATCACTGTAGTATTGTAGCTCGAACCATTTTTCTACTTTGGCTGCTTTGTAGGTCAATTCCACATTTTGGGTGCCCTTTAGATACTACAAAATTTGTTTTGCCATTTGTCAGTGTGCCATGCTAGGATTCGAAGAGAATTCGCTTAATGCATAGACAGAGAAGGCCAAGTCGGTTTTGGTATAGATTGTGAGGTACATCAGACTACCGATCAGATTTTGGTATGGAATGCCTCCCGTCCTCTGTCTCTCTTCATTTGTGTTTGGGCAATCCTGCTTTGTCAATCTCGCTCCAGCTATCATTGGTGTGGCCTTTTCTTTGCAGTCCATCATTCGGTACTGCTTCAGCACCTTTTCGGTGTATTCAGATTGACTCAGATGTAATACTCCTCTGGTTCAATCCCTTCTAATTTTCAGCCCAAGGCTCTTAGTTGTTTCTCCCAGATCCGTGATTTCATAGCTTGTAGATATTTGACTCTTCATTTATTTGATTAGTTTCAAGGAGTTTCCTATCATTAGGGAGTCATCCAAAAAAATAGTTAGAATCACAAAACTTCTTCCTACCCTTTTTATATATACATTGCAGTTTGGTTGAGTAGGAACGAAGCCTAGAGACTTTAGAAGATTGTTGGGCTTCTTGTACCAAGCTCGTGACGCTTGCTTCAGACCATAAATACATCATTGTAGCCGACAAACATATTGTCGATTGTCTGGATCTTCGAATCCTTCAGGCTATTTTTTCCTCTAGATCTCCATGGAGAAAGGTCGTCTTCACATCAATCCGGTGTATTTCCAGATTGTATTGCATTGTGTATGCGAGGAGTAGTCGAATACTTGTCATTTTGACCATTGGTGAGTACGTATCCAAATAGTCGATGCCATACCTTTGCGTGTAGCCCTTGGCCACAATTCTGGCCTTGTAGCGTCCAATAATGCCATCTGATTTGATCTTTCTTTTGTATACCCATTTGCAGTCGACGATCTTTTTGTCTTCAAAAAGTGGCTCCAGTGTCCATGCCCTATTGGACCTCATTAACTCGATCTCTTATGACATTTGAAGCTGCGGAATTCTAACTCTGTATATTCGCTCCATTGAAGATTGTCAGTGTATCGTTCTGGAGGTCTTCTTTGTCTTGTTGACCATCTAGGTCCTGTTCATCGCTATTCCATTGTTTCTTCTTCGTCAGGTTGATCTTCAGCTTTCTGCTGCTCAGGAGTCTAGGACTCGATCTTCTAACTTGACGTTTGGCCTCCATCTCCCTCTTGAATTGGCAGTAGTGTGAAGATCTCATGGCCTTTGTCTTCCTTCAATCTTGAAAATTTGGATTCATCGAACATCACATCTCGACTCGACACAACTTTCTTCATTGTTGGGTGATAGAGTCTATAGGCCTGTGATCCGTTTGAGTATCCGGACCATGACTGTCTACTCTGACTTTTCGTTGAGCTTTCTTCTTTGCTCCTTTGTGGTAGTATTTTCATGAAGTGCATCAGCTATTGTGCTACAGGGACCTAGTGCTCCTGTCCAGATGCAACAAGTTGAGCGAAGATTGTTTTGATCTTCTCGACGTGCTGATTTAACTAGTTGCCATCCCATCGCATGGCTTGCAGCTGATTGTGGAGGTGCATTACCGAAGTAGCAGTCCTCACTTCGTATTTTTGTTTTCGTCTTTCCCATGTTTTATGGATGCTCGCATAGTCTTCAATCTACATGAGTATTTCTTTGTTGATAGACGAAACAATGATCGCCATTGCGCGCTCATCTTTTCTGATCCACTCAGCTCTCCTCAAGTCTTTCTCTAGAGGTTGTTCTTCTATGAGTTTGGTCACTGACCAAATGCCCTCACCCTTCATAAGTGTTTTAATTTTAAACTTCAATATTCGTTAGTTTGCTCCATCAAGATTGATTGCTATTCTCGTCTGGATCCTTGTAGCCATATTGTGTTGACTTAAAAAATCACTGCTCTGATACCATGTAGATGTTCACGATTATTATTTCTTCTCACCAAGCACAGCTCTTGATTTTGTCTGCACCTAACTTTTGCTACCTACTAGGGCTAGCTTGCAAAATAAATGCAAGATCCTAAGCAAACGACTACCGACCACAGACACAAAATCATTCTATCAAACAAACAACACGAATAACAAAATATCAAGAGAAGGAAACAATTGTAATTTGTATTTTTGTTATGAGTGAGTTGATCAATGTCTCGACGTACATGACCAGAATCAAGACAATGAGAGATGAACTGCATTCTATTGGAGAGCGCATACGTGATGTGGAGCTGGTGCATAATGCATTATGCGGCATTGCAGAACCCTATCAGATGTTTTTGAGCGGAATAGCATCAAGAGAAAGATTTCCAACCTTTGACGAGCTCACAGGAATCTTGATGCAAGAAGAGCAACGACGAGAAATGGTGAAAGCTAGATGTCAAAATACTGATGATCAGGCACTTGCGACATGCCAAAAACAAGGCAAGGGCAAGGGCAAGAAGAAGTCTAAGCAGCAATTTGCCAAGTCTCAGGAGGATGAGGGATCTTCCAGCAAAACTAAGAAGAAAGACAAGTGCTTCCATTGTGGTAAAAAGGGCCATTGGAAGAGTGAATGTCGCAAATTCCTGGTAGAACAAGGTAAGGGGAAACCAAAACAAGCAGGTAACCTTGTCGATGAGGGTGACATTTAAGACTCTAGCATCTTCATATCTGCATTGTCATATAATCAAGATGATCAAGCATGGTATATTGACTCAGGAGCCACAAGACACATGACAAGTAACAAGAATTGGTTCAGTAGTTTGAAGGTGTTGGACAATGGAACATTTGTTTCACAAGCAAATGGTGAGGTGTGCATGATCAAGGGGATAGGCACAGTTTCAATCCAACTGCCTAATGGCAAAAGCAGGATGATCAGGGAGGTACTTTACGTACCAGGTTTGAAGAAAAATCTACTTTCTGTTGGAGTCATTACTGATCAAAAGTTGAAAGTAGAACTCGCCTATGATCGTTGCTTTGTGAAGGATGCAAACCAAAAGTTCAAAGTTATTGCGAATAGAGTAAGAGATCCCAATACAAAATTGTACAGGTTGAATGCTACAATCAAGGGGCAACATGGACTTGTATCGTCCATTCCTTCGCAAACTAAGTTGTGGCACAAGAGGCTTGGTCACTTGAACTTGGGAAGCCTCAGTTTGATGAGAAAATTGGAGATGGTAACAGGACAACCTACCATAGAAGATCACTTGAAATCGATGTGCGAATCTTGTGTATATGGGAAGCAGCATCGAGAGAAGTTTAATAAAGGGGGTGTTGCAAGAGCAAAGAACATCCTGGATTTAATCCACACAGATTTATGCGGGCCTATGAGGACCATGTCCTTAGGAAAAGCCTTCTATTTCATGACCTTTATTGATGATATGTCACGTAAGACATGGATCTACTTCTTGAAGAAAAAATCAGATGCATTTGATAACTTCAAGAACTTCAAAAACTTGGTCAAAAATCAGACAGGAAGGAAGATCAAAGTCCTAAGATCAGATATGGAGGTGAGTATAAGTCTAATGACTTCAATGATCTTTGTGATCAATGTGGGATTAAAAGACAACTTACGCAAGCTCATACTTTTGCTCTCAATGGTGTACCTGAGCGCAAAAATCATACGATTGTGGAAAGTGCCAGATCTATGCTAGTTGAGATAAAACTACCAAAAGATTTTTGGTCAGAAGCATGTAGCACGGCAGTCTGTCTTCAAAATAGAAGTCCTACCATTGCCATACCAAAGATAACACCTGAGGAAGCATTCACAAAGAAGAAGCCAAAGGTGAACCACTTGCGAATCTTTGGATGTAAGGCCTTTGTACACATTCCTAAGGAAGAGAGACGTCAACTTGATGTAAAAGCTATCAAGTGCATATTCCTAGGATATGATGATCATGTGAAGGGCTATAGATGTTTTGATCCAGTCGAAAACAAAATCCATATAAGCTGAGATGTTATCTTTGATGAATCCAAGATGTATGAAGACGAGGATGCTGAGAAGATAGACACATCCAGTGGGAAAGATGGTATAGTGAGAATACCACCTGATGATGATCCATTCATTGACCTTCCGAGTAATGAATATGAGGATACATCTGAAGATACTACTACTCAACCTCAAGAAATAGGTTGGAGAGGTAGGGACAAACCTTTTGGTGCAAGAAGGATTGAAGTTACAGGTGACAAACGCAAGGAGAAGGATGTACAGTGGGATACATTTTCACCAGGATGCCGATCACCTGATAGAAAGCTCCCTAAGTGGTTTGAGAGATTGATGGAGAGCCGCGACATAGATGACTTTCCAGGATCATCTAACCAGGGAGAGCTACGAAGATCAGCAAGAGAGAAGATACTACTTGAAAGGTATGAAGCAAATTATGCTCTCTTATCTAGCATTATTCAAAGCAAATAACCTTCGACTTATGGTGAAGCGAAGGATGATGACATTTGGATCAAGGCCATGGGAGAGGAGATGGAGTCAATTGCTAAGCATAACACATGGGACTTAGTAGAACCACCAGTTGGCAAGAAACCCATTGGTTGCAAATGGGTATACAGGACTAAGTACCATGCAGATGGAAGTATAGCAAAGCACAAAGCAAGATTGGTGATCAAATGGTACGCACAAAATAATGGCATTGACTACGAGGAGACCTTTGCGCCGGTTTGTAAGTGGAATACTCTACGTCTACTTATTGCTTTAGCTTCACATTTTGGTTGGCCTTTGCATCAGATGGATGTGAAATCTGCTTTTCTAAATGGTGAGTTAGAAGAAGAAGTGTTCATGGATCAACCTAAAGGCTTTGTAACGAAAGGACAGAAAAATAAAGTATGTCGCTTGGAGAAAGCGCTTTATGGTCTTAAACAAGAACCACGTGCGTGGTATAGCAGGATTGATGCCTACTTTCCTTCAAAGGAGATGGTGAGAACACATTCTGATCCAAATCTATATGTCTTATGCTTTGATGGTATGGTTGCTTTGATTGCTCTTTATGTTGATGACTTGATTATTATGGAAAATAATCAAGAGATGATAGGCATGATCAAGAAAGGCCTCATGGAACAATTTGAGATGACGGATCTCAGCCTGATGCATTACTGCCTTGGAGTAGAAGTGTGGCAAAAAGGACATGAAGTGGGTTTAACACAGGTGAAGTATGTCAAAGAGTTGTTGCACAGGTTTAGGTTGCAGGATTGCAAACCAGTAAACACTCCTATTGAACCAGGTAAAAAGCTTTCTAAGCTTGATGAGTCACAGTCATTTGATGCTACGCTATATAGACAGTTAGTAGGGAGCTTGATTTACCTTACCACAACTAGACCAGATATATGCTATGTTGCTGGCATTGTAAGTCAGTTTATGGCAGCACCTACGAAAACGCATTGGAAGACAGCTAAACGCATTTTGCATTATGTGAAAGGCACTTCAGAGTATGGCTTGATTTACAGGAAGCATGATGGTTTACCTGAGTTGTGTGGCTATGTGGATGCGGACTGGGGAGGTGACTATGATGATCGTAGATCCACCACAGGATATATATTCCAGTTTTGTGGTAATTGTTTTTCCTGGTCTAGTAAGAAGCAAAGTACAATTGCTCTTTCCACCACAGAAGCAGAGTATAAGGCAATGTGTAGTGTTGCACAAGAAGCTATATGGTTGAGACAAATCTTGGAAGAAATTGGCATGAAGCAGGAAAATCCCACGACTTTACATAGCGACAGTCAGAGTGGCATTCAGCTAGCAAAGAATCTAGTGTTCCATTCGAGAACTAAACACATTGAGATTCAATATCACTTCATACGTGAGAGGCTCCTGAGTCGTGAAATTCATGCTGTTCATTGTAGCACAGAAGAACAACTAGCTGATATTTTCACTAAGCCACTTATTGGAGAAAAGTTTGATAAGTTTAGATCAAAGCTTTCTATACTTAAAGTTTGTTGACTTTAAAGCTATGTATAAAAAGTGAGTCTATTTTAAGGGAGAGAGTTAGAATTAAAGTTAGAATCACTGTGTTACTGTACTGTGGGTCCTATCAGTGGATAAGGATCAGTTGGCCTCGCCTTTCTATGTGAGCTTGCTGAGGAGAGTGATTTTCTGTCTGTGTTACTGTGTAGCATGATCTGTGTTCCTGTGCAAAGCAAATTCTAAGTATATGGCCCATAAATTCCAATAGGATATTGATCTTAGTTAAGGTTTCTCTCCCTCCTCCCTTCCTCTACATACTTCACCTCCTCTCCAAGCTTTGGAGATCTGTAGGTACAAAGAGAGAGGAGGAGGAAGTTTGATCAAGAAGGACAGGGACATCAAGATTTAGCATGGTTCAAGCTTTTAATAAAGATTTACAAACTCTCAAAATATTAGCAACTTAGAGTTTGAAATTTTCAATTTTAGAAACTAAGCTTAAACTTAGTATTTAAGTTTTAAAACCATCTTCTAAACTTTTCTTTAGGAATAAATACGTGAATGGGACCGTGGGAAAACACGCTGCCTCCCCCTCCCCCGATTGTCACTTCAAGAAACATTTGTAGAGGAGAAAGTACATAGTACCACTCCCCCCCCGCCCGACCACTGAAAGAAGAAGCAGGCTACACCTGCAAGTCCGTGGTAACACTGGTCATGCATGTCGTGCCAACCTACAAAGGGAGCTAAAAAACTTATAGCCCCTCCCCTCGCCATGTAGAGCAACCCATACCAAGCCGTAGGATCGGAGGCCCAAGTTTGCTGGTTTGGGACGCAGAATGAAAATTTTATAATTTTCTTTTTCTTAAAAAAAAAAAAATGGGCCCCTTAGTCCGTACCAAGGGATACAGCGAACATCGGGCCTGTCAGGCCCAAACAAGAAGGTCTCCACATAATTTTAGCACCCTGACGCGTCAGGGTGCGCCAGCCACAGGTTGGCCAAAGGGGCATAGGCAGGCGCCCCGTGGCACCAGGGCTGGCGTGCCAGGGGGCGGGTGGTGCCTAGGTGGCGTTGGGCAACGCCCGTGGCACCAGGGTGGGCGCCAGAGCCAGGCAACGCCTAGGTGGCACCGGGAAGGGGCACCAGCACCGGGTGGGTGGCGCCGGACAGCGCCCAGGTGGCACCGAGCAGGGGCGTCGGGCAGCCCAGGTGGCCCCTAGAACCGGGCAGGTGGCACTGGACAGCTTCACACCCGCCTGCACACATGTGAGTAAGCAGGTGGGTTCAGTTATATATAGGTTCTAGTTTATCTCAGAGATTTGCTTATGGGATAAACCCTAGTGCCCGACACATGGCACCAGAACAACCAGTTTTTGTTTTAAAAAAAAAAAAGCTCCCTGCCTGGCCCACCCTGACGGGTGCTAGCACCCGCAGGGTGCTAAAAATAAGAGGAGCCAAACAAGAAGGGGGGAGGGGGTCTATCAACCAGCTCAATGATTGATTTTTTTTTTACTAAAAGAAAATCTTACCCAAAACTGAGGTAACTAGTGAGCAAAACTTGGGAGCAGGCCAAAACTTTGGGTCTCAACTTTCAAAGAAGTTTACTCTCAAAATTCAAAGTTTACAAGACAACTCATAAAGAGTGTAAAACTCCTTCCAAACTAAAGAACCAAGAAAACTTCAAATTCATGAAGGTCTTAAAGGTTTTAAAGAAAAGAAAGACTATTGCTAAGAAACTTAGATTCATTCCCAGCAATAAACTCAAATCTTTTCAAGAATAAACTTGAAACAAAGGTTATGAAAAACAAACAACCACATTCCATATAAGAGAATACCAATCCGCAAAAGCATAAGGGAACGTGTGCACCTCATAAAGGAAATCGACTACTTTGATACCAAATGTTACAACTCCCATGAATCTCCGATTGCCTTGAAGGATATCGCATGCCCCATACCAGTGATGAAGCACAGTATCCGCCCATCCATAGGGTTACAACCTACCCACCCCCATGGACTAGAGCTATGGACATACTCATGCCTAGTCAAGCCTCTTGCGATAACTGGTGTCCCATACCACCAGCTATCACCCTTGGCTTTCCCTAGCACATACTCCTAGCCTGGAGATACATCCTAGCTAAAGCACGTTGTCTCCATCCACGAACTCCCGGGTAGACTGAGTGAATGGCAAAAGGAAAGCCCCACCACTATATAGGCATAGCATAGTGGGTCTCATCAGGCACTTTGGTGATTGATGACACAAAAATAACATTGTCTAGATCCATTCTCTTGTAAGATCCTAGACACAAAGGGATGGTTTCAATACTCTCTATTCTACATTCTTCATTACTTGATGTAACTATGGACTTTTTAGCACCACTAAAAGAATCCTTTTGAAAGGTCATATGGGAGCTAGCCCCACTATCAATCCACCATGACTCCAATGAGTTGCTTTTGCTTGTTGGTGAGGATGTAGATGCCATCAAGGATGATTCTCTTTCATCCTCCTCCTCTTCATGTGCAAGGTTCTCTTGTTTGCTCTCCTCTAGTGCATTTTGCCTCTTGTAGCATTTGGATGCAAAAGTGGCCCTTTTTGCCACACAAGTAGCACTTGAATCTTGACTCATTCTTCCTTCCACTAGCTTCCATGGAAAAAATATTGTGGTACATAAAGTACACACATGTGAGTTGTGATTAGATGAAAAAACCAAGGTTTTTGCAGCCTTATAGTGACTTACACAAAGTCATTTCAAGATTCACAAAGTTCTTGATCACTATCTATTTCACTCTCCTCACCAATGTCAATAATGCTTGGAAAAATTGTCTTGCCTAATTCATCACGAATAGAGCACTCAAGCATGAGCTAAAAATCAACTTTATCATATCCAGACTACTTCTAGACTCACTTAGGTCCCAATTAAATCTCTCCTTGAGAGCTGGTAAGGATCAAAAGAGATTTGAAGCTAGACTACTTGCCAATTTTTCACTATAATGACTACTCTTGAGAAAATCAGTGAGCACAAAGTAGATTGAACTTCTTAACCCTCCTAAGTTCTCTTCCAAAATTTGTCTCACTAGTAACTCACTTGATGGTCACAAAGACACAAGGGTCAAATGATCCAATTAGTTTTAGATCTTCATTTTGGAATCGCCTGCGTCCCCCATACCACAGGTTCTTCCTCCATAAAGGCCCTCCACTTTCTGATCAAAGCGTCTCAAAATCTTGACTAATATGGATGGTTCATAAATCGATTGAGACTAACAACACGGGTTGAAGTTCTTGGGAATTTCACATTGCAACTTTAAAGTACCAATTCCAACTCACTGAGAATGAGTGGGAATAAACTCATATTTTTTAATCAGCTTCACTAGTTCTCGTTTTCTTATCGTGCTAGTATGCCTCAGCTTCAAGCTTATTAAAAAGTTGTTTTTTTTGTTTTATTTTTTGTCTTTTCCATCTAAGGCTTCAAGGTTGTTTGGTCGTGCATGCTTTTTCGAAAGGCAACCATGGTGCTATCATAGGCCTTGGTGACATGGATAGCATCTTTCAAAGATTGGATGATATTCAATTTGCACTCATTTTGATAATCGGCTGAAGTCCAAGAATGAACTACCACTACCCCAAATTCTTATCAAAAAGCGGCACCTTGGCCCAAAAATCCAAGAACTCTTGGACGTTGGTGTCCAATTCTCAGTTTTCCATTCTGCAATAATAAAGCGAATTTAATTCTGAGTCATCATTTGTGACAAAAGCCTTACGGAATTCCACCAAGAATCCAGCTTAAGTTACCGGTTTCTCGAGTAGGTCCCTCCACCATGAGGAGGCCTTGCCGTCAAGAAACAACAAAACTGACAATATCTGCTTTTCTTGTGGGACGTTGTATAAGCTGACAAGCTCGACCAATAGTTTATCCAAGCTTCCACAACTTCGGGATGTTTCCAAATTGTTTATCGTCGGAAAAATTTTCGGTTGGTAACCCAAGTTGTTTGAATTAATGGCTTACAATTGACTAAGTAGATTTTGCATTTGGTTGATTCCCATTTTATTGCTTTGATATAGGGGGGCATCACTGTCAGTGATGTCGGGCAAATTTTCATGTCACACTATGTGGTGATGCCGGATCGATTCTCGTCCACCTCCCACCGGAACATCATCCTTGTCCATTTGCAAGTGAAAACTAAAAAAAAAAATTGTTCAGTTTGCATTCATTACAGGTATAATTGTTCGTAATATAGCATTTTCTAGAAACTTAGTTTTAATAGACCCAATTGCCAATTAAAATTATACCTATGAATTTTGCAAATGGTGTGCAAACAATAATAATGTCAAAAAACCATAATTATGCAACCGAAATCTAATTTACGCAATTCTTAAGCCATTATGATTTAACCTTACTGCATTTCCGTTTTTGTAGTCTATAATGACATAAAAAAAAACCATGGAAATTAACAAAAAAAACAAATAGTGAGAAAACCTTTTATCAACCTCCGAGCCCCCCCTTTCTACCTACCCTACACAACTTTAAGTTAACTCCAAGTTAAACAAGCCTATCCATCCCCCCCCCCCCTTCTTTTCCACGCGTTCCCTCCCCCTCATCGGGCCTCTATAAAACACGTATAGAGAGGAAGAAGTCCTCGAACGCGAGAGAGGAAGCCGTGAGAGAGAGAGAGAGAGAGAGAGAGAGAGAGAGAGAGAGAGAGAGAGAGAGAGAGAGAGAGAGAGATTAACAGAACAAAGCTCCTCATGACAAGTCTAGACCAAAACCTTTTAAAACCCTGTATTCATAGACCAACAAGGTAAAACATAGCTGAAAAGTATTGTGAAAAATACAGATCCTAAGTGGATCTAAACTCCAAGATCATTGGCTTGAATGCTTGCACTCCAAACTACATAAGCTAGGAATTGGCAACACATTCTATGCTACCTAGAATGCAAAGAACTTGATCAAAAAGCATTTATCACAAATGGAAACTTCCATAAACATCAAGTGCGGCCCAAAATAGCATTATACAGTCCATAATACATCAGCCTATCACTTTTGGAAAGCACCTAAGATCATACACAATAGCTTGAAGACAATACACACAACAATGCTCTCAATGGAGGAAGAAACAATGACAATGATCTATTGATCTCAATGAAGCATACAAAAGGTTTCTCCAACCTGTTTTCCACGACTTCCCTACTATTTATGGATGAGGAAGATGACTCTCTCTCCTCTCTCTAGAAGGTACTTGACCCTAGATATTCCCTATATAGGAAAAATAGCTAAAAATGGCTTATATGACCAAAATACATCAAAATGGTCTCATTTTGAAGGGTATGAAGTTTGACACTTCATCATACTGAAAAAATACAGTAAATAAAAACATTGTGGCCTGGTTCACACGTGTGAAACTCCAGAACCAAAACTATTTACAATTTTAGCCAATTTAGGCCTCAAACTAGCTAGGAAATGTTGACAATTTTCACACTCCCTCTTCAACATTGGATGCTAGTTTCAACATAGTCTTTGAGCACATTCCAAGATTAGATCTATGCATTAAATATAGGTCCTTTCCCAATGGTTTGGTGAAGATATCAGCCACACACTCCTTTGAAGAGACATGTTGAAGCTCCACCTCTTTGGCAATGACTTGATCTCTCACAAAATGGTGAGCAATCTCAATGTGCTTGCTCCTTGCATGAAAAACAGGATTGCTTGCCAAGCTTTGGGCTGAAAGGTTATCACAAAGTATGATTGGAGTCTTCTCTGGTTCCAGCAAGTGAAGATCCAATAACATCCTCTTGATCCAAAGAATCTCCTTGGTGCATGTTGTTAATGCCTTGTACTCGGCTTCGGTGGAAGATAGAGAGATAGTTGGTTGCTTCTTTGATAGCCATGAGACCACTCCATCTCCAAGATAGATTGCAAAGGCACTTGTTGACTTCCTATCCATTTGATCACCTGCAAAATCTGAATCTGAAAATCCACAAAGGTTAGGTGTAGTACCTCCATACAAGATGCCAAAATCTCTAGATCCCGAGATGTATCTAAGTACTCTCTTTCCTAGCTTCCAATGAGCCTCACTAGGATCTTGCATAAATTGACTTAGTTTACCAACCACAAAGCTTAGATCAGGTCTTGTGATGGTTAACCATATAAGAGATCCTATTAGCTTTCTATAGAGAGTAATGTCCTTGAAGGATCTTTCATTACTTCTTGTAGTTAGCTTTACATTTGATTCCATAGGAGTAGAAACAACTTTACAATCTTCCATATGAAACCTTTTTAGAATAGAGTTAACATACTTTTCTTGACATATGAATGTAGATTTAGAAGTTCTAATAATCTCTATTCCTAAGATATAATGAAGTTTACCAAGATCTTGAATTTCAAACTCTCTTTTGAGTGCCATCTTGATTTCATCTATATCTAGATTGTTACCACCACTTAAGATAATGTCATCAACATAGATCAAAAGTAAAGTGATATCATTTTCATTCAATCTAAAGTAGAGAGAATGATCATACTCACTCATAACAAAGTTTTGAGAAAGTAAGAAGGAATTGAGCTTAGCATACCAACTCCTTGGTGCTTGCTTTAGCCCATACAAACTCTTTTGGAGATAGCACACATGATTAGGCTCATCATGTGAAACATAGCCCTCGGGTTGCTCCATGTAAATATCTTCTTCAAGATCACCATTCAAGAAGGCATTAGTAACATCCATTTGCCACATATCCCAATCATAAAGAGTTGCAAGAGAGATTAGGATTCGAATAGTTACCATCTTTGCCACGGGTGCAAAGGTCTCATCATAGTCAATACCATATTCTTGAGCATACCCCTTTGCCACCAACCTTGCCTTGTACTTGTTGATTGATCCATCTTGATTTGTCTTGATCTTGAAGATCCACTTACAACCAATTGCCTTCTTGTCCTTTGGAAGCTTTACCAACCTCCATGTGTTGCTTTTGATGAGTGCTTGATGCTCATGATCCATGGCTTGGATCCATTCCTTCTTTTGAATTGCTTCACCTACACAAGTTGGTTCATCAAAAGAGGTAAGAAAAGCAAAGTTAGAGTTGTCCACCACTTGCTTTCCTTTTTCATCATAGGTTAGCCTTGATGGCTTAGCCCTTTGCCTTTGAGTCTTCCTTGAAGTTTGCTTTGGAGTGGCATCTCCATCTTCATCCAAGACATCTTGCACATCATGATGATTAGTAGGCACATCAACATCAACATCAACAACATTGGAAACATTCTCTTCATGAAAGATGACATCCCTACTTATGACAACTTTCTTTGTAGAAGGAATGTACACTTTGTAAGCCTTGCTTACTTCACTATAGCCAACAAACACACCCTTCTTTGATGAAGGATCTTCTTTAGTTCTATCATCAAGTGTGATATTGACAAAACATGTACATCCAAAGATCCTACAATGCTTGACACTCGGCCTTCTACCATAAAGAACCTCATGAGGAGTTTTACCATCCAAGGAAGCACTTGTCCATCTATTACATAGATAGTTAGCACATGCTAAAGCTTCCCCCCAAAAAGACTTAGCAAGATTAGCATGTAGTCTCATTGCCTTGGCACATTCACAAAGGGTTCTATTCTTCCTCTCGGCCACTCCATTCTGTTGTGGAGTCCTAGGACTAGACATCTCCCTCTTAATCCCATGTGCTATACAAAAGTCTTTGAACCTATTTGAGGTGTATTCCCCTCCATTATCAGATCTTAAGCATTTGATCTTTGTATTGAATTGGTTTTCCATTTCATTCTTGAACTTGACAAATGCAGCAAACACTTCATCCTTACTTTTAAGAAGATAGATCCAAGTATACCTACTAAAGTCATCAATGAAAGTTGCATACATCTTTGCCCCACCATTGCTAGTTGTACTAGAAGAATGAATATCAGAATGCACAAGTTGAAAAGCTTCTTTAGATCTAGAAGTAGATCTAGAATAAGCAAGTCTATGAGATTTGGACAAGGCACAATGTTCACAAACACTATTGTTTGCAACAAGACTTTTAGGGAGACCAAGAACAAGCTCTTTCTTTGCCATTACCTCCAAAGATTTGAAGTTGGGATGGCCCAACCTCTTGTGCCAAACTTCTTGGTTTGTCAATTGCTCCCTAGCCATACATCCTTCATGATTAGAGATCACACATGCATCAAGCTTGAAAAGTTTACCATGCCTCCTACCTTGAGCAATCAAGGATCCACATTTACTTATCAAACATGCATCTCCAATGAACTCCACATCAAGTCCTTTGTCAATCATTTGACTTACACTAAGCAAATTCTTAGTGATTGAAGGAATGTACAAAACATTTTCAAGATTTGCTTTCCTATTTGTTGAAAGGGAAATAGGAATAGTGCCTATGCCTTTGATGTCACATTGACCATCATTTGCAGTGTAGATGATGTTACCTTCTCCCTCATAAGACAATAAGGATGTAAAGTATTCCTTATGTCTTGTCATGTGAGATGAGGCTCCACTATCAATCCACCAAGGATCATTATCATCTATGTTGGCTAACAAACTTGAAGTCATAACAAGTGATTCACATGTGTTATGTTCTTCCTCATCTATTGTAAGATTTCCTTGCCTCTCGCCTTGCTCTCTTTTCTTCTTATAACATTCATTTGCAAAATGACCTTTTATCCCACAATAAAAGCACTTGAACTTTGACTTATTGTTCTTAGTAGAAGAGGAAGAGGAAGAGTGATCATCATGATCAAAGTTACCACCTTTGGACCATTTCCCTTTGCCTTTACCTTTGCCCTTGAATTTGCCTTTTGTGAAGAAAGCCTCTTCACCTCCACCTTGCAAGGATGCACCATCAAGCTTTGATTGCAACCTATGTTCTTCAGCCAATAAGATTTCTTGCAAGTCAACCACACTTGGCAAGACTCTTTGAATGGCAAAACTTTGCACAAGGTTAGCATGTTCATTTAGCAAACCATTCAACATAACTTGGACTATTTCACCATCTTTTATGTTCTCATCAATGCATGCTAAATCATCACTTAGGGACTTAACTCTCAAGATAAATGCATGAGCACTTTCACCCTCTCTTTGCCTACTAGAAAATATTTGTCTCCTTAGGGTCAATACCCTAGATGTGGACTTTGATTCAAAGAGCTTCTTTAAGGCATTCCATGCCTCACTTGCACTTTGACACTTTCCAACTTCCTTGAGAAGTTCATTTGTAACATTCATTTTAATGATATGAAGAGCCCTTTTGGCCTTCTTATCAAACCTTTGTTGCTCTTGAAGTGTGAGAGGTCTCTCTTCAATTTCTGCAACTATGTCCATGAGTTCATTCAACTCAAGTAAGGATTCCATCCTCACTTTCCAAGTAGAGTAGTTTGATGAACTCAACCTTTCACTAGACTCTAGCATGATCCCACCATTGGAAGCCATGATTCTAATGTTTCTTCAACTTTTAGGTTCTGTCCTAAAGCACTTAGCACTCACTTTTCTCTCAACAAATGATAGATAAAGAGATCTATGAAGATTTAGGACCCTAAAACACTTCTATCTTGAACCTAGATGGTTTCCAAGCATAGAAAGGAAGATTGAAACACATGCAACACTTTGCACACACTAAGAATGGATTACAAAATCAAACCAACCTGAACACACTCTTGCTTAAGCTCTCAAACTTTCCAGCAAGTGACCAAATCAAGTTATGGTGTGAAGAGTTACTTGCATTCTTAGAAAATACCCAAAACTAGGATGCCAAGATTACCTAGTAATGAACAAACTTGATCAACATATGATCAACACACTAAGATATTGATTCAACCTGTAAAACCACATGTAAACCACACTTCTAAAAGTTTATAAACTCCAGCAAGTGATAAATACAAGATTTAGAGGTGAATGAATGAGCACACTTAGTGAATCACAAGACTAGCTTCACTATCTTGTCAAATCTTGGTGTTTAGATGTAGATCTAAGATCACTTCACATGAGAATGTTCCTCAACCTGTTAAGAACCTGAAAACACACTTGCATAATGGTTAACACCTTCCAGCAAATGCTCCAATCAAATTACATAAGGAGAGTTACTTACATGCTCAACAAAGTACACCAAAATTTATGCCAAAATTGATGACAATCTTTACAATATGCTCTTCACAATGGAGCTTACAATATGTTCACCCAAAAAAGGGGATCTTTCATCCAAATGGGAGCTTTGCTCAGCCTTTAGGAGAATTACAACTCACTCAAAAGATCATTTGTCATCCACTTAAGGAGAAGTTTCATCCACTTAAGGAGAGTGTTCATCCAAGAATGGAGATTGTCAACAATAGGATTGAAAAGAACATTGTTAGTATTGAATATGCACAAGCCTCACAATCACAAATGATTAGGTGTTATGATCTGATCCAAAATAGTTTCTTTTCAGCCTCTGATCTTCAATAGACCTGAAATATGCTTTTGATCCACAAGTTCAACTCACAAAACAAAGGTTAGTAAGATTTGATCAACAAAGCAATGCAAAATCATGCTAGAACTTGATCAAACATCCAAATATCACCAAAAATGGAATACTTACTGTAAATAGAAGCCAACCAGCTCTGATACCATGTGAAAAATACAGATCCTAAGTGGATCTAAACTCCAAGATCATTGGCTTGAATGCTTGCACTCCAAACTACATAAGCTAGGAATTGGCAACACATTCTATGCTACCTAGAATGCAAAGAACTTGATCAAAAAGCATTTATCACAAATGGAAACTTCCATAAACATCAAGTGCGGCCCAAAATAGCATTATACAGTCCATAATACATCAGCCTATCACTTTTGGAAAGCACCTAAGATCATACACAATAGCTTGAAGACAATACACACAACAATGCTCTCAATGGAGGAAGAAACAATGACAATGATCTATTGATCTCAATGAAGCATACAAAAGGTTTCTCCAACCTGTTTTCCACGACTTCCCTACTATTTATGGATGAGGAAGATGACTCTCTCTCCTCTCTCTAGAAGGTACTTGACCCTAGATATTCCCTATATAGGAAAAATAGCTAAAAATGGCTTATATGACCAAAATACATCAAAATGGTCTCATTTTGAAGGGTATGAAGTTTGACACTTCATCATACTGAAAAAATACAGTAAATAAAAACATTGTGGCCTGGTTCACACGTGTGAAACTCCAGAACCAAAACTATTTACAATTTTAGCCAATTTAGGCCTCAAACTAGCTAGGAAATGTTGACAATTTTCACAAGTATACGGTACTAAAAAGGCATCGTAAAGCAAAACATATTTCAAGACATCCAGTTGGTACCTGCCACCATCCCACCACACAAAACCGCACAAGTTAGCACAGTGAGGAAGACAGGTGTCAATGCTGAATGTCAGTTGTTATTCATGTACATTTTCAATTAAGCTCAACTAATCAGCTTGCAATATAAAATAATGTCTTTTTTGCAGTCCAATCTTCCCTTACTATTAGTTATTATACATGATCGGCCAAACCATATTGGTACCGTATCAAGACATCCACCATACTAATCAGTTTGCTGGTCTTTGGTCCATATCATTAATTAATACGACAATACGCATCTGAAAACAAGCCATATAAAAAAACATAGCAAAATGTGAGCGTGTAAGCAGTTTGGACCAGTACATGAGTTTTGTGACAAATCCATGTCATCCCATCACTCTTGTTTGCAGACAGACAATGTACGGTGCTCGTGACTTCTTGAGCAAATCCATGCTATGCAAGAGTCCGCAAACCAACTTATCGTTCTTACGATTTTAAGCCATAATACGGATTTTGTCATTACCCAAGAAACTGTAAGTACAAAAAGAGAAAGTAGGAATTTGTGAATGCACACTCATACTAAGACTGGGGCAATACTATGCCATTCCGACCTTATGAATGTATACATTCTTAGCACAAATCCATGTACTTAAAAGAACTTACAACAATTACGCAAATCTTTGTTTAGAAAATCGTCAAAAGACTGTTAAAAGTTGTAGGGTTATTATCGTTCCTATAGTAAGCACTGATATATTAGCATTAATTGCGTGAAATGGAAACACATTTATCGTACTATGATTACAAGTCATACTATTTTTTTTCTCACATTTTTATCAAGTGTAGTCGTTTACTTACTCCGTCACCCTGCATTTTGAGCCTTATCAATCGAAAAACGTAAAAATCATGCGTTACTTACCTGAATGGTAGACGAAACCGATTCTTGTGAGGCAATCACGTTTGCAATTTGCAGTTGAGAAGATTGACCTTTCGTTTCCATTTCTAAAAATAGTCATTACATGGTTACACGTATACGAGAAGTCCAATTAGTTTATAGTAGCTTCCAAATGGGTTTACGGTCTTCTTCATAAAGAGTAGTCTGGAGCATAGATGTTATGAGTGTCATACATACCTTATATTTGCTGTCAACTGAAGTATACCTAAACCCTTCGTGCAGTATATGCTGTAAAACTATATGACACAGAAATAGTAGTGAGTATTATCACATGTCCTTCCGTAGAGAGTTCTTTACTGATCATAAGACATATACACACATATGGCATTCGTTTAGCATCATTTCTTCTATCAACCATCTCTAGAATGCGGCTATGGTATCTCCATAGCAAAATTACACATAAGATTGTGAAGAATTAGTGAGTATATCGATGTCATAAAAGTGAGCTATGGTATCTATCATGATTATCACCGCTGAACAGCGCTTGCCCACATAAGTCAGCGTTGGCAGTGCTATCAACCTCTCCCAAGGTCGCACAGTAGTATACATCACAAAGACGGAAGTCATAACAACGATTTCCAACTGTTTATGAGCGCTACCATATGCCTACATTGCTGTCAATGCGCATCATATATGTTTCTACAAAATCAGCCAGCACTGGCTTCTACCAGCAATGTGCTAGAACCACATATTCAATGCAATCATAGATGCCATAATGGGCGCTTAGACCTCTTGCATGCAATCAGAACTTTCAGAGATATAACAACGATGCCAAAGATTGCAATCGAATCTATCATTTCCATTGCTATCAAAGCGCTCATAGCAAAAGTAAACCGGTATGAAGGCAACTTACCAGAGTATTCTGGAGTTAGCTTTTTGATTGTCGTAACGTAAGCATTCACACAGCAACCTTTGGTACAGATACAGCTAATCAAAAAGAGTGTGCAAGAAGCAAAGAACCGTGTCCTTAGGATATTACTTTGATGATCTTGACCGTTGAGGTGGCATTCAATGCATTTGGTGGTTTTCAAATTTCCCTCCAAAACTCACAAAGGGCCATATAACTTTTCGACTACTAAGAACCAAGTGTAAAATAAAGAAGTTGGGTACCATTCATGAGAGAGAGAGAGAGAGAGAGAGAGAGAGAGAGAGAGAGAGAGAGAGAGAGAGAGAGAGAGAGAGAGAGAGAGAGAGAGAGAGAGAGAGAGAGAGAGAGAGAGAGAGAGAGAGAGAGAGAGATGGCAGCAAAGGAGGCTACTGGAGGCATGCAAACATTCCCCCCTGCCTTGAACAAAACAATGCAGGTTTTGTGTGCATACAAGACATGCTGGAGGGCACAAATAGGCGCATCTCTTGCAATCGAATCTGCCATTATTTCACAATTTTTTGATACTCTTGCATGTAGGAAGCTTTAGGCTTTTACATATACTATTTTTGCAGATTAACATATGCCTTTATGGCATTTTACAATTTTCTTAGCTTCAATTACAAATTTGCAAGTCTAGCCTTTTTATTATGTCTGAGAAACAAGGTAGATGCTACCCAAATTTTCTCTAAACCTAAAATTTGTAGGTTGTCTTCTGTATTTCACAGAATAGATCTTGTTGTGAATCATACCAGTATCTCCATAAAAAATTGTCATGCAAAACTTGTAAAAAGCCCACCAACACTTATAGCAAGTGGTTAGTCCATTTTTGCATTAGGCCACAAATGTTTGTATGTACAACATCTAATAATCCTATAGCAATATGCTGATGGCTTGGTCTAAATGGTTTCCTAGTCTATTTACCGACTGTCTTGACAAACAAGTAACTCGACTTTCTTATCTAGATAGTCAAGATCAAGAACAATGGATTTTTTAGACATTTGTAATATAGAAGCATGATTCAAATGACCAAGTCTATAATGGCAAAGTAAACTTTTATTGATTTGAATAGAAGTACTAAGAGTTTGACTAAAGGTAGAGAAAGCAATGACTTAATCCGTACAAGTATCCATGCCTCTTTTTGAGGGCTAGGATCTTGCCATTTGCTTCAGTAGGTCCTTGAACTAGTTGATGTGATTCTGCAGGGAATCACCATTTGTCATCGTGAGGGAGTAAAACTTCTTCTTGAGATGTAGCTTAGAAGCTATATCATGCACTTCATACAAGGTGCTCAAGATGTCCCAGACTTTCTTGGAGGTCTAAGCTTCAAACACATGACCAATTTGAGTGTCTGATATGTTGAGGATGATCAGCACAAAAGCATTCAGCTTCCATCGGGAGATTGCAGCGTCGTCGGCTTCGGGTCTTGCCTCTACACCTGTAACAAAGTCATACAACTTCTTAGCCATTAGCATAATTTTCATCTTAAATTTCCACATATGGTGATTGGCTCCATCAAGCTTGTCCATGATAGGATTGGCTTTCCCTTGGGAATCCATGTGGATAATAGTCAGTCTAGGTGATAGTAACGACTATCAGTGACTTAAGAATGAAAATCTCATGCAACTTACAGAACAAGAAAAAATAATTATTCTATCAGCTAATAGAATCAGGTTTTGTGAGAAGCCTTATCAGGCTATAAAACTAGCTCTGTGAAAAATCGCTTAAAAATCAGATAAACTTTGATATCATGTCGGTATTGTTGTCTCTCTTCTCTCTCGGTTAATCAATCTGCTACCAATGCTGGAATGATCTACTCTCTCACTGCTTGTAATTTGAACTCAATGGTCAAACAACCTATAACTCTTACTCAAACAATCGACAATATTTCTTGTTTCAGACAGACTTCAACTCATTAGCATTCCCACAGTAAGTGGAACATGGCAAGCATGGTTCAACAAACTTTTCTAAGTATTCAACATCACATTTCCAGCCTGTCATCATGGGTATTAACTTAGATAAGATCTACTCGCTTATATCATGCATCCTACGAATTCTTCATTCACAAACACCAGATTTATAATCTCAGAACTACAATCTCATGCATATACAACAAATAAACTCTTACTCACACTCACAATTCATCTCAGTTTAATAGCAGAATATCATAAACACTCATTACACAATTATATGCAATACACAGAACTGATAAGAAGTTTTCCAAGGATTCTCATTCCAATGACAATAACTTCTTTACAAACTCTATGTAACAAATGCGCATTCACACAATAACTCTGCTCGTCACTAGTCTGATCATCAACACATCAAATCGGCTATCCTTCTCTAAATTGGCCGATTCTGATCCACTGACTGATCTCTAGACTACTCATTCTCTACTCACTGCTCCTCAATCATCAACTCACTCTCATCCACTCATGAACTCTTTGACTCGTTAGCCTCGTCGCTAATTCTTGTCGTGTTCGTTGTGTTGGTCCTCCCTAGCTACTTCATGTGTTTCTCTTTTCTATCTTCTCTTTCTTTTACCCACCATTTTGTTTCTTGGCTCTCATTTTCTACAACTAATATTGTTGTTTAGCTCTCCACTCTCATCTCACATCCAACTGATTCTCAAGTAATTAACTAGTTTGTCCTCAACTCATGGTCTTACACAACAAGATGTCATGGTTGGGTCTATAGCTTACAAATCTAGTTACTTTAAGAACTCGAATCAACTGGCATCATAAATATTCCTTTGGTTGATTGTGATATTGGTAGAGAATCTACCAACATTGCCCTCCGCCAACCTTGTTGCAGGTCCCTCTGCAACATCAATTTGACTCTTTTAGCCGGGCTCTTCGGTTATTGATTGGTTCTCCTACTCTTGCAAATTGGTCTCACTGTCAGTTGTTGTCCTTCAGTTAATCCTTTGGTGGAAGTCCAAGCCTTGCCATACCATCCATGTTTTAATCATCAATGAAACTTATTCTATCTAAAGACTAATATACATAAAAATGATTCATGAGTCCATTGAGCGAATGGATTGCAAGACAATGCTGGTTATCAAAAATGAGTCACTAAATTCGGTTAAGGATGAACAGGATGGGGAAGGAATGGGATTAGCGTCGGGCGTATCATGGGGGGTAGTCAGGTCATGGTCTCAGACAACCCTCCTTTGTCGTGTCCATCTTGACCTTCTTTCTTTTCTAGATGAGCTAGCCATGCTTGTACCTTGCATGTAGTGCTCTAGAGGTAGTTCACCTATTCTAGGACATTTTGTAAATCCTGCTGCATCTTCTGGATTTGACTCTGAGATTCAAGCAGCTTCTTCTTGTATTGGTCTTGACAAATCTTGGTATTGGCCTTGTGGGCTTCATACCTCTGAATCAGTTCCACATACCTCTGCATTCGGATGGCCTCTCCACGTGGTGGCACTATAGCAATATCCTTGGGTCTCACTTGGGTCGGCAGACTGCTAGGGTTGTCAACCAATGTTGCTCAGTAGAAGCTTGTGCATCTTGTTGCTTGAGCTGATATTGTAGCTGCAGGAATTTTTGGATTTGTCATTGGATCCCCTTGGCCTCTTGGGTTCTCAGCTCATATTTTTCTCTGCTTGGCAAGCCTCTAGATCTTTAGTCTTCTCGGCTAATTGGTCAGTCAGTTCTTCATTCTGACTCACCAACCAATGCAAGTGGAAGGACATCTCGACATGGTTTTTAAGAGCTTGTTTAGCAGTCTTCGACAGGTTACTGACATCTCTAAACAAAGGGAATTGAGAAGGTGTGTAATGTGAGGGTGGGAAGCAAAATTGTGGATCTCATGGTAAGGTGGTGATAGCAGGAACTGAGGTAGTGCTGGTAACTATATAAGGAACAAGTATTGTGGGAAGGGGAATGGAAGCTATAATGGATTGAGTTAGGGATCCGCTCAATGGAGTACACTCCTCTTTGATATGCACAACCCCTATAGAAACAATTTTATCAAGGCTTTCTAACAAATCATTAGTATCAAAGTAATCAAACTGATCAACATCGATAATAATGGCATGGGTGTGAGAGACTGGCAACGGCTCAGTTGTCTCTATTGCCGGATTTACCTCTCGTACTTTCTCCTCGGTTGCTGCTGCTGCTACATGCTCCTCTTCTAATGCTACCTTATTATCCTGCATCTGACTATCTTTTGCAGTGGTCACTTCTGCTTGGTCTCCTTTTGCTTGGTGCTCTTCCTCGGCATCTGCATCTGTGGCTCAGCTATCAATACAATTGTATCTTTGACTGCGGTACTCTAGATGTAGAAGTCAGTGGCTTGTGATTGAGATTTGGAGATTTGTGACTGATCTGTATCCATCTAAGCTGCTTGTCCAAAGGTGATAAGACTACCTTTAGGTCATGGCGTTGGATCTGGAATTGTGTAATGTCAAAAAGCATGTACCTGAAGGTGGTGAAGGTATGCTTCATGCAGAAAATTTGCTATCACGCTGGCCCAACTGTAGAGTGCAACTCTTTGAACAGGTGATTCTGCTAACAACGAAAAGCTAACATAGGAATGCATTTTACCTTCGACTTTTGCTTGTGTGTATACTTGGTCAGATATGCACATGCTATTGCCAATTCCTTGCTCTTGATGGCCTCTAATAGATAGCCATCCTTGTTCTTGTACATGTCCACCAAGGTATCCAGGAATTGGAGATGTTGAGTGCTCTCTAGCTCTTTCAGCTTCTTTGTGATATTGATTGGTCCTTCTGGAAACCCGAACTCCATCAGGTCTTTGGTGTCCAGAGGCACTATGAATGTGTGGCTACTACTCCTTGAAAGATTTTATAAAAACTCCTTCAGGATAGGGTTATATCGATTATACGCCATTGTCATCAGGAAATTGCTCTAATAACCGTGGGTCGGAGGGATCTTAAACTCCAATCTTTGAAACACTGGTTGTAGCTCCTCGTACCACTACTGCATTTCTTTCATATCCATTAGGCTTACGCTTATAGGAACGACGCTTCCAACTATAAACTCAAAATCAACAACAGTAGTCATGGTTAGGCGCTTTCTCGATCTGCGAAATTGCAAAGTGCAGTCAACAAGTATGAACGTAGTAGCAGAGTAGTGATCAGATTGATTGATTGTATGTGTTAGAACATTCAGCATGCACAAGATCGTCAGAGAGTGGAGAGAGCCAGCACTTGGTTACACAAAAAAACTCTTGAGGTAGAAGTACATTTGTGAACGACTATCTTATGTAGGTCAATCGATGATGCTCTTGGCTAATGTATCCGTTGGTTGACGTGATCTTGCATTTATGCATCCCACGTGTGAATCTCGGTTGATTTTCTCTCGGATAACGTAGTATCTTGCGGTGCTCGGCGGTCATCTATGGCTGCTTGTGGTTGCTCTCGGCCAGTTCGGTTATTTTGCGGTGGTCTGCGGTCAACAGTTCTCGACTAATGTGGTCTCTTGCGGTGGTTTTCGTCTGTCTACAGTCGACTGCGATGGACTTTTTGCCGATTTTCTCTTTAATTGTGACTATTGTAGGAACTTGTTGAAGTATGTTTGGAGTTGATTCGTGATTCTTGAAACACAAGAATTTCTCCTTGTCTCTCCCCACATCAGGACATTGTGGAAAGACAAGTAGGAAAAAACAATGTAGAATATAACAGTCATTTGAACATCTAACAGATCAATGCAAAAAAAAAATTGTACAAATTTGTAAGTACACTATGTGTGTATTGGAATAAGAAGAATATGTCATTGAGAAGAAAAAAATAGATGTAAAAAATGTTGTGCAATTGATAGAGAGGGTGTGAGCGTGTGTCGAATTTTTTTTTTGCTTAGAAGAGGTGAGGATATACTTCTTGGAAAAGCATGGATATTAATTGCTTATGTAAAACCAATAAACATATTACCTATTTCTTGAAGAATATGTACATATATACAAAAAGAAATTTGCGCAATCGAGATCCATTGACCAACATGTGTAATGTGAAGGAATTCAGATCATTCAAGATCCAAATCCATGTCCCAGATCTTTGGTTACAAAGAGAGCAAGCCAACAATCCTACCAATGTAGAAAAATCAGCATCTACATATAAAATGAGATGCAAACTCTAAGAGATACTGATCAAACATAAACCAAAACATAAAATATAGTTTTTTTTCATACAATTATAGTACCCTACTATATTTCACACGTGTGGATCTCTATGAAATTTGACATGGTATGGGTTCAATTGGAGCCTATCTACTTGAAACTAGTGAGAGGCTAAATTCAAGTAATTATTCAATATGGAAAGAAAGAATGGAGTCACTTCTAGTACTCCAAGATTTGTATGATATTGTCCTTGGAGAAGAGGACGAGCCTCAAGGAGGACAAGATCTACAAGAAAAGATCTAGGCTAGCATTACATTGCCTTAAAATGAATGTTAGTAATGAACTTCTAAAAGAAGTTGCATCTTGTACTCAGCCAAGGAGGCTTGGAACTCCTTAAAGTGGATCTATGAATCCAAAAATACCTCTAGAGTGC
This sequence comes from Diphasiastrum complanatum, assembly GCA_029204225.1. NCBI lineage: Eukaryota > Viridiplantae > Streptophyta > Lycopodiopsida > Lycopodiales > Lycopodiaceae > Diphasiastrum > Diphasiastrum complanatum. Next base: position 9,023,448 of record CM055094.1, on the reverse strand, counting down.
TTATGCTAAGGAATAGAGTTCTTCAAAGCTTTAGAGGTAGTGATGAGAGTGCTCAAGAGTATGTCTTGAGAATAAAATCTCTCAATAAAGAACTTTCCATCATAAGTGAGAGTATTCAAGATGATGAGCTTGTGCAAATCATCTTAAATGGTCTTGGAGATGAGTTCTCCAATCTAGTACAAAGATTTTCAATTCAAGATTCTCTACCTTCTATTGACAAGCTCCATAGTTTGCTTGTGGCCGAGGAGAGTAGAATCCTTTGAATTGGTTCCTTGAAGTTACATGATGGAGATGAGAAGGCCAGCTTCTCAAGCAAAGGCAAGGCAAAGTCCAAGAAGAAGATCCAACAAAAGGAGACCAAGAGTGATGATCAAACAACAAGCTCTAAAGGTGGAAAGAAGAACAAGGCCAAACTAAAGGGCTTCTTTTGTGGAAAGAAAGGCCACTTTGCATCCAAGTGCTACAAGAAGAATAATGCACAAGGAGAGAGCAAGCAAGGCAACCTCACCTTTGAGGAAGAGGAGGATGAAGTGGATTCATCCTTGATGGCATCTACATCAACATCCAAGAGCTACTCCAATGACACATGGTGGATTGATAGTAGGGCTAGCTCCCACATGACATTTCAAAAGATTTTTTCATAACTCTTGTACCTTTTGTAGGTTGTAAGAAGTATATTCTAACAGCAAGTGATCAAGAATGTAGAACAGATGGAGTGGGAACTATTCCCTTAAGTCTTGGATCCTCCAAAAGAGTAGATCTTCAAAATGTACTCTATGTTCCTACACTCACTAAGAATTTTTTAAGTGTAGGACAATTGATGGATGATGGTTTAGATGTCCATTTTAAGAAAGGTGTTTGTTCATAATGATGAATGATACTTGCATTGGAAAGGGATTCAAGCAAGGAAGGCTTTTTAAGCTAGATGCTAATGTTTTTCTTGGAAGTGTGAACATGGCTAAGGAGGAGCTCAATCAAGTGGATCTTTGGCATAAGAGGTTGGGCCATCCCAACTTCAAATCAATGAAGATGCTATGCACCAATGATCTTGCTCTCGGCCTTCCAAAGACACTCTCAAAGTGTGGAAAAAGATGTGAAACTTGTAGCCTCTGAAAGGCACACAAGCTACCTTTTGTTAACTCTTCCACTAGATCTACTAAAGCATTAGATCTCATTCATAGTGATGTGCACTCTTTTTCTCAAGAATCTAATGGAGGTGCATTAATGTATGTATCTTTTATTGATGATTACTCTAGATACACTTGGATTGAACTTTTGGATTCCAAATGTAAAGTGTTTGAGTCTTTTGTAAAGTTCAAAACTCTAGTTGAGAATCAACTTGCAGCTAAAGTAATAAGTATTGAGGAGTGATAATGGTGGAGAGTATATCTCCACTAAGATGATAGAGTTTTGTAAATCCAATGGTATTAAAAGAGAGCTTACATGTACTTATAGTCCTCAACAAAATGGTATAGCCAAGAGAATGAATAGAACTCTTTGTGAGTGTGCAAAGGCTTTAAGACTAGATTCATCTCTACCTAAGTCTTTTTGGGAGAGGCTATTATTTATGCAACTTATTTATGTAATAGATTGCCATGTAAGCCCACTGGAGGCATAACATCTTATGAGGCTCTATTTGGTAAAAAGCCAAATTGCAAAGATCTTAGAATCTTTGGATCTACTTGATATGTTTTTCAATCATTAGATACAAGAAAGAAGGATGATCCTACATCCGTAAAGGGAATCTTTGCTGGTTATGTTGAAAATAGCAAGGGATATAGAGTCTATAATCCTATCACTAAAAAAAATTAGTGAGTAGAGATGTTACATTTGATGAAGGTAACTACTACAAGTTGAATGAAAGTGCTTATAATCCATCTTATGTCAAGGATCTTGCAAGATTTGAGGAAGAGCCTACATGTGAACAAGATCTTGAGGATCCACCTCAAGACCCGAATGCTCCAAGAAGGTCTACAAGAAGGAAGGCCGAGCCATCAAGGCTCACCTATGTTGACAAAGGTGAACAAAGGGAAGATCTTAATTCACTTACCTCTTATACTTTTCTAACATCTATGTTTGATGAGCCGAGTTGCTTTGAAGATGTTATGGAGTCACAAGAATGGAGGGATGCCATGCAAAAGGAGTATGATTCTCTTATGGAGAATCATACATGGAAGCTTGTGGATCTTCCTCATGGAAGAAGACCACTTAAGTGAAAGTGGATCTATAGATTGAAGTACAACCAAGATGGAAGCATCAACAAATACAAGGCAAGGCAAGTGGCAAAGGGTTCTTGCAAACCAAGGGAGTAGACTTTGATGAAACTTTTGCTCTTGTTGCTAAAATAGTTTCCATAAGGTTGATCAGTTCTCTTGCAACTACTTTCAATTGGCCTCTATTTCAACTTGATGTGACTAATGCCTTTCTAAATGTTTATCTGAAAGAGGAGATCTCTATGAGGCAGAAACCTGAGGGCTTCATCAAAGAAGATCAAGAAGAAAAAGTATGTTTGTTGCTAAGAAGCCGTTATGGGCTTAAGCAGGCACCTAGAGCTTGGTACTCTAGGTTGAATGCTTTCTTAAACTCTATAAATTTTGTTGTAAGTGCTTATGATCCTTCTTTATACTTACGATTTAATGATGGTAAAGTCATCATTCTTATTTTGTATCTAGATGACATTATCCTTAGTGGAAATGATCATGATGGTATACAAGAAGTCAAAATAGCATTGTCTAAAGAGTTTAAGATGGTGGATCTTGGTGTTCTTCATTTTATACTAGGAATAGAAGTATCAAGAGGCAAAGATTAAGTTTTATTTGTCAATCCAAATATGCTTCTTCTATCTTAGAAAAGTGAAGGAGTAGATACTCCTATGGAGCAAAATGTGAAAGTATCTAATAGTGATGATGAAGCATACTTTGAGGACATCACACTATATAGAAGACTTGCTCCTCTTTCATGGGAGACCGCTTTACGACAGATTTTTGGATGAACCGACATAATTGTGATTATAATTTTAACAAATATGCAAATAATCTAGGGTGTCACAAAAAGTTTAGCAAAATAGAATTTGAATTTTGATAATGTCAAATTCAACATATGGGTGGGAAGACTTACAAAATGGGCATGAAAAGAACGTCACCACTGCCAAGGAGAAGGCCCTATAGTCTCGCTTCTTAGTTGCCTCTCGTTGTTGTTTGAAGCAATCTAGATTTTTTCGGATTTCTTTCATTGCAAACTTCCAAGTCTTTCTTTGTTGGGTTATTCTCCTTCTTACTAATCGACTAATCAGTTTTAATCCTCATCCATTGTTTATCTAGTTCTGCGGTTTTTCCCGAGTCTTTACACAGTCTGCAGATTTACAAGTGTTTTTACACAGTCTACAGAAGTACATGGAGTTTGACAATAGCATCGCATTTTTCGCCTGTCAAGAATTAAGGGGAAAATTACAGTGTCGCATTTTTCACATTTTAGCGACACTGTCGCCTATCAGAAATTACGAGTAAATATGCATAGTCGCATTTTTCAAAGTGCCTCAAATGTTAAGGAAATGACTCTAACAAAGTGTGGGGCTACCCTAAATGAGATTTAAGGACACTGTCGGGTTTTTTGCAAAAAGCCGACACTGTCACCTTTTTTCGACACTGTCGCCTGTGGCAGTTTTAGTTCATTTCTACAGAGTGACAATTTTAGTTCATTTATGCAGACAGACTGTTTACAACCAATTTTCACCGCTTATCAACAATCAATTTCTGAGAAGGAACTGGATGAATGCCAGTGGACACCAGCCAACTGGCAATCGCATTTGATGACCTAATTGCTTAGTATAAATTAGCTGTTCATACATCTCTTTTCAAGTTCCGAAGTTCTGTAGCAATGAATCAACATTGTGAATTGTGAAGGGGTGTTGGAGGTATTCCCGACATATTGTAAATAAATAATAACGACCAATAAAATCTGTTGCGAGGGCATGGCATCCTGCGCGTAGAAGCCCATGGCCCAATGAGCACGGAACTTGAGTTGTAAATAGAATAATAGACTTGGGCCCCTTTATAATTAAAATAAAACTTGAGGCCCAAAGTCAATTCTAAAATTAGAGTTTATTTTTTTAGAGTTGGGTCCAATTTTGGCCTTACATGAATCTTGTGATTTCTAATGTACTTTTTGTGGACCCTTGGATCAAGTTGGGTCCAAGATGAATGGATATGATCAATGTGAATATTAGCCAATAGGATTTTGGGGCAAGGGCCTTTCCCATTTATAAAAAGGCACCATTTGTACTCTATTTCCATGCTTATTGAGAAGGAGAAAAGTCTACCATTTTTGGAAGAGAAACATCCTCATTTGCTATTCAATGTTTGCTATTGCTATTGTTGCTTTCTCTTTGCTTTCAAGTTCATGCTTTCTTGGTTTCCATAGTTAATGTTTCTCCTTTAGCAAGTAAAATGAGCATTTGAGCTAACCTCCACTCTCACTCTCACCCTCTATCTCTCTCTCTCTCTCCCTCTCTTCTCCTCTCAATCTCTTCTATTCTTCTCTTCTCATTCACCAAAAAACATGATGAAGGTAGTTTAGTGGAGTAGAGTTAGGGGTGTGTAGTGTTAGTGGTGATAGAGTTAGGAAAAAAGTAGGGCACTAGGTAAAAGTAGCATCTATTCATAGTTAGGCACTATCTAGTGATCTAACCCTTGTTGACAGGCGGGAGGGCTACTACTACGGGCGATCTTCGACCCTACCGTGGCGCCGATGCCGGGGATAGGTTTCCACTAACTAGTATAGCTGCATTTTAGCTATTTCTTGTTTTTTGGAGTAGTTTTAGGTAGATTTTTGGGTGTTTAGAATTAGTTTTTTGTATTTGGACTGTTCACAGCTAGCGAAGGAGGTGTGAGAGGGTAGAGGAGGTCCTGAACAGCCTCTAAGGGCTTGACATCCAACCCAAAACCTATGAAAATCCAAAAACCACACCAATCTGCATTTTGGAAGAAAAAAGAGCCTAAAATCTCGTCAGATTTTAATATCTCCAAAACCATTGAGAGTTAACCCTTGCACGACTGGCAGCAGCTCCAGGGTACTGTCCCAGACCTACATAGAAGCTTGTGAGAGTTAGTTCCAAGCAGATTGCAAGTTAGAGAAAAATCATAAAAAATTCAAAATACCCTTGAAAAAATTCAAAAAAATGCAAACCTTTACCGGAACTCTCGCAGAGCCGTCTGAAGTTCCATCTCACTGAGACCAGGGCACAGAGAAGCTTGCGAGAGTTAGTTCACTGTCTAAGTGTCTGTGCGAGAGTTCCCAGTGAAAAAAGAAAAATACCAAAGACTCTCGCAAACACTAGAATTTTAGTGGACAAGAACCCTCGCAGAGAATTCTGAAGTTCTATCTTAGTGAGACCAGGACACGGAAGAGCCTACGAGAGTTAGTTTGACTCCAATGAGCAGAAATTTGGGCTTAAGTGCTAAAAAATTACTAAAAAGTGAAGATCCAGCAAATCCTTCCAGAAAGAACTCTCGCAGACATTTCAATCGATCTAGAATGTCAATTTCTAACAACCAATGAACCTTGTCGAGCTAGGTGAGAAAGAAAAGATAGTGCATGTGGGAGAGCAGTTAACGCCTACACAATTCAAAAGGCTACGATCATTGTTGGTGGAGTACAAGGACTGTTTCACCTAGAATTACAATGATTTGAAGGGCATTCCACCAACAGTAGTCCAACACACCATACCCTTGGTGGATGGAGCAGTCCCCAAGGTGAGTCTATACTACCGCTGCAACCCGAACTACACGGAGCTAATCAAATAGAAATTGTAGAAGTTGTTAGACGTAGATTTCATTTATGAAATCGAGCACAATGAATGGGTATCGCCGATAGTTATAGTACCCAAGAAGAATGGCAAAATACAAATTTGTGTGAATCTGAAAGCGCTAAATACAGTCATAAAAAAAGATTATTTTTTTTTACCCTTTACGGAAAGTGTCCTTGATAGAGTAGTTGGGGCCGAAGTCTACAATTTTTTAGACGGCTTCAACGGTTACAACCAGGTGACCCCAAGACCAGCATAAGACAATGTTTGCCACAGAATGGGGAATCTATGCCTATAAGGTGATGTCATTCGGGCTTTGCAATGCCCCAAGCACTTTCCAGCGAGTCATGCAGGCGGCATTCAAAGAGTATTTGCAGAAATTTCTGAACATTTTCTTGGACAATCTGTGCGTGCATGGACCAAACTCAGAACACTTATCCAATTTGGAGAAGGTGCTACAAAAATGCCACAAATTTCAGATCTCCTTGAATCCAAAAAAATGTCAATTTTGGGTTACACATGGCTTGATTCTCGGCCATATAGTATCTAGACACGGGATCGCCACATACCTATCAAAAGTTAGGATCATTGTTGATCTACCACCACCAAGAACAATCCACGAAGTCTACATCTTTATGGATCATGCTAACTATTATAGGATCTTCATTCTAGATTTTGTAGAGTTAGCACGACCAATTTAGAAACTCACAACAGATCCACATTGGAACAAGGAAGCCCTAAAGACTTTCCAAAAACTCAAAGATGCGTTGGTTTCAGCACCAATCCTATGTCCACCCAATTGTTCCATTGAGTTTCATGTGCATACGGACGCATCGAAGTATGCAGTTGGAGCAGTCTTAACCCAACTAAGAGAACACAAAAAGAATTTTTCAATCCGATTTGCAAGTTGACAACTCAGTGATATAGAAAAGAATTATTCAATCACAGAATGGGAAGCACTGGCAATGATCTATGCGATTAAAAAGTTTCAGCACTACCTGATGGCTACACACTTTTCTTTTTATATGGACTATCAACCCTTGCTCTATCTCATTAACAAAACCTGCAACACAGGGAGAGTCACTCAATGGCTACTTCTGCTGTTAGAGTTTGATTTTCAGATAGTAGTTTGCATGGAAAAATAACACTACATGGCAGATCATGTGTCGCGAATCAAGAAGAAGGAGGTTGCAACCCAACCCGACGATGAGCTGGCCGATGCTGTCTTATTTTACATAGACACAGTACCAGAGTGGGCTGCCGACATAGTTGAATATCTAATGCGGGGTCAACTAGATATATCACTACCAAAGGCGAATCAGCAAAAATTGATCTTGAAAGCTAAACCTTATCAGCTGATTGCCAGCCAATTATACCGAAGACATTAGAGGAGTTCTCAATATCAAAAAGACCCTTTAAGGAATGCCATGTAGGATATATAAAAATATCAAAATAAAAAAAACAATATTGTTTATTTGCTTGCCCACACCACTCCCAAGGCCTCCCCAACTCCTAATGATCTAACCACAGTGTCTATAGTCACAGTTAAGAACTATTAACAGTTCGTAGTATAACTTGACTAAACTCAAAAATATTCCCTCCATTGGTTACGAAAAGGGCAATATTTTCACCGGATCTAGAATATGACCGCCATCCCCAAATTCAAATCAAGAAAAATTGCAAAATGTTTACATATGCATTCCTTCCACGAGAATGGAAATGTGAGCGCCAACTACCTATTGGAATGAAAAAATGAGTGGCATTTCCAAATTTGAATCAAGCATACAAGCATGGAGATTGGATTGATCGTACATATTATATAATATAATCAAAGATGAGTATTTTGTTTTGCTTCATAGAATCTGGTCATAGTACTTTGATGCAATTGATTAATCTATTATTTTTTTGATGATGACATTATATCATCTACATGTGGATATCTCTATTGATTTGGCACCTTTGCAGAGAATAGGAGGCAAAGGAGTTCAAAAATCTGCTGAAGATCGTGCTCGTTACAGGGCAGAAGGAAAGAAAAACTTGGATTTGTGGACAAATGGAATATTATATCCACAAGATCCAAGCACTTTGACACATCCCACATTCTCTTCAATAACTCATTTAGTTACATGGATATGCAATGGGCATAGTGGATTACTAGGATATCGTGAAAGATTGCAAAACCATGGAAAACAACTTTATATGCATAAAGTTCACTTTTTAGAAGGTGAGTTAATTCGGATATCCTCTTATTGTCAGAATAGAGATTGTCATCTCCAAAAGATGTTAGAAAAAAATGAACAACTTGAAAAAAATAATGAATCATTTCAGAAGATAAAAATCAATATCAAATCCGAACTAGAGCAAATGCAATCAGTCTTGCAATCTATTCGTATTGAAAACTTACAATTACTGAAGGATGTGGATTTGGCAAAGAAAAAGGCTGAAAGTAAGAAGTGAAAGCGACAAAGTTGCAAGGATATTCAAACGCTTTCAAAAGGAGGTTATCGAAATAGAAGGATCTATGCATTCAAGTAAGCATATTCTAAATTTTGTAAGTTTTTCAATGACATTTGGATTTAATTTCAGCTATGGTGATATTCAATTAGCTATCTGTTTTTTTTGCAGATCTGCATTAGTAGCTCCTCGGAATATTAAAGACAATGCTTCACTAGGAATGTCATTGGGCACAATATTGACTTGCAAATCCACTAAGCATATCATGATGAACAATAGGATTTCAAATGTAAAGTGTAAAATAACAAAGTCTTTGATGGTGGACATTCAAAATATTTTAGATAAGACTATAATTCAGGGTGCTTGTGATTTTGCAGGTATTAGTAGGGAAGCATATGCAACAATATTTAAACTAATTAGAGAAGCTTTTAAGCAAGTTCAAATTAGAAAAGTCCCAATCCCTAGGACATATCACTTGAAGAAAGAGAGGGATACATTAAACATAGGTATGCATAAGATCACTAGGACTCCATTTCATATTGAGGAGGTGTGTGAAACGGATGGAAGATCGATATTCTATAATTCATCAAACAATTTATTTGTTGATCTAAATTACTTGCTTAGATGATTGCTAAGTAGAAGATCATCATTGTTGAGTAGAAGATCATCATGACATGTTCAGAATCGCTTTGCAAATTCATTGAACAAGAGAGGAGAAATACCCAATGTAAATGTATTGATTGTATTATACCAACTATTCATCATCAGATCTTGTATTAGATTCTATGGTAGTATTGTCATGAAAAAATTCTCTGCTAGCGTATGCATCTAATAGATGTGCATTATCCTTATTTCCACTAAGCTCAATATAAGTGGAATACAATGAATAATGGGAGCTCCTTAAAGGAACATTCTCATCTGTATAGCCTAAAATGTTCAAAACATAAGATCTTTTGACAAAAATGATCTTATTTGTCTTAACAAATTTATGTCCTCCTAGATAAAATGATAAAGCTTTAACTGTCATTATAAGACTCTCCCCGACTGGGCTCAACTTGGAATGAGCAATACAGATCTCATTCTTCAGGAAATGCCTAAGATAGTGGGCTAGTCCACTGTCCCTCTAGAACGAGGTTACGTGTTGTCTTAAACCACCTTGTCTCGCAGCAAAATCATCTATTATGAGAGCATCCTGCAATAGGAAATATGCTAGCAAAAACACATTCAGTGATTGAAAACATTCAAATGCAAGGAAGATTAAACACTTACACATTCTTCATCATCAACAGCAACCAGATCAGGATGATCAATATAATGACCATGTACTAAAGTGGAATCATCAATGAAATGCATTAATGATGGACGAGGGAAGCCCATCTGGGATTGAAATGCCGTGAATTCTTCATCGGATGGTCTGCCTCGCCCATCCTCAACTATATTTGATAAATTCTTATTCAGACATTCTTCATCGGTCATAAGACCCTCCTCATCATCAAAATCAACCAGCAACAAGGTCATCTATCTCAAAATCTACAAAGTCGGAGAATTCAAAAATTGTGCCGGATAATAAACATAGAACCTCGTCCTCACGATAGTCAAAAAATTTCCATAAATCAGCAGTAGTAAAATATGCATCGTCATTAATATAATATACATGCAAATTGAAAAGACATTTCGAATCCTCCATAGATTTGGATTCATCATCAGATGTATTTTGGCCAATGAAAGAATCCCGGAGAACATCAGTATTTACATCAATGAAGTCACTTTCTTTATCAGGAGTGTCGATAAGAAAGTGACTGATATCCTTAATGGCTGACTAAACAGAGGAGGGTGCAAAAGGAGGGTCAGTAACAGGAACTTCATTATCATCTGAGATCCGAACTAACAGAAAAAGTATGAAACCACTCTGATATTCAACCAATCGACATTTCTTGTTGCAATACGGACACATTGAACTACTTTTGAAAAGATCAAACAATTTGGTGAACATTCTATCCAGTCTATGTCTAAAAGCTGGGAAGAAATGAACAAGATCAGTATAATGCATGTATCGGAGTGGACCCATGGAAAAAACAAGCTTGCTAAGTATATCTCTGAATCTGATATAATGTTCATAAAATACATCAGAATTTGGTTATGTAGTCTTGAAAACATGTAGATATGGCCTGAATGGACTGTGGAAGTAGTCTAGGTTTTCAGTAATCCCAAATTCACTCAGAAATGAACTCAAGCCTGATTCTCGTGAGGATGATGAGGAAGAGGCCATGGCAGTAACGTGAATATCGCACTTGTGCGCGCGAGAGAACCGAACCAAAACTAACTATCAGAATGGCGCAGAAGATGGATATGTATGGCAGACATATACAGAATATCGCACTTGTGCGCGAGTAGGTATAGTTGCAAGCAAACGGACAGCAATGAGCGTGCACAAAGGTGATATGTCACGAATTTCGAAAAAGGAAAAGGTAAAAAATTAATCGGTTTTCGTGCTATTTATACTAAATTTTTGCACGTGTGGTCAACAGACTTAGGACACGTGTCTACTTTCAATTGGACAATAGGCATAGGCACGTGTGAGATGACACTTGTACACGTGTGAAATGACACCTGGACACATGTCGCGTGTTCATTCGATTGCTCAAAAACACGTGTCGCTCTCGCATTTGATCGTACAAATCCCACACGTGTAATGTGACAGGGTGACACGTGTCACTCTCGCATTTGTCTGTACAATGCCCACACGTGTGATAGGATGTTCTTTCGCACGTGCGAACCCCGATATAAAATCACAAATTTCGATGAATTTTTTCACTTTTTTTTTGCTTCGCATATCGTATTTGTGCGTGCCCTTCACAATCGAAATTCCTCCTACTGTCTTCCATGTCGCACAAGTCCGATACGTCTGCCTACGTGTTATCCCATATCGCACTTGTGCGTCTTTCCTCAAATCTAATCGTTCTCTCTGATATTCGGCTCGCACAGGTCCGATATACCGTACATTCTGTCCATACATAGCGGTCCTATGCGAGTTCTTTATCATCCCTCCCTTCTCATCCTAACCTTCACGCACAAGTCCGCTATCACATAGTACACGCCCATGGATAGGAGAAAGCAAACAAGGAGGGACTTCTTCTCTCCTAGCTCATCCTCATCTCCTGTGGTTGCCATCACACCACCTGCTAGACCTAGAATGTGCAACCGCAGCAGGTGGCTCTCTGAGATACGCAAGTTTTTCTAACAATAATTGGATTGACCTCCTGTGGAGCACCTCCAGGAGTAGCTCCAGGGGAAGCCATTTAGATCAAATTGATAATGTGATTGGATATAGATTTTTCCAGAAACTATCTCAGATTAGATCTACTAGCTCTATTCCACTTTTCAAGATCTGATTCTATATGATAAAAAACTAACCAAAATTCGATCAATCAATACTTCTCAAAAATGATAATTCTCTTAGAGTCCAATTCAGATTATATCAGCTCTGATCCAAATTTTGACAGAGACTTGATCAAGAAAATCAGAAACTAAAAATAGGACTGGCAAAGGTTATCTAGGCGAAGGTTGGCTCGGCGAAGGTTCAACAGTGTTATTTTGGGATAAAAACTCTCTAAACACTTTTCTGGCAATTTCTTGAAAAATAACCTTCGTCGACTTCTCAAATGGAAGATCTGACACGAATAAAACTATGGACAACCGGACGAAAGTTTCTGACACAAGAAAATATAGTTTTTGTGATCTGACGAGGGTAAAAATCAAGATTTTTTGTGATCTGATCAAGATAAATCTTCGCCGAACTCAAAAATAGTATTTTTATATAGATAGAATGTTCTGGAAACTCGGCGAAGGTTCTGGCGAAGGATCAAGAGTAATACTGGTGATTTTGCAAGAAAGTGACTTTTTTGACAAAAATATGCCAATATGACAACTGATCCTCTGAAAACCTTTCTATTTTTGGTATTATTCTTCGCCAATCTAACAGTAGATAGATATGAATCACATCTAAGCACAGTGAATTGGGCAAAGGGTCTTTTTCTGTATTTTTTAGGATTTTGATAATTTTTGGTGTTTTTTGGTAGTTTTTCTGATGCTTCTGAAAATCTGCTGGAAATTAATCTTTGCCCTTCAAGCTGAAGGTTCTGTAAATAAAACCAAAGGTGTCTGCAACTTGGCAAAGGTTTCTTGAAAGAGGGTAAAACATCCTGGGCTCTGATGATGCTTTTTGCCTCTTTTTGACCAATTTTGACAGATTTGACTGATTTTTGTTATTTTTTCTGATTTCTCATATCCAAATTAGTGATCTGAATAGCTTTCCATGTTTAATAATCAGATTAGATTTCAAACAAGCAAATCCACTCAAAATCTAGCAAAATCAATCCCAAACTATTCCTACAATGCAGTTTTAACACTATTCATGCCACGACAAGATGCCTAATGCAAGCTAACCATCAGCCAAACATGCTGCAAACTGAAAAATTGGCGTAGCTCCCCGGAAACGGCGCCAAAATTGTAGTGGGTTTCTTTCCTTGCCTAACCTGAATCCAAGATCTAGTCAATCTAGCATCAAAGAGACGGAGTTAGTTGTCACGCGTAGGTTCGTTCCCATGAGAGCGATAGTATAGTTCAGATTTCAACATGGATGGAGGATCTAACACTAACATCCATTAACACTAAGCATTAACACTACATCCATTAACCCTACTTCAATTAACCCTAAATCCACAACAATGATAGAAACTTACTCTTCTCTCTCTCCTTTTCTCTCTCACAAAAAGCATAAGAAATAGCAATCCCAATAATGATCAAATCCAACAATTAGCAAATACCAAAGAAAGCATGAGAAATGGAGGAAAAGAGAGGAAGAGCAAGGACATTCATCAATCCATTTCTAAAGATAACCAATCTGCTTTATTGAAATGAGGAAATGAACATGAGGAGCAACTCGAGTTGGTCCCTTTTTATAGTAGAGAGGAGGACCCTGGCCTCTGAATCCTATTGGTCTAGTCTTGCCTCTCTTTTTATTCAAATTTAAAAAAGTGTTTTTACACAGTCTGCAGAAATGCGCGGAGTTTGACAACAATGTTGTATTTTTTGCCTATCAAGAATTATGAGTAAAATTATAGTGTCACATTTTTTGCATTTTAGCAACACTGTCATCTGTCAAAAAAAATAAATATGCAGAGTCGCATTTTTCAAAGTGCCTCAAATGTTAAGGAAATGACTCTAGCAAAGTGTGGGGCACCCTAAATGAGATTTAAGGACATTGTCGAGTTTTTTGCAAAAAGTTGACACTGTCGTCTTTTTGCGACACTGTCGCCTGTGGTAGTTTTAGTTCATTTCTACAAAGTGACAGTTTTAGTTCATTTATGCAGACAGAATATTTATGGCCAATTTTCATCGTTTATCAACAATCAATTTCTGAGAAGGAACTAGCTGAATGCCAACGGACACCAGCCAACTGACAGTCGCATTTCCTGACCTAATTACTTAGTATAAATCAGTTGTTCATACATCTCTTTTCAAATTCTGAAGTTCTGTAGCAATGAATCAACATTGTGAATTGTGAAGGGGTTGAGTGTTATTACACGACAATTCATGTGCTCTTATCAAGCAGATCATTCACAATTAGAAAGTATTGTTGTTAGTTCTCTATCAAGATTTCAAGCTTGAACTCTCTTGAGCATTCTAGGTCAATCTTTTAGAGATTTAATTTAGAGTTGCTATTGTGCTACTGCTTTTCAGAGTTGTTTATTTCAGACTTATTCTCAGTTACTCAGAGACATCTTAGAGTGCGCAGTTTCTATCTGCTATTGTATTGAGCTCATTAGCATCTGATTTTATTTTTCTGAATCGATACTATCTTCTTATTGTGTTCAGTATATTTCAGAATCCATGCATCTCTGTATTGCTTTTGTAACTGATGGAAATTGTCTAAGAATTCAATACTTTATGTTTGGCTACGTAATCACTTAGTATCTAGCGATTTCAAAGTTGGTTGCTAAAGATTGAATGTGATTTCCATCACTACTGCTTTGTTGAATTTTCGGTGTAATTATGCATTAGAAGTAGCAGTTTCTGCTACAATTTATCCATCCTATTTCTTACATCCTTGTGCACGTGGTATGGCCTAAACTATACAAGTGGTCAACGACATAATTCTTTTCATTATTACTTTGTCTATGTCAGTCCTTGAAAATGTCTTTGTTGAAGACCACATGCGTGAATTGCCTCATGCGAGGTTTTACATGACCACCAAGCTCATCCTCCACCATGTGCTTCTTCACATCTATGTCATAAGACAACAAGATGTCAGTTGATGGGGACGTGACAAAGGGAGTGTCAAGAGGAGTGGCATTGGGCCGAGGGAAAATGGGTAGAATGGGGTAAGTGTTTGCAACAGGAGAAGTTTGGAGACAAGTCTGAAGGCAAGAAGGTCAGAGAGGGGTATGGAGAGGAGAAGATTGTGGAGGAGTCTGAACGGGAGTGTAACCAAAAAGGGTCTGAATGGGAAAAAAAAATGGCTGGAGTGGCCTGGCAAGAGAGATCATGGTTCCATGGAGTCTCCATAGAAGAAACCAGGTCTTGGGCAGTGGGTGCTGGAGACGGAAAAATGTGGGGTGAGTATGGGGGTGCCCGGATATTCACGAGTGACAGATGCAAGAGTCGTAGTATCATGTGCCATGCGCATTGCCTCGTGAGTTAGGATTTCGCGAAGTAAAGAATCCCTACAAAAAGCCCTGGTAGAGGGACGTGCTGGACTCGAGGCCGCATGAATCACGGCATCATCGACATCACCGCCAGAATAGGAACCACCACTGACGTGACTCCTTCTACGATCTATCTTTTCCTGGGAATGCCAAGTTTATAAATGAAGTCAGGAACTCCTCCTAATCCAAAGGTAGTGCCTCCAAAGTTGTTTCCAACTTTTCAAACACTGCTTGCCAAAAATTCTTAAGGAATTTTGGGTCACGGTCACTGACAATATCGCAAGGCAGCCCGTACAGTCGAAAAAGCTTCTCAACAAAAAGTTGAGCTAGTTCTGAAGCTTTAATAGTAGTTTTTGTTGGGATAAATTGAGCAAACTTAATAAGTCTGTCAAGAATGACCCAAACCGAATCATGGCCCTTGTCTGTACGTGGAAGCCTGACCACAAAATCCATAGATATACTTTCTCAATTTTTCGGTAGGAATATCTAAAGGATGTAATAGGCCACTAGCTTTTAGCGTCTTTGCTTTATTTGATTGGCACTTAGCACATTTAAGCACATAGGCCTCTACTTGACTTCTAATCTTAGGCCACCAAAATTGCTGCCGAACTAAGTCAAATGTTCTTTGTATACCCGGATGTCTTGCACATAGACTATCATGACACTCATGCAAGATTTGGGCCCTTACTGTGTCATTGTTTGGTATACACACCTTGTCTTTACGAAACAAAATCATGTTTCAAATAGCAAAATCCATTTCAGTTTTTTCTTGATTCGAGGAATCTTGCATACCTAAATCGACCCCAGAAAATACGTGTTGCCAATACTTTCCAAAAAAAGGATCGGACTCATACAGTCCTTGGAGAGACTGAAACAACCTCGGTTCTATAACAGTAAAGCATAACTGATTAATAACCAATAGATGACTCAAAGCATCCACTAGAGTACTTTGACTTCCTTTACAATAACGAATAGAAAAGTCAAAGATTTGCATCAGCTCAACCCATCTAGCTTGCCTCTCCTTTAAATCTGTAGCATCATAGAAATATCGAAGAGTCTGATGATCCGTCAAAATCTCAAATCTGGCTCCATACAAATAATGTCGCCAAATTTTTAAGGCATGAACAATTGCAAACAGTTCCTTCTCATAGGTACAATACCTAGATTGAACAAGATTGAGCTTCTTGCTTTCATAAGCAACATGATGTCCATCCTACGTCAAACCAGCTCCAATAGCATAATCACTGGCATCAATCCTAACCACAAAAGTCTTATTAGGATCGCCAATGATTAGTATTGGTGCTGAAGTAACACTTTTCTTAAGCAACTAAAAACAATTATTCATATTCTCCATCCACTGCACTAGTGGACTTTTAGCCCTCCAACTTAGCTTCTTATAACCTTTCAAGGCCTGGGTAAGAGGAAATGTCAATCGAATAAATTGGGGTATATGCCGACGGAAAAATCCTACAAACCCCAAGAAAGACTTGATTTTCCGAACTGTGGTAAGAATAGGCCAATCAATAACCTTCTGGATACGATTGGACTCAATCTCCACACCTCGTTCAAAAATTTTATGCCCCAAGTAGAACAATTCCTTAGCAAAAAAGTCACACTTAGACTCTTTGGCAAAGAGCTTTTTCCTTCTTAGGATGTCGAGGACAATCCTAAGATGCTCTTTATGTTCCGCCAAAGTCTAAATGAATACTAAGATATCATCTAAGAATACCACTACAAATCTTCCCAAATATGGCCTGAACAAATCATTCATTGTCTGTTGGAAAGTTGCTGGTGCATTGGTTAGACCAAAAGGCAACACCAAAAATTCGTAGTGTCCAAAGCGAGTTTAAAAACCCGTTTTTGGTATATCTTTTGCCCTAGTGCGTATCTGATAGTATCCCGATCTTAGATCTATCTTGGTAAAGTACTTAGCACCACCAAGATAATCTATTAGGTTATCCCTCCGTGGTAGTGGATATCTATTCTTAACGGTTACCTTGTTCAATTTCTTATAATCGACACAAAACCTTATAGTCCCATCCTTCTTGGCAACCAAAACCACTGGTAATGCCGAATGAGACTTACTAGGTTGTACCCACTCTTACTTCAGGTAATCATGTAAATGCCTACTTACCTCAGCCTCTTTCGATGCACTCATCCGATAAGGACATTGTGCGATCGGAATTGAACCAAGTGTAAGGTCGATTTTGTGATCAACTGTCCTTTCAGGTGGTAAACCTACAGGAAGGTCTAAAAAAACATCATTGAATTCCTGCCTAAGTTCATTAAAGACTTCAAACTCTGTAGTGTTCTCACTAGGTATATTCATGGCATTTATGTTAAGTTTTTTATCATTGCAGCAAATGAAATCATTATGAAAACATAAATAAACTTTAAAATCAAAATTATTCATTATTGAATTAAGTTCTTGTTTAGAATAAGGATTAACATTTTTAGTGTTAACACTTAAACTAGTCTTGATCTTAATCAATTAATCATCATGCATTAAAGACAAAGATTTTTCAACAGAATTAGGTCCGAAAACTAAAGAAATAAGAAAACATACATCCATCTCATTACTTCGAGATAGATTACCTGAGTAGAAGCTAATTTTTTGATGCAATCTTGTGCAAGGTGACCCTCGCCATTGCACTTGAAGCACAGGTTCTTCTTAGAGCTTCAGCTACATCTTTGTCACCCTGATGGTTTTTAAAAAATTTCTTGGTTTTCTTAGGATTGTTGGAATTGGGATGTGTTTCATTAATAGCTTCCCTATCCTTCTTCTTGAATTGAAAACCTTTCTTTGGCTCATTAGGCTTGGTGACCTTAGGTGTGTCATCAAAATACTTTGCGGCCCTAATAACTTCCTCTAGGGTTTTTGGATGGTTCCTATAAACATCCACTTAGTAATCTTTTGGTAACCCATCAATAAACATTAATATTTGTACCTTTGGTGGAATGTCACTATAAAGTGGATTCAGGTACTCATGAAAATCTTGAATAAATTGTTCCAAACCTTTATTCATTTTTAAATGACTCAACTTTTGAAAGGGTTCATAGTCATCCAATAGTGGTAGGAAGTGTTCCCTAAAAACTATCCAAAAATAATCCCATGTACAAGGTTGATTGCCTTCTGCAACTAGGTCATCCCACCATACTAAGGCTCTTCTTTCAAGGAACATAGTTACAGTGGACAACTTTTCACATTCAGGGAATTGCTTCATGTCAAAATATTTGTTCCATACATTAAGCCATGAAATTACTTCTTGCAAGTTCCTATCTTTCTTCTCCCCCTTAAACAATTTTTCAGGAGGTGGAACTACATGCTTCTTCTGGTTGGCTAACCTAGACTCTGAGTCTTGGTTCCTTTGATTAGTTTCAAGAAGCTCTTTATTAGTGGCTTGAATTTGTTGGTATAAAAGTTCAAGAGCTTGTGCCACATTGGATGGGTTTGATAGATCAAATGATGGGTTTTCATTGGTTTGATCTATTGGAATTGCTTGTGTGTTTTCCTATTATGCAAATACAACAACAAGTAATTCCAATTAGAATGATAGAAATGCTTCAATTCTTGCATAATTCAACGCAAATAAAAGCATTTACTTCTACTCATTCAATACTTATGTTTGTAAGCTCAATCCAAGCCTACTTTTTGCAAGCTTCAATCCAAGCTTAAGAGAAAACTACACCAAGCAATTTTCTACTTTTGCCTCAATCCAAAAATCCTTTTTCACAAAGAATTTTAAACCAAAAGCCCACATTCAAACTTCTCTAACATAATAAAAAATCAACCCCCAAACAATTCTATAAGCATCACTACTCTTTACCAAGAGAACTAGATTTATTGGGTACTTCAACTACAAGCTTCCTACTACTAGAAAAGCCAATAATCTTTCCCAAAAAAAAATTAGTTTGTGTTCTTAATAGAACTTTAAGAAGGTTAGAAAGATTATCATCCTTTGTCTAGCTCTGATACCACTTCTACAAAATTAATGAAGTCAGGAAGTCCTCCTAATCCAAAGGTAGTGCCTCCAAATGTCCTCCAAGTAACTTGCAAGCTCCAAGGTGCTCCTCAACTCCAAGCTAGGATGCCTCCACTTGCAAGGAAGGATCTTCAAGCCTCCATGGATCTCTCCTCCACCTGTGTCCCTAATCTTAATCACAAAGGTAGATAACAAGTGGCCTCAAGTATTCACCACCCACCATAGCTAGCTAGCACATGCAATCTTGCAACTTGGCTAATCTAGCACCCCCTTGCTAACCAATAACTAATCACAAGCATACCACCACACACCATAGCATACTCAAGATGCAAACCCTACTTATGTCCCATACCATAAGCAAGATCCAAACCTAAGCATACTACACACATGAAAACACTCTATACACTAGTAGCCACACTAGAGCATAAGCATAGCAAACAAGAGAGATCTCTCCTCCTTTCAATGGGCGCCCTCATGCCCTCATATAGATGGAAATTGGCACCCTCCAATACACTATGGAGCTCCATGCACAACCAATGAGAAAGGGAGAGGCCTAGGGGAGTTAAAGAACCTTCACAGGCTTATGGAAGGTCAAGAGACTTCTTCCATAACCTATGACTCTTTGAATGCTTTTCTGTGGAAGTTGGGAACTCAATGGACCCCTTGGAAGCGCACCCTCCTACTAGGTCTCATTGCCCAAGTTTTGCTTGTATATTTTGGTCCAAGACCAATAAAGTGATATGGTTCAAGGTTGAGGCACAAGGTTTAGAAAAATAGCCAATATACCCATGGTAATGACTTTCTAACACCTCACTAGGTTCCATACCTTTGACCAAGGCATAGACACCTACCTGTCCTTAACCGAGGACACTAGTACCTTAATCTAAAGGAACATACCCTTAATCCTAAGAGTACCCCTCATCCAAGGGTAACTTGATTCCATACCTCCGACCAAGGTATAGTCACTTGTCTGCCCTTATCCAAAGGCAACTATCCTTATTCCTAAGGGGATCCCTTATCCAAGGATAACTTGCCATTTAGTCTCCCAACACTAAATGGACATATAGAGGTCATCGAAGTACTGCTAGTTCCATCTGATATCTCACTTTTGAATGTACGATTATAAGAAGTTGCATTATGAGCACAACATTAATGTTTGTTCTTAGCAGTGAGCAATGTTTAGTTCTTTATCAATCGATTTTTATACGGCAATAAGAACTGAACAAGGGATCAAAAGATTTATCCACTCAGAATTCTCTACTATGTACGAAAAAATAGCAAAGCTCAGCGTTACATACACTCTCAATGACGAAATCAGAAGAAGATGCAAACTCTCGATGATCGCTTATGATGAAAAAGGAAGTACATATAGATGCGAGAACACGATCGGCACACCCCTGTAACATGAAGCTGTGACGTTCTGTGTAATTTAAGCTTATCCATTATAAACTAATACATGTGTCTTATTGGTGATTACAAAGTGACCAAAAAAAAAAGAAATGACCTAGAGACCTATTCTTTTAAAAAACCAATTTTTTTCTTTAAAAAAAACCAAGATTTTGAGCGTTACATTTACAAAAATAATCAAAAAATGATTCTAAGTGCTTTGAACTTATTTATCAAAAGAATTTATAAATATGCATATTTGACCTATTTAAAAATAATGAGATACTCTATATTGAATGTATTAAAAATATATACAAGATAAAACAACTAAAAATGTGTGAAATTTTACTATTTGACAAATTGTAAATACCTTGTTTTGTCGCTTGAGAAAATTCTAGAGAATGTGTTCAATATTTGTTTATGTCATTTTCATTCTCGTTCTAGTCCTGCTAATCTGATTGACTTGTTGATATTTTACACATGTGGCTAACGTAGACTGTACAAAGCTTATGATTTCATATAAGTATTCTCATCTCATCTAAGATGGTACATCGTCGATGTGAACATATCAAATCATGTATTAGTTTGTATTATATAACTGATGTCATATTTGTATGGATCATACCATGGGCTACAAATGCAGCTTATGGGTTTATAATGACCTAAACACAAGCTTTATAGGCAACTGTTATGGATATTAAGCATACGATTCTAAAAAGAAGTGAATAAGAAATCACTCTCATTATGAATTAAGCTAACCAAAAGATGTTTCACATGATTACTTATCTAACTATAGAATACAATTCTATTTTCGATAACCAACTTCTAGAATTAGGGCTTTGTGTGGGAGCATTTGCAGCTATGTAGGAATTGCATAAGCTTCAAGTATTGAATTTGCAAGATGCCTTTGGATGAACGTGGTATGGGCCATGAAGGCCTGAAGTTTCAACTAGCCTGAATCACATCAACTAGGTTAACGTAGTTCAAGCAAAAAAGCTCCAAATTGTTGTAACTCCGAGCCACCAAGAATCCAAGACAATCACCGCATCAAATTATGTTGGCTTCATCATGTGGTTTCTAGAAGAGATTATACCTTCAGGAGATCGGGTTGCTTAAACTCCAAGCCGAGCCACCCCACAAATAAAACTTTTATAGTCATGAAAGTGATAAGTAAGAGTGCAAATATGTAAAACATCCAAAGGCTACGGCCTTTCTTGGTGGCATTCAATCCTGAATACTTCCTGACTAAAGAAACTAAATGTTTCTATCCACAAAGCTTTATTAGCTTTCGAGTTCGAGTCTGGAGAAATACAAGAGAACTGCCCACAGGCAAAAACCACCCCAAACCATAACTGCCACATAACAACTTCGAAAGGACACTTAAAGACGAAGGTCAAATGTGCGAGGAACAAAGGAGCTCAAAGGCGAAGGCAAAGCCCGAACAAGACACAAAGCGGAACAACACCCAAAGACCGAAAGACAGCGGATCTCCATGCTCCAAGTACACCAAGATCATGCAAGTACCAGGAGGAGAACCTCCTCCATAGACGATGCTGACGCAATTCGGAGCACCATTAGAACATGCCTAACCATCTGTTTTTGTGATTAATCAGTGATTAGATTATGCCCTTTCTCTCTCCATCCATATAAGTAGATCGAAGATGAGAGAATCGATTGGAATGTCAATTGGTTGAGTATCAACCAGAGCTAAACACAGTGTTGCTTAGCCGATCCAAGAAGTCCACTAGTAAGCGAGACAATCTAATATTGTTTGTGAGAGACATAGCTTCTCGTGCGCCAATGCGTTGTGTGGGTTTGTCACACAACGCTCTCTCAGAAAAGAAATCATTGTTAAGACAATAGCTTAAATGCGCATGTAGTTTTTCAATTTGAATGATCTTGAATGCTTAGATGTCTGATTGTTGTCTATTCACCTTCAGCTATTTGTTCTTTATTTCGCACACTGGTTCATCTTTGTTGAATGCTTAAACGAACTATAACTTAGGTCAACAGTGTCTGTTGTAGGCCAAGGGCCAATGTAACCATTTTTTTTGTAATTCAAAATGTGATTATATTTGAAAGTTGTAAACTGTAAATGGTAATTGTAATTATCAAGTTATGGTTATTACGAAGTGCATGTGCACAAGTAGTTAGATGTATGAAGTAGGAGATGTCGTTGTAAAGTAGGATAATAGGTTAGCTCACATTCAAACAAAAGTCGAATAGAACGTGAGCGATCATAGGATTGACGATTGTAGTCTTCAACGGGAAGTTGAACAGACCATAAATAATCATAGAATTGACGATTGCGATATTGAACGAGAAGCTGAAATGACCACTTACGGTCATTGCAAAGGATTGTGATATTGGATTGCGGTATCTTCACATGAACATAAATAGGACATTTGGTGCCGGATTGGGGGCTTTTAGATATCACACTGGTTAGGCAGTAGCATGTTCAAAAGACGAAGTTATTGTAAGTTTTTGGTATTCAGTCTCCATGTTAGTTGCAGGTAGCAGAAAAATTTTACCTTGCCTAAGACCTTTTAAGCGATTAATATGTGGGTACTATGTACTGTGCATTGGCTAGGAATCTTGTAATCAATTGCTAAGATGTTATATAGCATGTGGTTTGAGCAGGGTTGATTATTACTTGCATAAATCTTGTTGCAAACATTGTATGGACAGTAGTTTATAATAGTTCTACTTTGTTAAGTTGTGGCAATGTTGTTGGATATCTGTTGATGTGGAGTGCAATCGGATTTTAGTAGTAGTCCTATAATGGACCGTGGATGTTATTGAATGAGGCTCTGATATGTTGGATTGAGTTTACAATTGCTTAAATGCCAGTTAACACTAGGAGAGGATATCAGGTGTCGTAATTAGGAACAGGTAGTTAAGGGATAAAAACACACTCCTAACACCTTTTTGGTTCCGTTGCCGTTCCTTTTTGAGAAAGATGTGTCCATCAACACGCTGAAGGAACAGTTGCAACAAAAGGAAGACGACAACAAGGAATTAGGAGACAAGAATGCCTAGTATTTTGAAAGGATCACAAAAATAAAGAGGGAAGTTGGTGCCTTGCAAACCTACAAGAATGTGATTGAATATGAGCGAGGTTTACTACAATCCCAGATTGACAGCATCACTGTCAGTGGCCTAGTACATATCGACAATGCGGGACTGAAGGAATGGGCCACAAAAATCTTGCGCACTCAGGTTAATGAAAAAATTGAGCTGTTAATTGATGAGCAGGGGTTATTGCGTGAGGAGAATCTGCAATTGGAAAAGCTCGTGGCTCTTTGCTCGTGGTCGTGCGCATCTCTTCGATGTTTTTCACCCATGGCCATAAACTTTCTCCCTTTAAGAGATGAGAGGTCTTCAACTTCCATGCTAGGAAGTTAGACCCTCAGTGAGTCGAGGATTGTGCAAATCTTTGACTCTATGCTGCTTATAGACGCCACTCCCGTGAACTATATTCTTTAGCTTGTTTTCATGGTTTCTTGTTTTGAATATTCGATCTCCTGGATCTGATAGCTCTGAAGCTATATCAACGTTCTGGTAGGAGCAAAAGAGGCTTTGATACCACTGTCGAAAAGATTCTTCCTAGATCCCAGATGGAGTTTGATTCTGTTTGCCGGCTACTGCCTACTAAAAGAGATCTAAAATCCTCCATAGTGTAGATAGATGTTAGGAGTGTGTTTTTATCCCTTAACTACTTGTTCCTGATTACAACAACGGAACCCCTTAAACTAGCATGAATTTACCCATGAGATCATCTCCTAGCGTTAACTGCCATTCAAGCAATTGTAAACTCAATCCAACATATCAAAACCTCATTCAATAACATCCACGGTCCATTATAGAACTACTATCGAAACCTGATTGCACTCCACACCAACAAAATATCCAACAGTGTTGCCACAACTTAACAGAGTAGAACTATTATAAACTACTGCCCATACAATGTTTGCAACAAGATTTATGCAAGTAATAACCAACCCTGCTCAAACCACATGCTATATAACATCTCAGCAATTGATTACAAGAGTCCTAGCTAATGCATAGTACATAGTACCCACATATTAATCGCTTAAAAGATCTTAGGCAAGGTAAAATCTTCTTGATACCTACAATTAACATGGAGACTGAATACCAAAAAACTTACAATAACTCGGCTCTCACCCTTCGTCTTCTAAACATACTACTGCCTAACCAGTGTGATATCTAAAAGCCCCCAATCCGGCATCAGATGTCCTATTTATGTTCCTGTGAAGATACCGCAATCCAGTATCACAATCATTTCCAATGACCGTAAGTGGTCGTTTCAGTACTGCAATCATCAATTTTATGGTTATTTATGGTTTGTTTGACTTTCCATTGAAGACTGCAATCGTCAATCCTACAATTGCTTACAGACTGTTTGATTTCTGTTTGAAGGTTATCCTACTTTACAACGATGTCTCCTACAAAAAAGCCAAGACAACAGAATGGCAAAAAGAAGATATGCTTGAGATGCAAGCACAAAGGACACACAGTCGATTCATGTTGGCTGAATCCAAAGATTGAATGTATCCATTGCCACAAGAAAGGTCATGTAGCTGTGGACTGCTACCAAAATCCAAGGAACGATCAGCCTCAAGGCAAACGGGAGAACCACAACAGTTCACCCTACGTCGAAGAGCCCGAAAGCTCGAAGATGGGCAAAGAAAGGTTGAATAATTTGACAGCCTATCTATGCACAGATGTGTATTCAACCTCAACATCTGATACACAAGAGGTCATCCTTGGTTCAGGGGCAACCTCTCACTTCATTACATCCAGATGAATAATGTCTGACTTTCGAAAGTACATATCCATTCAGATACATAGTTCTTGGAGATAGCTCAAGACATCAAGTGACTCGCACTAGTTCGCTATGGCTCAACACAAACGAAAAAGACTGAAGATTAGATGATGTTCTATTCGTACCCACACTACAGCAAGACTTGCTCTCAATTGCAAGAATAGCAGATGTTGGGATGTGTGTGACATTTTTGAACCAAACATGCAATGTCGTTGATGCCAGCACCAGCACACTGATTACACAAGATAGACGAAAAGACAACTTGCATCATTTGGAGGTATGCCTACCGAAAAATCAAGCACACCAAGCTCACGAATCTACAGATGTTCTATGGCACAGAAGACTATGCCACATGAACCCAATGGCATTGTATCAAGCAAGCCAGCATGGAGCTGTCACAGGGGTAAGCATCTCGAATGCAATGAACTCATCAACATGTGATGCATGCATGAAAGGGAAGATGTCTTGTACTCCCTTCACCAGAGACTCCTTTAGAACAAGAAAGATTTTGGAGTTGGTACATTCAGACATCTGCAGACCCTTTGATATGAAATTAGTAGGAGGCTCGAAATACTACATCATCGTCATTGATGACTACAACAAGTTCACGAGAATCTACTTCATTCACAACAAATACGAAGCACTCGACAAGTTCACAAAATATGTGAACTAGGGTAGGTAGGAAGATGCACAGGAAGCAAAGTGAAGCAGATCAGAACTGATCATTGTGGAAAATACATCGTGAACCGCTTCACCGACTTCTACAATGATCAAAAAATCCTTTATAGAAGGACTGCATCCTATACACCACAACACAACAGTGTTGCGAAAAAGATAAACATGACACTCATGGAAGCCGCAAGGTGTATGATGGCTTACTCAAAAGAACCAAGAGTCCTATGGGCTGAAGCAGTAGCTACAGCCGCCTATATCCAGAACAGGATAGGCAGATCTGGTGTTTCTCACATGACAGTGACACGAACTATGGTAGGACAGAAAGCTCAATCTGACGCACGTTCGGATCTTTGGTTGTGCAGCTTATGCACATGTTCCAAATAAGCTTCAAAAGAAGCTCGATGAGAAAGTCGAACATGGATACCTCATCGGGTATGACAACCATTCGTCATACTATAGGATCTACATGCCAAAGATGAATCAAGTGAAGAAAGTCAGAGACGTCAAGTTCAATGAGACCAAAATTATGGCCGATGATGATTCAGCTAGCTATGAAGTGAAAAGTAGTACTACGACCTGCCAACCATGACAAAGGGAGCGAAACCTGAATACTCAGACAAAGATGTTCAAATCTCACATCAACTAAGCGATGAATCAAACGAAGAAAGGACAACAAGCATGTCTACAGCTAGAATGCCTATAAACCAAAATAGTTCCGAACCTAGCCGAAGAGACAAAGGCAAGGACATTGCAGAACCTGAAGAATCTATGAGGAGATCAACATGAGAATGAAGAGCACCAGCCAAATTCATGCCAGGCCACTCGACTTCGACATCCGAAGAGTTGTGTGGATTCAGTGGAGAACCACAAACCTTCAAGGAAGCCATCGAAAGTCCAGATAGGGACAAATGGATCCAAGCCCTGAATGAAGAGATCGAATCCATGAAGAATAACGAGGTATGGACATTGCAACCAGCACCAGACAAGCGAAAGGTAGTGCAATGCAAATGGGTATACAAGCTGAAGTATAGACCAAATGGAAATGTTTCGAGCTACAAATCCAGACTTGTAGCGAAGGGATTTTCTCAGAAGTACAACATCGACTACACTGAGACCTTTTATCCAGTCGTGAAGCATGTGTCCCTACGTTTACTATTTGCATATGCAGCCGCTTATGACCTCGGGATTCACATAGTCGATGAGAAGACAACATTCTTACATGGCGAATTAGACGAAGAAGTCTATATGACAAATTGTAAAAGCTATCAGAATGAAGTAATACATTGATTTTCATAAAATTCAAGTTGATATGCTTATTCCACATCTGGCTTGTAAAAATAACAAAAAACAGTTATTTTGGATTGCAAATATTTTTGGAGTCATTAAAAACAACCACCAACCAAAAATGCTACAAGTGTACTTTATGTGCACCACTACAATAGTATATATTTTTTGAAATGTATGAGTAGAAAATGTTGTAGATAGGTGTGAAAGACAAGAAAAAAATGATTTTTCAAAAATTTAACCCATAGTTGATGATTGAAGTTCAAATATCTAAGTTGTACTGGCTTTTAATTTGAAGTACACAAAAATAAAATAACTAATTATTTAGAATGTCAATCTTAGCACGTCTTGGGTTTCCTTTGCAACCGTCATCCTCAACTCATCTTCAACAACTGAAAGCAGACTTGGAAGGTTTGTTTCAATAAATCATGATTTCCTGCAAAAACAAATAAAAAAAAAAAAAACAAAAACAACAATGTAACATAACAGTGTCTAACAAGAATGTAATATCTAGAAAAATTCAGGAGCTCAAATCGTAGATGCAGTAGTGTCAGATAAATTAAAATGTGCATTGCAATGGTTAGCCCACGCAATCGTTCGCAAGCAAGACCTCAATAGTGATTGAACTAATAATTAAATCACACAAGGTAACAAAAAAACACGAGCACAAACTCACATTGAGGTAAAAAAACAAAGTCAAAATGGTGTTAAAAGAAAAAACGAGGAAGGCTATGGAAAAAGGTAATGCATGACTAAAGTTACAAACAACGATGCAAGTGGACAAAAGACAAGTGTCACTGATAGGTTGAACCATCATTTTATGTGCACAAACAGTTACTACGTAGAAAAACCAAAAATCATGGTTATGAAAAGATGTGTCCAAAAATTTAGATGAAGACAAGGAACATAAGAATATTCTATAAAAATAAGGAACTTATAAAAATCAAATAGTAATTAAATAATTAAATAAATAGATATCGACTTTAAGAGTAGTATTTCTTAAGTCGAGACCCATTAACTCTGGTTGGTTGTAGATTTCCTTCTAAGTCAGCAAGTTGTATGGATCCATTGTACACTTCGATGACCTTGTAGGGTCCCATCCATTTGGTTTGCAGTTCACCAAGAAATTTTGTATGTCGAGTGTCACACAATAATGCATAGTCGCCTTCCTTGCGAATGACTTTCTTAATATTCAAGTCGAACTATTTCTTGCAGTTCACTTGAACGACTTTTGTCTTGTCCAAGGCTGCATTATTCCGATCTTCTTCTAATTTGCCGATTAGCCGAAGTCGATGTTGGAGACTGTTGTCGTCAAGGAGTCTCTCATGGACTTGAATTCTATAACTCAGGACTTCGAATTCAATCGGAAGAATCAGGTACATGTCATAGACTAAATAGAACGGTGTCCTCTTTGGCATGATCTTCTCTGTATTGCGATAAGCCCACAAAACATAGGGTAGCTTCTTATCCCAATCCGACGAATGAGCAACAATGATTTTGTTCAAAATTTACAAAGTATGCCATTTGCTCATTCTATCATCGTTGGCTTTTGGATTGTAAGGCGTTGTTTTTCGATGCTTTATCATGAAATGATTTGTTAAGATCTAAATAGTGTCATTCAAAAAATGCGTGCCTCTGTCACTGACTAACTCCAGTGGACAACCATAGCGAGTAATCATGTTATGAAACAAGAATTCATCAATTGTCTTAACATCATTCTTTCAGGTTGCTTCGGCTTCAACCATCTTGGTTGCATAGTCAATTGCCACCAATAGATATTTCTTCTTGGTATGTTGAGTGACAGGTTTGATCGGCCCGACAAAATCAATTCCCCACTTCTCGAATGGAGGAAGGGGTAATATTGGAGTTAAAGGCCATTTCATACTTTTTGTAGGTTTGCCTACTCTTTGGAATGGATCACATTTCTTAATGTATATATGGTAGGCCACTTGTACTTGGCATTTAATATCTTGGTTACAGGGTTCTTTAGAGCATAATGTCCTCCAGCATCTTCTGAATGTAGAGCTTTTATATATGTCTGTATTTCGTCGACTTCTAAGCAACGTCGAAGCTCTGCATCAGGGCCTAGTTTGTACATTTAAGTGAGACAATACGATGTATTATTTTAAAAAGTTCCTTGGCCATCAGTACTATTCTCATCTTGAATTTCCGTAACTAATAGTTCGAACCATCGAGTTTGTCTACCATTAGAGCAGATTGTGATTGTGAATCCATTTGGAAGTTTAAAATGAGCATATGCAGATAGTAGATTATATGACTAGAGACAATTATAGTAAGTGTCCACTTTTTATCAAAACAATCATTCTGATAATGTAAGCTCTAGATCTACCTTAAATGAATCAAAGAGCATAAATTACCAATCTAATACCATGTTGGGATTCGTTGTGTAAAAGTCGCAACACAGAGAAGCGAGCGAAGAATCCTCAGTGCATGAAACCACATCTATCGGATTCGAGCTAGCTTTGATAGATCGAAGTATGCCCTACTTGATCATGGCTTCGAAGTCACTGGATCGATGCAGTCGATTCCATGGCCTTGCACATATTAGATTGGTTTATGATTTAGCCTTGCGGAAGCTTATTAGGTGGAGAAATTAGAGCGACATCATGATCGACTCAGACTATTAGTCAAACAAAACAAGTTAACCTATGAATAAGTTTATCTGCAAGCAACAATCGACCATAACATGAATAAAATGAGCATTGAATCACAGTATACATGACCTAGATTACTAGAATATCAATCGTGAATAGATACAATATGAATGCAGTCAAAGTCGTGTCCTTAAACAATGCTCTATGATAATAGAGAGAAAGAACCAAACAATTGCACTATGGATGTTCGATTGATCAAATAGATAGATTATTGAGCTAACCGAGCAACTGATAAGTTGTTGGATATATACACATAGCTAACTAATTAAAAGACTACTTAGTTTGTACTTTACACATAAGATTAAGGCACTACGTGCTGTTGGTAGTTGCCTTCGGACAATATCTGATTCTGTTGGAGATTCTGTTCAATCTTTATGAAGGTATTGTTGAGCTGCCAAATGTTCGAGTCAACTATTTGAGTTGATAGTGACATACGACTAGTCAGCAGAGCCAAATAGTCGGTGTCGGATTGTGGCCAAATAGTCCAACAATGGATGATGGCTGAACAATAGGTTAAGGCCGAACAATCGTGTCGGCTGACTTCATAGAACACTGTCATCAATTCCTTGTATTTTTGTAGACTATTAGAGAGCAAGTGTATTTCTGCAAATTGTGCGACTATACAAGTATTTACATACATCTAATGAGTGGATCTAGATTAATAATGAGATAATGGATGGAGAGAATATAAATCCAACATTAAGTTTTAACAAACTGAAGCTTTTAAGTTTTAAAAGTTTTTGAACATAAGTTGAATAAGTTAGATTCACAAAGTTTCAAGACTTTGTGTAATATTCTAAACTCTGACAAAGCTAAGTTTTAAAAACTTCAAACCTTTATGAAGTTTCATATCTGAATCTTGATAATGTTTGTACCTTTCAACCTTTGTACTTTCTGAAAAGTAGAAAGTAAAGGTGAAAAGATAGAAGCAAGGTGAGGACAGGGTACATTACTACCCTTCTCTCCTCCCCGAGGAAAAAAAGAGAGAGCTGCAAGCAGGTTTGTACCGCACAGATTAGTCCACCCCCCAGGCGTCTGTACGGTCATGCGTGGGCTCAAGGTACAAATTTATTTATTTTTTGCTCTTCCAACAAAAAAAATCTGGGCAAATTTTAAGCTGCCAAATATTTTTTTGTTTTCGGCTCCCAAAGCCACAAAACAATTCTTATGGGCTATCTTGTTTAACTGTTAGAAAAAAAAATTCTGACCTTCACTTTCAAAGAATTTGTTAATAGTTGGTCATAGAGAAAGGATACATGGTAAATGTTTTTGGTGATGTTTGTTTCATTACAAAGGAAGAAATCTTGGTTGCTAGGGGCACTAGACAAGGTAGACTTTCCAAGCTTGATGCTTTTGTTATGGCTAACAAAAAGGATGGAATGGAAAAGGAGATTAGCCTCAACTTTCCAAAGTTCTCTTTTAGCATGAATAAGATTGGTGGACCTTATGCAAAGTTTAACAAGCTTCCATTATAAACAATAACACAAATTTACATTAGGGCCCTTTTTGAGCTCAAAAAGGGCCTCTTCACTAATCTTGATTAGTGTTAATGATGACACGTGTACGAATAAAAGTGTGACAATTGAGTAGGAATGGTTCATATGACATGGCAAATTCAATGATGCAGATTAAATCAAGTGCGGGCCCACAAAGTACACCTCTAACATTAACCCTACATGGATACACTTGAAAGTACCTAGTAACCAACAATAGCTACACACAGTACCTAGTAGCTTGCTTATCTATTTACTAAACTATATGCTTAGTTAACTTACAACCACACATGTGTGCACATGTGAGCTTTCGGGTAGGCCATCATGCATCTGACAGCTTCCATCAGGGTCCTGTACTTCCTCTCTGCAACACCGTTGTGCTACAGTGTGTAGGCTGCAGTCCTTCTGTGAATGATGCTATGATCATTGTAGAAGTCAGCGAAGCGATTCAAGATGTATTCACCACCTTGATCTGTCCTGATCTGCTTCACTTTGTTGCATGTGCATCTCTCAGTCCAATTTGCATATTCTGTGAATTTATCAAGTGCTTCAGATTTATTCACACTCTGGCAAATTTACTATAATCATCAATGACATTTATGTGATTTTTTGAACCGCCTACTGAGATCACATTGAAAGGCCCACAGATGTCAGAATGCACTAACTCCAGAGTCTTGGTCGTTCTGTAGGAGTCTTTGATAAATGGCGTGTGTGACATCTTACCCTTCAGACATGCATCACAAGTGCTCGAACTGGTTGCATTCAAGATACTAGCCCCTATTATCGCTCTATGATGGCTTGCTTGGTAAAGTGCCATTGAGTTCATGTGGCATAGTCTCCTGTGCCACAGAGTGTCTAGTGAATCATCATGAGTCTGATGCATCTGATCTGTAGGCAGGCGTACCTTCAGGTGATATAGATTACCTTTTCTTATGCCTTGAGTGATCAGGGTACTGGTACTGGCGTCAATCACATTGCATGCTTCATCAAAAAACGTCACATGCATTCCTACATCAGCTATTCTTGCCACAGAAAGCAAGTCCTACTATAGTGTAGGCACGAACAGAACATCTTCGAGTCGTCTGTCTCTGCCATTGGTGTTGAGCCACAGTGAACCAATATCGTTCACTTGATGTTTGGATCCATCTTTAAGAACTATGAATCTTGAAGGATCAACACTTCTGAAATCAGATATGATTCGTCTTGATGTCAAGAAGTGTGAGGTGGCTCTTGAATCTAGGATCCCCTCATGTATATCAGATGTTGACACTACACACACATCTTCACAAATGTAGGTGGTCGAACAATTTCTGTTCGATCTCTCTTCGTCTATTTTCGAGCTCTCAGGATCCTTGACATAGGATGAACTGTTGTTGTTCTCCTGTCTGTTCTGTGCTGATTTGTTCCTCGGATTCAGGCGACAATCAATGGCTGCATGACCCTTCTTGTGGCAGTGGATACACTCAATTTTTGGATTGAGCCAACATGTATCAACTGTGTGCCCATCTCTTCTGCATTTCACGCAAGTTTTTTTTTCCTTCACCTTGTTGTTTTGACCTCCCTTTGCTCTTCCAGTTGCCTTTGCTAGTCCCCTCTGCTTGTTGATCACGATCCTGCCTTTGATTCGACTCCCTCTTAGGCTTGAATTGTTTCTTGGATTTTTCTTTGTTGTCATAGAGGGCCTGGTCAAAACCATCCTTGTGATCAAGGTGTTCTCTAGCCTTGACTTCCTCTCGAATCTCGATAATTGCCTTTTCGAGGGCAGAGTTCTGGTTGTTTGGAAAGATCTGGGTAAGCTAAACAGGTAAGTGAGCTACTTCTCAGTTGACACTGTGTTCTCTGCTCCAGAGTTATGTAGTGATAGAAATAAATCCTTCATCTTCCTTACAAAAGAAGTGAGTTCTTTCCCATCCCACTGTAGATTTGTCAGCTGATCTTCCAACATCATTATTTGACTTCTTGATTTCGTTTTAAATCTCGTGAGCAGTGCATCCCACATCTCCTTAGCTTTGGAGAGTGTAGCTAGATCAAATGTGAGACTATCTTCGACGGATAAAGATAGCAAGGCTATTGCCTTGTCATTTTTCTCCCTCCACTCACGTAGCTCTTTGCCTGATGTCGTAGGCATCCCTTCTGTGCCATCCACCCAAGGGAATAAACTTAGATCTTGAAGAATCAAAATTGTACAGATCTTGCTTTGTATGCTGCTGATTAAAGCCATTGATTCTTGAAGTGTATTCTCTTGTTGATGGTTGTTCGTTTGAATGCTTGGCCTCCTGAATCTGATAGTCTTTTGGCTATGTCAGATTATGACGAGCGGCTCTGATACCACTTATTCGAAAGAAACATAATACGATTCGCAAAATAGATTCGGATGGAGTTCAGATATGATTGCTGGCCACTGCCAACTGTATCATTCCTATAGTCCTCCAGAATGTAGACAGACACTGTTGTACTACGTTAACAAATTAATGTAGCATTCAACAAAATTCAAACCAAGGTGCGAAATTAGATGAACAAGTAAATCAGACACACAAATAGCAGCAGACTAAATTACATTCAAGATCAGACAAGACAAAAAATCATCTATTGATTCTTCTGATTCTTCAAGCACTGGATGCAGATCCACGTAGTGCATTGGCGTGAGAAAAATATTGTTCTCCCATGAGTAATTGTCTCGCTTACTAGCGAACTTGTGGATCTTCAGATCTTCTTCAGAATTGTCTCGCACACAGACAGACTCGTATTTTGTATTTTTTCGTCTTCTTGCTTACTAGCATTAGACTACTTCATGTATATATATCAAGTATCATCCAGACAGTATATAGTCGCCTCGTGTAACTTCTAGATTAGAGTGATTAAACATCTACAGCTAATCACAAATTACAAGAGTGGCAGATTAGCCACGACCTAGGGTGTATTTGCAAGGACGAATGGGTGGCAATGAGTGATTACGTGGAGGAGTAAATTCCATATAAAAGATTAACACACGTAAGAGGAAACTTGCATAAAGAGTTGAGTCTAATACAATGCTCTCAAAAAATTGACAAACACCAACAGCTCAATTGTTGAAATTCATTTTTTATTGCATTATTTTAGATTTATAGGTTTTTTTATATGGCTCAAAGTCAGATGCTTTTATAATTAATTATTAATCTTAGGTTTTAAGGTTTTATTTTAGCCTTTTTTGGATTCCATAATAGGTTTGTTTGAAACTTTTTTAAGAGCACTGACACCCAAATATAAATGAAATAAATGTAGTTGTAGTAGTACACGATCTACAAGGAGAAACGGGTGGTAGTGGTTGATTTAGACGACGACGTTTTATAGCAACACTCAGATTTAAATACTAAAAAGTCTTGACTGTTGTAATGTGTTAGACTGGTTCATACAGTAGAATTGGCTTGGAGTTGTTTCAAAACTTCAAGACAACAAATCCGTTGGTGCACAGCGTCTAAAGACTCTAAACCCACTTTTGTGCGATCCTTATACTCTTCTTTTTTTTGTTTGCATCGACTTATTGTTTGATGTCAACTAGTCAAATAATAAAGTGCAATTGCATTTGTGAGCAATCTGATGATTAATATTACAATGAGTTGTAATACATCGTACTATCTCAATTGTTCATCTAGTGGTTCCTCGTTGTCATTTGCCGCATCATCATCAACTGGCCTTCCAGGATTTGAATCCACTTGAACAGTAGACTGGTCCTCTCTAACGACATCCACTATAACATTATAAGATTGGTCAACCACGTCTGCTAGATTGCCCTCATCACCTGCAATGCCACTAGCAGATGGTTGGGGATCTTTGCAAACTGGACCAATATTATGTTTTGAGGGGTCTAATTTACCCACTTCTTGAAACTCGTCTGGCAAAACTGAAATTCCTATTAATTTCATTTTAAAACTTACGAAACTCTCATCTAGCTCTATTGCCACCACATGTCTGCTCTTTTGGACAACACATGCACCGGTTGTCCCGCTACCATTAAATTAATTCAAAATCCACTCAGCTGGATGAGAAAACACCTCTTGCCATCGGTTGAAGAATAGTCGATAGAGAGATATTCAATCTCATTACAAAGGCGAACACCACCATAATTTCTTACATTTGGCTTCAATTTGTAATTATTAAGAAAAAGGGATTAGAAAATGGCGAATCCAAAAATTTCAATTTAGCAGAGGAATAGCTTATAAATGTGTTCAGACACAATTAAATAATTACTTACCAAATTGCATTCTCGATTCATGATTGCAAACTTCACGCCAACTTGTTGCCAACTGGAGTGGAATACTACTATCCTCCACAATGGACCTGTGGTGACCTCTAAGAAACTAGGAACCACTATAAGGTGCCCAATTTTTAGTGTTTTTTTTTAAGACGAAATTTAAAATTACTCACGAGGGTAGCGGAAAGCTCAAGCATCGGGTCTGGCATTTGGCCTCGGTATAAACCTTGCAAATTTTAACATGTTTTTAAAATATTTAAATGGAGGGTTATAGAGAGGCTTATAGGAAGGGTTATATATAGGATTATAGAGAGGCTTTTAAGAAGGGTTATAGAGAGGGTTAGAGGGAGGGTCAAGCAGGCCAAGCGACATTCCAAAATACTCTGCTCACCGAGGATAATACCATGACTGATGAAAAAAAGGCCCCTCGATATAAACAACAATATGTTACAGAATGTAAATGGATGTCACTTTTGAAAATTGTTGTCTATCAACACATTGAATTCCAATTTCTATCAACATTAGTTGCCATATCCACAAGTGAATAACAAAATTTATATGTCATAAAAATATATGACCACAATTTGTAAACTCACAAGCATCGACTTATTTGATGTCAACTAGTCAAATAATAAAGTGGAATTGCGTCTGAGAGCACTCTGATTAATATTACAATGAGTTGAAATACATTGTGCTATCTCAATTATTCATTTGGTGGTTCCTCGTTGTCATTTGTCGCAGCATCATCAGCCTGCCAGGATTTGAATCCACTTGAGTAGCAGACTGGTCCTCTCTAACGACATCTACTATAACATTATAAGATTGTTCAACCACCTCTGCTTGATCGCCCTCATCATCTGCAATGGCACGAGCAGACGGTTGGGGCTCTTTGCAAACTGGACCAATATTATATTCTAAGGGGCCTAATTTACCCACTTCTTGAAACTCATTTGGCAAAACTTAAATTCCTATTAATCTTATTTTAATAAAACTTACTAAACTCTAGATCTCATCTAGCTCTATTGTCGCCACATGTTTGCTCTTTCGGACAACACATACACCGAATGTCCCGCTACCACTAAATAAATCCAAAATCCAGTCAACTGGATGAGAAAACATGTCAAGTAATCTATTTACAAGTTGTTGTGGCTTTTGGTATGGAGAACCCACAAAACCAGTCATTAAATTCTTCGAGAATTTCGTCATTGTAAGAAATTCGAAATGATTGCCAAAATTAATACTTTTGGCAGTGTTGTAATGCTGCATTGACCGCTTGCCATCGGTCGAAAGATAGTCGAAAGAGAGATATTCAATCTCATTACAAAGGCAAGCACCACCATAGTTTCTTACATTTGGCTTCAACTTGTAATTATTAAGAAAAAGTAAATCCAAAAATTTCAATTTAGCAGAGGAATAGCTTATAAATGTGATCAAACAAAATTAAAACAATTACTTACCAAATTGCATATTTTTTCGATTCCTGCATTGCAAACTTCATGCCAGCTTGTTGCCAACTGGAGTAAAATACCACTATCCTCCACGATGCACCTGTGGTGACCTCTAGGAAACTAGCAACCACTACAACAAGATGCCCGATTTTCAGCATTTTTTTTAAGATGGAATTTAAATTAGACGCGAGGGGAGCATAAAGCTCGAGCATCGGGTCTAGCATTTGGACTCTATATAAACCTTGCAAATTTTAACATGTTTTTCAAATACTTACATGGAGGGTTATAGAAGGGTTATATAGACAGTTACTAGAAGGGTTATAGAGAGGGTTACAAGGAGGTTCAAGCAGACCAAGAGGCATTCCAGAATACTCTGCTCAGCGAGGATAATACTGTGACTAATGAAAAAAAAGGCCCCTCGATATAAATGACGGTATGTTACAGAATGTAAATGGATCTCACTTTTGAAAATTGTTGTCTATCAACACATTGAACTCCAATTTCTATCAACAATAGCTCCCATATCCACAAGTGAATAACGAAATTTATATATCACAAAAATATCATGACCACAACTTGTGTACTCACAAGCGTCGACTTTTTGTTTGATGTCAACTAATCAAATAATAGAATGCAATTGCATCGGTGAGCAATCTGATTAATATTACAATGAGTTGAAATATCGTACTATCTCAATTATTCATTTGGTGGTTTCTCATTGTCATTTGCCACATCATCATCAACCAGCCTTCCAAGATTTGAATCCACTTGAGTAGTAGACTGGTCTTCTCTAACGGCATCCACTATAACATTACAAGATTGTTCAACTACCTCTGCTAGATCATTCTCAATTCCTACATTGCAGACAGTGTCTTATTTTCCAGCGCTTTCGTTGTTGATCTGTTTTGCAGGTGTACAGCTGCAGCTATTGCCTCAGCCCAGAATTGACTTGGCAATTGAGCCTATGCCATCATGCATCTGTCTCCTTCGACTAGCGTCATGTTTCTTCTTTCCGCGACACCATTATATTCTGGTGTGTACGCAAGAGTGAACTAATGCTCGATCCCTTGTTCTTGGCAGAATTTTGAAAATTCTTTGCTCTTGTACTCACCTCCATTGTCAGATCTGATGATCTGAATCTTCTTTGAGGTGTGTCGCTCTGCAAATGCCACAAACTTCTTGAAGGAATCAAACACTTTAGATTTCTTCTTTAGGTAGTAGATCGTAGTCATCCGACTGTAGTCATCTATGAATGTCAAGAAATACCTCGATCCTAAGAGCGAATCCATTTTCAGCGATCCATAGACATCTAAATGGATGAGCTCATGAACTTTTTTGGCTCTTCTTTTCTCATGTGTGAATGAATTTCGATGTTGTTTTCCTTTCTGATAGGCTTCGCAGAACTCAGTATCGGGTCTTGATATCTTTAGACATGTGACTATGTCTTTCTTACACATGTCATACAGGCTCCTCATGTTTAGATGATACATTCTCCTATGCCAGAGTTGATCTTCATTTTTTTATGCATTTAATATGTTATCAGAGTTGCTGATTATCTTGGCTTGGTAGAGGTTTCCTTCTCTGCATCCAACCGTCAACAACTTGTTTGTAGTTTTCTTGATCATGCGACATGTATTGCCATCGAACAAATCTCGAATTCCAAGATCTGCCATCTGGAGACTGATAGTAGATCTTTTCTCAATGAAGACAGATAGAGTGCTCCTGGTAGCTCTGCTTGACCTAACATTGTTCGCAGTTGTAGAGTCCCGATGCCTTTGACATCGTGTCTGCTCCCGTCACCTAGAATCACTGCTTTGTTATTTTTGAGTTCTCTGAAGTCGATCAAGATTTTCTTGTTGCACGTGATGTGTGATGTTGTTCCTGAATCAATGACTACATCGTAGTCTTGTTCAGTATAGCTCGTCGAAGCTTCATCAAGTATTGTGAAGGCTTCATCACCTCTATCTGCATCTTTGGATGACTTTGCAACATTTGCTTTCTCAACCTTGTTCTTTTCTTTTGGGTTGAATCTGCAATCATATGCAGAGTGCTCCTTCTTCTTGCAGTGCATGCAACTCATCACTATTTCAGATACTTTGAAAGATTTGATTTCTAAGAGTGAGGAGCCTAGAGGTGTTCTTAGCCTCATAGATAGTCTTGAGACAATCCCAAGAATCATTCTAAATCAATGCAAAATTGCAAAATTCAAACTCTCTCTCTCTCCCTCTCTCTCTCTCTCTCCCTCTCTCTCTCTCTCTCTCTCTCTCTCTCTCTCTCTCTCTCTCTCTCTCTCTCTCTCTCTCTCTCTCTCTCTCTCTCTCTCTCTCTCTCTCTCTCTCTCTCTCTCTCTCTCTCTCTCTCTCTCTCTCTCTCTCTCTCTCTCTCTCTCTCTCTCTCTCTCTCTCTCTCTCTCTCTCTCTATGCTTGTTTATCGCTCCACCTAGAAAAATGTTTTTTGGTATGAAAGAAGAAATTTTACTCGGACACAGAATATCTAACAGATAGAGGTCGATAAAGATAAAGTCGAGCTTATAAAGAACCTTCTGATACCAACAAATTTACGTGAACTAAGAGCTTTCTTAGGACATGTTGGCTACTATCGAAGATTTATCCAGAATCATGCCTCTATTGTCGTTGCTCTTACACAACTACTTAAAAAAAAAGTGGAATACTTATGGACGAACGAACAGCAGAAAGCGTTCACAGAACTTAAGCAAAGGTTGATCAATGCTCCTATTCTGAGGCCACCAAATTGGGCTATTCTATTTCATAGTTATGTTGATGTTTCTGCATTCGCTATTGGCATTTGTTTGAGCCAGAAGAACGATCAGAAGAAAGACCATCCCATTCAATGATGCAAGTCGACAGCTAAGTGTCTCAGAGAAGAATTATTCGGCCACAGAAAGGGAAGCACTCGGAATAATTTTTACTATTAAAAAATTTCAGCATTATTTGCTGGAATATGCCTTCATTTTCCATGTTGATCATTATGCTCTAAAGTATCTCGTGAACCAGATTTATCAGGACAAATTGCTCGACGGGTTCTACTGTTGCAAGAATTTACTTATCAAGTAGAACTTTGTCAAGGAAAATATCATACGAATGTTGATTATCTATCGCGACTCAGCACAGGAAAAGTTGAAAAACCAATAAATGATAGTTTTTCAAACGAAATTGTATTCAAAATTTCTTCTACGAATTCGTTATATTCTGATATCATTACTTATCTTAAGGATCAGATATATCTAGATGGATATGATTTGGAGAAAAAGACAGTTTTTCAATATAAGATAGCACCTTATACTATTGTTAACAATGTCCTGTACAAGCTTGGTGCTGATCATCAATTAAGAAAATGTCTCAAAATTGAAGATATTAAAAAGGTTGTACAAGCCTTACATTCAGAAAATGCTGGCAGACACTTTGTTTTAAAGAACATTGTTAGTAAAATATTGACTGCCAAGTACTAGTGGCCAACTACGTTCAAGAATGTATCGAATTATATACGATCGTGTGATCCATGCCAAAGATCTGGAAAGCCAACAAAAGCAATGAATTGGTCGTTGACACCAATCCTACCTCTTGCACCATTTGAAAAGTGGGGGATTGACTTTGTCAGTCCAATCAAGCCTGTGACTTGACACACTAAGTGTTGTTATATTCTGGTTACGACAGATTATGCCACAAAGAACGTTGAAGCAAAAGCAACGAAATGAAACGATGCAAAAACTGTCGCAGCATTCTTATTCAAATCTATAATCACAAGATATGGTTGTCCTCTTGAATTAGTAAGTGACCATGGTACACATTTTTTAAATGACACAATACGGCTGCTGACAACGTATTTTCTGATTAAACACAGAAAAACAACCTCTTATAATCCAAAAGCAAACGGGTTGACTGAGAGAGCAAATGGAATACTTTACAAGATCCTGAATAAGATTAAAATTGCACATGCGACTGATTGGGATCAAAAATTACCTTCAGTTCTATGAGCTTATCGAAACACAGAGAAGATCACAATGAAACAATTACCATATTTTCTTACTTATGGTATGCATCCTATCTTACCTATTGAATTTGAGGTGCCAACTTTTCGTATACAAGCTCAACGAAAAGATGCAGAATGTATCAATGAAAGGTTGACGACTATTGACGAACTATCTAAAGCTCGTGCAAACTCACGAAAACTAACAAAGCAAATCCAAGAACAATGAAAGAAAAAATATGATAGTTGTATCAAAAAAAGTGATCTTAAAGCTGATGACTTTGCGCTGATCTATGATAGTCGACATCAAAAGTTCCCTAGAAAACTTCATATGAGATGGCGGACCTTATAAAGTTATTGAGTGTTCGAGAATGGTTCTGTTCAAGTACAATCACTTGAAGGTGAACTATTACTGACTCAAATGGATGGGTCCAGGCTCAAGAAATATTATCTTTTTTTTTTCTCGTACCTTATTTAGAATTTTTCGTGAATTTTCTACCACTTTCTAGCATTCATTTTCTAGCATCCTTCTCCAATTTTTCGAGAAATTTTCTAGCATTTTTCTTCAATTATTTTGAGTGATTTTTTCTACTATATTTTTTATTTTTGAGAATATTTCGAGAAATTTTCTAGTATCTTACTAAAAATCTTTTTAAGAACTTTTTATTAGTTTTTCTATCATTTTTTTAAGGATCTTGCTAGAATTTTTTGCCAATCTTTCTAGTATATTTTCGAGAATCTTTCGAAAATCTCTCGACCTACTTTTTGTAGTCATCTATTAAAGATGATGGCCACATGGTCATCATTATTCACACGTGTGTACGCCTACACCTAAAAACGTATATTACTTTTATTATTTTCTTTTCACAAACAGTCTTACTACCATTAAGATTGTCTGTCACATCATATTATAAAACTATGAGCCATGCACGCCATTAATAAAGGAAGTGACAAATGTCACAGAACCATGATCCTCTCCACCCTTCCACTGCATAACATAGTCATTTTCTATTTTCCTCCTCACACTTTCTTCTTGCGTTTTTTATGCTTTCTTACTTTTATTTGCGATCACTATCTTTGCAATCACGCCTTCTATCATGAACTATTGCGATCTTTGAAGCCTTCGTCTCTTATTTGACCAAATGGCTTTAGGATCAAGCTTTTCAATTACTTGGAAAATATGTGCAGGAATGCGCTTGGCATCAATCCAGTCCCTTCTGGATCAATGTAGGTTGGGAAGTTTGAAAGTGGAACCTTCAGTCATTCTGTCTGAAGTCGGTACTGAGTTTGTTTATTCCATCAACTCAGTATCTGAAGCAAATTTTAAAGTTCATGTGCGAGGCAAGTTCTTCACTATTTCAGAAGAATTGTTCACTTTTGTTTTGGGAGTACCACTCGATGATAATATTATTTCTACAAGCTGAGATACAGTGGACAAAAACACCTATTTTTTCAGCAATTGTTTCGTACCCACCAAGGGCTACAAAATTTTTATGATCAAGGATGCTACATTGAAATTGTTTTGTAAATACACCAATCAAGTTATATTTTTGACAAATGCTGATGCTACTATCTCGGTTCAAAATTTTGGGTATTTATTGGACGCTCTAGCCGGCAATCCTATATGCTTTGACATTATTGCATACAAGGCCTTTCTGAGGTGGATCAAACACCAAAAGTTTTCTACAATAGGAGCGCATGTTTCGCGACTATGCAAAAATTTTGGGATCTTAAGTGACCAGGAGAAAAGTTTGTTGATGGGAAAGTTGTTGCCTCCAATACCAATTGACCTATTTAGCCTCCTGACCATTCCTAGCACAACAACTACAGCAGCAGTTGCACCAACAATTCTAGTAGCAGCTACAACCGCTATGGAGATTGATGGTGTAGCTTCTCAGAAGGATGCAGTTACTATCACTACCATGGACATAGATGGAGCTGCTGCTACATACTCAACAAAGCCAGCCTCTGCTTCAACCTCACAGAAGCAGAAAAGTTCAAGCGCCTCGAATGAAGATGCAACTCAGTCTAACACACCAGGCAAGGCTCGAGCAGCTGTA
This sequence comes from Diphasiastrum complanatum, assembly GCA_029204225.1. Taxonomy (NCBI): domain Eukaryota; kingdom Viridiplantae; phylum Streptophyta; class Lycopodiopsida; order Lycopodiales; family Lycopodiaceae; genus Diphasiastrum; species Diphasiastrum complanatum. Next base: position 8,980,415 of record CM055094.1, on the reverse strand, counting down.
GTAGGCGACACTAGGGTAGCTGACGACCAAGAAGATGAACCTGACAACCAGCCTCAATGGTTCCGTACCATGACCGAGAGAGCCAAGAATCTAGTAGCTAAAATTTACGAATATGATAAATATCATCAGAAGACCACCACGGAGCTCGTTCGCTCAGAGAAAAAGTTCATAGACTCTCTTAAGGAGTCTTACGAGAAGATCGACTCGCTCGAATCAGAAAACAACTAGCTGATCAAACGAAATCGTTCTCTCAAAACACAGCTTCATACCACAATAAAAGAAGCTAATTTTTTGAAGAAAGATAATAAGACAATTCAAGCGAAGTCTGTTAATTATCAGACTACTATTCATTCCTTGAAACAACAGGTGCAGATCGCGAATAAAGACAATGTCGCTCTCCAAAAATTACTACAAGAACAGTGAGCGACAAGAATAAAGACAAAAACTGTGCTTGCTCTATGCAGCAATGCAGGTTCTATCACAATAGACCTTTCGAAGCTGAACCAGCTCCAAGGCTAGATGCTTGATAATTTTCGAGTCGAGTTTCTACAGCAGAAGCAGAATGACATCATTCAATATGACTTGCAGTGGGTCCTACCATTAGAGAAAATTTGAGCACAAAAGAGGCCTTTCTCAAAAGTTTCTTCCACATGTTCCAGTCAAAACACTCAAATTTGAAATCTACGTAACATAGCTCCTTCAAATTGATTTTTTTTTTAAAAAAGAACTATAATTTTGAATCGGCAGCAGCTCGTAAAGAAGCCATTTTATTTATAGTATAGTATGTAACTCAGCAAAAAACAGTGTAACTTTTGAATGACAACTCGGATTGAGACGATTACGATGCCATTAGAAAGCCCTCGATGAGAGCTTTTCAACGACACCCAACATGTGTTGGCTGATTTTGATGAATCCCCAAGATACTCGGACAGAGCAACTCAAGAGCACCTCTCACCTTAGACCGAAGAGGTCTCTGAGAAGACGAGACTAATGAAGACTGAGAGCTGAATATGAGAGCCAAGGAATACTAGTTAGTAATGACAAGTAAGAACTATGTAAGCCTCATGGTGAATCCCGAAAGATGGAATGACCATGTAGGAACTAGTATTTCTAGGCAAATGTAATAAATGCAAGTAGACCCCTCTTAAAGAAAGTAGAGTGAGCCACCTTTTGATGGTGACCTCTAGTGGAGAGCATTATTCCACTTGTAATTTGTGAAATGTGGAAATTCCACTAGGATGCCACCTAAGTTGCTCTCTTGCTTATTTAAGAGACTCCCTTTTTGCGAAGAGGAGCTTTTTGTGATTTGTATCAACTCCATGCTGAAATGAGAAGAGCGTTCACGAGTTTGGTGCAACCATTGAGCTCCTTGTTCATGCTTGTTTCTTGAGTGATGCATTTATGATCTTGCCCTTCCCTCCCTTTGTGTGTGGTTGTGGACTGCAGAGTGGATTAGATTTGCTGCTTTTTAGAGTGGATTAGTTTTCTTGCTTTATTGTGGATTAATCTAGAAACCAGCATTCAAGTAAACTAAATAGGCTGGATCTATGGTGTGATTCTTGCATATCTCTGTACAGTCCAGTTCTTGATGTTCTTGGGATGTCCAAGAATCAATAGACTGGTTGGTTTCTTGATTCTTGGACTTCTAGCATGCTGTAGTTTAGTTCTTGTTTCTTGTTTATCAGTTTATGCAAATGTAGCTCAGTTCAGTGTAGTGTAGGCTCTGATTTCAATCCGTTTTTAGAGTAAGTAGCAGTAGAAACTACCAAACGTTCATTGGTTTGCATGTTGAGCGTTTTTGGCTTGCATCCTATGTAGAATGTAAGTGCGTTCAAGAGTGATGTCCTTAAGTAATCCTCTGATAGGTAGGACAATAAAAAAAAATACTACAATGAAACTCTGTCCCTTCTACCTGGGTTGGCATCGTAAAATCAAGAAACCATCTAATGAATGCCATGAAACTTGATAACAGGTAGAAACAGTTTTGAAAAAGTGGCCAGAAGAAACGATAAACAACAGGTCCTCTGGAGCAGAGAATTTGTCAACATTTGGCGCCGTTGCTACTTGAATCCCAATGCATACTACATCCAACAGCACAGCAACAAAGTCCACACTCAGATTATTGCACACACACTCCAATTCTTTCACCACATCTGAGTTTATGCAACTGAACAGAGCCACTTCAATGGCTATCTCCTCACCCACATCCACAGGCTCTTCGAATCGCAAATTCGTTGTTCTTGCAAACACAATAACAGACCTGGATTCGATTCTTCTCAAGCTCACGCTCCTCCCATTTCTCACACTTGAAATCTCAACTGGAGCCCCAGATTCGAATCTCAACCGACACACACTGTCTGATCTCAACTGACGGTCATCCGTTACATCTCGACTGACGATGATCTATTGAGATCTCAACCGACACATTGCATCAAATCTCAACCGAAGCCATCCTCTCAGATCTCAACCGATGTGCTACACTCAGATCTCAACCGACAGTTAGTATTAGATATCAAATGATGGCCACTGTCAAATCTCAACCGATGGCCTCAGTCAGATCTCAACCGATGCCCACTATCTAATCTCAACCGATGGCCTTCAATTAGATCTCAACCGACGGCATGTATCAGATCTCAATCGACGGCCTGCTTCAAATCTCAACTGACAGACAGTCTCAGATCTCAACCGAGACACTCTGTCAATTCTCAACCGACAGCCAACAACATGATCGACTCAAAACTGGTCAACTGTGCTTGAAAAAGATATCGGGTTGACCAAGTGTTGATCGACCAAAATTTTGACTGGCCATAACTTCTTCACCGTAGCTCGGAACTGGGTCATGTTGGATGTCATTGAAAAGCTTTTGTCGAGGGCTTTCTAATGGCACCGTTATTGTCTCAATCTGAGTTGTCAAAAGTTATAAATTCTTTTGCAGCCATAGACTATACTATGTACATAACAGCTAGCCATTGAAGACTGTGTGGGCAGGACTGCGGGCAGAAAAAGATTTTATTTGAATCTTTTACATTGCCAAATCCTACGTGGCAATCCTTATAGGGCCCTTTCCAAGGCCAAATTTTCTCTAATAAACCTCACCTTAGACCGAGGAGGTCTCTGAGAAGATGAGACGAACGAAGACTGAGAGCCGAGTATGAGAGCCGAGAAATGCTAGTTAGGAATGACAAGCAAGAACTGTGTAAGCCTCACGGTGAATCCCGAAAGATGGAATGACCATGTAGGAACTAGTATTTCTAGGCAAAGTAATAAATGCAAGTATCTCTCTCTTAAAGAAAGTAGAGTGAACCGCCTTTTGATGGTGACCTCTAGTGGAGAGCATTATTCCACTTGTAGTTTGTGTAATGTGGAAATACCACTAGGATGCCACCTAAGAAGCTCTCTTGTTTATTTTAGAGACTCCCTCTTTGTGAGGAAGAGCTTTTTGTGTATTGTATCAACTCCATGCTGAAATGAGAAGAGCCTCCACGAGTTAGGTGCATCCATTGAGCTCCTTGACCATGCTTGTTTCTTGAGTGATGCATTCATGATCTTGCCCTTTCATCCTTTGTGTGTGGTTGTGGATAGTAGAGTGGATTAGATTTCCCGCTTTCCTAGAGTGGATTAGTTTTCATTTCTTGTTTGTGGATTAATGTAGGAATCAGCATTCAGGTAAACTAAATAGACTAGAAATGTGGTATAAATCTTGTATATCCTCCAACATTCTAGTTCTTGATGTTCTTGGAATGTCCAAGAATCAAAAGACTGGTTGGTTTCTTGATTCTTGGACTTCTAAATTGCTGTAGATTAGTTTCTTGTTTAAGTTCTGTGGATTAATGCAAGTGTAGCTTAGTTTTAGAGGGGTTAGAATCTGTTTGTAACTCGTTTGTGGAGTAGGTAGTTGTAGAAACTGTTGAATGTTCATTTGGGCTGCATGTTGATCTGTAAATGAATGTTCATGGCTTGCATCTATGTCTGAGTGTGAGTGCTTTCAAGAGAGAACGACCTTGAGTGTCCTCTGACAAGCAGGACATAAACTACAACGTTAATCAGTCTATTTCTGCCTGGCCTGGGCATTGTAACAAATAAGAAACAGCTAATTAATGCCCAAATGAGCCTAGTAACAGGCAGAGATAGTTCTGAAACTAAGAAGAAATAAAGGAGCCAATAAACAGATCCTCCCAAGCAGAGGATCTGTCAACACCTTGAATTCCCTAAAATTAGCAAAAGCATCTGATTTCTTGCTTATGAAATAAATCCAAATGCATATGCTATAGTCATCAATGAAGGTAATAAAGTAGTAGCAGCCACTAAAAGATCTAGTCTATATTGGTCCACATAGATCACTATGGACAAGATCTAGGATGCCACTGGCTCTCCTTGCTCCACTTTTGGAAAACCTCTCTCTGTGTTGTTTTCCCAAAATACAACCTTCACATATTTTTCCTTCAAAAGAAATATCAGGCAATCCAATAACTAGATTGCCTCTTTTGAGAATCTATAAACTTTGAGCACTAATATGACCAAATCGTTGATGCCAAAGATCACTTTGGCTATCAATAATGCTTACCATAGCTTGAGCAAAAGATTTCACATTCAATTTATAGAGTCAATTTCTATTGACTCTAGCTCCTATCACTTTGTAGTGATTATTGATGTCCTTGACGAGACATTTAGCGCTATCAAACTCAACCTTGAGTTGTTGATCAACCATCATGTCCCAACTAATAGTAGATTGTTGGCTAAACCAGGTACATATTACACGTTGCTTATCTGCTTTATCATCCCGCTAGCTAGCTTCACTAGTACCACTCCAAAACCTTTAATAGGTAGCAATTGCCATCAACTTGTCCAACTTCATTGCCATTGTGGATTTTCTTGAATTCCAAAAACCACTCCTTCTTCGAATTCATATCTTGGACGCTCCACTATTGATGTACCAGGTATCCTTGGCTTCGTCATTTATCATTAGTGTTGTAATGAACAAGTTTGAACTCTCACCTACATCATCCTCGTATTGATCATCATCAAATTGATGTTCATCAGCATAATTGCCTACCAGCCATTTGCCTTTCTACTGAGCTGACTCATTTTGTTTCTTGAAGCACTCACGTTCTCAATGACCAGGTTTGTTGCAATATCGACAATTCTCAGGTTTCTTCTTTCTTGGATTGCCATGTCCTTGGCCTCGACCTTGATGCCAATTGCCTCGATTTTTTTTTAGCACTAGATTGTTCTTGGAATTGTTGAAATGATTCACTATTTGAGTTTCCACCTATTGATTGGTGTCTTCCACGACCAAATCTGCCACCACGTCCTCTGACTGCAAGAGATTGATCATATTGCGATGACTCAAGTTCTCTTGACGTTGTTGTTCCTGCAAAAGCAATCCACCTAACTCTTTGTAGATTGGAAGATTCTCCCGTGTGAGCTGACAGCTCAACGAGCTTGGAGTCGTAGACTTCAGACCCAGCTGAAACAAGCAACAACGGAAAGTAATTGATTATTGATTAGTTAATTAGCCTTAACTAGTCTTTTGATTCTACATTTAACCGTCTTGTAAACTCCACATTGTGGAGGTATAAACTATCCTCACTAAATCATAACTGGAGTGAAGAGAGATCTGAATTTGACAATCTGTAAGAGACAGTAAGAGAGATAGGTAGTGAGTAGAGCAGAAAAAAAATACTAGAGTTGTGCATGAAAGTCTGCCAACAAGCATAACACAGCGAAAGAGCGGAGAGACATTCTGCCAATGAGTGAGACATTGACGATCTCACTCTAAAGTAAAATCGATAATATAGTCACTCTATTTTCGTGCATCTCATTGTCTTTGACGTCGTTTGTCTTGATTTCTATAATGAAATGCGTTCTGTGATGTGCAGTCGCATGTTTGGGTTCCTGTAAAGCTTCCGCGCAAAGAGAAAATTCAAAGACACAAAATCGTTTGCAATTAAGAAAGCGAAAACAAAAACAAAGAAAGAAAAAGTTTCGCTTTCACGACATGGTATCAGAGCCCACAGGTTATCACTATTGATATCCCAGCAGTGATTCTTCTAGACAACACAATATGGCTACAACAATCTAGACAAGAGTAGCAATTAGTCTTGATGGCGCAAATTACAGAATCTGGAAATTCAAAATCAAAACACTTTTGAAGGCCGAAGGCATCTGGTTGATGACCGAACTCTCAGAGGTGCAGCCTCCAGAAAAAGACCCGAGGAGAGTTAAATGGATCAGAAAATATGAGTGCACAATGGCGATCATCGTTTTGTCCATAAATGAAGATCTACTCATGCAGATTGAAGACTGTGAACGCAGCCATGCAGCGTGGGAAAGGTTAGAATAGAAGTATGAAGTGAGGACTGCAGCTTCAGTCATGCACCTTCACAATCAACTGCAATCCATACAATGGGATGGCAATCAGTTGGATCAGCATGTTGAGAAGATCAGAACGATATTTGCTCAACTTGCTGCATCAAGACAGGAGCACCAAGTCCCAGCACCACAACAGCTGATGTACTTCATGAAATCTCTATCGACGTCCTATCAGCCGCTGAGAATGCTCATATTGAGTCTACCAGATATGACATTCGACAAAGCAGTCAGTCTTGTCACTGATGAGAGACTAATGAGACGAAGGAGAGGGAAGCAGTGATCAAGAGAAGGCTCTCTTTATGAAAGAGACGATGAAGAACAAGAACAAGCCAAGATTTGAGAAGACGAAGTCCTCGAATCAACAATCCTCTTCCTGCGATCACTGCCACAAACCAGGCCATATGGCCAACAAATGCTGGCTCAATCCAGCAATACCTTGGATGCACCGCAAGAAGAAAGGGCATTCTGCATACGATTGCAGATTCAACCCAAAAAGAAAGAACAAAATTGAAAAAGCTAATGTTGCAGATTCATCAAAGGATGCTGACGAAGGTGACGAAGCTTTCACGATACTCAATGAAGCTTCAACAAGCTACTCTGAACACGACTATGATGTAGTCATTGATTCAGGAGCTATATCTCACATAACCTATAGCAAGAAGATCTTGATCAACTTTTGCGAACTCAAAAACAACAGAGCAGTGATTCTAGGTGATGGGAACAGACACGATGTCAAAGGCATCGGCACTCTACAGCTACTAACATTGTCTGGCCAAGCAGAGCTGCCAGGAGCACTCTATGTACCCTCACTCAGAAAAGATCTGCTATTTGTCTCCAAGATGGCAGATCTAGGCATTCGAGTTTTGTTCGACGGTAACACATGCCGCATGATCGAGAAGATGACAAACAAGTTGCTGACGGTCAGATGCAGAGAAGGAAACCTCTACCAGGCCAAAATAATCAGCAACTCTAATAGCATATTAAATGCATCAGAAAATGAAGATCAACTCTAGCATAGGAGAATGTATCATCTGAACATGCGGGGCGCCCTGTATGACATGAGCAGAAAAGACATAGTCACAGGTCTCAAGATTTCAAGGCCCAAAATTGAGTTTTGTGAAGCTTGTCAAAAAGGCAAGCAACATCGGAATCCATTCACACATGAGACAAGGAGAGCCAAGGAAGTTCTTGAGCTCGTCCACTCTGATGTCTATGGACCGATGAAGATGGATTCGCTCTCAAGTTTGAGATATTTTTTGACGTTCATAGATGATTACAGCCGGATGACCGTGATCTACTACTTAAAGAAGAAATCTGAAGTGTTTGATTCCTTCAAAAAGTTTGTGGCATTCGCAGAGCGACACACCTCGAAAAAGACACGGATCCTTAGATCTGACAATGGAGGTGAATACAAAAGCAAAGAATTCACAAAATTCTATGAAGAACAGGGGATAGAACACCAGTTCACTCCTGCTTACACACCAGAATACAATGATGTTGCAGAAAGAAGAAACGGAACGTTAGTCGAAGGATCCAGATGCATGATGGCATAGGCTCAATTGCCAAGTCAGTTCTAGGCTGAGGCAATAGCTACAGCTGTACACCTGCAGAACAAATCTACAACGACAACACTGGAAAACAAAACACCATATGAAATGTGGACAGGCAGAAAGTCTGATTTGTCATACGTACGTGTGTTTGGATGTGCAGCATACAAGCACATTCCAAAAGAAAAAAGAAGCAAGCTCGATGACAAATTAGAACAAACAATGTTGGTGTTGTAGAGAGGATGGGTGAGGCCTATATATAGAATTTTTTTGATAGGAATTTGCAAATTCACCCAAAATTCATCCTAAGTGCCCATGATTTCTTAGTGAGGTCTGCGAATTTCGAGGCACTGTTCTGAGAGTCGGCGAATTCTTATAAGTGATTTTTTGTACAAAATGAGTAAAATTGTCTGACAGTACAAAAATTGGTCTGATCAAAATTCGTGGATAGGACAGAGAATTCGTGGAAATAATTTTGAGGCTCAATGAATGACCTACGAATTCTTTCAGTGAGGACCTGATATAAAAAACTGATTTTTTCTATTTCTAGAAAGTTTGACTCTGAGATAGAATTCGTGGAGGCAATAAATGAATCGTGGATAGTAAACATGGATTTGAACAAGGATTGATCTTTGATAGATCTAGCCTCAATGAAGCCAACGATTTCCTAAAACCAAGATTTGGTTGGAAAACAATGGATTTTGACAATATATCAAGGTGTTTTCAGAAAATCTAAGGAGGGTTAGAATTCGTGGAGGTGATAGAATGGAAGATCAGTGTCTATTATGGTTGTAGATAGCTTGACAAATTATGATTTACTTGTTAGGTAAAAAATAATGTCACTTGGGCCACTTCTTTCAAAGAAAATGCCCAAGTTGACACTTTTGTTGCTTCCCCCCGACTTGATAGATTGCTCAGTAGCTCTTGGAGGACCTAGAGAGACGTCTTGTGCTGCAGTGTGAAGAGGAAAAGCAAGCAAGCATACACATAAGCATGCTAATCAAAAAATGAAAGACAAAGAAAGCTATGTAGAAAAAAACTTAAAAAGCGGCAACGGCACCAATGTTGGAAGTAATTCTAGTTTATACGATGGCTAGCTCTACTCATGGATGTATTATAGTGTAGAAGGGTTTTTTCCACTTTCTAAGATCTACATGAAGCTTACCATGGAAATGAAAAGTGCAAACAAAAGGGAAATGAGAGCACCAAGGCTTCCCATCGGGTGCTCAGAATGAAAGCAAACTAAGGTTCAGCTAAGGCTTTCCCAAATAGCCAATACCTAGTAAGAAATACATTGCGGCTAATACTAAGCAAATAAGCAATAATGAACATGCCACAACAAAAACTGATGAAAAGGAGGTAGTGGAGGCCTGAGCACCTTTCGTCAAGCTATGCACCTTTCCAAAGGAAACACAATGAAATACAAGATAATCACAAAGTAATTTGTCATAATCTCAAAGTGATCCATACATGAGAAATACCTCTCCTCTTATAGCAAGGGCAATTTAAATAGCCCATCTACAAACAACCTCGCTAACTCTGGAGCTCTAACGGTTGTTTTGGTCAGAATAAAATGAGCCATTTTGGTCAAACGGTCAACTGTGACCCATATACCGTCATTACCCTTTTGGGTTTTAGGCAGGACTACTATAAAATCCATGGAGATACTCTCCCATTTACCAGCTGGTATATCTAAGGGTTGTACTCCTGCCTTTAAATGTTCTACTTTGTTTACCTGACATTTCTAGCAACTGGTTACATATTGCTGGATTTCCTTTTTCATATTGGCCTACGAAGAAGCTCATAGGTCTAACTTGGGACTTAAGAGCTTAAGATTACTTAGAATCTTTCTAAGCTTAAGTTTCTTAAGCCTAAGTTTAAGTTATTTTATTATTTTTAAGCTTCTACTCATGGACTTACAAAACACATGCCATAGTAGAAGTTTATTGGCAAATACTCATGCGTGGGCTTATAATACACATGCCACGGAGTTTTATTTTATTTTTTATAATTTTCATTGTGTTTGCACAGTTGCTAACATCAAAGCCATGGATGAAGAGATGGAGTCAATTGCTAAGTATGGCACATGAGACTTGGTAGAACCACTAGTTGGTAAGAAACCCATAGGTTGCAAATGGATATATAGGCTAAGTACCATGTAGATGGAAGTATAGCAAAGCACAACACAAAATTGGTGATCAAGGGTTATTGCGCAAAGTAAAGGCATCGACTACGATGATACCTTTGCACTATTGTGTAAGTGGAATGCTTTATGTTTGCTTGTTGCTTAAGCTTCACATTTTGGTTGGCATTTACATTAGATGGATGTGAAATCTGATTTCCTAAATGGTAACTTGGAAGAAAAGGTGTTCATGGAACAATCCTAAGGCTTTGTAACAAAAGGATAGGAGCATAAAGTATGTCGCTTGAAGAAAGCACTTTATGGTCTCAAACAGGCACCACATGTGTGGTATAGACGGATTGATGTCTACTTTCATCCGAAGGGGATGGTGGGAACACACTATGATCCAAATCTCTATGTCTTATGCTTTGATGGTATGATTGGTTTGCTTGCTCTTTATGTTAATGACTTGATTATTACAAAACATAATCAAGAGATGATATATATAATCAAGAAGAATCTCATGAATCAATTTGAGATGACAGATCTCAACCTAATGCATTATTGATTTGGAGTGGAGGTGTGGAAAAAAGGACATGAGGTGGGTCTAACATAGATCAAGTATGTTAGAGTTTTGTTGCACAAGTTTAGGCTACAAGATTGCAAGCCAGTGAACACTCACATTGAATCAGGTAAAAAGCTTTCTAAGCTGGATTAGTCATAGCCATTTGATGCTACGCTATATAGGCAATTAGTATGGAGCTTGATTTACCTTATCACGACTAGGCCAGATATATGCTATGTTGTGGGTATTGTAAGCTAGTTTATGGCAGAACCTACGGAAACACATCTGGAAGATAGCCAAACGCATTTTGCGATATGTCAAAGGTACTTCATGATTATGGCTTGGTGTACAGAAAGCAAGAAAGTTTACTTGAGTTATGTGGCTATGTGGATGTGGATTGGGGATGTGATTGTGATTGTAGATTTACCACAGGGTATGTGTTTCAGTTTTGTGACAGTTGTTTTTCCTGGTCTAGTAAGAGGCAAAGTATAGTTAAGCAAAGTATAAGGCAATGTGTAGCACAACATAGGAAGCTATTTGGTTGAGACAAATCTTGGATGAGATGGACATGAAGCAAAAAAAAATCTACAACTATACATATAAATAGTCATAGTGGCATTCAACTAGTAAAAAATCTGGTGTTTCACGTGAGGACCAAACACATCAAGATTCACTATAACTTCATACGTGAAATGTTGCTGAGTAAATAAATAAATATTGTTTATTTGAGTATAGATAAGCAATTAGCTGACATTTTCACTAAGCCACTCGTTAAAGAAAAGTTTGATAAGTTTAGATCAAAACTTTCTGTACTTAAAGTTTGTTAATTTTGATGCTATGTACATGAATGTATGAAAAGTAGATTCTACTTTTAAGGAGAGAGTTAGAATAAAAGAAGAATTATTGTTTCATTGTACTGTGGGTCCAATTGGTGGATTAGGACCAGTTCGCCTCAAGTCGACGGGACACGCATCCTATCAATGGCAACCTGGGCCATGCATGGGTTTCCAAAAAGAAAGCTATATATACAATGTACTTAAGTTTTGAAAATATAGTTGCTATGTGAGCTTGGTGTGGGAGAGTGCTTTGTAAGTGAATGTTACTGTGTTTCATGATAAACAAATTCAAATTTTTCTCTACATTGCTTAAACTGTCAACAACAAAGTCATTCCTGGACATCATGCCTCAAGCCATTGAATAAACAAATTATGGCTTTGGTATCTAAACTTGATTCCACTTAATCTATGACATATAGGTCATAATGAGTCCGTACCACACACACGTAGGGTTGGAATTCCATGTTTAATCAATGGTTTTGATTGCTCTTAATTGTGGGATCCAATATTGCTTTTCTAGATCAAGATCTTGTGACTAGTTTTGCAATAGATAGGTGTATCAATCAATCAATCACTCTTGGGGCCTTATGTAGGTTCATTTATGGTCCTTTGTACTGTACTTTCAACATGGTATCAGAGCCAAATACAAGAGGATAATCATTGATCAAAGGAAAATCCATTTTTTAGCAAGTTGTTGCTTGAAAGCTAGTCTTGAGAGGGTAAGTTCAAATCAAGTCTTAGGTTGAACATTTGGTCACCTTTGGCTTCTTCTTTGTGAATGCTTCCTCAGGTGTTATTTTTGGTATGGCAATGGTAGGACTTCTATTTTGAAGATAGACTGTCGTGCTACATGCTTCTGACCAAAAATCTTTTGGTAATTTCATCTCAACTAGCATAGATCTGGCACTTTCCACAATCGTACGATTTTTGCGCTCAACTACACCATTGAGAGCAGGAGTATGAGCTTGCGTAAATTGTCTTTTAATCCCACATTGATCACAAAAATCATTGAAGTCATTAGACTTATACACTCACCTCCACTATCTGATCTTAGGACTTTGATCTTCTTACCTGTCTGATTTTCGACCAAGTTTTTGAAGTTCTTGAAGTTATCAAAAGCATCTGATTTATTCTTCAAGAAGTAGATCCACGTCTTACGTGACATATCATCAATAAAGATCATGAAATAGAAGGCTTTTCCTAAGGACATGGTCCTCATAGGCCCGCATAAATCTGTGTGGATTAAATCCAGGATGTTCTTTGCTCTTGCAACACCCCCTTTATTGAACTTCTCTCGATGCTGCTTTCCATATACACAAGATTTGCACATCGATTTCAAGTGATCTTCTATGGTAGGTAGTCTTGTTACCATCTCCAATTTTCTCATCAACCTGAGGCTTCCCAAGTTCAAGTGACCAAGCCTCTTGTGCCACAACTCAGTTTGCGAAGGAACGGATGATACAAGTCCATGTTGCCCCTTGATTGTAGCATTCAACCTGTACAATTTTGTATTGGGCTCTCTTACTCTATTTGCAATAAGTTTGAACTTTTGGTTCGCATCCTTCACAAAGCAACGATCATAGGCGAGTTCTACTTTCAACTTTTGATCAGTAATGACTCCAACAGAAAGTAGATTTTTCTTCAAACCTGGTACGTAAAGTACCTCCCTGATCATCCTGATTTTTCCATTAGGCAGTTGGATTGAAACTGTGCCTATCCCCTTGATCATGCACACCTCACCATTTGCTTGTGAAACAAATGTTCCATTATCCAACACCTTCAAAGTACTGAAATAATTCTTGTTACCTGTCATGTGTCTTGTGGCTCCTGAGTCAATATACCAAGCTTGATCATCTTGATTAGATGACAATGCAGATATGAAGATGCTAGAGTCTTCAATCTCACCTTCATCGACAAGGTTACCTGTTTGTTTTGGTTTTCCCTTGCTTTGTTCCGCCAGGAATTTGCGACATTCACTCTTCCAATGGCCCTTTTTACCACAATGGAAGCACTTGCCTTTCTTCTTAGTTTTGCTGGAAGATCCCTCATCCTCCTGAGACTTGGCAAATTGCTGCTTAGTCTTCTTCTTGCCCTTGCCCTTGCCTTGTTTTTGGTGTGTCGCAAGTGCCTGATCATCAGTATTTTGACGTCTAGCTTTCACCATTTCTCGTCGTTGCTCTTCCTACATCAAGATTCCTGTGAGCTCGTCAAAGGTTGGCAATCTTTCTCTTGATGCTATTCCGCTCACAAACATCTGATAGAATTCTACAATGCCGCATAATGCATTATGCACCAGCTCCACATCACGTATGCGCTCTCCAATAGAATGCAGGTCATCTCTCATTGTCTTGATTTTGGTCATGTACGTCTGAATGTGCTCTCCTTGCTCCATGCGGGCACTGTTCAACTTTGACTTTAGAAACATGATTTGACGTCTCGAACTGCTCCTTTAGCACATCCCATGCTTGTCTGGGTGTAATAGCATCACAAATGTGGGTAATGATGTGATCCTTCACTGACAAGTTAATGAAGGTCAAAGCTTTTCTCATCTTTTTGTCGAACACTTTGATGTCTGCTTCATTTGGCGGCCTTCTCTCATCACCTGTGACGACTTCCCACACATCTTTTTCCATTAGTATGTTTTTCATTTTGAATTTCCACACTGCATAGTTGGAAATCCCGTCCAATTTGCTACTTTCACTCAAAATGGACTTCTCCCATGTTTGCCATCGCAAAACTGCTTGAAACTTCTGCCTTAGACTAAGAACAGTATGTCGAGGCCAACAGTGATGTCAGAAGTTGAAAATAACGACCTGCACTTTTTTTCTTACCAGGCCACTTGCCGCTTTTCCACCAATTTGAAAGCCAAATCGACGTCGCCTTCCGAAATGCACTCAGTCGTCAACTCCCAACAACATGCCCAGTGGAATGGTGAAACTACTTCTGGCGTACTCCAAACACTTTCTCCACTGCAACCACTCTATTTTGCTATACCGTACTTGCAGGTACAGTCCGGGTGCCCTTCGTTTGGAGGTTATAGCCTTTCGTTTGGGTCAAAACGGGCAAAGGACCCAAAAATAGGGACTTTTCTAGCTTTTGAACTGTTTTTTCACTTTGAAGAAACTTCACTCTTCACTTGTGAAGGGACCCAACTCAACTTTCAGTATGAAAATTTTTGAAGAAGTTGAAGGCCAGAATGCACTTCAATTCTTTAGGGCCCTGTTCAAAGCTCATCCAATGGCTAAACCAAATCTTGTGGTTCAAATTTCTCTCCCATCACAGATTCTGGATCGTTGATTCATTTGACACCTCATCTAAAGGTTCAAAGTACATCTGGGCATCGAACCATACTCTTGCAGACGCTATGGTCTTCAATACACTAAGTTGTTCATCGCGTTGGGCGCGCGAACAGCCCGCGACCTCCCTGCCTGCAGCCACGTCTCCCTTCTCTGAAAACTATCAGATTAAGCTCTCCTATGGATCATTTTGAGCATGATCTGAGGCCTGGAGCAGGCTCATCCTACTGAACCCATGACTGTAGAGTGTTCAGTCAGGAAATTCCGTGGAGAAACGGTGATTTTAACTCAACTTGACAAAGTGGCTTTTTCACCTTTTTATCGCAAATCTGCTAGGTTAACTGTCTGGAGACAAATCTCTGACACAAACCTCAGAATCTCTCCATGGCTGATTGACAGTGTGATTAGCTTCCTTCCTGTCCTTACGGCATCCAAAACGGTGCACAAACAGCGAAGAAATCACCAGTTATGTATAAAAACCGTAACCCCAAGTCCGGTTTCAATTTTCAGCTGGCTTCGTAATTGTCAATTTTTCACCAATTTTTTCCCTGTCTGATGCTATGCACAGGCTAATAATCCCTCTATTGAGCTTAGCAAGCCTCTATAAATTAGAAACTGTGCACCAGTGCTTCTCTTTCCGTCTTCAACCCGCCGTAAAACCCCGAACTCTCAGAAGACAGTTCTCTCGAAGCTCTCTTCAATGGCGGCACTGTACTGTGTACACTCCCTGTACGGCTCTGATACCAACTTAGAATTTGCTTTGCACAGGAACACAGATCATGCTACACAGTAACACAGACAGAAAATCACTCTCCTCAGCAAGCTCACATAGCAACTGTATTTCTCAAAATGAAATTACACTGTACATATAGTTGTTCACTCAAGCAACCCATGCATGACCCAGGTTGCCGTTGGTGGGACGCGTGTCCCGTCGACTTGCCTCGTGACGAGGCCAACTGATTCTTATCCACTGATAGGACCCGCAGTACAGTAACACAGTGATTCTAACTTTAATTCTAACTCCTCCACCATAACTTCATTATGCATATACACATGTTGAATCAAGACTTCTGAAATGGATTGACCTCCCTTTGAAAGTTTGAACTCTAGAATTCTTCCTTTCCAAAAGTTTCCGTAATCCATATTTGATTTCTTTCTTTTGCGAAATGCACCTTTTGATGAGGGATGCATCACAACCCATTGAAACTTTCTGTATGTGCACGGTATCCATAACCCTTTGGAATCTTTTTCATTACAAACAGTGACCGAATTGATCGCACTACGTGGTCTTCGATTGCAAGCGGCCATTGCATAACAGTGCAAGATACAAAACGATCGATAATGAACATCCAAGATAAAAACGATTGATAATGTACAAAATGATTGATAGCTTCAGTTAGTTGAACAATCCATGCAAGTTAGTTTAACTTCAGTTAGTTAAGCTCGGGCAGTCTTTTCCCGACGGGCAACAATATATTATCCAATCACATATCTAGACTCTGCCAGACGGGAGTTTTGAACTGGCTAAAACTATGCCCCAGAAATTGTAAAAAAATTGTCCGGCAAACACCGTTACCGTCCTGCACACATGTAAAAATATGATTGAGACATGTGAACGTCGAATAGTTGAAAAGTCAAAAAAAGTATCTTTACAAAGGGCCCTTATAGCACTTGGACCTCCCCTAATGTTTTGGTCGGCATATGCCCTAGTTTCTAGGATGGCATCTCCCCTCACTCAAGCTTTGAGAGGCTTTAAAAAACTTAGCTGGAGGGCTAGGAGTCCACTAGTGGTGTGGATGGAGGATATGAACCATAGTTTTGGGTTGCTTAAGAAAAGTGTGACAAGTGCACCAATCCTGATCATTGGCAATCCTAGGAAACCATTTGTGGTTAGGATCGATGCCAGTGATTATGCGATTGGAGTTGTCTTAATGCAGGATGGACATCATGTTGCTTTTGAAAGCAAGAAACTCAACCCAGCTCAATATAGCTATTGTACCTATGAAAAAGAGCTTTTTGCTATTATTCATGCCTTGAAAATTTGGCGACATTATTTGTATAGAGCCAAATTTGATGTTTTGACAGATCATCAAACACTCCGTTATTTCTGTGATGTTACAGATTTAAAAGGGAGACAAGCTAGATGGGCTGAGCTAATGCAAATATTCGACTTCTCAATACGGTTTTGTAAAGGAAGTCAAAACACTCTAACAAATGCTTTGAGTCATTTACCGATTATTAATCAGTTAAGCTTTATTGATATACAACAGGGGTTATTTCAATCTCTCCAAGGACTTTTTGAGTCTGATCTTTTTTTTAAAAAGTATTGGCAACAAGTACTTTCTTGGGTCGATTCGGGTAAATAGGATTTCTCAAATCAAGGAAATATTGAAATGAATTTTGGTATATGGAATGGGATCTTGTTTCGTAAGGGCAAAGTATGTGCACCGGAGAATGACACAGTTAGGGCCCAAATCCTACATGAGTGTCATGATAATTCATGCACAGGACATCCGGGTATACAAAGAACACTTGACTTAGTTAGGCGGCACTTTTGGTGGCCTGATCCACAAATGATAAATAAGAGTGATTGGTATCTTGGGATCTTGATCTATATCTAGACTAGCATCCAATTCTAGCTTCTACTTGACAATGTCTATTGATCCAAGCAAGAACAATAAAAAAAGATGATCCAAAGGCTTCACACGTGTGAAGTACAGCAGGCCCGTGTATGGCCTGATAACAGAAAATATGTTTACTAAATAAATACCAAACATTCATCCACAAAGAATTAGCTTAAGAGAGTGAAAACACAATGATAGCTCCCAAATCAATGTTTCTCAAAATTAATCTCACAATGAATCCATCATGGGTCAAGTACACAATCATCATAATATCTCTCTAGGCTGCTTCCAACATGTGTGGGACAGCTCATTGTACTCATCCATATCTACTTTGGATAATATCTATCTAATTTGCCACATCGTCCATTGGTGGTCAGTGTTGACCTTCTAGATTTCTACAATCTAGGAATAACTCCTACAATTTAGGAGATTTGACATTTGACTCAAATAAGATCTAAGTACAATGGATCTGAATATTACAAGTGTTATTTCATACGTGTGGACAGGTCCTCACACGTGTGGATCCACAAAGATACCAAAGAAATTGCTTAAACAATGTGAAAATTGCTAAAATCTAACACTCCTCAATTTTTACATTGATACATCTATCTCTTAACTTGATAAATGAAGCCTTTGGCAAGGCTTTAATGAGTAGGTCAGCAAGGCAATATGAAGAAGATACATGTTGTAGCTTGATCTCCTTTGTTTGAAACTTTTCCCTTACACATTGGTGAGCAATCTCTATGTGCTTGCTCCTTGCATGGAATGTGGGATTGGTTGCTAATGCTTGGCTTGATTGGTTGTCACAATATATGATTGGATGCTCCTCTTCCTCCATGACTTGTAACTCCACCAAAAGCCTCTTCAACCACAAAATCTCCTTGGTTGTTGATGTTAACGCCTTGTATTCTGACTCGATTGAAGGTAGAGAAATTGTGTCTTGCTTTTTGGAAAGCCAAGACACTATGCCATTGCAAAGAAAGGTAACAAAAGCACTTGTGGAGCTCCTATCCACCTTATCGCCTACAAAATCAGCATCCAATTATGCCCTCAAAGCAAGGTTAGATCCATGATACAAAATGCCAAAATTCTTGGTGGCCGAGATGTACCTCAGCACCCATTTTGCATTTGCGCCAATGACAAACCAATGGATTTTGCATAGATTGGCTTAGCTTACCTACACTATAATAGATTAGGAAGCCTACAAGTGTTCTATATAGTGTGATGTCCTCAAAGGATGCTTCATCATCACCATTAGAGACTTTCACACATTGCTCCATAGGAGTATCTACTCCTTTACAATATTTTATTTCAAACTTATCTAAGATAGAAGAAGCATATTTGGATTGACAAATAAAACTCAAATATTTGCCTCCTGATACTTCTATTCCTAGTATGAAATGAAGAACACCAAGATCCACCATCTTAAAGTCTTTTGACAATGCTATTTTCACTTCTTGTATACCATCATGATCATTTCCACTAAGGATAATGTCATCTAGATACAAAATAAGAATGATGACTTTATCATGACTAAATATTAAGTACAAAGAAGGATCATAATCACTTACAACAAAGTTCATAGAGTTTAAGAAAGCATTCAACCTAGAGTACCAAGCTCTAGGAGCTTGCTTAAGCCCATAAAGGCTTCTTAGCAACAAACATACTTTTCCTTCTTGATCTTCTTTGATGAAGCCCTCGGGTTGTCTCATAAAGATATCCTCTTCCAAATAGACATTTAGAAAGGCATTAGTCACATCAAGTTCAAATAGAGGCCAATTGAAAGTAGTTGCAAGAGAAATGATCAACCTTGTAGAAACTAGTTTAGCAACATGAGCAAAAGTTTCATCAAAGTCTACTCCCTTGGTTTGCAAGAACCCCTTTGCCACTAGCCTTGCCTTATATTTGCTGATGCTTCCATCTTGGTTGTACTTCAATCTATAGATCCATTTGCACTCAAGTGTGTCGGAAAGTGGTGTGTAGAAGATAGGTCTAGTTTGAAAAGAAACGAATAATTCGTGTGTCTAGAAAGAAAACTTTTCGTGCATGGCAGAATAAACTATCTTCCTCTTTTTCAATGCATGACTACGCCTATCAATTTCAAACAAAACAATGGTGATAGAAATCACGTTTGAACTTATAGTAACTAACTTTGAAATCGCCAATACTACAATGATTATGTAGCCAAACAATTAAGCATCGAAAATTATCAGACAAATAATTAGTCGTGAAGTGTTCGCAAATTAGTCGCGGAGAAATACAGAAATGCATACATTCTGAGATGAAAGCTGAACGCAATGAAGGATAGTATTGATTCAGTATGAAAACGTAACAGAAGTAAATGAGTACAATAAGTTGCAGATCAAAGCCATGTACTCTATGCTATCTCTGAGCGGCTAAAATGAAAGTTTGAATTAAGCGCAATGCTGATAAGTAGTGGCGTAATAGTAATCTCTAAAACAACTCTAAGAAGTGAGCTAGAATGCTCAGGAGTGTTCAAGCTCGCAGGTTTGAGAGAGAGAGAGAGCTAACTATTCAAATGCTTCTGATAATTTTGATTTTCAATTAATTAAACTATATGAATATGAACAACTATTTAGGATGCTTATCAAATTCCATTGTGCATAAATTTCAGCTGTAGGTCCTTCTATTCACAAGATGGATGTCGATTCTGATTTTGAGTATGTATATGAGAGTGGATTTGAATACGAAAATCAATCTAACTATGATTTTGAATATCAGTATTATGAACATAGCGATGGTGAATCCAATCAGTGCAGACAACATGTGTCATATGCAGACCCGTATGAAACAAAGCGAAAAATATTTTGATGATTATGATGATCAACAAGCTTACCAGATGAGTCAACGTAATCCAAGTGGTGGTGCTTATAGCAATGAAAGTGACAATAAGCTGTATTCATGTCAACAAGAACGTCATCATTACCAATATCCTTATATGAACCAACCTTCCTAGTCTATGGTGGAAACAATAATGGTGCAAAGACAACATGTTCTCCACAAGTTTGATGGTAAAATTGCTCACGTGAATGCTAGAACATGGTTGGATAACTTTAACAAGTATTTTCAGTCACATCTAAGTAGTGACCGTGACAAGATTCTATTTGCAAGAACATACCTTGATGGATCTACAAAAATTTGGTGGCAATATTGGATGTAGTGTAAAGAACCTCATATTACCACTGATAAATGGCCAATCTTGTGCATCAAAGAATTTGAATTGCAGATGGCCAAGTATGGCATTCTACCCAACAAACGTTTACTGTTGAGAGCTATTTCAATGACTTCCATCAGATAATGAACAAATATGGCTATTTGGTGGAGCAATTTAATACAATGCACTTTATTTTAGTCTTAAAGCCTGAGATAAGAGCTTGTTTATCTAAGGATATATATAAGGAGACTTGGATAATGTCATCATTTGACATAAGATCTCATGTTCGTACCATAGAAAATGAACTGAACAAGGGACACCATGAAGTTGTGACAGAATTTCTAACACCACTAGGGTGCACTTTGGAGATATGCCAGTCACTAAATATCAGTAATATGATAATGTGGTTATAAAATAAAGATAATTCTTCGTCAACGTTATTGGTGAATGAATTCTTAGTGCAAAGTGATGAAGAAGGACATTTATCAACAATGGAAAAGCCTGTTCAGCAAATTGATCGGCCAACTTCATCAACGGCTCTTGATTTTTCATTGAATTCACAAGAATTGGCCAATCACCATATATGCAGTCCTGTGAAGTGTACACAGGATTGGCAACATAAATGTAATTTCCAATTTGAATCGAACAAAAAAATTCCAAATGCGAATATAATGTCAAAGCAAGGACATCGAAAATCAGCTAAGGAAAACGAAGACAATTTTGAGAATTATGAGGACAACATTTTTGTTTTGAAAGTTGATCTTCTATTGAGCAATATAAAGGCCAGTTCAAGCAATGAAGTTTTCAATGAGGCAAATCACTCAAGGACCCCATCTTCTTTGAGATTACAAGAACTATTGCATCACATTTGATGTCCAGAAGACTTGTCTAAGACTTCTTGCGGAATGGAATTAATAGACAAGGAAAAAAGTGAACTATGTGAATCTTTCACATTCAGTATAGAGTGCACAACGGAATGTGATGAAACTTGTAATATAAAAGTTGGAAATTGTGCCAGCTATGAGATGAGACAATTGCTCATCTTTGGTTCTCTTCAACATAGGTGTGGTGGTTGCCTCCTTATTCTAGCTTGCTTGGCTTGGATTGAGAGGTATGGCACATGACACCAAGAGCTCTAGTTCCTGGAGGGTCTGAAACTTTCATTATTTCCTTTAACATAGAGTCTGGTTGTGGCATCATCCTTTCTTTCATGGTCGACCAACAATTCCCTATCAGCACTTGAATTGCTAGTTGCACTATTGGTACTAGGAGAAGAAACAGCTTTAGCCAAAGTATAAAGTCCGAGCCTCCTTAGTTCTAACATGGAAGGGTTGTCCGAATCATAGGAAGAAGCTCTATTGCAAAATATATCTTCACTAGGAGGCCAAAGGCGGAATGAAATTTGATCAAAGTGAGGGAAGACGGACGAAGATATCTCTTCTTATGTACAACTAGAAAGAAGGCCAAAGAGGAGACATTTGAATTTGGCTAGGAAGGGAGCAAAAGGTGAATCGAAAGATAGATGGTAGAAGCGTTAAGAACATTGAAGGTTTTGCTGAATTTAAAAACAAAAGCAGTTAGTGAGTTTTTAAATCTAAAAGGGGAAGCAAGGAAAACCTCCAAGGCATCTAGTTTAGGGTTGAAGTGAAGTAAAAAATAGTTGGTAGCAAACGATTCAAATCTAATAAAGCTTTTGAAGCGAGGGACGATGAACTTGCAAACAAAATCTTTGAAAGAAGAAGGGTCAGGGGAGAGCACCGAAGTAGATGACCATCGAAGTATCAAAAAGAGAGGCTTGTGAAGCATAAACGGCTTCAAGGTGCGCAGAGGAACCATGTTAAGGCTTTGCCGGAATCCTTAGTGACATTTACTTTTTTCGAGACTAACCATTTGTCCGAAGAAGAAGAAGAAGGGGAAGGAGTAACAAAGTTTGTCTTTAAGGATGTCCGCAAAACTTAAGGAGGGGTTGACTGCTGGCAGAATGGGGAGGACTCAGGAGGCCTCTTGAGTTAAGAGGCAAGTTGTTAGGAGCACTAATAAAATTATAAAAGGAGGGATAGATTCAGTCCTGTGAGGAGGAGGGACAAAGCGAATAAACTTGTTTAGACAGGGAGAAGGAGCCAATTTATGACGATACTTGTAAGCACGAGAAGGAATGTTGTTAGCCGTAGAGAATCAAGAGAAATCCGACACACAACAAAAGCGAGGAACTCAGTAAAAGCGAAAAGTAGGGAGACCGAGTGACAGAAGCACAACACTGTAGCAAGATGACAAGGAGACTGCAGGCAAGTGTTAAAAGCACTGGGATAAGCAAGGAGCAGCAACCAGGGAGAAAGCCTAAAAAGTGTTAAAGAACACAGGCAGAATGAAGTTGCAAAAGATAACAAAGAAAAGAATAGGGATAAATCAAGAGGCTAATCCTCAGTCCAAGACTGAGCACGAGGAAGGGTTAAGAATTAAGAACTCCCCTCTGAAACCCGCCAGCTGACTCCGTTAATCCTTTTCTTAGGTCAGAGAATACTAAACCCGTTTACCATCCTGCAACTGCCATCGCCATCCGCACCCGCAGAATTCTTTAGTGAGGTTTAGCAGATATTTGATCAGTACAAGATGTTGGCAATGAGTGAAGTAAAACAGGGCCAAACATTGATTCAAGAATATGAACAAGAAGTTTGAATTTTAGTTTTTCAAAGTGACCAAGTGGGGGTGCATCTTCTCCATCTAACTCACTCTCATGTGTCAATAGCAATTCAAATGAATACACTTACAAATTAATGCCCAAACTATGTAAGTTAATACAATGCGTGCTTGTGCATTTAAGAAAAGGACTTTAGTGTTTGGTAAGTAGCCAAGAGACTTAAGATCATGCACATAATTCATCGCATGCAATCTTTGTTTTTAATCATTATTTTATGTTTGTGTGTGCCCGCCCTGAGTGGAATCAAACTCCATATTTCGAGGAAACTGTGCCTAAGTGGAGTTGAGCACCAAACTTCAAAGTGTGGAAAGGAGTTATCATGAGCAATGTTTAGATTTGACGTTCAAGGTTTATTGTCATGCAATTTTAAGATAACATTGAGTTGATGCCTTGCTATGCATTGTTTGGTTCTAAAATTTGCCTCACAAACAAACACCTCATGATGTTCATTATTAAGTTATTAAAGTATGCAAATAGTCTACATATTATTGATTATTCACTTTGAAGCATGAGGATTGGCTCTTGTCGTTCAAACTATTTACTTGCCCTTCAAATAAGTTCAAAAGGCAACATGCAAATGGCATTTCAAATTCCAATGTAGTCGTGAACACTCCATCACTTAGCCTTTAACATTAATATTTAGATTGTTACCCAATGAGGTTGGCTGAGCTGGGTAGCTTGGCATCCCAAGTAGTTTGAGCCTTCCCTTGGAAACCAAAAAGTATTATTTAGATTGTTATGGAAGATTGCCCAATCACATGACGACATGACCCATTACATTGGATAAAGCTACTCATTTGCTAAGGAAAATCGAGAAAAAGTCTTGGGCGGGCTTTAACATTAATATTTAGATTGTTACCCAATGAGGTTGGCTGAGCTGGGTAGCTTGGCATCCCAAGTAGTTTGAGCCTTCCCTTAGAAACCAAAAAGTATTATTTAGATTGTTATGGAAGATTGCCCAATCACATGACGACATGACCCATTACATTGGATAAAGCTACTCATTTATTATCATTTGCTAAGGAAAATCGAGAAAAAGTCTTGGGCGGGCTTTATTTCACGTAGCATATTTGTTATCTTTTAAGGGGGGTTAACAAAAGGATGGGCTCTCTTATCTTTTAACGGGAATTGACAGACGTCTTGCAGGAAGCCCTGATTCAACATAACAGGTCCTGTTATCTTTTGACGGGCGTCAACAGAACGCTTACAAGAGCTTGCCTTTAATATAACAACGACTTTATCTTTTAACAGACGGTGACAGAAGGCTTGCGAGGGTCGATCCTTGAGCCTATCGTAACATAACAGGGCCTGTTATCTTTTAACGGGAGGTAACAGCGCTTGTGAGGCTTGAACGAAGCCGTTCTTGCTTATCTCCGGCTTCTCTTTCGGCGTTCCCTTGACGAGCTAGAAACGATGCTGCTTCTGCCTGCTGCGGAGATACATTTCGACTTATTACTGCCCTGTGTTCGCAGATCTTGTAATCTGAGAATTATTTTCATGAAAAATGATGAAAAATTGTGTCAATCTGATCCTAAAACTCACCTCTGACCTTTTGTTGATAAATTTATTGTAAAACCAGATGTCTTTTGCAAGACAGGACATTATCACAACAAATGTCAGATTATGTGGTGATTGGCAAGAGCAGACACGATTATGAGACCATTTTTTGCACAAATTAGAGAGCGAAAGCTTGCGTGTAGCTTTGCATTTTGAGAAATTGGAAGGAGATTCAGGGAAGCAAACATGACTAGTGCTATTCCCTCGGTGTCGACGTTTGGTCAAAGACTTGAACGTGATGAATCCTCGTTGAGTCTCCTCAGCACTCGTGGATCTGGTAAGGCCAGAATCGCACTCTTTTAGTAAAGAAAACCTGTGTTTCCTCTTTGATATTTGAGCGTGCTGCTGTCACGTCCGACTTGAATGCTAATCGATCGAAACAAGGGAAACATTAATTGTTTTCTCTTTTTGAAGATTTTTTCTAGAAGCTTATTTAAACGACTAATTTGTCTAAGATACACTGATTATTTTCTACAACATAGGCCAGTATAAAATTTTCATTGAGGCTTTTGAACTCAAAATTTCCCAGAGCTCGTCATGATGTTATACTTTGAATCAGACGATTGAAATTCTGTACGCAGCGATACGTGATTATGGTCAATAAATCCTACTCATCTTTGCTAATAGGTTATCAACTTTTTATCTTCTTTATGGATTATAAGGAATTCTGGATTTGACGTTGCCGCTCTTTGTTCTTGAATTTGATGATATAATATCAAGTCCCGCTGCGATGAATACTCAACTGTTTTCTTCTACATTTGCTTTCCTCAAAAGCTAATGAATTTCCGTATCTTGTTGCGGTTTTCTGCAAAGCGTGCAGAGTTTGGCAGTCGTTACATTCAAGCAGATGACTTGGGAGTCTATCTTTCATCGCTGGCAGTTACGATACTTGTGTCCTCCACTGCAACCATTGCTATTCTTCTCATCACGCTTACTATTACACTCGCCGTTATGCTTGGAGCATGCCGAGTCCAGCCTGAAATGCTTTTGTCTCAAAATCGAATGAATGCTGCAAATCATTGTCTTGCCTTTATAAGGAATGTCGAGGTGAATAATGTCAATGGCTGGGTTCTTCCAAAAGAGTGTGAGAAGTCTGTGTCTGAATACATATGTGCAGGACAATATTATGCAGACGTGGCAGAAACTTTGAACGCAGCTGGGCGTTACTTGCAATCAGCGGTGCTAAAAGCAGATGCTTCGGATGCAATAGTGCTCGATGTAGATGAGACTGCACTGTCCAATATTCCCTATTTTGCACAACGTCTTTATGAGTAAGCTCGTATTACTGCAACCATATATAAGCAAAAGCATGTGTTAGACCATCCAAGCATTATAAGCCGATGATTTCCTTGATGGGATATAGTCAGGTTTCCCGAGCTCATTTGTTTGTTACAAGAGACCCTGCTGTCTGAATTTATTATAGAGACATTCATCTGGAAATGCTCATGGCCGTTGGTTTTGGGGTTTTGGGGTTTTAGTTTCGGAGTTTTTATTCGTGTCTGAGCTAGCAGTCAGTAGATACATAACTTATCTGGAGATCAGCTTTTTCCTCCTAAAACTTGCTACAAGTCGTCCTGATCTCATTCTAGATCGTTATCTGTTGCAGCGATGCAAGGCTTGATGGAAAAGCATGGACTAATTGGGTTCAAGCAGCAAAGGCCCCTCCTCTTCTTCCAACTCTTTCTTTATATCGAGAACTTGTGGCTGCCAACTGGAGTGTAATTTTCATAACAAACAGGCAAGAAGCTCAGAGGAGTTCAACTATACAAAATCTTCGTTTTGCAGGCTATGATAATTGGGCAGAATTGATTCTCAGGTATGCTTCATCTAGTGAGATAATTATAAAAATGAGATAGTTGTGATTTGGATTTTCCAATCTGATTCGACTTACAGTAATGGACCTTGTCTGCACTTACATGACAATACTATTATCCTCAGATGAACCATTCCATTTTGTATCTTCACATTTGGAAATCTTGTCACAGTTTGGCATAGAAAATAGTGTCTATTATGTGCTGGCAAGCTCGACGGCCGGTGGGTACCAGGTTGACCAAGGTTCAAGTCTAATTCAACATATAAGCACGGATCTTATGCAACATGATTGACACGCGGGGCATTCTCGGATGATTGCAACTTGTATCTTTGCATCTAGAAGTCGTTATAACTGTTTGTCTTGGAAAATCATCTGTGAAGTGAATATAGTATGCTGGCAAGCTGGATGGCCAGAGGTAGCCAGTTGAGTCATTGAGCCCCTTGAGTCCCTCCAGTGTTGCCAAGGTTTCCCATTCACAGAACACAAGTAAAAGGGCTTTCTCATTCATTATAAAACGACTTAGAAGGCAAGAGTATTTCCACTTGCAAGGATTGCCATCTAAATTATATGCAATTTTTTTTTGCAATGCTAATATCATTGTTGCTTGATTAATTTGACCAGGTCTCAGGACGAGCAACAACTGGCAGCTTCAGAGTACAAATCTAAACGGAGAGTAGATTTGAGCAGGGAAGGTTACCACATCTGGACTATTTTGGGAGACCAATGGAGTGATATGATGGGTGCAGCGTGTGGGAACCAAACATTCAAATTACCAAATCCAATGTATCATATCTAGAAACCTCTGAAGAGACCATTTGAAAGAGGAATTTTGGACATAGACATGACTTTTCAAAATTTGTGGTATTGCCTTTTGGTATTGGAATCACAGTGTGTGAGAAGCATGTCAGGTTTAAATATAGATAATAGGCCTTTGAGTATCTCTGCGGGGTTTTGTCTGACCAAATTCCAGAAAGAAACATCATGAAATGGTCTTTGCAAACATGAAACAATGCGTATACTGAATCTGCATAGTAAAACCATAGCCAAAAAATCACGTACCGGATTGTTAAGCTGCTGCTTTTTTGGTGCTATTTTACAATCCCAATATGATCTCTTATATTATCAGCTTTGAGTTACTATATCAATATCGTGATCTTTGGACCTTTGATGAGTACCAGGATCTTCCTGTAATTAGCTTTTTTTGTTCTTGCAACAATATTACTTTACACTAGCATGTGTTTGCAACAATATTGCTTAACACTAGCATCACTATTCTGATATATGTTTACACTGTACATGAAATCCTCTTATCCTTATTCATAAGGTGGATCTTATATTAAGAAATTTGCAAATATTATACTAGTTGGTATTGCAGGTGATGCATTACTCTTACCAAAAATATTTGCTGCCTTGCTCAAAATTATAGGTTTTATCGCTCCCAAAAGTATTCCTGCACTTCTCAAGTGTAATCCGAGTTCAAGCTGCAGATGTGTCATTGTATGGCTAACCTCTTTGATACTCTCAGATTAATATCAGCATAATCTGCTTTTGATTTTATATGTCAGCAAGTCCAGTGGACTGTGCAAAATAAGGAGCAGAAAATTGTTGTGTTAAATCCCATAGCTCAAACAATACTTCTTGAATATACTGGAAGTATATTCAACTAGATTGTCAGTCCTCAATGCTTCAATCTTTCTATCTGTTTGTAACTCTAGCATATTGGAGGCTCAAAATTTTTATTTCGATAATCAAGATCTAGAACTAAAGAATGCTTAGACATATTTGCAATAGATACATGATTCAAGTTCCTGAAGCCTATAGTGTCAAATTAACTTTTTATTGATTAAGACAGAGCAACTTAAAGCATGATTAGTCACTGAATAGTAATGAGTGAGTCTATATAGATATCCTCGCCACTTTTTGTTGGATTAGTCTACTATCGGAGTGATTCAGTCGAATAAATGATCTTTAATCTTCATCCATTTTTCATTATCCAATTATGTAGTTTTATTCATGTTTCTACACAGTCTATAGAACTCAAGAATCGCTCAACGGGTGGCTCCGACATATCGGACATCATCCGACATATCAACGACGCCGACGAAAGTCAAGTCGACCATGTCGAAGAATGACAATTATTGTTTCACTTGATATGAAGCTAAAGACTTGCCCTAACTGCTTTGCAAGTAAATTTTTGTGAAGTCCTAACCGGATGGATGCTAGCACATTACGGCTATTTACCAAATGCGACTGTGACCTTATTAGTTGTCCTACTGTTAATTGCTTAGTATGAATAGTTGATCATCAAAGACTTACATAGTTTAAAGAGTGTTTCACTGAAAAGCTCAAGGCAACTTTGTTAGACTCTTGCTTTTGTTTTGATTTTGGATCTTGGTTCATGGATGTGTCCTATAGTCTACTGCAATTTTCTTCTGCATTAAAGTCATTGTTAACATCTTCAAGGTGAACTTGAAGGGTATGCTCATTACCAAAGGCATGTTACAGGGGAGGCTTGTTCCGTTCTATGCATAGCTCTCATAAAGCCCTCCTCTACTTGTTGTAGGATCGGATTTGTCTCAACTTGTCACTCTTTCTATAAATTATAGTTGCTTTGTGTGCAAGATGATGTTCCTCATTTAGCTTCTCCTAATCAGCCTTAGTTCTATGAGGTATATCCGCTTTGTATTGCTCAGTAGTTCTTCTCTATAACTCCACTTTTAGGTCGATAACAGATTGGATTCATTCGCTTGAAAAACTTTCTTCCATCCTCTACAGGTCCACCTCATCTTTGGTTCTATTCATAACTGCATCTATGAAATCTAATTAGGTGCAAACAACTTTATAATCTACTGAATTAAAAAAAAAAACATTCAGCACAACAATCTTGAAGTAACAAAATGTTTCTATTGGCAAAGCTTTGCTAGTTTTCAATCCTAAATTTTTGACAAAAGACATCAGTCGTGCTCCTCAAAAGGCCAAGAAGATCAGCCATGTACCATGGGGTACAAGTATTTGATCATATATCGTGACATCAGTAGAAGTACTCTAGATCGTGACTAATCTGCCACTCTTGTAATCCGTGAATAGTTATAAATGTTTAATCTTTCTGATCTGGAAGTTACACGACGCGACACGAAAAAGTTCACGAACTATATGCTTTATGCTTGATGCATAAAATAAGAAGAGACGAAAATATTCAAAATACACTCCGCTTGTGAGTGAGACAATTTTGAGAGGATCAGTAGATCCAGAAGTCCGCTAGTAAGCGAGACACGATTCGTGGGAGAATTGTATTTCTCTCACGCCAATGCATTGCTTGGATCTCTCATGCAGTGCTAAATTTCAAGAATTTCAAAAAGATCAATAGATAATATTGTAGCTGTTATGCACATATTATTCTGTATGATTGTATGATTGCGAATGAATTTTTGTCTGATATTATTCGTGTATCTGATTCACTTGTTAATTCAATTCCGCACATTGGTTTGATTTTTGTTGAATGTTATATTAATTTGTTAACATAGATCAGCAGTGTCTGTCTACACTTTGAAGGATTGTAGGAATGATATAGTCGGCAGTGACCAGCAATCATATCTGAATTCCTGACGAACTGATTTCGTTCGCGAACATTTTTGCTTCGCTTCATGTTTCGTTTCGTTTCGCGATCTCTATGATTTAATATGAATCAATATCAGAGCTCGTTTAAGTTTTGCTTCGTTTCGTTTCGTTTCGTTTTTGTCTAGATTTCGTCTCGTTTGTCTTGTTGTGTTACAGAGCCTGATTGATTCAACACAAATTATTCTCAAACAAAAATAATTCGAGTTTCGAGAAAGTTTTGCAGATCGTTCGAGAGAACCCCATCAGTTTGTCACCAGAGTTTTTGGCTAGAATTTGTATTTTCTGAGTGCACATTTGCCATCAGTGGTATCAGAGCCCAGCTTGGATCCAGGAGGCTAAGCATTCAAACGAACAACCATCAACAAGTGAACACGAATTCAGGAGTAATGGCTTCAATAAGCAACATACAGTCCAAGATCCATGCAGTCCTTGATTCATCAGGATCTAACTTCCTAGCATGGAAGGTTAAGACCTCGCTGATACTAAAGGGAGAAGGATTATTCCCCTAGGTAGATGGCACCGAGGAGATGCCTACAACAACAGGCAAGGAGCTACGCGAATGGATGGAGAAGAATGATAAGGCAATAGCCTTGTTATCATCATCCATCAAGGATAGCCTCACACTTGACCTGGCTATACTCTCTAAAGCAAAGGAGATGTGGGACACTCTACTCACGAAATTTCAGACGAAATCACACAGTCAAATAATGATGCTCGAAGATCAGCTGGTGAATTCAAACCTGCAGTGGGATGACAAAGACCTCACTTCCTTTATTAGGAAGATGAAGGATCTATTCCTTTCACTACACAATTCTAGAGCAGAAAATGCAATGTCAACAGAGAAGCAGCTCACCTATCTGTTGAGAGCCTTACCAAGATCCTTCTAGATAACCAAAACACTGCTTGCAAAGGATCCTACAATGACACTTGAAAAGGCAATTGTCGAGATTCGAGAAGAAGTCGAGGCTCGAGAGCACCTTGATCACAACGATGCTTCTGACCAAGCCCTATACAACGACAACGAAAAGACAAAGAAACAATTCAAGCCTAAGAGAGAGTCAGATCAAAAGCAGGATCGTGATCAGCAAACAAAAGGAACCAGCAAAGGCAAATGGAAGAACAAAGGAAGGTCGAAACAGCAAAGTGGAGACAAGAAGACCTGCGTGAGATGCAAACTCGATGAACATACAGTCGATTCTGTTGGCTAACCCGAAAATTGAGTGTATCCACAGCCACAAGAAAGGTCATGCAGCCATGGACTGCCCGCTTGTCTCTTTCATGCCTTGCTAAGATACATCTCATAAATATGTTTTGTCTCTCTGTAAGAAGTTTCCTTGTCCATCTTAAAACCCTAATTCTAAGCACATGCAAAGCAATCAAGATATGAAGAGAATTCTAACATGTCACACGAAAGATCGTTCCCATGAAATTAAAGCTTAGATTCATATTATTATACATGCTTTAATGAAACACTAATATCCATTAGCCTTAATCTCCTTGATCAAGCTTAATTTCATCTCTCTCTCTCTCTCTCTCTCTCTCTCTCTCTCTCTCTCTCTCTCTCTCTCTCTCTCTCTCCCCAACACCTCACTATATGGCTATTTTTCAGCCCAAAATCCTAAAAAAAAGTAACCCTAAAA
The DNA here is from genome assembly GCA_029204225.1 of Diphasiastrum complanatum. Taxonomy (NCBI): domain Eukaryota; kingdom Viridiplantae; phylum Streptophyta; class Lycopodiopsida; order Lycopodiales; family Lycopodiaceae; genus Diphasiastrum; species Diphasiastrum complanatum. The sequence goes on along the minus strand of CM055094.1, from coordinate 8,948,552 downwards.
AATCCCTACTTTTTTTTAATACCAAAGATTTTATTACACTTAAATACCATTGGTGGAAGTCACAACGGCTAGAGCAATTTTGGACCTGGGCTAGATCATCTCTGAAGCGCACAGTGGTATGTGTCTTTTCTCGTCTTGACTCCTGAAACGTCGTTCCCTTTTAAGTGAATGGCATGTGTGGGGTTAACCGTAATCATTAAAATGCTTAGTATTGTTTTGATGATACGAGTGAAAAATGCTCGATTGTATGGTCATGAATATAGTAACACCCATCACTGGCCTAAGGTTGCTTGGAAGTATGAGATTCTTAGTACTCTTAGAGGAAGCATGTCGATGACTATATGAATGATTATGGAGTGTCATGCAAAAAAATTGATTATACTTTCTAACAACCTAAGTTGAGCGGTAATGGTTTCATAGTTATGGTAAGATTTGATGGCGAATGAGTTAGAATTAAAGTAGAATCAATGTGCTACTGTATTGTGGGTCCTATCAGTTGATAAGGATCAGTTGGCCTCGCCACAAAGCAAGTCGACGGGACACGCATCCCGCCAATGGCAACCTGGGTCATGAGTTGCCTGAGTGAACAACTATATGTACCCTGTAATTTCATTTTGAGAAATACAGTTGCTATGTGAACTTGTTGTGGAGAGTGTTTTCTATTTGTGTTATTGTGTAGCATGATCTGTGTTTCTGTTCGAAGCAAATTCTAAGTTGATATCAGAGCGTACAGGGAGTGTACACAGTACAACATCGTCGTTGAAGAGAGCTTCGGAAGAACTGTCGTCTGAGAGTTCGAGGTTTACGATGGGTTGAAGACGGAAGGAGAAGCATTAGTGCAGAGAGTTTAGCACACAGAAGCTTGGTGAGCTTGAGACTGTGTGGGGATTTAGAGACAAGAGTTGTCGGTTGAATCAGAACCTCAGCAAATAGAATTTTGAGATTTTGAAGTAGGCTATTTGGTGTTTGCAATCAATGTGCATTCAATTGGACACCGTTTGACAAACAGATTAAAGCATCAAAGTTCTAGCAGTAGGGCCTGTCAGAACACTGTGAATTGGAAGCCAAGAATAGATTTGTGTGAAAAACCCTGGTTTGGGGTTTGGGAGCACAAAATCAGAGATTTCTCTCCATTCTGAACTCTTTTTGGAGCTGTAAAAGTTGGAAGGAGGGCGCCCCAACAGTGTGTAGCATCAGCCAGGAGGCCACAGGCAGCCACGAGCCAGGGAAGTAGATGAATTAGTTTCTACGGTGGCTGCCATAGTAGGAATGGAGATGACGAGAGCAAGAAGGAAGGAGGAAGAGCCATGAAGGCCTCGCGCGCCTCTAGTGTGCGGCTAGTGCGGTAGCGGCTGGAGGAGTCTAGTGGATGTATGACTCCGGATTAGCGCACAAATAGCTATTGGATGGTCGGATTTGGATCTATCATGATCAATGACCAGGATAGAGTTCTAGAGGAGAAGCGTGGGCCGTTGGATTGCTATCAGCCATTGGATGAAGTAGAAAAAATCTTGAAGGGTCTTGAAGTGCATTCTGGCCTTCAACTTCATTAAAAATTTTCATACTGAAATTGGAGCTGAGTCCCTTCACAAGTGAAGTGTGAAGTTTCTTCAAGGTGAAGAAATAGTTCAAAAACAAGGAAAATTCCTATTTTTGGGTCCTTTGTCCATTTTGACCCAAATAAAAGGCTATAACCTCCAAACGAAGGGCACCCGAACTGTACCTGCATGTACGACACAACAAAACAGAGTGATTGCAGCGGAGAAAGTGTTCGGAGTGCGCCAAAAGTGATTTCACCATTCCACTGGGCACGTAGTTGGAAGTTGACGACTGAGTGCATTTCGAAAGGCGACGCCATTTGGCTTACAAATTGGTGGAAAAGCGGCGAGTGACCTGGTAAGGGAAAAAGTGTAGGTCATTGTTTTCAACTTCTGACATCACAGTTGGCCTCGACATACTGTTTTTAGCCTATGGCAGAAGTTTCAAGCAGTTTTGTGATGACAAACATGGGAGAGTCCATTTTGAGTGAAAGTAACAAATTGGACGGGATTTCCAACTATGCAGTGTGGAAATTCAAAATGAAAAACATACTGATGGAGTGGGAAGTCATCACAAGTGATGAGAGAAGGCCGCCAAATGAAGCGAATATCAAAGTGTCAAAAAGATGAGGAAAGGTTTGACCTTCATTAACTTGTCAGTGAAGGATCACATCATTACCCACATTTGTGATGCTGTTACACCCAGACAGGCATGGGATGTGCTAAAGGAGCAATTCGAGACATCAAATCTGTCTAGAATCATGTTTTTGAAGCTGAATAGTGCCCGAATGGAACAAGGAGAACACATTCAAACGTACATGACCAGAATCAAGACAATGAGAGATGAACTGCATTCTGCTGGTGAGCGCATACGTGATGTGGAGCTGGTGCACAATGCATTGTGCGGCATTGCAGAACCCTATCAAATGTTTGTAAGTGGAATAGCATCAAGAAAAAGATTGCCAACCTTTGACGAGCTCACAGGAATCTTGATGCAGGAAGAGCAACAGTGAGAAATGGTGAAAGCTAGACGTCAAAATACTGACGATCAGGCACTTTGTGAAGGATGTGAACCAAAAGTTCAAAGTTATTGCGGATGGAGTAAGGGAGCCCAATACAAAATTGTACAAATTGAATGCTACAATCAAGGGGCAACATGGACTCGTATTGTCCATTCCTTCGCAAACTGAGTTGTGGCATAAGAGGCTTGGTCACTTAAACTTAGGAAGCCTCAGTTTGATGAGAAAATTTGAGATGGTAACAGGATTGCCTACTATAGAAGACCACTTGAAATTGATGTGCGAGTCATGTGTATATGGGAAGCAAATTTAAATTGTAATATGAAGAGTTTCAATTAAAAAACACATATGATTGCAGTAAAGTGCATACATTTTGATATACTTACAATTACATTTTCGATGATCACCAGGATTGTTATCTTGTACTTTTATTTCTGAATGCATATAAACATACTGTACTAACACATCTGATATAGAGTGACCTTCGGGAGTTGTCTTAAACTCTAAAATTTTTGCTTCCCAAAAAAATTTGTATGTCATCTTTGTCTTTTTCTTCTACGAAAATTGTCCTTTGATGATGGATGCAACAACACCCATGAATTCTTTGTATATTTTGTTGGCTTCCAGTTATTCATCTTTTTCATTGTAAAAAATCATAGACTCAATTGTAGATCTTGGTCTCCTTGCCATTGTTATTTTCAAAGCTTGGGTGCCAAAAATCTCTCCTATATGATATTCAATTCAATTTTTCATATTTCATTTAATCTTATGAAAATGCCACAATAGTCACAGTTACTGTGCATACTATTTTTCTATAACATTATACTAACTAACATAGTTAAACAAATTTAACTTTAGGTATTGACGTCGTGTAGATTAGTACATGTCGAGTAGGAAGAGCGAACCAATGAGATACGTCCATGTTGCCTGATGCAAATTTCAAAATTTGTTGTAATATATTTTTATTTTTCGGCTTATTTGAGCTACGTTAGGTAGATTTGAAATTTGTCCATTTTGATTGGGCCAGATGGTGGTCGAAACTAAAGAAAAAAAATAAAAATATCTTGACAAAAGATCATTTTTTATTTTGGAATTCCTCTAATGAATTTAGACATGAGAGAGAGAGAGAGAGAGAGAGAGAGAGAGAGAGAGAGAGAGAGAGAGAGAGAGAGAGAGAAACTACAAAGAGGAAGGCTTGTAGGTTTAATTAACTAACTTTTTTCATTTGAATTTTTTTTGAAAAAATCTCTTTATTTTTTTGTATAATTTTTTTTCCTAAACTTTGATCTACGAAAGTTACTAGGGTACAAGGGTAGGGTTAGGTTTGTTTTTTGAACTAAAGCTTTGATTTGAATAGCATGACTTTTTCTGCAAAGGAGCAAAATTTTCAGAAATGAAGTTTGAAATGCTTATCTCACACAATATCTCTTAAATAAAAATAATTTTAAAAAATAAAAAATGGACATCCATTACAAAAAAACTTGCATAATTTTGTCAATTTCTCACCAAATTGGTTGAAAACTGACTCAAATTCAATCTAATATAGATATATTGATCTATAGATTTATAAACATAAATTTTGACAAAAAGTACAACAAAAAAAACGAACAACAATCTAAACTAAATTTGGAGTCCTTTTACTATAGGTGCCATAACTTTTTCATTATAACTTCAAACCATAAACAATCAATACCTCCTAAAAGCTAAGAGAAAGGACTAGTGATCTAAAATAAAAAATCACACAAGAAATTAAAATTACTTGGTCTGAGATGAACTCAAACAATTCTAAATTTTATAAAATTAGAAAATCTAAAAAACTAGTGAATAAAAATTTTACCTAACTTAAAAAAAACCACCAAATCTGATGAAAAAAAGATCTAATGCTTTGATACCAAGATTGCCATGTGTCAATCATAGCATTTTAACATCTAATCCAATCAAATACATCAAATTACAAAAGTAAAAGCAAGAAATCAAAAAACTAGACAAAAAATCAAGAAACCTTTACCACATATATAACAAAGATAGGTGATGTTTATCAATTGTTATTGATCATTCAATAAATCTAGTCTCAAGCTAGAACCTGATCAAGCTCCCGTGTGATTGTAGACACATGAATCAAAGAGAAGCCCTAAGAACACAGAACTCAAAAATAGACAAAAGTGTAATAACCTCTAAATTTAGCATGATCTTAACTATTTATACTAATGTTTGTATCTTTTAATACGAGTTTGGAATCTTATTAAGCTAAGTTGGGCCTTACAACCATTATATTCCAATATCGCTACTTACAAATATACCGCAATTGCTCAAGCCATCTTATTAACTGTCTTATTGACTAACTTAATCTACTTTAGCTCCAATGGCTATATTTAGCATTGTAATTGTTAAGCTCATAAGCTAATTACATGCAGTACATGACACTATCCCACCAAAATATAGTCTTTACCAATTAATCAATGTGTTCTTGCAATTATTAGTCATGAATACAAACCTAACAAGTGCTAGTCTATGGACATAAAAGAAGACATTGAAATTATATTGTAACTCTCAAGTTCATATTGAATCCCATCTCTTTATCCTCAAATGATTTTAGAAAGAAAAATTGTGCGCTCAATATTCATGTAAAAACACTTCAATGAACTTTGTTTTCAAGAAAAGGAACAAAAGATTTGACATTCAAAAAACCAAAATAGCATACTTGTAATAATTCCACAATTCTAATCTTGTCAATTGAAATCATGTGTTTCAAGGTCTTCAAGCTTTAGGCATGCAATAGATCCATGCATTTGAAGTCCACACTATCATACTCAGGTTAAGAAAATTAGCACCACTACAGTCCATTCATTACATGCAGTAGAAAGAATGAATTTAAAAACCATCTTCTCAAGGTTAACACAGACCAAATACACATGACTTGATTAGAGTTTTATGCTCATCTTTTGGCTTTCTCAGAATTTGTGGCGATCTTATGTTTTGCTAAGTGCAGATTGTTCATGAATGCACAAAGAGCATGAAGTGCATACCTGCATACTAACACAGAATGTGCCAACTAAGAACTCCCTTGGTTCCTTTTATCATGCATGACCAGTAGGAATCAATTACCTTAAATGTCATGTTTTTCATTTTTCTGACTGACAGACCAGAACAGTTACTTATTTAATTCACCCATCCTATTGACATCAAAAATCTCGATCCAATATCCATCTGGATCTTTGATAAAAGCCAAACCCTTCATCCGTCCTGTACAGATCGCAAAGAAACATTACTTAGTTAAACATCAAACCTTTTTTGTAATTCTGTAGGAACTCTAGGAGACTTGTCTGATAGGCATGCTTGCATTAAACAACAGCTCTGTGCATCTCCTAACAAATAGCCAACTTTTGTAATAGTATGTAAACTTAGTGAGGTGCAGGCAGTTTGAAACAGGAAGCTACATTTTCACTCCGGCTTTTGAGTCAGTTGATGAAAAATGTAAATATCTCTCTTAGCCACAACAGATGTAACATTCAAAACATGTAATAAGAAATGTCCTTTCAGCAATGAATAGTTATAGGAACTTAGCCACTTAAACCAACAATAAGTTTAAAGCTCATTTCAGACCTTGCTTTGAAAGTGCAAAAGCCTCCTATGATCTAACTAGTCAAAATCGTCATGAGATAATCAACATAGCTATGCCCTAGGCCAACCAGACTACGTTTGCATTAGCTGCTGCACCAAAGGATGGTGACTGATTTTCTCTACTAATAGAAATGCAGCTGAATAGTAGACATATGTGTGCATGCAGAGAGCGAAAGAGCACGCATGCATGTGTGTGTGTGTTTGTGTGTGTGTGTGTGTGTGTGTGTGTGTGTGAGAGAGAGAGAGAGAGAGAGAGAGAGAGAGAGAGAGAGAGAGAGAGATGGCTTCAGAGAAAAAATTGGGACTCAAATCTGATTGATGGCAAGGATTATGATAGCATCCAATAAGAAGTAAAATTAGAATTTACCATATTTAGTTAGTGTTACTACTAGGATTGAGGTTATATTTTGTTAGCTTGAAGTTTATGTGGATCCTAAATTGGGTTCTTTTACTATGATAAGATAGTAAAAATGCCTCATACAAGGATAAGACATTTCCATTTTGTATGCATCAAATTGTGTCAACCTATCATTTGATTAATAATTATGATGCTATTGTCATCCGTGATTGATAAATCCCTTTGAAATGAGGGAGCACATCATAAGAGCCATTATGAATAGTAAGATATTGCTTTGTAGAAAAAAACATTGGTTATACCACAATTCTAAAACATGGAGACCAACCGATTTTCAGCAATGAAAGAACGCATCTTAAGTGTGCTTGCTTCTATCATCCACGAGTGGGAGCATCAGTTCTCCACCGTGGAGGCCGTAGGTGAGTTGCTTGAAGTCCCCTACATTCTTTCTACAGCGTGAGCTTCTATAAGATCCTTGTTGTCATGGGTAAACCCATTCTAATCTCTAAGACTGATGAAAAGAGGCTATCCCCTGGCATTAGCGGATGTGTTTTGTGGGAGCTTAATAGGACAGTTCCGACTCATGTGGTCGCGTGTGGGCGAGGATATAATCACCTTTCAAGTCTTGATCAAAGCTCGCCAAACCGCTGTTTTCACTGTAGGCTAACTAACCACAGGTCAAAGACTGCCCAAGAGGGTATGGCAACAACATGCAGCAACATTCTGTTGAAACTCGTCCAATTTATAGGCCTTATTGTCCATTATAGGTATTTGATCCCTGGTAAATTGTATTAGGCTAATATTTGGTATACACCTTAATACTATTTGGGTTGTTCACTTCCCCAATAACTCTTGGTTACCAGTAACTCGTCATTCTTGGCCTTCTGTATTTTGCGACCATTGGCCTGTGGATAGCTTCCATCAACGAACTTTGAGCAGTAAATTGTAACTAGAAAGAAGTTCATTTGTTTCTGTTATGCCAGCATTCGTAATGTCTAATTTCTTGGCACTTTCAGTTATTAGCTAGCAATGATTCTTGCATTAAGCTCTTGGCCAATCTATCAGGAGTTTTGGGTTTTTTTCCTCGTTTGGTAAGAGAGACGACACAGCAATGGTGCCTAATTCATTGGTTCTACTAGAATTAGAGCTTTGTTACCATTCTGATTCTTGCATCGATAAAGTGTTATTGCTAAGTTTTTTCTAGAGTTAAGAGCATATCAAATAACTCACTCACATAAGTGGTTTCTAAGTTAACGAACCTGTTGTTTTTTTGGTTTGTCGGGGAGCAACCTCACAAGTCAGTTTCTTGAAGAAACTTTCACTTAGCAACAGTTTCAGTATGGACAAGTTCACTATAGACAAATATGGAAGTGGAGACTTTTATAATTGATGTGGCTTTTACTTGTTGAAAAAGGCTTTGGAGCATGGTAAGCAGTATTGATTCACCACCATCCGATCGAACTGCATTGCTTAACTGGGAAATGAATGATATGTGGGCAACTACATATATTAGACTCATAGTTGCACTGCGTTTCTGAAATGCGTTTCGGAAATATGGAATTTTTTTCAGAAACGTTTTTTTTTTAATTTTTTTTTATTTTTTTTGGGTTTTTTTTTGTGCAATATGAGTATCAGGTGAAAGCTCTAATTAAGAGCATAATTACTATGTAATTTGCCGACTGTTTCGGGTGCAGGATGGTCCAGTTAAGGTGCATTAATCCCTGAGCGAAAACACACTTACTGCACTGTAGACCATCTAGAATAATCATCTATGAAAGTGATAAAATAAATTGCATCTCCTAAGGATGGAGTTGGCATTGGACCACAAAGATCGCTATGTACAAGATCTAATACATGCTTTGTTTTGACAGAATGTGATTTGGGAAACTTGCTTCTAGAGTGTTTGCCATAGATGTAGGATTCACAGAAGAAAGACTTCCTATCTAATGAAGAAGGAAAATACAATCCATCAACTAGATTATTACAACGCATATAAGAAAGTACTCTTGTATTCACGTGCCCAAACCGACTATGCCACAAGATAGCATCATCGTTTACATTTTCATGAGAGATACTAGCTAATGGAACTGAGTTAGAGAGTAGATATAGATTTCCAACTCTAGTACATGTAGTCGTATCTTCATCGAAGATTGTACACTGTTCAGAAGAGAAAGTAACAGTGTAGCGCTCATCAGTTATCCTAGAGATTGATAACAGGTTCTTTGATAGCTGAGGTACGTGAAGAACATTGGGAACACAAATAGAAAGTCATTGTTGAACGTGATCTTGACTGTCCCTTTGCCTTCCACGCATATGGTGCTTGAATCTCCTATTTGCATTTCCAAGATGTAAAGTGTAAACCATCAACATTCCCTTTGCCTTCCACGCATATGGTGCTTGAATTGATCTCTGCTGTAAGCTGCATACTCGGTAAACCATTTCTTGCGAGAGGTCATGTGTTGGGTAGCGCCGCTGTCCAGGTACCAGCTATCGTGGTCTTCGTTCCCACTGTTGTAAGCCATTAACAGGTGTGAATCTTGCTCCTTTTGCCTCATTGTAGATGCGGATTCGACATTCCTTGATGTCGTGATTAGCTCTCTTGCAATATCTGCAGAAGAGCTTCTTGCGCAATCCACTGCTCTCACCTTGAGTGTGAGGCTTCTGTTGCTGCTGTACTTGATTCTTGGCCTTGGAATAGTCTTTCTTCTTGGTGTACAGGGCCACGGACTTGTCTTTGATGGATAGGCCACTGGTCTTTCTCCGCATTTCTTCTTGAAGAAGATGACCGATCACCTTTTGAAGAGGGAGATCGGGTTGTGTGGAGATCATCACCAAAAAGTGTTCATACGACTTTGGAAGAGAAGAAAGCAAGGTCATAACGGCATCATCATCTTGAATAGCACATCCTACAGCTGATAACTGATCCATTAAAGACTTAAAGTTGTTGATGTGAGAAGTGATGGCAGTAGAATTAGACATGTTAAGTGTGAAGAACTCCCTTCTAAGATGTAATCTAGTGGTTACATCTTGAGTCTCGTACAGACTTGATAACAAATCCAATGCTTCCTTAGAGGTTTTGCACGTGGTAACATGGGATATTTGGGAGTCAACCAGATTGAGTGTGATACATGTTAAGGTCTTCTGATCTTTGATCTTCCATGCCTTTGCTTGATCACTATCTTTTGGTTTCAAGTCAAAACCTTCTACTATATCCCAAAGATCTCTATCTATCAACATCATCCGAAGTTTTAACTTCCAGATGTAGAAGTTAGAACCACTGAACTTGTCAATGACTCTAGCCTCGTTGGATGATGAAGACGAAGAGTTACCAATATGAGACATGTTAACAGTAATACAAATAGAACAAACTGAATCTCTCGGTTTATTTGAGCTACGCTCTGATACCAATCTGATAGGGCGGTAGAACGCGAACGGAGAAGAGAGAAGGAAATAGTTGCAGAACGACTCTTCTGTTATTATGGGCTGCTACATGCAAAAACAATCTAAAAGAATGTAATTGCTAAGTTATAATCACAGCTCACGCTCTGCCCAACAGGATCTTAAGAAATCAATTCATACTCAAAAGCAAATGGATGAGTACAGTCCACCGAAGAGATTAGAAATGGTGTGAGGTATTACTGGATTCAATAAGAAGTTCAGTTCTGAAAACTTATATTGATTGTGTGATGAAAAGCGCAAGTTCCTCAGGCGTCAAAGACAGCCATTGTCTGATCAGAAACTGAGGAGTCAGAGACGTCCGTGTTCTATTCAGAGTGAGTAAACGAGCGTGATCAAACAGAAGCGAAGTGCATTCAAATCACAATAAGCATTCATCTACGTTATACACAGATAGAAAAGCATATTGCTACTATATTACACTGAAGCACAACAATAAGTTACAACCAGAATGGTAGCGTAACTTGGAGGCTCAAAATCATTCGTCTCATGGACGGAGGATCACGTAGTGTGCTATGACGATGTATTTATACACCGCATCCCTATATCTAGTTACAATAAATGTTTGTCATCTAGCTATGTAAGTCCCTGTACTTTGGAAGTATTTGACATATGATGACAACTGTACATTAAATACATGGTCAGGCGACTCGAGATCGCTGACGTGGACGAGAGCGTCGCATTTTCTCTCACTTCGCATTTTTTGGGAAGTGGCTGGAGACGTTTCTCATTGAAATAGATGACCTTCGTCCTTTTTCTCTCTCTTTGCATTTTTTCTGAAAACCCCGAAGGTGTTTGAAAAACAATTCATTTGTTGAAGTGACTGTTTTGTCGCATTTCTGCGAAAAAAAGCAAAAAAGCCGACAAAAAGTTTACTTCTTTGAAATAGTTGAAAAGAAGTTGTTGTCGGAAAATAGTGACTTTCCTGAAGTTGTCGAAGAAGTCGGACACTTCGGTCGATGAACAAAGTTGTCGAAGAAGTCTGAGACTTTGGACACTTCGGACACTTCGGTTGATGGAAGAAGTCGGACACTTCGGTTGATGAACGAAGTTGTCGAAGAAGTCGGAGACTTCGGTGTCGAGTGACTTGATCGTTGAAGAAATCGAGGGTGATCAGGCCTTCAATGTTCTTCATGATGCTTTGACATTCGAATGTAGAATTAGACGGGAATGGATACCCTTTGATGTAGATTAGCCGGAAAGTCGATGGAGTCGACTTTCAAATAGTTCGGCTGATTCGATTCGATTTTGTGTAAAAATTGCAGGTTGTCGAACTGCTTGCAGAAACCCATGTATTTTACCAAGTATTATTCTGCACACAAAATGAGAGTAATTTTGCAAAATAGCAAAATAGAAAACTTTATGATTCTTGCAGGTATCAAATGAGCAGATATTGAAACCAAAAGAGGTTGCATCTAACCCTAGATCATTGATCAAAAATGTGCAAGAAGAATCTTGAAAATAGAAATTGTATTCACCAAGGAGACAACTGTGGACTTTATTTCCAACAACTTTGCCTGAGGAAAAGAGAAGCAAAGAATCTCACATCAGTTACCACAACTGAGGAAGCTATTTCTACTAAATTTGAAGTGGCGAAAGCGAGGGAGAATAATGCCAAGGCTATTTAATAGAAAGAATCTCAAGTGCTTTTACTCTAGCAAGATAGGCTGCTTCTTGAATCATTTTCAACCTTGAGGCCCTAGCCCTCCTTGGTGCACATCTGTGTACCTCGGCATTGCTTAGACAGATGCCAAAGAGCCTCTAGGATATACTCTTAGCTTGGCCACATGCATTTTTCGCATCTTGGATACACCCTTGAGATGGGCCTCCAATTTGGGAAGTGCACACATGCTGTTTTAAGAGAATGCACTTATAGAATGTTCAGGGATAACACCTAAACATTACTTCCCACACTCCCCCTTAATGTTTACATTGTTGAAGACATTTGTGCATAGCATAGGTGTGTTATGTGTATCCTTCATTACCCTCATGTGATGAAGATCGTCAACTTTGATCAGGATTCATGATCATCCAATCCCAATGCCTTCATTATTTGATGTAGACCTCCTTTGTATGTCATTCCTCTTTGCTTCATGTAAGTTTCCAACGCCATGCTTTTGTTTCCATGTACCTCGGTGCATATCTGTAACCTCCATGAGTGTAGCATATCCCCTGATTCTTTGACTCTCCTTGGATCAGATAATATCAGTCCCCCTAAATCAAATGATGTTTTAGGAGGCCTTCTGATGCTAAATTGCTGCCAGGGAGGCAGCAGAACTACAAAAAGAAATCTCAGATTTTGCCAAAAAGCTGGTTCTTCACCAATTTTCAGGCTGTTGGAGCTAAGATATGACAACTTTTTTGTTTTCGCTTCGTTTTGCCTCAGATTTGGCACAAAGCCTCCTCATAGGAGGGTGCCCTACTACAGTCGTACCTTCAGCCCATATGAAGACCTGAGTGTCTGCAAATTCGCATTGATTTGGGGCTGGTATTTCACTTATTTTTAGATTTTTGAGCCAAAATAAAATGTTCAGGTTTCCCAAAAACGTTTATCGACATCTACATCAATACTATACCAAATTTCAGAATAAGGGAGAGCCTACCCCTTGCTTTTATTTTCCTTCATATTCGTTTTCTAGATTTTCCTTTGCAAATAATAAAAGAAATATTTTTTCTTCCTTTCAAGTCACTTTGGGAGGAAAGCCACTTGATACTTTCTTGATCAAACACGATCTCAAACTTAGCTCCATAGAGGTAGTGCCTCCATTTCTTAAGAGCATAGACTATTGCAAACAACTCCTTCTCATAAGTGGAATAATTCAACTGGTGTTTATCCAGTTTTTTACTCTCAAACGCGACTGGACGGTTGTGTTGAGTAAGAACAGCACCGATTGCCTGATCACTGGCATCGGTCTCTACTATGAATGCTTCATTTGGATCCACTAAACTTAAGACAGGAGCAGTTGCAATTGCAGCCTTTAGATTTTCAAAGCTCGCTTGTTGTTTAGGACCCCAACTAAAGTATTTGCCCTTACTCTTGAGTAGGTCTGTCAAAAGAGCAGTCAAGAGGGCATACTGATGGATAAACCTCCTGTAAAAACCCGCCAATCCGAGGAATATCTGCAGCTCTTCCACCGAAGTTGGTGCTGGCCACCGCATAATTGCGGCTACCTTTTCAGGATCCATCTTGATCCCCTCAGCGGAGATAATATGTCCGAGGTAGTGAATCTCTTCCTTGAAGAATTCACATTTTGATTCCTTTGCAAACAAGGAATTCTCTCTCAGGACCTGGAACACTTGGCGCAAGTGTTCAAAGTGCTCTTCTTTAATACGACTAAAGACCAGGATATCATCAAGGTAGATTAATACGAACTTGCCCAAGAGATGTCTGAACACGTTGTTCATCAACCTCATAAATGTTGCTGGGGCATTGGTTAATCAACAAATGAGCCATTTTGCAAAAATGTTACACTTCGAGTTACATAGTCCTTTGTTAAGGACTCATTTTGGAGCAAAACCACTCATTTGCTAAGATTATAATACTAGAATTACTTGGCGCCTTGAAGGATTTAGGATGCCTGCCAAATTTTTTTTGTTTCTTCGGGCAATCTTTTGAAAGAAGCCCCTTCTCCATGTAGGAGAAACACAAGCCGCCGGTCCTCACCTTGTCATGATTAACATGATCCAACTTCACACGTTTTTTCCCACGCTAGGAACCGGTGTCCATCTTGTCTTTGCCCCGCTTCTTGAAAAATTCTTTTCCTTTTGCTCAGTCTTGGGCAAACTTTGCTCCTTATGGGAGCCAATGTGTGTGGGCGTCATCGAAGATCGTCGCAAAGCGAACGTCATCTTCGATGGTCCGTGGTTGGTTGCGCCGCACTTCAAGTTGAAATTCCTTTAGAAGCCCCAAAATAAGATGTAATTTTATTAGGACATGGTCAATTCGTGAAGTGAATCGAGATAAGGCTTCTTGGAACTCATGTATGTAAGCGTCTAACGGCCTACTACCCATCTGCACGGTGGCGAAACACCGCCAATGCTCAAAATCATCCAAGACCGGCAGGAAGTCCGTTTTAAAGGCTTCCTGAAAAGCATCCCAAGTGGTAGGGGTACCAGCCCTATCCTTCAGATCCTACCACCTTGTATATGCCTTCCCACATAAGACCTAAGGGTAATAGTGATTTTTGTGTTGTCAGGCGAATCGTGTATGGAAAAAGGACTATTCCACCGATCCAACCATGAAAGCACAACGTCAGGATGCTGGTCCTTTTCTCCCGAAAAGAATTCCGGGTTGAACATGGGGTACAGGATGGCAGACCACGAGTGGGTTGAAGAATGCCACTCTTGCTCGACTGTGACATGCCTAGATTGCATTTCCAAGATTTGGGTTTTGAAGGGAGTTCAAGGCCTGTACAAGCTGTGAGGTATCTAACTTGGGAGGAGGGGGTGGTGAAGACGGTCCTTCACCCGAGGGCATAGCGGGGTCCATGGTGCACTAAGGTAAATTCGAAGGAAAAATGGCAAGACTTTGGCTACAAATTGGCTTAAAGAAGCTTGAGAGCTCTACTCAAGGAAACTAAGTCAAGACAAGTTCTAATGATGAGAGTGGAACCCTCACCCACACCATTTTCCTTCCCGTTAGGCCTTGCTGGGTGGGTGGTGGACCTTATGGACGCCACCTAGCAAGCACATGGCCCCAAAGACAAGTGACAACCCTTATGGGGACCACCTACTCTCAATTCACACCACCCTCCCTATGCTACCTCACCCAAGGCTCACTTGGGTCATGTTAGAATCCCCATCGTTGGTCCATTCATTGCTAAGACACAATTAGGTGACGAACACTATGTTACTGCCCATCCATAGAGGTACTGCCACCTTACCCCTATGCACTGGAGCTATAGACCACCATCAAGCAAGCTCAAATCTCTGATAAGCCATGGTGTCTCATACCACCATGCCTTACCCTCGACCCTTGCCTACCTACATCCTGAGGCCTAGATAAACGTCCTGACCTGACCACCAGTGGAAGAGCTCTTCATTCTTTAGGAGAGAATGAATGACGAACTCATGGAGATCCACCTCTATATACATAGTCCAGGTGGGATTATCTCCGACCATAGGAATCACGCATGATCATCGACACGTGTCAGTTGTGCACAGTGACGTTGGTCCACAACAAATGGTTGCCTCGTGCCAATAGGACATTGACACGTGGCACCCAAAAGACCAATAGCTCCAAATGGGATTGTTGGGATCCTGCTTCCCAAGGTCATCACTAGATCTTGAATTTCCCATCGGGACATCTAGTCCGATGCGACCGAAAAACCCGTCGGTTCGACAAAGATCCCAAAGTGAAAGATACTAATCAAATTGGATTTTAGCAAAGCATAACTAATTAAAATCTCCAATTCGACTCAAGGCATCAGCCACATTGTTTGACGTACCTTTAATGTCGTACACGAACTCCTGAATGAGTTCTGACCATCTAGCCTTACGGCCATGACGGTCCTTGGCATCACAAATATACTTAAGGGATTGGTGATCCGTCATCACCGTAAATCTGGCACCATAAAGATAATGCCTCCAAATTTTTTGCGCGTGAATGATTGCAAAAAGCTCCTTCTTGTAGGTAGAATACCTCGTCTGAGTAGGATCTAGCTTCTTACTTTCAAAAGCAACTGCTCTACCGTCCTGATAGAGGACCGCTTCTACAGCAAAGTCACTAGCATCCATATCCACCACAAAGGGTCGGTTAGGATCGACAATGTGTAAAATTGGAGTCGTAGAAGCACAGTGCTTGAGAGTTCTCTCATTCATTTCATCACTCCATGTTATCGATGGACTTTTTCTGCGGCTACATTTTTTCTTTACCCCCCCTTAAGAACGTTCGTTAGGGGCAATGCCACTAAATCATAATGCATAATGAACCTGTGAAAGAATCCTGTGAAGCCCAAAAAGGATTTCACATCACGAATTGTCTGAGGTCGCGGCCATCTCATACTTTACGAACCTTATCCTAATCGATTTCAAGACCTTTATCAGATATGACATGGCTCATGTATTTGAGTTTAGTTTGAAAGAACTCACATTTCGACTCCTTAACATACAGCTTTTCTTGCCTTAGAAGATCCAAGACAATATGAAGATGCTCTTCATGCTCCTCAAGGGTCCAACTATAAATGAATATGTCGTCCAAATACACCACGACAAACCTAGACGAAGAATATCATTCATCATTTGTTGAAAAGTGGTAGGCGCATTCGTGAGTCCAAAGGGTAAAACTAAAAACTCATAGGCCGTACCTGGATCGAAATCCAGTCTAAGGAACATCCTCATTCCTAATCCTTATCTGATGGTATCCTGATTTAAGGTCAATCTTGGATAAATACTTAGCTCCATTCAGACGATCCATTAGATCATCCATCCTTCGTAAAGGATATTTGTTCTTGATAGTTAAATCATTTAACTTTTTAAAATCGCCACACAATCGTGTGCCTCCATCCTTATTACTAACCAAAAGGATTGGGCTCTCCAAGGGGACTTACTAGCCCGAATATGGCCCATCCTAAGCTCCTGTAACTGCTTAGAAATTTCATCCTCTTCCTTGATGCGAATTTTGTATGGAAAAAGAGATATAGGTTGGCTACCAAGAAGCAACTCTATCCGATGGTCGACACTCCTTTGGGGAGGTAGGCCATCTAGTAGTTTTTCAGGAAAAACATCGCTATATTCTTGCCTAAGTTTGTTAAAGACTCTGAACAATATAAACATCCACATAAACTTCATTTTAAGAAAGCAAGATAAACTTTATTTTCAGAGTCTTTCAAATATTGAACAACTTCTAAGGAAAAAAACAACAGGATCAAAAGGCCTATTTAAATCGCCTTTTAGCTCAACAAATGAGCCATTATGCAAAAAGGTTATACCATGAGTTACATGGTCCTTTCTTAAGGACTACTCATTTCTAAGATTATGTTTACGCTATCTAAATATGAAAGTCCAGCGGTTCGACATAATCTTGAATTTTGAGCGGCAACTGAGTAACATGTTGGTCCCAAGCTTGCCGATCTCCCCCGACGCCATTTTCACCACATACAAGTGATTATTTGGTGTGGTGGCTGCCTTGAGTTTTTGCACCAATTTAGCATTTACAAAGTTATGTGTGGAACCATCGTCAAAAAACAATCACAGCTTGGCGTCCATCGATCGCATTCATATGAATCAGGTCGTGGGGGCCAAAAATAGTTGTATTGAAGCAACATTTCACACAACTAGTGCCATCCTTAAATGATAAATCAACAAAAGAAATACTAGAGTTACATGGCGCCTTGAAGGATTTAGGTTGCCCGCCAGATTTCTTTTGCTTTTTCTTCCGGCAGTCTTTTGACAGATGCCCTTCTCCATGCAAGAGAAGCACAAGCCATCAATTCTCGCCTTGTCATAGTCAGCACGATCCAGCTTGACTCGCTCCCGCCTAGAAACCAGTGTCTGTCTTGTCTTTGCCCCACTTCTTGAAAAACTTCTTTTCTTTTTGCTCAGCCTTAGGCAAACTTTTCTCCTTGGGGGAGCCAATGTGGGCGTCATCGAAGATCTTCGCAAAGCGAATTGCATCGTCGATTGTTTGCGGTTGGTTACATTGCACTTCTAGTTGAAATTCCTTTGGAAGCCCCAAGATTAAGTGTAGTATTATTAAAATAGGATCGATTCGGGCAAAATCTCCTGGAACTCATGTATGTAGGCATCTAACGGTCTACTGCCCATTTGCACGGTGGCGAAACGCCGCCACTGCTCAAAATCATCCAGGACTGGCAGGAAAGCCAATTTAAAGGCTTCTTGGAAGGCATCCCACGTGGAAGGGGTACCAGCCTGTTCCTTCAGATCTTGCTACCATGTATACGCCTTTCTGCGTAAAAACATAAGGGCAGATGCGATCTTTGTACTATCAGGCGGGTCATGCATGGAAAAATAACTATTCCACCGATCGAGCCAAGAAAGTACAACATCAAGATGCTAGTCCTTTTCACTCGAAAAGAGTTCCGGATTAAACATGGGGTAAGAACGGTGGACCGCGAGTGCGTTGAAGAACACCACTCTTGCTCGGCCGTGGCATCCCTAGATTGCATTTCCAAGATTTGGGTTTTGGAGTGAATTCAAGACCTGTACAAGTTGTGTGGTATCAAGATCAGGAGGAGGAGGTGGTAAAGATGGTCCTTCACCAAAGGGTAGAACGGGGTTCATGGCACACTAAGAAAGGCTCAAAGGAAAAATTGGCAAGAGTTTAGTTGCAGTTTAGAAAACTAAGAACACAAAGTTTAAAGAAACTTTGTTGCATAAAATAAGGAGCAAAGTACAACTTGTTTAAGTACAAAAAGAATACGAAGGTTTTTTGCAACCTTTTGATTCCTCCTTTAGAGTGGCTGTCTGGCCTGCAGGTAGGGTCTGCAGTCATGCACCGGAATCCGCACAACTAGCCGCCCGTGGTGGTGCTTGGCAATTTTTTTTTTAGTTTTCAACAAAAAAAATTGGGCAGACCAAAAATTTGCAAAATTTTTTTGCTTTTGGCTCCAGTGGAAGAGCTCTTCATTCTCCAGAAAAGAATGAATGACAAACTCATGGAGATCCACCTCTATATACATAGTTCAGGTGGGGTCATCTCCGACCATAGGAGTCACGCATGACCATCGACATGCGTCAGTTGTGCACACTGACGCGGGTCCACAACAAAGGGTCGCCTCGCGCCTATAGGACATTGACACGTGGCACCCAAAGGACCTATAGCTCCAAACCAACGTTCTGTCCCATGAAAGAGACCATCACCTCATGTAACCTGCTGCGTGCCCTTATGGGTACGTAACACGTCACACCCCACAAACACCTCTAGGTCACCTTCCATAACTCATGGTCTTATGTCTCCAAGAAACTCCTAGAACTCCCCTAAGGCCCATCCTTAGGCTTGGGAGAGGAGAAGGTACAATTATACATTCACGAGGAGAAGGTGGAGGAAAAAAGTTCAATTTTCCTCCCAAAAAGTGGTTAGAATGCTTTTATTGTAAATTTTTTTGTGATTGCAGGTGACAAATGAGAAAGAGGATGGAAGAGGCCCAAGAGGAGGCCAAAGGAAGTGGAGAGCTACACCCCCCACAGGCTTGTACTTGCTACAAGTACAGCCTACAAGTACAACCTGTGTACCTCTTCCACATCCTCCGCCTCTTTCTTAAAACTCAAGCTTGTGTGTAAATTGCAAGCTTATTCAAAGTTATGGTGTAAAAGATTTACAAATTCTTTTGAACCTCAAGCTTTAAGTTAAAAAGTTTAAGCTTAAAAGTTTATAACTTATAAGTTCAAAACTATGAACTTAGCTTAAAAAAAAAAAATTTGTAACTTCTAAGTTTTTTTTAACTTAACCTCAAGGATGTACTTTTAAAAGGTACAAAAGATGAGATTCAGATCATAATTATGAGGAGAGAGATCTTCCTCCCCTCCCGCTCCAAAAAGGAAGGTGACTAGAGAACAGGGAGCCGTAGGCAGCAGGCCTGCGGCTACCCCCCCCCCCTCCCTGTACCGTATAGTGGCCTAAGGACATGCGCCACATTGGGCTGTGCACGGGTTTTCGCAAATATTTTTTTTTTGTTTATCTCATGGGGTCACCATCATCCATACCTCTCATCTATGATTTTCATATCTCTCTCACCACCCTCTCTGATCACTCTTTCCTCTCTTTCGCTATTGGCCGCCTTCCACCCATGCTTACTTATGCACCCATGTATACATTTGGCTCTCTAGACATGCCACTCTACCAAGAGTCTCTCGCCTCGTTACTCTACTCCTTTTCCCATGACAGTACAGTTGAAACACAAGCTACTTTCCTTGTCACCTCTCTTCATACTGCCGCTTCTCTAGCCTTTCCTTCTAAGCCCCATAAAGGCAAATCCACACATTCTTCACCGCTCCGTCCTCTGCAACCCCCGTGGCATGATGCTGAATGTCGCTCTCTTTATCATCTTGAAACCCATGCACGTACTCATGCCCCTCACCTTCTCCGTTCCCCTCGACGTTCCTACCATCGTAGACATCGCCGTAAAAAGCGTGCCTATAATGACTCTGAAGGAAAACATCTTGTTCACCTTCTCTTTAGCTCTTCTTCGAGTCATCTATCTTTGCCGTTAGTGTTGAGCCACAGTGAACCAATACCATTCACTTGATGCTTTGATCCATCTCCAAGAATGATAAATCTTGATGGATCTGCACTTCGAAAATCAGACATGACCCGTATTATGTAACGAATTGTGAGGTAGCTCTTGAATCAAGGATCACCTAATGTGTGTCAGATGTTGATACTGCACACATGTCTGCACAGATGTAGACGGTCGAATTTCCGTGATTCGATCTTTCTTTGCCCATCTTCGAGCTCTCTGGCTCCTTGACATAGGACGAACTGTATGATGGATGATTACAAGCATTGAATACTCTGACTCTAATCAGCAAAAACAGGAAAAAGGAAGTCTAAACTGGTTGTGATGTGTCATGCTTGCTGAAGCGTATATACAAACATCCATCAAACAGTTAATCTGAACTTGCCTGTTGAATATAATACCTTAAAGATTTAGATTCACTATAGCTGTAGACATCAGATGATATGAAAAGTAGCATGCCTAAAGTGGCTGCAAAATGTTATAGCTCATCCTATCCATACTTTCAAGGCTATTCTCAAGGCTCTGATAATTAGAGATGTTGATTACAGCCTTTGGCATCTTGATCCCCTTACAAAAGACCAACCAGGCTTGAGAAAGAACTGAAAAGCATTTGGAACTCTCCAAAAGCAACAAGGGATAACCTTCTTATGCAGAAGAAAAATGGTTGTCAGCGACAGAACAAGAGTCGAGACAATCACAGTTACTCCTACTAACAAAAAGCTTCCCAGTAACAAAAAGCTCCCTAGGCTAGTGACAAATGAGAATAAATTACCTTCGTCAGGCTTCTTCACAAACTCTACTCCCAGCTTCTCAAATCGTTCGCAGGCTTTGTAAGTGTCATCAACTGCTATACCTATGTGCCCTGTCAAATCAAGAACAGAACCATATTACAAAGAACTGTGCAAGTCTGCACCATTTGTCTTACATTAAGTACAGTACATTGACAACACTTAATGGCATGCTTTCCACATCAAAGAGTTAGTAGCTGCCGTCTCATCCTTCTGCAGCTCAAAATAACTATACACCTACACACTATCCTGCATATATCGATATTGAGTGCATTCAGGAGAAAAGTATACCAAATCCTCGGGGATCCTTATTTCCATTATGGTAACCTTTAAATTCAGGATCGGACTCTGTACCCCAATTGCTGCATTTCAAGCACTTCATGATTAAAGCAGTGTATTATCTTTGACCTAGCATTGGTGTCTTTCATGAACTCTGCCCAAAAACTAGCAAAGATGTGGAATAGTATTGATCACTTTACTGTGTAAGCTCAATTGTAGCGGGCCTTTGGAAAGTCCAACGTACACGCTCTATTGGATCTTTGGGCCGTGCAGCAGGATCCTTGAAAAGAACATATGGCATACAACCACCAATGGCAGAATTGAGAAGATAGTAACGTGAACAGAACGAACATCATAGTTTAAGTCTAATGAAACTCAGCAACTATATGCAACTGGTTGTCTCCAGATGTGCCAAACAATCTGTTTGCTTTGAAGAATTTTTAATTTATAATGAAAAGAGTGGGATTGATAGTGAACATGATAACAGAAGTTGGTGGCAGGAGAAAAGATTGTAGGTTTTCTACCTCATATCCCAGAAAATAAAGGCTAAATTTCCCTTCTTCAAAATCCAATCTCTTCAATAGGCTGCACAGACCATTAACCATGAAAATTCAGGAATTTGAAGCTCATCCAATTGCAAGGCAGAATATTTACTTTTTTGCCAAAATTAAATTCTACACATTCCATACAGATGGACTGCTCGGCTGTTCCCGGTATGAACTGCATATAGATAATCATAAAGGATACATCATATTAGATAAACACTGCTGGGAGAGACATGCACCACAATGCTGCTTTAATCATAACAAAGTCTTGAGACATTCTGAAAACAAACACACACTGTCAGTAACTACCATCATTGAGACAACAGAATACAGAATCTATTTTCAGAGGCTTCTCTCTTGCCCTTCCAGAGCCAAATGGGTACTTCAAGTCAACAGAGACCTGCAGTGTGAGAAGATCAATCACAGATAATCTCTAGTAAAAGCTTTTCAACAGATTACTCTGCAGAACTATCACCCTCAAAAAAACCTGCAACTACCAAACTGATGTGTCTAGTCTCTCAACATAATAAATGTTGATGACCCACTAAAGGAAAAGGCACAAGCATGATGTGCCAAAAATTCAAGTAGACAAGCAAAAGGGCACAACAACTGCTAGTTAGCTCAACTGGAGGTTAATGTTTTTGTTAAAATAATACATCATGATCGCGTCCTTAGTTTCTAACATCGGTCTTGCTGTGGTTTACTACTTTCTTGACATGGATCTTTCATTTATTCATCTTCTCTTGCCTCTTTCAGTGCTCCAAACTAAACAGCTTCAATCATCCCTCAATGGACATATGTCCAGAGTCCAGACCTAGAATTCAGGACATTAAAGTCTGAAACATGCAGTGTGGGCTGAATGGTTCGAATTATTGTGAGGACATTTTGAGGACCCACGTAATAATGTAACCTCCATATGTAAGAAAGGAAGTATGAAAAAATTAAGAACTTCTCTCTCTCTCTCTCTCTCTCTCTCTCAAAAATCAGGTGGAACAGCACCATACGGCTGTCCAGTCAAGGACAGACGTGCTTAAAGGTTCGTCTACAGTTCCACCTTCGTTTATCTCAACCACGTTCACCAAGAGCTGTCTGTGAGAACATAAAGCTCTCAATGTTCGTGTTAGAGGTAATCCGAACTCTCAAAATGCTGCCGAAGAAGCTGAGAAGTTTTTGGAAGGAAATCTTCAACACCATAGCAAAGGTATGGAAATTGCCTGGAGACCTAAGAAGGACCTGGATACTCTTGTCATCCGCTTCACATCAGTGTCTCACCGGCGTGAAGTTTTAGGGAAGAGATTCAAATTGCGGGATACCAAAATCTACTTGGACGAAGATCTTACCTTCATCCAAGTTCAAGAACGTAAGAAGGCAAGACAAGAAGCTCTATCAACTGGCAAGCGGCTTATCTATCGTGATGGTATTATCAAACTTGTCGATCGGAAGCCTATAGTTAATAAGAAGAATTCTGAGATAGAGTCTGAGATAGAGAAATGAAGAGATGTCCATTTGAACATGTAAATGGTCTACACACCATATAATCCTGGCTATATGTATCTCTTCTTAGTTAGTTGTTATTTTGCTTTGACGGCACTGATCCTGTGTCCCGTCTTGTGTCCAACTTTATCTGATGTACTCGTTTGTCTTATACGCCTTTTGGCATGGAAAAGATGTTAATAAAGCTCTCTCTCTCTCTCTCTCTCTCTCTCTCTCTCTCTCTCTCTCTCTCTCTCTCTCTCTCTCTCTCTCTCTGCGCTGTGTTGCAATGAGAGAAGGGCAAGAAACAGAATTGGCTGCTTGCTCTACTCTTGCTTTCTATGGGAGCTGTTTTGCTTTATTTGCACCATTTCATTTTGGTGATCTACAAATTCTTCTCCTATTTCTATTTTTTCTCGTAGCAGATCGTTCATAGTACATTTTCGCAGTATGATTAAGTTGCTTAAAATGATTGGGATTATCACTAAAAATCCTGTCGACGTAAATAGGCTCGTCATCACTATTCACTTTGTATTCTCTTCTACCTTTCTTGAGGCTATTGCTTTCTCTTTGCTGCTTCACTTGGTGATCTTGTTGCTTGCACATATGGGCAGATGCACTCATTCTCCATCACTTCTACTTTAATCTTTTTAGTAGTACTTGGTTGTAACACTCATATCTATCTTGAGACAATTTGCAATTTACGGGTGCTCCTTTGAGTTTCCAGTGGCCCAGGGTAGGGGTAGCTAATCCATAGCCAAAGATTCCCAGTGTCTCTGCCTGGAAGTCCAATGCCAACACAATTTTCTCCTTGTTCTTGTTCACAAAAACGAATGATCCTGACCCCTCTTCATTTAGGACTATTTTGTAGAGGACACTGTTGGAATGTAAATGGAATTGCTTACATTACCATAGGTTACTTTGACCCAAAAGGTCGAGAGTTGTGTAACCATGGTCATTTATTATATTAGGCCTACTAAGCTTAGAGTTAGCTAAGTTAGTATGAAATTAACTTGGTAGGAACTCATGGGTCCACTAGGCCTAATTGTGACATTAAGTACCCCAACTTGACATATTGGAGGTACCTTATTCTTTCTATGTAACTTATAGAAAGTTGGATAGTCAATAGTCAAGTAGTTGGAAAGCCAATAGTCAAGCAGTTGGATAGCCAATAGTCATGAAGTTAGATAGTCATCTTGGACTATATATATATATGTGTGTGCATCCCATTTGTATGAGACACTTTTGTAAGCAATACTGACTATTCTCCTTGGCTGTCCACGAGTTTCTACAAGAGGGTTTCTAGCCATCTCTCTCTTTCTTTTGAGAATGCTTTGTGTGATTGAATAGTTAAGATCCTGGATCCTTAGGCTTCTATTTCCTACAGACATAGCATGGCTGACGTCTTGCAATATTTTCCATCCAAAACCAAAACTTATTAAGCTATGGCCATTCAGTCTTTCAGCTAGCTTTGACAACTTTAAACAGCGTTTTGGACAAAGAGTTTAGGCAAACTCCAGCACTTTCAACTTTCAACTCCCATTCCATGCACTCTTGAGTCGTAGTATTTTTTAATACCATTTCAAAAATAGGAAAAGTCAAAATGCTTAAAAACTTCAAGCGCCTCTTAGAATAAGCAGATTTAGGGCGGGTTGAGGCCTGCCTCCAAGTTGCTCCTTGCAACCACTCCTAGGAACAGGGGAATAACCTTCCCACCTACCTCCCAACATGGGACCATGGGGGATTGTTCCCATCATAGGAGATGTTTCTAGGTCGTTACTCTTGCAACTCAAGTTTTGGGACCAATTTTTCTCTTTTGTCAACATTTTATCCATTTCCATGTAATTTTTTCACTCACTAAGTATATTCTTTTCCTCCTAGCTTACATATTATCTATAACCGCAATGATTATATTTTGTTCTGAAACATTGATATACTATAACATTTATTCTATTGGCTACATAAATAATATGCGATTAGGTAACCAACTCACCATAAAGCATTACAAAACTAGAACTTTCAACATAATCTTTTGGAACATCAAGGTTGGTCCATGGAGTGTCACCAAGGCAAGTCTTGCGTGCATTTTGGGACTTTTAAGCCAAGTACACAACAGCTCGACATGGTGTTACAAACAAAAAAGTGTATCATGCTAACACCCACAAATTGTGCACCATGGATCGTCTGAAAGAAAATCAATCTAGATGTACAATATGTGCAATCTTTTTCTAAACAAAATTGAAGAAATGCTTGCATGCTAGTGATAAGCTAGTCAAAGGACTACTTATTTTGAAAAGAACAAGATAAGTCACATCATAAACATAAGCAAGTACTAGATCTTACTCCAGAGACATGGATGACTGCAGGGATCAAGTGCTGAAAGAGTATCTCATCAATCGGAAAATATTCCTAATGTTATATGCCATATTCCATGTGAGGGAGTCACCAGAAGTCAAAAAGTTTTGACAATCATTGAGGATTGATGACTTCCATAGAATAGTTGATATATTGGGCCAAGGATCTCGCCTCACCTGCTTTAGAAGCAAATAACCGATAAGCCCATTTGGAGATTGGTCAATCTCCAAAAAGGTTAAGGATGATTGACATGGATCTAGCAATCAAATCTAGACCTAGTCAAAATGTGACCAAGGGCTAGATAGCAAGGAGTGGGGTGGATCAAACTTACTATTGAGTTACGTTGACGAACAATGGTGAACCATTAAGAGTAGTTGTTCACCGACCAGAAATAAAAAACAGTTCCGACTACCCAATTTCACTTTTATGAATAGCTGCCATCCTTTGTGTCTATTAGGGCAGCTGCCATTATCAAGACCCTCTTTCCTCTTAGTGAGTTCTGAAGGTCATTTCTCACACTGCACATGTGGTGCAGGCGGCCATTCAAGATAATATGGACCACAAGGTAATATGCAGATATGCAAAGGATTCCCTATTTGCAGTTTCCATATTGGATTCTCATTCTGAGAAAAGGACAACACATCATGACATCTTACAAAACAGCCATTGTGGTTCAAAAGAAATAGTTATAAAGATATGTACAATATCGCCAACCTAGATTCATATCTGAAAGGGAAATTCCAGTCTTACATCATGCCAAGGATCCGTGTATAAAAATCTAAACTGACTTGTGGGTCTTTAATGCGCAGCATCTGCAGTGAGTCAAGAAAAGCAGCAAATGAGCTTTTTGAATGGGAATCTGCAAAGGACATATTGTGCATTTGGGAGAACCTAAAAAGAAAGAAGCAAGCTATCTAATGTCAAGCATCCATACAAAGTCGCCTGTTGTAATCACCAAAAGATGAGTCTTATCAGGACCAGAGATGACTAGCTTTACTAGCTTTAACATCTTCTGAAAGCGGATAGATTTGTAAAACACACAGTTAGCTTCAGTCATCTATAATTGTGAATACATCAATGTTGTGTCCAGGATATGTGATATATCTATAATAACAAGCCCTGTTGGTTCCTGGACATAGGCTTTTGAGCCAAAATTCGATTTTAAGCATATATGAAGGTTGCAAAAACTTTTAACACTTACAGTCTGCTGCATGTAGTAACCTCTGGTTGCTTCATCAGGAGTCTCGCAGAGCCCTGAATTGACCTCCTTAGATTCTCTGGAACTTTGTGCCATAGTTGTTGTGGAGCTCAAAAGTGTCTTGCAGGTGTGTCTCACCTGCAATTAGCAACTTCCAGTTAGTACTTAAGTGCTCTCGCTGCCCCACCTGCAGTTATCGAACCAAATTAGTGCATCAAGTTAGTGCGCACGAAACAGAGTAGTTTTTGAGACCCCCTAACAGAATTGAAAGGGCATGGTTAGATGTTTAGGGGTGTACCCCACCTGCAATTAGCTCTTTTGGAGAAATGAAAGAAACCAAATCAGAGAAATAACCTTGAGACTTGCGATAACAGATTGAG
The DNA here is from genome assembly GCA_029204225.1 of Diphasiastrum complanatum. NCBI lineage: Eukaryota > Viridiplantae > Streptophyta > Lycopodiopsida > Lycopodiales > Lycopodiaceae > Diphasiastrum > Diphasiastrum complanatum. The sequence continues at coordinate 8,921,349 of CM055094.1, read as the reverse complement.
GTGTAATGGGGCGGCAACCCTGTCACATTACTGGTAGCCAGTGACACTAACGGCATATGGGCAGCAAACTGCCATTAACACTAACTAAATCAATTAAAAAGTTAAAAAAATGTCCACTCCCCTGTGGTTTTATAAATAGGATTCAAATACTACAATCAGTCTCTCGTTCATATGACCGACTAGTCTTACAGAGTTTCTAGATTACGAGGACCATAATTGTGCAGCTTTTTATATCTCGGAAGCATTAGCGTAGCTCCAGGCTCCACCTGTTTACATCGTGTATGTCCTGTAGGCATTCCCTCAATGGAAGTTAAAGTAAAATATTTGTATCAGTACTAATACTATTATATAAAAAATTTATTATTTGTTTTATACGCTGATTGAGATCTATCAATTAAACATTATTGTTAATGGAAGATAGTGATGATTGCATATCCACGAGTTTCTAATGTTAAAATGTCACAAAATGAAAATTATAGTAAAGCCAAAAACCCTCGCTGTTATCCCATCCTCGTTAATACAAGGTCCTATTGCATTCATAATGTTCGAACCTGAAAGAGCATGCGGCGAAAGCAGAAAATGATACAGATACGTTGACAATGTGATTCTTCTCATTACAATTGATAAATTGTAAGAAAGCGGATTAACTTCAGGCAATCACATCAAAGAATATAGACAGAAAAAAAAAAGTGATTTCAGCCCGTTAAAAGTTGAGTAAAGCAAGAAATGGTATTTTGATCAATGCGATTTTTATGGCATTTCAATTGCTAAAATTCAAGAAATAAAATCAAATCCTGGAAATTATATGAAACCAATGCCAAAAGAACAAAAGGGATCACACATGATCAGGAAACAGCGACGAAAATCTTAAAGCCGCTCTTCCATTGGATTGCGAGGAGTGGTCATGCTGAATATGGAGCGAAGATCCACACACAAGGCGTAAAGGTGTGCGAAGACGAGCGCTGAAGCGAGCGAGAGGGAGAGCAAGGGATGCAAAACGAGACGGTGCTGCCATAAGGAAGGAAAAGGCAAAGGCAACGGAGGCTATACAATCAAGCATCCACAGCCATGAATCAGAGCAGAAGAAAATACAGACGAACACGAGGAAGAGGCCTTACCTTTTGAGAGGAGAGAAGAGAACAGAAGACAAGAGACCTTACACATACAAGAGAAGGATAAGGGGGGATTGTTGTATATGTATACATAAATTATCCAAGGTACTATAGTAAAGTCAATAGGAGTGTGCCATGGCCACCAATGCGCACATGTTACCAAGGAGCCGGGCAAAAGCCATTCTGCCCGGTAAGGATTTCCAAACTCGCCCAAATTTTTTTGGAAATCCTTACCGGGCATAATGGCTTCTGCCCGGCTCCTTCCATAATACGTAACAAGCTTAAATTTTTTTTGGAAAGTCGAATCGGGCAGAATGGCCTTTGTCCGGCTCCTTCCATTGCGTAATGGATACCTGAAATTTTTTCAAAAGCACATTACGAAGCATAATAGGCAGGTTTGACTTTGACTGACCAACACAAAATGTGCCATGTGGCAGTTGTACGGAATCCGTACGGACGGGCACAGACAGGCAAAAAAAAAAAGCAGAATCTGCCTTTGAAAAAAATGCATGCATTTTCTGCTTTTTAATTTATTTGAAAATGGGCATAATATGCCACAGGTATCCATTACGTGGGGGGTGAGGGCCTTCCTTGTTGGGAGGTCCCAGGCCCCGACCAGCAAAGAAGGCCCGAGGGCTTCGGGCTTCGGGCCTTCCCCTACGTAATGCCATTGTGAGAAGTTTTTTTTTCGTTTTTTGGCCGTACGGTACGGCCGTACGCGTGGACCAGTTTTTTTTTTTTTTTCAGTATTTTGCCGTTTTTTTTCGCAAATTTTTTTACGTTTGTGGTGGAATGTGGATGTGGATAGAGAGAACGTGCATTCCACCGGAGAGAGGAGAGAAGGAGAGAGAAAGTGAATTCCACTTCCACTAGAGAGAGGAGAGAGAATGACAGATTCCTAGGAGAGAGAAAATTGGATGGACATTATGCTCCTGGAGGTGGTCCCAAAATACAAAGGACACCTGAGCACAAGGCATTACGTGTTCATAGTTATTGGATCTTGGTTCGGTTCAGGAGCTTAGATGCAATCTCTTCTCTTGATGCTCCCTTCTCTCTAGCACGTTGTGCTTCTCTCTTTCCCTCTAGACAAAACCCATGGCCTGGCCTGACGGAATTGTGTCCGAATCCTATCCGGTTTTGGTCTCTTCTCGGCCCCCACCTCCTTGACCTGGTTCATCAAGCCTCTTCCTCTGCTTCCTTGCCTTCCTTCCTTTTTAAGAGCTAGTCAAACCCTTCCCCAAGCACCCTCTCCCTGACTTCCGTCCCCTTACCATTATGAACACTTCTTGCAAAATCATCCCCAAGGGTATGTCAAAATTTAAGATCTAAAATGATCCTAAATATAGATCTAAGCACAATAGAATATGCACAAAAACAAATGTCAAATTTGTAGCCAATTCTACACGTAGAATTTCTAGTTTGATAAAGATAACTCTACCAAAGCAAGATAGAATCAAAAGCTGTTCAACATATGAAAAGATTTGATCCAATTCTCTGTTAACAGGCCATAAAACAGCAACAAATCGTTTATTATTGCTCTCCAATTTAGATAGATCAAGCTTACAACAAGTATTCTACTCACAAGTAAAAGACACCCAAAAATAATGAGATAGTCTTGACTCCAAGCCTTCCAAAAGTGGAATGCCACTTATGTTCTACATTCTCCATGACCTACCTACTATTTATAGTTAAGAGTGATGACTCTCTCTCATTTGGCCAAGTTTATTCAAAACTAGCCCTAAAATAGTCATATTGGCCAAAATTGCCAAATTAAAGCTAAAAATAAACTTCTCTAAGTAACCATCCATGAACTTGGACCCAACTTTAAAATTGGTCATGTACTCTACTTTCACATGTGTGAACCAACCACGTGAAGTTTATTTGCTAATTTGGCCGCATTTAGATTCAAATTGCCAAACTAACTAGTAAAGTAGAAAACTAGTTGACAATTTTCACACTCCCTCTTCAACTAGTTTTAGCATAAATTCAGAACATAATCCAAGATGTGATCTATGTTTATGAATAAGTCTTTTTCTCTGAGCTCATAATTGATATAGAGAATAGTGTCCATATTGGACGCTTCACTATTTCTTACATCAATTTTACATATCAAGATGCAAAAACAACATGAAGAGTAATATAGAATCATAATGAATGGGTTCTTCCATGCTTCCACCTCTTATATCTCTAAAAAAAATTGCAGCAAACGTGATTGAAAACAAAATCATGAATGTTGGTTTGCTTGTTTCATCCATAATCCACCTCATGTGAGATATATGTACCAAAAAACACCATGAATGAGCCTCCATTGCCACCTTGCCATACACCAATACTTGGAAACCTATGATATAATGAGTGCAAAAATGATGCTATCCCAGCTCCATTTGCATGAACAAAACTATCAAGGAGTATGAGTCCATCTTTAAGATCTATCTTATACAAAAAAAAATGCACATAGATTCACCAAAACTTGACAATTTTCACATATTGACATGACATTGCTCAAACATGAACTAAGATAAGTAAGGTAGATAGAACCACATTTTCTTGTTGTTCCTTTGACCTTAGTTGAATATTCAATAACTTGCAAAAATAGATCCTTAGCGCCTTGACCATTGGATTCCATTTCAATGCATTTGACAAGCTCCAAATTGCCAATTTTATCTTGGTGTTGATGAAGCTCATTAAGATCAACCTCTTGATCTTCCATAACACCATCATAACCCTTGCTCAAGAAAAAAATTTCAGATCTATTAGTGACATCTATTCCAGGAAGAAATCCATATCATTATCTACACAATAAGATGAATCAAAAGAAGTTAGGAAAGCAAAATTTGTACCCTCAACAATTTGCTTACCGTTCTCATCATATGTGAGCCTTGATGGTTTTTGTCTTTGCCTCGAGGATCTTCTTAGAACTCAAAATTGTCATTCCTCAAGCACTTGATCTTGGTGTTGAATTGGTTCTCCCTTGCATTTTTTGAACTTCACAAAACCATCAAATACCTCATCTATGCTCTTTAGGAGATATACCCAAGTATATCTACTAAAGTCATCAATAAATGTGACATACATCTTAGCACCACCATCTTTAATTCTACTCATAATATGTATGTCCGAATGTGGTATGAACAAAATGTTGAAAGTACAGTACAAAGGACCATAAATGAACCTACATAAGGCCCCAAGAGTGATTGATTGATTGATTCACCTATCTATTGCAAAACTAGTCACAAGATCTTGATCTAGAAAAGCATTATTGGATACCACAATAAAGAGCTATCAAAATTGTTGATCAAACATGGAATTCCGACCCCACACGTGTGTGGTATGGACTCCAGTACAGCCTATTATCAGATATTAAGTGGAATCAAGTTTAGATACCAAAGCATTCACAAAAACTCAAGTCAAACGTGTAGAAAACTCAAGATTGCCAATTTGCTCAAAAAAATTTATTTCCTCACTATGGAATGATGGATTGTATGTATAATAAGCTCTTCCCCACCTCAAGTTAGGTGAAAATCCAGCATGTAATAAGGAAGATGATTGACCATTTTTTTCCTAGTTTGTCAATCTTACCTAACCCTAAAGTTTTGCCAAGTTGGTGGCTAGGTTGGTTATCCACCTCCATGATTCAAGGAATTTGATCCTATAATCTAGGAATTATGACCAAAAAAACTTAACTTATCCTATGAATGATATCTAACCTATCTAGGGTAGCCTACACATGTGGCAAGATGGACTCACATGTGTGGGACCCACCTATGTACTAATTTACATAGTTTAATCAAGCTAAATTTGTCAATTTTTTTGACAATTTCTCACACTCCTCCTCAAATTTAGTTTGATCTATCTACAATTCTCTTTGCTTGATGAATGAATACTTTAGAAGTGTCTTAAAAAATCCAGCTACAAACAAGGAACTTTTGAGACTCCAGTAGAGAATGATGTCCATGAAGGATCTTTCACCACCTCTTAAAGGATCTCTTACATGATGTTCCATTATTGTGTCTATATACATGTAGCACACTTCAAAGCTAAACATCATGTCAAGCTATGAATTTCAAGACATTTTGTATTGGGATTGCAAGGTCTGCGTGTTGCGACACAAGAAAACGAGTGCAAAATCTTTGGTGCATGCAACTACGTCCATCGTATTCAGACCGACTTTGATAATTTGAGGTCTGCCCACTTAATCACAGCTTCGAAGTCACTGGATCAATGCAATCGATTCCATAGCCATGAATTAATGAGATTGGTTTTAGATTTAGCTTTGCAGAAGCGTGGTAGGTGCGGAAATTAGAGCGACAAATCAATTCAAACTATCAGTCATACAAAATAATTCAATCTACGAATAAGTTTATCTGCTAGCAAGAAAGAATCTGAACATGAATAAAAAAAGAGCATTCAATCACAATATACATGACCTAGATTACTGGAACATTGATTATTCAATCACGAATAGGTGCAGTTTGAATGCAGTCAGAGTCATGTTCTTCCTAAAACAATACTTTGTGATAATAGAGATAAAGAATAGAACAATTACGCTTTGGATGTTCGATCTCTTATTTTCTTGTCCAACCGAACAACTAATAAGTTGCTGGCTATATACACATGGCTAACTAATTAAAAGAATGTTTAATCTATACTTTACAATTAGGATTAAGATACTACGTGCTATTGGCAGTCGCCTTGGACAATATCTGATTCAGTTAGAGATTCTGTCCGGGTGTGATTCAAGGTACTTGTTGATCCGCCGATAGTCGGATTGCAGTCGATTGTTCGAGGATGGCCGAATAATTGAATCTGGTCAGATGGTCCGAGATGGTCGAACTATCGAGAATGGCCAAACCATCAAAGATGGCCGAATAGTCGAAGGTTTCCAAACAATCGGGGAAATATTGTCACTGATTCTTTTGTATTTCTACATAAAACAAGTGTGTTTTTGTAAAGTATGCGACTGTACAAGTATTTAAAATAGCTAGTGAATGGATCTAGATTAGCAGAAAGATAGGGCTGGAGAGGATAGAAATCCAACACCTCCTCTTAATATGGATCCTTGAATGCCTTGATCTTCAAATTCAAGATAGCACAAAAATTCTTGTGTGTAACCCTTTTGTAAATATGTCAGCTACCATGTATTGGGTTTTATAAAATTTCAGACTTACCTCCTTGTTGAGTATTTTGCTCCTAAAGTAGTGATACTTAATCTCAATGTGCTTGATCCTAGAGTGAAATCTAGGATTGATGATAATGCAATAGCACTCTGATTGTCACACTGAATAATTGTTGGAGCAGATTGTCTAAGACCAATATTAGACAGTAAATTTCTCAACCAAATTGTCTCTTTAGTAGCTTGAGAGGTTGTCATGTATTTTGATTCTATAGATGACATTGCAATAGAGGTTTATCTTTTACTGTTCCATGATATTGGACCATTATTGAACAGAAAGACAAGTCCAAAAGTCGATCTTCTGGTGTCGACATCACATGTCCAATTTGCATCTGTATATCCATGAAGTGTATGAATATCGGATGAATTGACATCACCATAGCAGATACAGAGGTCAATAGTAACTCGTACATATCTGATTACTCTAAAAAAAGCTTTCCAGTGGATCATACCAGGATTGGCCATGTATTGGCTCAAGGAGCTCATGGCATATGCAAGATCGGGCCTAGTGGAGATCATTACATACATCAGGGATCCGATAATTAATTGATATGGATATCCCTTCATTTCGGCCTTCTCCTCATTGGTCTGAGGGCATTGCTCCTTGGATAATTTTAGACCTAGATCCATGGGATTATGTACAAACAACTGGAAACAATTATTGTAAGTGTCTACTCTTTATCAGAACAAACGTACAAAGCAATTGTGCTCTGGATGTTCGATATCTTATTTTCTTGTCCAAACCGAACAACTGAAAAGTTATTGGATATATACACATGGCTAATAATTAAAAGAATGTTTAATATGTACATTACAATAAGGATTAAGGCACTACATGTTGTTGGCTATTGCCTTTGGATATTATCTGATTCATTTAGAGATTCTGTTCGGGCGTGATTCAATGTACTTGTTGATCCACCGATAGTCAGATTGCAGTCGATTGTTCAAGAATGGCCAAATAATCAAATCTGGTTAGATGGTCCAAGATGGTCGAACTATCGAGGATGTCCGAACAATCGAATATGGCCGAATAGTCAAAGTTGTCCGAACAATGGGGGAAACACTTTCTGCAGAGTATGCGACTGTACAAGTATTTACAACAACTAGTGAATGGATCTAGATTAACAGAGAGATAGGGATGGAGAGAATAGAAATCCAGAATTTTGTTCACTTGATGATACATCAATTAAGCTATTAAGTGCATAAATAATGTTGCCAAAGACAACTTGCCTTGCTTGATCCATATGATTGAGCCTTGATGGCTCCATCTTGAGCTTGCTCCTCCTCTTGATTTGACTCCAATTCATCAATCAATGATTTGGATAAGGTGCTAATCCGTACATGCTTCTTCAAGTTTGTAAGCCTTCCACTCATGGAATACCATATTTTCTCCATTGACAACTTCTTTGGTGGAATACATGTAGATTTTACAATCTCTACTTGAAGAGCAAAACACTACCATTATTCCTATCATTGAAGTAGGATAATCTTTGGTCCTTATATTGGAATGATCATGCACAAAGCATGTGGACACAAAGATTTTCGAAACAAATGATGTTTCATCTTTTATGACACTATTCAAACTATCACAAAAACAGTTATCCTATGAAATTGCTTTATCAACAACAAATATAGATTGGAAAGTATCCAACTTCATTGTTTTGTCATATAAAGTACTAAACACCATCAATATTAAAGATAAGAGGCAAATGACTTCATGTCTACTAACATTATCTATGAACAAATCAAAGATAGTAGCATCTCCAATTCTCTCCACCCTTGCAAGATGCACACCTGAATGGTAAATTTGCATGCAAGTTGATGACTCGGCCTTTGTCATTGAGGACCTCCTTGGAGCTTGTGAAAAATGCAAAAATTATGCTTGGTCAAGGCCAAATCCATGTATATAGGATGATTACACATGTGTGGAGCCTGTTCCCACGTGTGAAATTAGTGTACTTGTCATGTACCATAATCATATAGGTTGTACATATGATTTAATTCAAGTTCTAGTGGCTAAAAAGGCCAAAAAGTAATTTTCTAGTCATATGACACATGGCATCAATCTATTGATTGCATGAGCCACATCCTTAGATTAAGTGTCACATCCCATGTGTAGAGGATTTTTCACACGTGTGGAATAAGCTCAAGTAGGCAAATGTTTGACTTCTAGAAGGTTTCCAAGTAGATCTCCATATAGTAGAAAAATGGACCAAAAGTGCTCAAAATAGAAAGTTTGATCCAAGTGTCAATTTTGCAAGATGATTCACCATATGACAAAGCATCCTCACACGTGTGAGATCTGATGCATGATCAGTACCTCAAGCTCCAAGAAGTGTATATATAGAGGCATATTTGGCCATAATCAACATGAGACATCAATCTTGATTTTGGAAGCAATTTTGTGTCAATCTCTCCATTTGTCTTCATTTGTTTTGAATGTTTTGAGTTTCTATCATAATGTACTTTGTTTTCAGGTTGGAGTCTGTACTCTGACAGGTTTTCACACGTGTGAAACCATCAAGTACATTTACCTTCATTAATGATTGTTCTTGTTAGATTTTCATGCCTAGAATTGATCTAGATTGATCTAAATCTTGTGTAGATTGATAAATTAATTGTATCTAACATCCAATCCCTCTTGTGGATCAGTTTAGGATCCATTCTTGGTCCTATTTTGCAGATTTCCACATGGTATCAGAGCCAAGTGCAAGAGGATTTATTGATATTGATGGGGTTGATCCAAAACTAAGCCCAAATTAGCAAGTTTTTGGGAACTAGCTAATTTTTGTGTAGCGAGTTGGATTTGATAGGTATACTCAAAATTTTTGGACCAGAACTTGTTGTGGGCTGTAGGAATACTTTTCACATGTGTGAGGCCGTACAAATCCGATTTTGGTTGAGAAAATTCAAAAATTTGTATAATTTGGCTCACACACCCAAATTGAGAGGATTTTAGTGCAAAATCAAGCTTTTTCTATAGAGATTCTATTCCTATGATTTGTTCTTGGATTAGATCAGCCAAAAAATTAAATTTGAAGCTTGATTCAGGTGCATTAAATGAGTTTCTCTAATTTTTTGAGTGCATGTTAAAGTTGAGAGAGAGATTGCCTAAAATCATTGATTAAGGAGTGATTTTGCAAGATTGAGACTAGAATCTAAATTTCCATCATTCTAGATTGGTTCATGAGTGATAGGATTGAGAATGTAAGCTTTCAAATTGCTAGAAGACTTTAGGTTCAGATCTCTTAGAGAAACCATAAGAGTTTCTAGTGCTTTTTCACATTCAAAAATGGCATCAATGGGTGGATTTTTGCTTGAAGCTAGTGAAAGGCTCAAATCCACTAATTATGCTAATTGAATAGTTCGAATGGAGTCTTTGCTTGTACTCCATGATCTTTATGACATAGTACTCGAGGTGGAAGTAGAACCTCAAGGAGGAGTTGAATTGGTAAAGTACAAAAAGAGATGTAGAGTTGCATTACATTGCATAAAAACGAATGTAAGTAATGAACTTTTAAAGGAAATCTCATCTTGTACCACATCCAAAGAGGCATGAGATTCATTAAAAGCAATTTATGGATCCAAGAATACTTCAAGGATACACATGCTTAGGAATCAAATTCTTCAAAGCATGAAAAGAAGTAGTGAAAGTGCCCAAAATTATGTCTTTAGGATCAAATCTTTGAATAAGGAGTTTTCTATAGATGATAAAATCAAAGATGATGAGTTAATTCAAATCATTTTGAATGGATTAGGAGATGATTATTCTAATCTTGTTCAAACCTTTGCTATTCAAGATTCACTTCCTAGTATTGAAAAACTTCAAAGTGTGCTTGTAAGTGAGGAGAGTAGAATGTTTCATATCAAAAGTAGGATGAGTTCCTTATCTTTGAATGATGGTGATAAAAAAACTAACTTTTCCTTGAAAGGCAAGAAGAAAAAGTTTCCATCCAAAAAGACTCAAGAAATGGAGATGGAGAGCAAGGATGGAGCATCAAGTTCCAAAGGCAAGAGCAAGAAGGACAAGAAGAAGCTAAAGTGTTTCTTTTGTGGAAAAAGGGGACATTTTGCATCCAAGTTCTACAAGAAGAAGAATGCCCAAGAAAAGGACAATCAAGACAATCTTGTGCTTGAGGAGGAGGAGGAATAGTGCAATCTATCTTTGATGGTATCCTCACCACAACCATCTAATCAAGACACTTGGTGGATTGATAGTGGGGCAAGCTCCCACGTGACTCACCAAAAAGACTACTTTCCTAATCTACTTTCTTACACTAGTTCTAAGATATTTATCTTCACTGCAAGTGATCAAGAATGTGAGATTGTAGGTGTTGGATCCATTCCTTTATGTCTAGGATCATCTAAAAAAGTAGATCTAGACAATGTTCTTTATGTACCTTCAATTACAAAGAACTTGTTGAGTGTAGGACAACTTATGGATAGTGGATTAGATGTACATTTCAAGCATGGAGCATGTTCTATCTTGAAAGTTGAAAAATGTGTTGCTAGTGGTTTCAAACAAGGGAGGTTATTCAAATTGGATGCTAATGTGATGGTTGGAGGTGTGAACATGGCAAGGGAGGAGCTCACTCAAGTGGAATTGTGGCACAAAAGGTTAGGTCATCCTAACCACAAAGCTATGGAGACCATGGTGACAAAGGAGCTAGCAAATGGACTTCCCAAAACCATATCCAAGTGTGGCAAGCTTTGTGAAGCTTGTGGACTCTCCAAATCTCATAATCTACCTTTCAAGAGATCTTTGACAAGATCTAGCTCTCCTCTTGACCTTATACACTCGGATGTTCATTCATTTTCACATGAATCTAATGGTGGAGCTCTTATGTATGTCACTTTTATTGATGATAGATCAAGATACTCTTGGGTTTATCTCTTGTCTAAGTAAAGTGAAGTTTTTGAGTCCTTTTGTAAAGTTCAAAACTCTTGTGGAAAAGCAACTTAATACTAGCTTGAAAGTATTAAGAAGTGATAATGGAGGGGAGTACATCTCCAATAGGATGAAAGAGTTTTGTGAAACTAATGGCATTAGGAGAGAGTTTACTTGTACATATACTCCACAACAAAATGGAGTAGCTGAGAGAAAGAATAGGACACTATGTCAGTGTGCTAAAGCTTTGAGATTAGATGCATCCCTTCCTATTTCATTTTGGGGAGAAGTTATTTTATGTGCAAACTTTCTATGCAATAGAATGACTAATAGTGTCATTAAAGGACTTACACCTTATGAAGTATTGTATGGCAAAAAGCCAAAATCTTAGTGATTTGAAAGTTTTTGGATGTACTTGTTATGTACATATTCCTTTAGAAACAAGGAAAAAGAAAGATGCCACTTCATTCAAAGGCATCTTTGTTGGTTATAGTGAAAGGGGTAAAGCTTATAGGATATTTGATCCTATTACCAAGAAAGTTGTTGTAAGTAGAGATGTACTTTTTGATGAATCTCTCCAAGCCAAAGGAAAGGTGACTTCCAACAACACTCAACTTGTCAAAGGATCATGCTATGGCCGAGGAGGAGCTTCATGAAGATGCAGACCAAGTGGAACTTACTCAAAGTCCAAGGGTGCCAAGAAGATCAACAAGGACAAGGAATGAGCCATCAAGGCTCACTTATAGTGACAAAGGGGAGCAAAGGGAAGATTCTCAACTACTCAACTCTTATACTTTCTTGACTACTATGCTTGAAGAACCAACTAGTTTTGAGAAAGCAAATAAGTCTCAATATTGGAGGAAAGCTATGCAAGTAAAGTTTGATGCATTAATGGAAAATGAAACTTGGAAGCTTGTTGATCTACCTTATGGAAAGAAGCCTCTTACTTGTAAATGGATATATAGATTGAAATATAATCAATATGGTTCCATTCATAAGTATAAAACTAGACTTGTAGCAAAAGGTTTTTTTGCAAGTCAAAGGCATAGATTATGATGAAACCTTTGCACATGTTGCAAAGCTTGTGACCATTAGATTAATCATATGTCTTGCTACTTCTTTCAAATGGGAGCTCTTCCAACTTGATGTGACAAATGATTTCTTGAATGGATTCTTGGAAGAGGAAATCTACATGTGCCAACCCGAGGGCTTCATCAAAGATGGAGAAGAAGACAAGGTGTGTTTCTTGAAGAAGAGTCTTTATGGACTCAAACAAGCACCAAGAGCATGGTACTCTAGGTTGCATTCCTATCTTATTTCCATTGAATTTGTTGTAAGTTCTTATGAACCATCATTGTACTACAAATGTAATGATGGGAAGATCATTATCTTAGTTTTATATGTTGATGACATTATACTCACAGAAGTGATCTAGATGGCATCAAAGATGTAAAAATCTCCTTGTCTAGTGAATTTAGGATGGTAGATCTAGGACTTCTAAAAGTTATACTTGGAATAGAAGTCACTAGAAGTGATGATTTTACTTTGTAAATTTGTGCTATTTTTATTTTTGACATGCTAGATCAATCTTAGCAAAATTTGGCATGATTGATTGTAAAGGAGTTGAAACTCCCATGGAACTAAGTGTAAAAGTTTCTAAGGAAAGTGATGAAGCATCCTTTGAGGACATCACTACCTATAGAATGCTTATTGGTTCCTTGATATACTTAACCATCACTAGATCAGATCTTAGTTTTTGTGTTGGCAAATTGAGTCTGTACATGCAAAGTCCATTAATATGTCATTGGAAAAGTGCCAAAAGGGTGTTAAGGTACATTTCGGTTACAAAAGACTTTGGCATAGTTTATGAAAGGACTAATATTTGTTTAAGAGCATATTCGGACTCAAGTTTTGCAGGTGACAAGATGGATAGAAGATCCATAAGTGCATTTTCTACATTCTTATGTGGAGGAGCTATATCTTGGCTTTCCAAAAAGCAAGATACCGTCTCTCTTTCATCAACAGAATCCAAGTATAAAGCTATGACAACAACAACAAAGGAGGTTCTTTGGCTTAAAAGGCTTTTGGAGAAGCTTCATGTGATCAAGGATGAAGACATTCCATGCATATATTTTGACAATCAAGCAGCTCAACAACTTGCAAACAATCCAATCTTCCATGTTCGAACAAAGCACATTGAGATTTCACATCATTTCGTGAGGGAGAAGGTGCAAGCAGGAGATCAAGCTTATTCATGTTTCCTCATCAGATTGCATTGTTGATATACTCACCAAGGCATTGTCTAAAGATCCATTTGTAAAATTAGGATTGGCTCTTGGAGTTATAGATAAATCTATGCTAGATTTACCAAGCTAAATTTTTTAGGAGTGTGAAAAATGCAAAAATTATGCTTGGTCAAGGCCAAATCCATGTATATAGGATGATTACACATGTGTGGAGCCTGTTCCCACATGTGAAATTAGTGTATTTGTCATGTACCATAATCATATAGGTTTTACATATGATTTAATTCAAGTTCTAAAGGCCAAAAACTAGTTTTCTAGTCATATGACACATGGCATCAATCTATTGATTGCATGAGCCACATCCTTAGGTTGTTGTCACATCCCATGTGTAGAGGACTTCTCACACGTGTGGAATAGGCTCAAGTAGGCAAATTTTGACTTCTAGAAGGTCACGTAGATCTCCATATAGTAGGAAAATGGACCAAAAGTGCTCAAAATAGAAAGTTTGATCCAAGTGTCAATTTTTCATGATGATTCACCATATGATAAAGCATCCTCACACGTGTGAGATCTTATGCATGATCAGTACCTCGAGCTCCAAGAAGTGTATATTTGGCCATAATCAACATGAGACATCAATCTTGATTTTGGAAGCAATTTTGTGTCAATCTCTCCATTTGTCTTCATTTGTTTTGAATGTTTTGAGTTTCTATCATAATGTAACTTTTTTTCAGGTTGGAGTTCGTACTCTGACAGGTTTTCACACGTGTGAAACCAACAAGTACATTTACCTTCATTAATGATTGTTCTTGTTAGATTTTCATGCCTAGAATTGATCTAGATTGATCTAAATCTTGTGTAGATTGATAGATTGATTGTATCTAACATCCAATCCCTCTTGTGATCAGTTTAGGATCCTTTCTTGGTCCTATTTTGCAGATTTCCACAAGGCTGATCCTCAAGATCTTCCTCTCTTTGATGCTCCTCCTCAATGCTGGCAATATCACACTTTGACAAGGTCTCCACTTGAGTGATCTCCTCCTTTTCCAAGTTCACACTCTCAAAAGCAACATTAGCTTCCAAGTTAGACAATCTTCCATGTTTAATTTGCTATGCAAACATCATTCTTAAAAATGGAACAAACACCATGCTTGAAGTGGACATCCAAACCACTATCCATAAGTTGACCAACACTCAGCAATTTTTTGGTGATTGATGGCACAAAAAGAACATTGTCTAAATCCATTCTCTTGGATGATCCTAGATACAAAGGGATGGTTATGAGAAAATTCACATGTGTGGGAATGCCCTAATATGTGAAATTGATCTCCTAAGCTTTGCTTATGCACTATAGATCATCTATTGATTGAAATACAAGATCAATAAAAAATTCTAAGGCAAAGAGGAAAATCTACATGCATACATTCATAACCAAAGTAGTTTCACACGTGTGGAAAATGCTTCATGAAAAAACTTAGTCCCAACAAGCTCCTCTCCTCGGGTAGAGAGAGAGAGAGAGTGTAATATACACCAGAATGATAGATCTCAAGTTTGACTCAGAAACTCACATAAAATTATGATAGAATTCAAAGTACATGTACGAACTCGAGGTGATCCATGCTTGATTCCTATTGGTCCCCTTAGTCATGACCTCTCTAATCCTATTGGATATGTGATGTAACATCTCTTGATTTTGATTGGACTCTTACAACAAATCTCTCTCTTATGATTGGACCCTTTGCCTTTTGCCACCACATAGGGAGCATCACTCAACAAACCTAAACTAGACATGTGTAAGCCACCTAACTAGCTCGAGCTTGTCATCTTTGACTTTTGGTCTAATCAACTAAAAACAATTGTACTTGACTTTTTACCAATAAAGCCCAAAATGGCCCTATCCACTTATGACACCAAGGATCTTGACTTACAAACTTTGTCAACCCCATAAAGTCAAGATAGACAACTTTTAATGATTTTCACACTCCTAAAAAGATATCTAATCTAAAAAACCATGGATCTTGAAATCATTCCAAAATTGGATCTATGATGAGTTGAAGGATAAGGAGCAACTAGTGTGCAAAATTTACAAGGCTCGGTATGGTCTGAAACAGTCACCAAGAGCCTAGTTTCAGAAAATTAATGCATTTTTAATTGAGAATGGTTTTATTCTAAACTTGACAGACTCGAATGTTTACTTCAAGTCTGTATCGGATTCCTTCATAATCATCACTCTTTATGTAGATGACACGTTACTGTTTAGTATTAATCTAAATTTGTTGAAGGATACCAAATGCATGCTAGCACAAGAATACATGATGATTGATATGGGCTCACTAATGTCTTAGAATCCAGATTTTTCGAATTCGATCCAACAGATGGATTTTCATCAGTGACTAGAGATATCTCACTAACGTGCTGGAAAAGTATGGAATGACCAATTGCAAATCAAGCTACTTCCCAATCGACCTTGGTCTGAAGCTGTCCAAGGAGCAATGTCCTCAAACCAAGGCAGAGAAGGAGGAAATAAAGTAGTATCCATTTCACTCCATTATTGGTTCATTGATATATGTTATGCTCTAGACTCGACCCGACCTTGCTTACTCAATCAGTTCACTCAGCAAGTTCTTATCGAATCCAGGGCCAACACATTGGAAAGCTCTCATGAAGGTCATGAAGTATGTCCAAGCTACAAAGCATCTCAGCATATGTTATGGAGACAAGCAATCTACCAATATTCTCGAAGGCTACATAGATGCAGATTGGACAGGAGATATTGATACTAGAAAAGTGACTTTTGGATTTGTATTCTTATTCAATCAAGGCCCAATCTCATAGAGCAGCCAAAAACAGATCTTAGTATCATTATCTTCAACAAAATCAGAATATATAATGCCACAAATGCTACCAAGGAGGTGATTTCGCTGAGGAATATGCTTGCAGATATCAACCTTACTCAGTCACATTGAATAACCATCTATTGTGACAATCAAAGCATAATCGCACTATCTCTAAATCCGATATTTCATTCTCGAAGCAAGCATACCAAAA
Organism: Diphasiastrum complanatum; assembly: GCA_029204225.1. Classification (NCBI taxonomy): domain Eukaryota; kingdom Viridiplantae; phylum Streptophyta; class Lycopodiopsida; order Lycopodiales; family Lycopodiaceae; genus Diphasiastrum; species Diphasiastrum complanatum. The sequence goes on along the minus strand of CM055094.1, from coordinate 8,904,882 downwards.
TCAGGTATCAATACCTTAGAAAAAATTGCAAAACAAAGAAATTTCTTTGGTTTACTGTGTGGTAGCAGATTATTTCACAAAGGCATTATCAAAGGAGCACCATCTCAGATTTAACAATCTGGTAAATATGAAGATCGAAGTTTTTAAGGGGGAGTGTTGGATTTCAATGCTCAAGCTCAAATCCATTTGGTAACTAGAATCCTAAAAACCTGTATATACTTATCCTTGAAAAGAAAAAGGCTCGTATTTTTGAACAGAAGATCGAAAAATTCAGGATCGAATTTTTTCGACCCAATGTTAAGCTTGGCGAGGAGAGCTTTTCTATCCCTGAATCGGATCAGATCAAGTCTAACTTTTTCGGGCATGTTCGACCATGGATCGAGACCCTGGATCAGATTAGATCGAGGTGGTAATTGTCCGGGCCTGTTTGACCCTGGATTGGATCGAATAGGGTCCAACTTTTTTGAGTCAGTTTAAAAATTGATACATAAGAAAAAATCGATCCTTGTGTATATTTTTTGATACAGTGTTAATTTTTTGATACAATGTACTTTTTTCGATACTGTCAACTCAAAAATACGACCCACATCTCGATGTTGATAGTCCACCTACTTTTGTACATACATTTATTGTTAGAATGGTGGCCACCTACTGTAGGACGGATCTAGTTAATTAAGTAGATTGATGACATGCTTTCAATGTACTGATCAACTGACATCCAATCATCAATGAAGATCTACAATGGAGTCAGCGACCAAATCAGGTTATTATCCTACAAGTATTATTCTATAGTTAATCAATCAATCAGTTTTTTCCATCAACGATCTATCGACTGAAGCCATTTTTGTGCACTATATGTTTCGCGCTAGCTTCAAGCTCTTGTACTCATTTTTCAATCAATTTTTCAGAGTGCAATTTTTTGTTTACACTATTGTATTGTTCTATGTATTTATCTTGATTATTTGCTAGTAAGTGACGCACTTTAGATCTACAACTGTTCGTTGCTAAACTTCTGCTACTAATCACACATTTTTTATTTGATATCAGAGTTTTGTTTGTATCATATCTCTACTAATCTGATATCAATCGATCCTTTTGCAATCCCACAGCTTTACGACACCAATAGCCTTGGCTTCTTTGATCATAGAAATCATGGATCTGTAGTTGAGATGTCCCAATATCCTATGCCATAACTCCTCCTTGGAAAGCTTTGTCACATAAGCAATATCACAACTCTCTCTTGGATCTAGCTTGTATATGCCTCCAAATCTAGATCCATGTGCAAGGATCTCATCATTTCTCTTGATAATACAAGTATAAATATTGAATTTCACATCAAGTCCACTATCAAGAAGTTGGCCAACACTTATGAGATTAGGCACAAAAAGAACCTTGTTGAGAAAGAACTTTGGAAGATGAAATCCTCAAGGGAGTACTCCCTATGCCTTCAATATTGCACTCTTGATCATTTTCTATATAGATAGACTTCTTCATTCGTTCATAAGGCATAACAGATGAAAAGAAATCCTTAGAGCTACACATATGTGAAGATTCTCCACTATCAATGTACCAATATCCATCCTTCTTGAAAGGTGTAGAGGACAAACTAGAGACCATAAGAGATCCTCTCCATCACTTGCAATAGAATCTTATTTCTCATTTGATATGTTGGCTTGCTTGAATTGATTCTTCTTCTTGAAACAATTTGTGGCATAATGGCCCTTTTTGCCACAAAAGAGACATTTGATATTCTTCTTCTTCTTTGAGGTAGAAGCACGAGAGGAATCCTCCTCCTCTTCATCTTGGTTCTTATCTTTTGCTTTGTCCTTGGAGAAGTGTTGGTGTTGCTTCTTGCTCCTCCCTTTGTGCTTGGCAAATAGAGCTTTGCCATCACCGTTATGATTGAGTGACAATTTGTCCATCCTTAATAGCTTGTTCTCATGCCTTGATTCTTCAGCTATTAGCACTCCTTGCAAAGCCTCCAAAGTAGGTAGATCTCCTTGATAGCATAGGATTGGACAAGATTTTCATACTCATATCTCAAGCCATTAAGTATGACTTAGACTAGCTCACTTTGATTTATGTAATCTTCAATACAATCAACCTTCCTATGAATGTCTTCACTCTCAAAACATGTCTTTCACTCTCAAAACATAATTAGTGGCACTCTCATCACTCTTTTGAGAACTTTGAAATATTTGATTTCTAAGAGTGTGGAGCCTAGAGGTATTTTTGGCCTCATAGATTGCTTTGAGAGTATCCCAAGCATCCTTGGCCGAGGTACAAGCACCAATATCTCTCAAAATCTCATTGGAGACATTCATTTTATTATAATGGAGAGCCATCCTAGCCCTCTTCTTATATCTTTGTACTTCTTGAAGGATTGTTGGGAGAGAGAATGATCTGGGTGTATCAAACACGAATTGTTTTGCTCTGGTACCCACTATTCCAATTCTCCCAGAAGAAAAACTAGATGGAATTCAATTCTGTCCTCGGGTCTACTGTCGTCTGTGAGAGTATCTACAATCCTCCAAGGTGTAGATAGACACTGTTGATCTACGTATAATTGTTTGTGCATTTAACAAGGTAAAACCAGTTTGCGAAATTAGATTAAATAGCTCCTAACGACCACACAACTATCAGACAATAAAGCATTCGATCATGTTCAAGACAAGAAAAACTCATCTACATAAACATCTATTGTATTATCAGAGAATTCCTTGAGTGACACACCACACAACGCGTCGGCACAAAAAATCTCTGTCTTTCACGAATCAAAACTTGTCACGCTTACTAGCGGACTTCTTGAACTTTAGCTGGTGAAACAATGCTCAGCTTACATTGGTATCCTACCAATTTTCTTACTTGATTAATTAGCAATTTCAATCTTCATGCATATAGAGAGGAGGACACAATTAGTTGATCAAAGGATTACAAGAATGGTTGACTAGATAAGTTCCAACGGTATCCTGATAGTCTCTAGAGGATGACATCCTCCTTGTACTTTTGCGATCTCCTTTGTACCTTGACACTTGGAGATCCGCCTTGTGTCTTGACATGTGGAGATCCATCCCCCCCTTGGGTCTTTGTGTTTTCTTCTGCCTTTGGCCTTGCCATCAGGTCACCTTGGGTCTACAAACATTTTTTCTTCGTGTTCGCATGACCTTCAGTCAACGAACATTTGACCGTCGTCTTCGAATCTTCGGTCCTCGGAGCTCTTCTGTTCACATCGACAATGTGGCTATGACCTCAAAAAGATGACTAGATCTCAAACCTCTTGATGGTTTTTCAAGACCTGTAAAACAAATTTAAAGGGTTTGAACTCAGCCTCAAATAATTAGATCTCATGATACTAAGCCAAATCTAATTCATGGCAAACATACTTTGATACTTTTCCTAGGATTAGCACTAAAAAACTCATCAAGATGGAGTAAACTCAATTTTTTGGATTCTTGTGAATAATGAGCATTAAATGTTGGTACACGGGTTCCCACACGTGTGGTAAGTACAACTATTGACCCTCACCAAGACACTTGTGAATCTTTGGATGTAAGGCCTTTGTACATATTCCTAAGGAAGAGAGACGTAAACTTGATGTAAAAGCTATCAAGTGCATATTCCTAGGATATGATGATCGCGTGAAGGGCTATAGATGTTTTGATCCAGTTGAAAACAAAATCCATATAAGCCGAGATGTTATCTTTGATGAATCCAAGATGTATGAAGATGAAGATGCTGAGAAGATAGATACATCCAGTAGGAAAAATGGTATAGTGAGGATACCACCTGATGATGATCCATTCATTGACCTTCCGAGTGATGAATATGAGGATACATCTCAAGATACTACTACTCAACCTCAAGAAACAGGTTGGAGAGGTAGGGACAAACCTTTTGGTGCAACAAGGATTGAAGTTGCAGGTGACAAACGCAAGGAGAAGGATGTACCGTGGAATACATTTTCATCAGAAAGCCGATCACCTGACAGAAAGCTCCCTAAGTGGTTTGAGAGATTGATGGAGAGCCGCGACATAGATGACTTTCCAGGATCATCTAACCAGGGAGAGCTACGAAGATCAACAAGAGAGAAGATATTACTTGAAAGGTATGAAGCAAATTATGCTCTCTTATCTAGCATTATTCAAAGCAAAGAACCTTCGACTTATAGTAAAACGAAGGATGATGATATTTGGATCAAGGCCATGGGAGAGAAGATGAAGTCAATTGCTAAGCATAGCACATGGGACTTAGTAGAACCACCAGTTGACAAGAAACCCATTGGTTGCAAATGGGTATACAGAACTAAGTACCATGCAGATCATCTTTCCAAACATTGTATATCACGGTAGAAAAATTTCCAGTGTGTTTAGTTAAAAACCTTCTAGCTTTTGCACCTCCAACAAATGGCTTGTTTGAAACGTTCCCTGATTTACTCGATAATTTTTTACTTTTTTCTATTTTTACATTCCCCTTGTGCAAACCTGCTTTTGAAAGTACTTGCTTTAATCTCTCAATTCCAATTTTAGAAGCTGATTCAGGTTTGGTATTCCAGACATACAAAATATGGTTGTAAATCAATTTTTCAATAATCCGTACCTCAGCATGCAATGTGCATATGTAAACAATGATCAATAAAAATTGCCAACACAAGTCTAAAGTTCGGATCCTCTCGATCTCTTATTGAACCAACTCATGATCTTGTCAAATTCAAGTCTTTACAATTCTTCATACAATACAAACAAGAGTATTTAGTGTTTGCCCCATACAAAACATTATACATACATTTTAGTGTCTTTAAATCATCTGCAAGATGCCATAAAATTTGAAACGTGCCATAGTTTGGCACATATATTTTGTTTCCACCCATATGCTCTTTAATAATCTTCGCATAATTTGATGTCGAAAAAATCCACGACAAGATAGCATGGTCTTCTTTTAAAACCTGAAAAGTAACAAACACATACAAAGTTACAAACATTGACATCAGCAACTTGGGTGATAAAATACAATACTAAGTAAAATTGAAATATACTTGAAATGCTGCTAACCACCATATTTCATTCTCTGATTGAATACTAAATGAAAAATCATCTGTATCATTTTCATATTGTCCAATGCTCTGTTCATAAAGGTGATACTTACCCGTTCCAATTTTTGTCCCTTACCAATTTCAGACTCATCAAGTTTGATAACCAATATCAATTTTCCTTGGACTTCTCTTTCAAATATTTTGTAATATTTAATCATGTATGCCACTACTTTGTTAATATCCAAAAATAGATTGTTGGACTCATTGTATTCCAATGTTCCACTCTCACATGTATACAATTTCTTGATATGAAATGGTTCACCTATAAGCATACTCATACTCTCATTAAGACAATATCTTATTTTTTTTACTCTAAATGGACGAGGAAGAGGTAACTTTCGAATCTTCACATGTGCAAAGGCTTCCTGTACAATTTTAAACAATAGAGTATATGCTTTTCGACTAATTCCTGAATCATCACATGCTCCCTGAATAACTCTTGCATCCAAGACATGTTGAATGCTCTGTATAATCACTGCAGCAATATCATTCTTAATCTTGTCATAACAAGAATTCTGTAACATTTCTTTTGTAGTTTTTGATGACAATGTGGAACCCAAAGATTTTTCAATACTTGTAGAATCTTTATAATGTTCTCTTGCCACCAAAGATGATCTGCAAGACATAATAAATAATTAAATTAGCAAGCATTAGAAAAACAAGCACATAAAAACTTAGCAAGCATGTCATTTGCTCTTTTAATTAATACTTAATTGAATGCTTGAATCATTTTCTTCTTGTTTCCACTTCTTGAAGACAGATCATCTCTGTCTTTTTTTTTTAATCGTTTGCGTTTTCTTATATTTAATTTTCTCCTGAGAACTTCGCCTTCAGCAATAGCACTCAAGATTTCTCTTTTAAAATTATCAACGTCTCTCAACATAACTTGATTGGATATTTGAAGATCAGTAACAATAATTTTCAATTCTGATATATTGGAGCTCAATGTCGTATTCTCGTATATTTGTTTTTGCAAATTTTATTGAAGTATTGTCTTTTCATTGTTTGTTTGATTCAACAAATATTCCAATACTTGTGTTCGCTTCATTGCTTCATACATCCCGTATTGGCTCAACATTTGACAATATATCAACAATCCACTATGTCCATTACACACAAAATTCAATAACTGGCCAGTAGTTTGAAAGTCTAAAAAACATTCTGTACTTGGATCTTTGGAATAAATTGATCCAACTGTCCACAAATCAATATTTCAACAATTTTTTTCTCTAAGTTCTTTCTTACAAGTCTCATTAATCTGACCAGCTTTGGTGTTTCTCTTATAAATTGGAGCACAATCGAGTGGGAGCACAATATGAAGATCAAACTTTTCCATTATTTCAAAATCAAACAAACTAAATCATGTAACGGGAAAAACGATTCACACAAAACCAAAACAAGTTTGTAAATCATTAAACATGCATGTTATATAATCTACCTTTCAAATGTTTTCAAAGATTTTTGGAAGGAACACCAAAAAATTATCCTCTCCTCCTCCCGCTACTGATATCTTCTTGCGAGCGTGAATAAAGTTATCCTCTCCTCCTCCTCCCGCTACTGATAGCTTAGGCGGCGTGTGCTTAGTCGACTGTGTGCTTAGGCGGCGTGTTTATTTCGTTTGAGTTGTAATGAGTTAACCACACCAATTAGATGGTGGGGCAGCACCGGAAACTAAAAAAACGGCAACAAATCTTGCCGTTTTTACTTTCCCTCTCTAGTCATTCTCTCACTAAGTTCAAGTTTCTTATAGGGCCCTTTTTGAGTTGAGGTTTCCCCTAATGAAACCCACGAAACCCAAGAATGATTTGATTTCCCGAACTGCAGTAAAAATTGGCCATTCAATAACCCTTCGGATACGATCTGCCTCTATTTCTATACCACGTTCAAAAATCTTATGCCCCAGGTAAGATAACTCTTTAGCAGAAAAATCACATCTAGACTCTTTGGCAAAAAGTTTTTCCTTTCTTAAGATGTCCAAGACAATCTTAAGATGCTCTTTATGTTCCACCAAAGTCTTACTAAAGACCAGGATATCATCCAAAAACACTACTACAAATCTTCCCAAATATGGCTTGAACAAATCGTTCATCATTTGTTGAAAAGTCGCTGGTGCATTGGTCAAACCAAATGGAAGCACGAAAAACTCGTAGTATCCAAACCGAATTCGAAAACACGTCTTAGGTATATCCTCTACCTTAATGCGAATCTGATGATACCCTGATCTTAGATCTATCTTGGTAAAGTACCTTGTACTACCAAGATAATATATCAGGTCATCCATTCGCGGTAGTGGATACTTATTCTTAATTGTAACTTTGTTCAACTTTCTATAGTCTACACAAAACCTTATAGTCTCATCTCCATGCAAATCTTGTGATTTACAACACGGAATTTGAAAATCCACTGTTGCAATACAGCTACACTACTTTGATTGCGCTTGATATTTTTAATCATATTCAAGAAAAAGATATCCCTTTCTTTCCTTGCTACCCACCACATTTTAGACAAATAAACATCCTAGAACAGTTTCTGTCTCAGCTTCCCTGACTCCGCATGTAGCAATTTAATCTGCAATTCGTAAAAATGGAAAGCATATGAGCTCAGAAAACTCTGCACATAAATATCAGATGTTCATAACCCCAAGCAGATTTCTTAGCCACAGTATCTCAAGCCTGGATCCATGCTAGTATTTGTTCATCATACTTTGAAAAAATGTCATCTTCAGGCTATTACTGAATAGGTTAAGCATAAAAAAGATAAAGAATTTGGTTACTTCATTAAATTCACGAGCTTTTTAAGTGGCTCTGTCCAGTGGAACTAGACCATGATGGGGACATGATAACAGTAGCATGGCATCATATAAGAGGTTAAATTCACCCTTTTAAATCACTTCAAAGGCTTGCTGAGGAAGTACTGCTCTGTCCAGTGGAACAAGACCATGATGAGGACATGATAACAGTAGCATGGCATCATATAAGAGGTTCAATTCACCCTTTTAAATCACTTCAAAGGCTTGCTGAGGAAGTACTGCTCTGTCCAGTGGAACTAGACCATGATGGGGACATGATAACAGTAGCATGGCATCATATAAGAGGTTCAATTCACCCTTTTAAATCACTTCAAAGGCTTGCTGAGGAAGTACTACACATCAATGGGGTGAGGGACAAATATCCACTGCCCTTAGCACCCATTGCTCAATAGAAATAGGAGCGTGAGGTAATGATAGGCTGTGATGGGCACTTCAGCATCTCCTACAACCAAGCATTTTTCAGGGAGATCACAACTTCATAAAGTTCCAAAAGTTTTTCAGAGAAATCACAACTTCAAAGAATTTCTAAATGCTAGACATTTCTAAGTGGTTTCAAGCCTGGAATGAAAAATGTTCTCTAGCCACATCTGTCCCTTTCTGGTTCAAGTTCACGATTCACAAATGAGATAAGGAGATTAAAGCCCTGCATTATGCCCATCATTACAAGATGCATAGTTCCATCTACATTTTGGCATCAGAACAGATCTTGTGAGCTATAAGGTCCCCAAAGAAGAATGCGAGCTAAGAAGGGACAAATGCAGAACGGAAACTTACCAGCTTTGAGAACCTAAATAGTTCAAGCAAAGATATAGAGCAACTTTGTTAAGAATGCGAACCATCCACAACACCCAATTTCAGTGTTTCCAAGCATTCTGTTTGACAAGAGAAACAACTTCAGAATCTGCTACATAACCCATGATCTGCATCTCCTGCAAAATTCGCTTTGCCTTCCCAAACCTTCCATCTTTGAAGTAAAGCTTCAACAAGGTGTTGCATATATCTGGCGTAGGAGAGAAATTATTATGTTTCATTTCCAAAAAGAGTTTGGCAGCTCTAGATACATCTCCAAGCCTCCCTAGCACACTCATTATCACCTGATAAGCCACAAGGTCAAGTACAAGACCACGGTTCTGTATTTCCCAATACACTGCCATTGCCTCCCTATCCTTTCCTGCCCGAGATCTTGCCTTCATCACAACCGTGTACATTACAATGTTCGGCTGCAAGCCCGCCTGCAGGTACTCAGAATAAAGCCTCTCAGCTTCGTCATGCATTTTCAACTTGCTACAGAGAGCCATTACTGCCGTGCAATCCTCAAGCCTTAGATGCAAATTCTGCAATGTGAGCTCTTCTAGCAAAACCCTAACAACCTTGTGCATCCGCAAAGAGCCTGCTGCCACCATTAATTTTACATATACACTGGCGGTCTCTTGGCTACTTGCCAAATGCTTTGATTTCACAACTTCTACAGCCTGCTCAAACATGTCTACCTTTGCCAATGACATAGCTAGGGTTTCAGTGGTAGAACTAGAAGCACCTTCAATTTGAGAGTATAAGTCTATGGCTGAATGGACCTCCCCGGCATCCACCAGAGCTTTGATTGCTGCACAAAGAGAATGCTCATCTGGCCACAGGCGTGGAATTCCTTGCAACCAAGAAATAACTTGCAAAACCCTAAAGGAAAGCCGCATCCGCCCTAGCTCCCTGATGATCAAAGAGAGTGACCCACGCTTCAGGTAGCGCTCCCAGGCAGCGAGAACCTTAGCCGCGGGGGTGGCAGGAGGCAGATCATGTATCTCGGCAGCTAGCTTCTCCAAACCACGATCAGCATGGCTCATGTGGCCAGATACATATGGTTTCCATGTAGGGAAACGGCTTCTCAATATATGCTTGGATCTGGGAAGCGCAGCTGGCCTTGCGAGCTTGTGAGGCATGGGAAGCGGCAAGCGGCGCTCCTTCTGCTCCATTTCTACTGCTTCAGCATTCATGGATCTAAAAGATGAACCCTCAAAGGGTGAAAAGGGAAACACGAACTTACCCTCGCCATCTTCAGAAGCTGTCTTCTGTGCAAAAGCATCACGTTGTTCTTCCGCCAAAGGGCTGCATTCCATGTTGCTAGCCACATCTGATCTTCTGCCTCGGAAAACAAACACATTATTTTGCGGCTTAGCAACGAGATGGTGGGGCACGACATTCATACAGAGGGAGAGAAGGAGAGCATCCGCCATAGATCTGATCTGCTACACTGCTGCAAATTGAACAACGTGCATGATACAGCTGACCCAACACAAGTCCGCTTGTAAAAAGCAATCCAGACTGCTATGTTTTAGGATGTCTCTGATTTTGACTAGTTTTCTGCTACTTCCCTGAAGTCCACTGGTAGAAAAAGAGAATCTGACCATCCTCATTGCTTTCTACTTTACATTTCAAAAATTGGGTTGTATTCAGGTGCTCTGGGATGCCTCGCAGGATCAGCAATCGTTTTTGCTAACATTTTGGATGAAATCTTTAGGTTATATGGCTATTTTGACAGCATTTGTGAGTCAGCCATCTGCCAGTAGCAAAATTGTTGTAGGAGAGCCAAATTTTCTATGTTTATGACTGAAAAATCAGTGGCACCTCATCTTTGTCCCCACCTTTCTTTCACCTTTCTTTCTCTCTTGCAGTTTCTCAACTTCATTCATCTTCTTACTCTCAACCTGCATGTCCATTACTCTCAAGCCTCCATGTCACCTTTATTTGGATGGTGCTAGTCTTTCTCATCATCAAAACGCTTCAAAAAGCTTCTAGTGTTTCTTCATCAGCTTGCATTAACTAATATGAGCCTTGCTCCTCACCCCGCTCTCGTGTCACCACTGACTCACTCTGGGCCTAGATTCATTCCCTTGATATTCTAGTCGCCTTCCCACTTAGGTTTGTTGTCCTGGTCTTTATACACACATCTTGTTTTCTTTGATCTCGTTTGCACTTCCAATCCTTCTCATACTGCAACTTGGCATGTCTTCTTGCTTTTTACTCTTTGGTGTTTACATATATCTCCTCACTCCCACCTATTTATCATCAATTATGTCGTGTTTTACCAAGCAAGTGCACTAGTATTCATGTGTGACTCATGGTCTTGCTCCTATGGCACCATCAATTCCTTCATCTGTTCAAGCATTGAAACTATTTCATTCATAGGCAAATGATAGTCTCCCCTCTTTTATTGAGGATTTTGGACCAAACTTTGATCTCCAACTTGTTGAATCTCATTTTTTTTGATGTTTTCTTTTGCAGTACTCAATGAATCACGAGTTTTTCTTGAAAGTTATGTTGATAAGTGATTGAACACTTGGTTGTATTTTTTTGGTATGGCTTAAAAAGGTTGTGCACTAGCTATTATTTATGCAAATCGAAATCTCAAGAGTTCCTTATTGAGAGTTAAAATCCACTTATGTGCAACGCCACGTGAACATGTGATCCTAATTAATTGTGGTTGTTGAACTTGTTCTTGATTTGGATGTTTGACCTGTTCTTATAACAAAAAACATTGATTGGATAGATGACTCTTTTACACTTAAATTTGCCATCTTCCATGTATTCTTATCTTTCATAGAGCTTCCATTAGTAAACAACTATTCTAAGTCCCCCCATGTGAGCCAAGTAATTATGGTGACTAAAGTGAAATGGTAAGTTAAAACATTGTGGATAATGTAATGCTATCTGATGCTCATTAACAATTGAAGATTTCATAACTAGTTTCCATATTTCAACCACTAACATATGTCATTGGTGTTGCATTGAGAATAGTTGCAATTAATATTGATATTTATATTCTCATAGTGGGGCTTATGGTACTTCAGTCTAATAGGAAAAAATGTATCTTCCACCTCTATAGTTAGATCAATAATGCTTTTGAAAAATAGTCATCAGTGCAAACAAAGTCAATATGCTCCACAATGACATACAAATGTAAAAAGTAAGCAATTTTATGTATGTCAAGACTAATCTATAAATGTATGTAAACATTTTCAAGAAATTGGTCATTGCACACGGAATTGAGTGAAACGACACTAAAAAAGCCATACAAAACTTACAAGTTGGACAATATTTTTTTAATAATGAGATAAAGCAAAAGATGTCCATAATCATCATAAGTCTAGGTGGCACAATTGACTCAAACATTGTTGTTGTAGGTTCCATCAATATTGAAGATGAGAGAAAGAGTGAGTACAAATGTTGTTCTATTTGTATGCTCTTCCACGTAAAATGAAGATTTTCTATTTTTTGTGCTTGTTGAAATATTTGTCTAAGGTTGTTATCAAGTGTTGGTTTTGGACTGTATACGCTTCTCGCAATTCAACATAAGTTGCAAGTTGTACATATAAACAGTTGATTCAAAATCATGAATTTTGACACAAGTTAACTAATTTTCAAATTTCCTTGTTTCTTTGATAATGTCTATTGCCATATAGTTCCCTCGATCCGATGCTTTTGAATCAATGATTGACTCTTGTTTTCATGCTTTCTTATCTAATCTTATATGCCTTGCAAATGTGTAATGTTGTTGCAAAGAATTAAAAGTAGGGTCTATATGTACTGCTCTATATCTACCCAAATTTTTATCTATGCCCTTTATATCTCACAATGATATAAATTAAAAACCAATCTATGTACACATTTCTAGTTTTTTGTCTCAAAGGATTAATTATATCAACAACTTTATACAAATTTACAAAGAAGATCTTAGCTCAAAATGAACGTGTTCATCCTTCTTCATCTTGATTTTGCATGAGTCCATGATTGCAAGAATAAATTTTTTAGGATTTTTGAGGATTTGAATCTCTTAATCAAAGTTGCCTTGTTATGCTCCACACCCCCCAGATTCATGTCGCTCCAAATTAAAGAATTATTTCCTAGAGAAATTCACCATCGTCATGCTAATTACTCCTTGGGAGTGTATACATCATAAACTTCTTAAATTCCTAGATCGCTAGTCATGTGTAGTATCTCCTCTTGTTAATTTAACATTCATCGTAGGTTTTAGATTTCAGCATGGCATGTCACCTTGCCCTAGGGCGCTATGGCTAGGAGTAGGTTTTTTCCATTGTCAACGAGCTACGAAAGAGCTTATCAAGTCGTGAGGTGGATTAGCACATAGCAAGACTGGTCTCCCCTACATCTTAATCTTCTTCATTGTAGCCTTCATAATAAGTACTTCTGAAGGGCTTTAAGCCACCATAGGTAAATTTCTCATACATTTGCCTTGGAACCCAAAGAGGCCCATAACACTTAAAGGAATGGCGCCTACAAACATTCAAGGCTATGATTTAGGCCCTGTTTACTGCTTTTCCAGTATTACTTAAGGTTTAATATCTATGAAAAGGAAGTAGCATAGCTTTGGTAGAAGCAACTCATGACACTTGCTTCTTCTCCTATCGAAATGTCAAGAAACTAGTCTCTAGATCAGCTTCCTTTCAATTGCATTGATCCTTGACTACCATTATAGTATGTCCCAATTAGGGGTTTGGCATTTTGTGAGTAAATCAACTACGAGTTTTGCGAGTTTAGTGGTTTTAAAGTATGTCAAATTGATAGCAAATAACATGCTACATGGTTTTTAGGCTTTTAAAATTTATTCTACTTCGCTTTTGGGAGTGAAATCTATTTATAGACTTCATTATCATCTTGTGTATTTTCTTACTAGCTAAAAGATATGTCTGCAAATCATGTTGTCTACAAATTGTACATAGTATGCTATATCATTGAGAACGCAGAAAACTTAATCAATATAATTTTACATTTATCAAGCTTAAACATTTTTGTCTACTGCCAAGGATTGATGTATGGCCATACATTAAAAGACATGATGGTATGTGGCCAAGCCTATGATAGGTATCATAAAATCAACGTTGGTAAAAAAAAAACATTTTTATTGTGTGTTCTAGATGGAGGCTATTGATGGGGCAAGGGAGATAAAAGAAGAACGTGAATGGAGAAGAGAGCAAAAATATTGCGGAACAACTCTCCCGTTCTAATCAGATGCTAAATGCAAAAACGGTCTAATAGACAGCTCATGCTAAATGTAATCACAGCTTTAAGTGTTCTAATTGCCCGACAGGATCTTAAAAATTAATTCATACTCTAAAACAAGAGTACAGTCCACCGAAGAAATTAGAGATGGTTTGTGTGTGGTACTACTGAAATCAGATTCAATGTGAAGTATAGTTCTGAAATAAATGGAAGAGCAGTATGATATCGGCGTCAAAGACAGCCATCGGCTGATCAAAAACTGAAGAGTCTTAGACGTCCGTGTTCTGATCAAAGTGAGTAAACAAGTGCGATCAAACAACAATGAAAGTACATTCAATCACAACATGCATTCATCTACGTTGTACACAGATAAAAGCAAGTTGTTGATATATTACACTGAAGCACAATACAAATAGCAATTACAACCAAAAATTGACGGCGTAATTGGGAGGCTCAAATAATGTGTCTCATGGACGGAGCAACTCCCAATCTGTGCTTGGACGATCTATTTATAGATTACATCCGTGTATCAATTACATTGAATGCTTGTCACCTAATTAGGAAAGTCGTTGTGCTTGAAAGTATACAGCTTTTGTGACAATTGTACACAATATATACGGTCAATAATTCAGCATCGTTGACACGGAAGAGGACGTCGTCGGAACGTTCCTCGTTTATTTTAGACAACCTTCGGGATTGTCTCTCTTTGCATTTTTCGCAAGAAGCTGAAGGTGCCCTCAAAAAGATGGTGATGTCTTAAAAATAGTTTAACTCATGAAAATAGATGACCTTCGGGATTTTCTCTCTCTTTGCATTTTTCGCAAAGAGCCGAAGGTGTGTTAAAAAACAGTTAAACTTTTGAACTATGCAAGTTTTTGCATTTCGAGGAAACGCGAAAAAACCGAAGCTAATGAAAACATAGTGTATTTCTGCAGACTGTTGAAAAAGTAATGTATTTCTGCAAACTTGTTCTAAATGCAAGTTTTGTGGAAGTCCTTGAAAATGGCCAAGTCTTCCATGACTTCAAGTTGTTAAACTTAACATCTGAACTTTGAAATTATAACAGGATTGGTTACCCTTTGCTAGAGATCAGCCGGAAGCCCATTGTAGACGTTCTTCAAATAAATTGGATGTCTAAGTTTGTGGTTCTTGCAGGTATTAGATGAGCAGACGTAGAACCAAAGTTGGTTTCACCTGACCCTAGATCAATGATCAATAAACATGCAGGAAGAATCATGAAATAGAAACTAGTCATTTACCAAGGAGGCAACTGTGGGCTTGATTTCCAACACTCCTCCTTAAGGTCACGGTTGGTGCCTTGGTATCTTCGTCAGGTTTAGGGTTTAGGGTCTTTCTCTCGAATGAAATGATACTGGATTTCTATGTGCTTGGATTTTCCATGAAATCTGGAATTCAGTGACAATGAAATACAGCTCAAGTTGTCACACAGAATGGTGGTAGCATTAAACTAAGTGTGATGTAAGTCGTGAAGTAGTAACCTGATCCATACAGCTTCTTTTGAAATTTGACATGTTGCGATGTACTCTGCCTCTGTCGAAGAAAGCGCAACTGATTTCTACTTCCTTGAGTTCCACGAAATTGGTCCCCCTGCCAAACAGAAACAGAACCCGGAGGTAGATTTTCTAGTAGATATTGTTTCTCCCAATCTGAGTCGGAGTAGCCTCGCAGGACGAGTGGGTTGATAGCATTTCCATCATAACATGAAATGTGATCTAAACTTCCCTGAATATATCTCATCACTCTCTTTAATGCTTTCCATTGAGAGATCCTAGGATTAGACATGAATTGACTTAACATGCTAATAGTGTATGCTAAATCTGGTCTACTACACAGCATTGCATACATTAGAGATCCCATTAGTGAATGAGAAGGGTACTTCGCTAAGTCGAATACTTCACTATCAGTCTCAGCTTAAGAAGGTTTAGTCAATACTATACTTGGATCCATTGGAGTATCAATTGGTTTGCAATCAGACATATGAAACTTTTCTAAAATGCCTTTTAGATATGCCTGCTGGCTAAGATAGATCTTCTTCTGAAGTCTATCTCTAGTAATGTGAATTTCTAGCAAAAAATGAACAACTCCTAAATCAGTCATGTCAAATTCCTTTGACAGATCACTCTTAGTAGTGTGTAGTAGAGAAGTGTCGTTAGACAGAATAAATGCATCATCTACGTAAAGAGCTATGTGAACTGAATTGGTTCCTATATGCTTTCCATAAACATTACAGTCAGTTGAATTGTTTGCAAATACCAATTGAATGATATAAGAGTTGATTCTATCAAACCATGCTCTTGCAGCCTATTTCAGACCGTAGATTGCTTTGTGCAGCTTGCACACTTTGTGCTCTTGGACTTTGACTTCGAATCCTTTTGGTTGGAAGGTGTACAGCTCCTCTTCAATATTGTCATTGAGAAATGTTGTCTTGACATCCATTTGGTGCATTTCAAGGTCTTCTACGGTTGCTAACGCAATCAGAATCCTGATTGACTGCATCTTGATGACAGGACTGAAATTTTTTTGATAATCCACTCCTTGGACTTGAGTGAATCCTTTAGCCACTGGCCGTGCTTTCCATTTTGCAATGGAACCATCAGAGTTGATCTTCTTCTTGAAAATCCACTTGTTGTTGATAGTGGGGAAGTCGACCAGTGTCCAGGTCCGATTTGTCAAAAGTGAGTTGTACTCACTCCATAGCTTCTTGTCACTTCACAGCATCCTTGGAGTTAATTGCTTCAGCTAGGCTCTCTGGTTCTCCTGATGAAGTCCAGAATACTCCTGCGCTGTCTCTCCAAAAATTGACAACAAGTCTGTTGCAGGAAAAAGTTAGGAGGAAAAGCTTGTCTACGACAACGAGGACCAAATCCATGGCATTCTACTCAAACAAGCAGCATTCCAAGAAGAAGAAAGGCTTCAAGGATAAGAAGACAAAGACAGACAGCCAATAGCATTGCAACCACAACAGCAGCAGCACAATCAATCATCGTCCAAGACCAAGCTATTTTGCAGATACTACAAAAGAACCAACCACGAAATCAAAGATTGTCGCATTCTCAAGCACAATGAAGCGAGGAAGAGTTAGAAATCAAAGTAATCTGATATACATTTTATGTAAGCTCTAAATGTGATGATGTAAATATTGTATAGTTTATTTGGTTTACTGTATATGGTTGTGATCGGGACGTGACCCGTTAGGATATATTGATCGGGCACTGATCCCGTAGCCGGCTACTTGGGTTAGCCGAGTAGCCACACATAGGAAGAATTAGCCTGTACAAAGTTATTTACAGTACTTGCTATACTTGGGGGCATGTCCCAAGTTTGTCGGTCGAATTTGGCCATATTGGACCCGACCTTAGTTTGACAGGTGGTAGGCCAATTTTAGGACACCTGCCTTTTCATGCAGTTTGTGAATACTCTATATGTACAGTGTTTCTTTATAATCTATGAACTTTTGTTGTGCCATCTTTGAGAGCTTGTGAGGAGTGGCTATGGTGATTGTGTAATGTCTAATAGAATTTTAACTTGGTATCAGAGCGTCAGGGTGTTGCAGGCATGCACGATCCGGTGAAGCTATGGGATGGCATCTTTCACCAGGAGAAATAGCACTTAGAGCATCTCAGGAGAGAGGACTCCATACGGGGTCTAGGCAGTCCGGATGGCAAGAGACAGCAAAGTTCCTTCAATTCGAGCTTCGGGGAAGATCAGAACGATCGTCGTAGGTGGATTCTGGGGAGAATTCACAGAAAATTGCTCATAAACGGCTTCAAACGACTTTTACGGAAAGCTGGCCAGAACTCTCTCAGTGGTTCCTCAATTATTGAGCTGAGTCGTTCGAAAGGTGGAGCAGGGTAGTGACAACTCAAGGTTGAGTGAATTTTGCGATCCATTTACAATGGGAGAAGAAAGAAGCTATTCCGGGAATTGGCAAAAAGTGGCTAGTTGACAGTAGGGGCCAAGCTTATGGTAAATTGTTAGGGATAACCAAGAAGCAGGAGAGGAGCAATTGTACCTTCTTCTCGGAAGCTATGGAAAGGGTCTGCTAGGATTTAGAAGTGGAAAATCACAGTTCCCTTATTATGGAGGATGTTTTCAGGATCTGTAAAAGTTGTAGAGGTGCGCCCTAGCACTGGTAGGAGGATGCCAGAAGGTCGCAGATGGTCGTGGATCACGAAAGGAGCTGGAACCAATTCCTAGTAGGGAGGCCATATCCAGCAAGGAGGCCATAGCAAAGAGGAGGAAGAAGGAGATGGAGAGGAGCTCAAGGGAGGCTCGCGCGCGGCCAATCGTGAGGAGCACAGTTGCTTATAATGTGTAGCGGCTGGAGGGACCCATTTCAGAGCAAAAATGGGCATAGGGCCATCGGATCTGGATCCATGGAGATCAACGGTCATAATGTGCTTCTTGGGGAGCAATCTAAACCACAGAATGGGTGGTAGCCATGGATGGCAAGTGAAAGGACCCTTGAAGTGTTGAAAGGCATATTGGGCCTTCACTTCATTAAAAAATTTCAGCATGAAAAGGGCTGAAGGGACCCAAAGTCCAGAATGGACTTCACTTCATTAAAAATCTTCAAAATGAAGAATTAGTTCAGAATTGCAAGTCACCCTTTGGAAAGGGACAACCTTGGCTAGAGGGCACATTTTTTGGCCATCTTTGGGCCAAAATGACCCCTGAAACTGGCTGCTCAAGGCCAGTGGACAAAGCGACGTCACAGAGCAAGGAGAAACTCGTTTTGGGGAGTTTTCGTCACCATTCTATAGAGCGGAGTGTGGGTGACCTAGTGATGGGCTACATTCGCTATTTGGGTACCGTAGGGCCAAATTTGGGGCTATTTTTGGCTGGTAGAACCTGCTATAGAGCGGTACAATGAGGCATTATCATTTTGAATCATTATTACTTACTCCTAACAGGGTAACAAGGTGTTTGGAAGCAGTAAATGCAGTATGGGAGCGAATGGTAGCGAAATTGTATGGAGAAAGCTAGTTTTGGCGACGGAAGTGCAGTTTGGCGTCGTGACTATTCATCATTGGCGACAATTTTGAGAGGGCAAGCAATCACATGTGAGAGGTAGGCATGGTATGCCGATTATAGGTAAAAAATTCTTGTGCTCAGGTTCAACTTTTGGAGTTAGAACCAACCAATGTCAAGTGGCGTTTTGGGGGAACGCTCTCATAGGCATGATCGGTAGTGGCATTGTCGAGTCAGGTGATAGCTGCATTGACACACGCATCTGTAGCTTGGAAATTTCTCGTTCGGAGGAAAATATGGGCTAGCTTGGAGGCACACACATTTTGGCGGTCACAGGTGATGGAAGTGCGAGGTGGTGCCAGTTGGAAGCCATTGGGCAAGATAGCGGACTTGCATTGGACGAGCTGTGTGTGGGACACGCAGAGGATAAAGAACGGGTTAGTAATGACACTTTTGATGCTCTTGGTGAGTGGTGAGTGTGATGATTTTGCAGTTTTGCAGTCGGTAAGTCAATTTTCATCAAGCCATTTTAGTTGTGGAGCAGTGTATTAGGTTTGTCATCGAGGAGATACACTTCAACTGCCTATTCCGGGTAAGTCAAGTCAATTTGCCATATCAATATTGCATCAGGGATGCAGATTTCAGTGATGACAGGGTGTAGATCATTTGGTTTGGGCCATGATAGATCTCACAGGTTCACTTATAGGGATATTGGCATGCACAGTCATGTGAGGGACTTGATGGTGGCTTTGGAGTTCACATCTCAGTGTATTCTCAGGGAGTGGTTTGGAACCATTCACACAAGCAGCTTGGAGCTAGCTCGGGAGAATACAGGTGGGCACTACAGGGTAGATGCTCAGATCTTTGTGATCAGGGATGGCATTGGGATACCTGGTAGGGATAGCATTGCAGGATGACATGGGATGATCATCAGGGGGCAGCTATTTCATATTGGACTTGAGTCATTGGCATGGACAGGACTTACAGGTGGGATTCATGATGGAATCAGAACACTACAAACGCAAATGGTCAAAGCGTGAAGCTTTGAGAGCCAACTCTAGGTTGGAGAGCTGATGGAGATCGCACGGGGTGCAATCAAAGGGCAAACACTGTGGTGAGTGTTTTGCTAGCGATCTATTATAGGGGACACTGATGGCGAAGACTTCATGGTGTGCTCATTTGGGAGTACAGGTTGGCATTACAGCAGGGAGCCAGTCATTGGCATTGGCATCGATGGGGAGGCATCTACCATCACGGGCGTGGATAAGCTATCTAATATTGAAGCTTTAGTAAGCAATAATTGAAAAAACCAGCATGTGAAATCTGGTTGGCATAAGTTTGCCTTAGAATGGGTCCCAGCCCACTCTAAAGTGGCTAGACACAGTTTCAAAGAAAGAAACTGACTTTCGAAAAAAACTGTCAAATATATTTTGTGGTCAAGTTTTGTAAGACCGAGCCAAAAGTGCCAGTTCACCTAGAATTGGGTCCCAGCCCACCCTAAATGAGGCTAGAGCAAATTTTGTGGCCTTAGAAATGGCCGATTAATATTTTACGGCTTTTAAAAAAATGGCCAGTTGAAAAAAAAAATAGCCGGTTTGACCGTGCTAAAATCTCACCATGTACTGAGTCCATTTTTACTAATATATGATCACTCAATGTATTTTTCAGGGAAACCGTGTTGTCGTTAGTTGCTTCAAAGATTTCAAGAAATACGCTGAGAATCAAATTGGTCAGAGGATCAAGGCCCTACGGTCTAATTCAAGGAGAGAGTACTTATCAAATGAAATGAAGGACTACCTATCTTCACGTGGCGAGCACCATCAGTTTACTATGAGCTACACTCCACAACATAATGGAGTAGCTAAATGGAAGAACCGCACACTGTTGGAAGCTGCACGATCCATGACAGTCAACGCACATTTGCCTCAAACCTTTTGGGATGTCCAAGTGGATCTTCAAGCTAAAGCTTAAACCAGATGGATCAATATTCAAATGGAAAGCTAGACTGGTGGTTAAAGAATTTGAACAAGTATATGGGATAGACTACATTGAGACCTTTAGTCCACTGGTAAATCATCAGTCTATTCGTACCTTATTGGCTATAGCTTGTGCAGAAGTTCTGGACATTCACCAGATGGATGTCCAGACGACATTCCTACATGGATATATACAAGAAGACATATTCATTTATCAACCAGAAGGTTACGTCCTTTTCAAGGCAAGGAGCATTTGGTATGCAAATTGCATAAGCCATTATATGGTCTTAAGCAAGCTCCCAGGGCTTTGTATAAAAGAATCAATCACTTCTTGTTGCAGCACAATTTCACTTCTTGCTCCGCAAACTCTATTGTATATCTCAAGCGTAAAGGGTCAAGCTATGTTATAATAGCATTATACGTTGATGATTCTTTAATTATTAGCAATTCAAATCAATTCTTACAGGAAACCAAATCTTTGCTTTCATCGAAGTTTGAGATGACTAATTTAGACCCAGTCCATTACCTTCTCGGTGTGGAGATCAACAGAGATTGCGCAAGCAGAAGGATCGCTATAAGCCAAGAATCCTATTTAATCAATATATTTCACAGATATGGCATGGAGGACTGCAAGCCCATAGACACACCTATGGATCCAGGATCTAAATTGTCTAACGACATGTGCCCCAAAACTCAAGCAGATCAGCAAAAAATGTGCAGGTATCCTTATCAGTCCATCATAGGATCTATAATATATTATATGATCTACACACGACCTGATCTAGCATATGCAGTAAGCACATTGTCTCAATACATGTTCAATCTAGGCTTACAGCACTAGAAAGCTCTACAAAGAGTACTGAAGTACATTCAAGATACGAAGCACTATGCTTTGAGCTATAATGGCAATACAAAAGCTGCACTCACACTGACCACCTATTCAGATTTCGATTGGGTAGGAGACGTGGATACCAGAAAATCCACATCAGGTTATATTTGTTTCCTTGCAGGAGGACCCATTTCATGGAACAACAGAAAGCAGAAATGCATTGCGTTGTCCTCTACAGAGTTTGAATATGTTGCAGCTACATCAACAGTGAAGGAGATAATTTGGCTAAGGAGGCTGTTGTAGGATCTACAATTCCCATAGATCGGTCCAACAATACTCCAGTGCAACAATCAGAGCTGCATAGCTCTATCTTTGAACCCACGAACTCATAATAGAATTAAGCATATAGAAGTTCAATTCCATTTTCTTAGAGAGAAAGTTCAGAATAAAGATGTTGTACTAAGTTATTGTCATACAGACAATATGTTGGCTGATATTTTGACAAAGCCATTGTCTAGAGATAAACATTCTACTTTAGTAGATATGATAAATCTCAATTGTAGTTCATATTTGTAGCTTTGGGAGAGTGTAAGTAAAAGTGAAAGTTATGAGCCTCATTGAGAAGCGAACAAGTTTCTTAACACTAAATTTGTAACATGAACAAGTTTCTTAACACTAAATTTGTAACACGAACACTATTGTTTGGAACATAACCAAGTCAAGACAAATTTAACTGAACTTCTATAAATTTGACATAGAAGGTGACTTATTTTTGCATAATCCCTTATGAGTTTTTGCAAGAATCAATGCGAGATTGAAGGCTCTAGAGATGATCATGAAATCCACAATAAGGTCCAAACAAGAATTTTTGATATTGTTCTTAGCCAATTTTGAATGGTTTGATGGTAGATTTTTATGCAACAAAAAAAGAGGTCTAGAATTTACCATTCCCACTTTGGAAGAGGCTCTGATACCTCTTTTACAACAAGGAAGAGTTGCCCTCCAAGCTTTTGAGTTGATGTCCACCAATGCCTCCAAAAAGCCCTCCAATGTGACTCTCCTCCAATGTCCCTAAGATCTTTCCAAAGTAGACAATCAAAATGGCTCAAGAATTCATCACCCAACCATAGCTAGATCCATGCGCGAGCAAGCCTATCTAGCACCCCCTTGCTTCACCACAAATACTACCCTCACAAACACAAGCATACTCAAGATCCTACCCCCGTCTAAGTCTCATACTAAAGATGGTGATACTCACAAGAGTAAGCAAGCCAAAACAATGCTCTCTACACTCCAGCCTTCCACTAGGGAATAGAAGCAAGAAACAACACAAGAAATCTCGCCCTATTTGGGCGCCCTCTCCCCCTCTTATAGATTGCAAATGACTCCCTCCAAAGCACTAGTAAATGTCTTCACAAGCCAATGAGAAGAGGGGAGGCAAAGGAAAGGGCAAGAGCCTCACAAATTAGTGGAATGTCAAGAGACACCTTCCATAACTTATATTTATTGGTTAATAACTTCTTGGTTTATTAAGGCGCATCAAGGGACCCTAGTAGGTGCACTCTCCTACTAGCTCCCCATGACCCATATGTGATGACTAACACTGGCCCAAGGCCAATTATGTGATTATGAAACAAGGTTGAGGCCCAAGGTTTAGGAAAATGACCAATACCCATGGTAAGGTCCTAACACCTCAAAAGGTTCCATACCTCCATCCAAGGAATAGACACCTGTGGGATGCTCGTGGATGGAAATTATCAGCTCTGATACCACGTCTGTTGACATTTTGGATTGATGTAAACTGATGAAACAAAAATTCTTAATAACATGATCATTGATTACTTAGAGAATGGAGTTTACGAGCTGTTCTTTTGTGTTGAATCAGATTATCAGTGTAGGAGTCTTAGACTGTCGTGAAAGAGAGATTGCAGAAACAATTAGGCATCTGAGACAGCCATGCAATCCTCTAATACTGATAACCTGATTAAGAAGAGAATGTAAAAATATTTAGGCGTCAGAGACAGCCATACATTTCTCTTATAATAATGTTTGTGTAAGAGGAGTGAGAGTTATTATCATTCAACAAGAATGCAATGGTGTAGAACAATAGCGAATCTGTATAATAATTTTGTAGTAACAACGATCAGATCACAATACAATCGCGCTGATAAGCACGTGATCCTATTTACAAATTCAAAACAATTGCTAAAGTTTTGAATCTCTCTCTCTCTCTCTCTCTAATCACTAACTCTGAGGAGTCATTTACTGAAAGACCCGATCTAGTTGTTTGATCTCTGTCTAATCATCCTCTGATATATGATGACTTGTCATATGATGACTTATAATATCTTCAATCGCTCATTTACATTTATAGCAACTAGAAAATCTTGTAGTATTCTAGCTTTACATTTATAAGATAGTTAACATCTGCTAAACTGATCAATAGATCGGTTTATTGTTGGAGCATGAAGACGTAACGATATGGTATTTGGAATCCCTTGTAAATCCACACATGGACGACGCAACACTCCTTGGCTTTTTGGCCTTTGCCTTTAGTTAAGGACAACCTTTGACAGTTGTAGGACACCGTTGGCATTTGTAGGACACCTTTGACATTTGTAGGGCACCTTCGCAATTTTAAAGGCAAGTGTCACATTTTTCGCCTGTCATAAACTGCGTGTAAAAATGCAGTGTCGCGTTTTGCCCTAATTGTCGTCTATCAGAAATTGCATGTAAAAATGTAGTGTTGCATTTTGCCCTAATTGTCGCTTGTCGGAAACTGCATGTAAAAATGTAGTGTCGCATTTTTCGCAAAAAGTGTCACTTTTTTGGAAGTACCTAAATGGCCCAAAAACAACTTACATAAGTGTCGCTAAACACTTAGTTGCTCAAGAAGATAAAAAGAAGCGACAGTGTCGGGTGACGAGTTTTTTGCTTGTGAAAAAACCTGACTAAATATGCAGACTGTAGTGACAATCAGTTCAAATATGCAGATTGTTGAAAAACAGTTCATTTTCTACAAGTTTTATTTGAGAGAGTAAAAATTAGAGGAGGAAGAAGGGCTGTTGGGATGAGTAGGAGTTAGATTAAATTACAGGAGGACAAGGAAGAAGCAGCAAGGGAGAGCATGGCATGGCCATAAGCGACGTTCGCTCAAAACATCTCATTCTCAAAAAATTATTTTCATTGTCAAGCACAATCATACAAGAGTGTACAAGGTAGAAAACTTTTGATGAAAATATCAAATTTTTAACTTATCAAAATTAAAGATTTTCATATTTGTTTAAGGAATACTTTCTCACACAACTCTTCAAGCCAATGCTTTGGTGTTTCCATCAAGACCTTTTCCTCCCCTTGAGCTTTGGAGCTTGAATCCATTCAAGCACACAACACAACATACAAAAAACACAAACACTTCAAAACCTAAAAATAGTCTTGATCAAAACGAAATATAAAATATTGTACATAACGCGTAGCTTACAAGGTGTGCTATAGGGGATATGAAAGGCCAATCCAAAAAAATACCACTTTGCATCAATTCTTAAGTTTGGTTCAATGATGAAACAAATTTAGACATTTATGAATGATCATACGATCATATAATAATATGCCATCTTTCTAGGAAGCTAAAAATGTGTACCGACAATGTAAGCTTCCTCCCTCCCCAGGCCAATTTACTTTCAGAGTACCACCACCAGAACATATTTCTGCCCAAACTTTTGCTGGAAACTGACAATGTATTTTATAAGCTTGGCAAATGAAAAGCAAGGCAATGCAGTGTCATACAAAGCTGCAAGGTCAGGAAAAAAAAAAGCCTTTGGGTGCAGAAAAGTGGATAGCACCTTAGATTATTGAATCAAGCCATTTGTTTATTTAAAATTTGGATTATCTTCCACAATAGGAACTAATAGTCTATAGACCTTGATAATACATTAATCTTTATGATCCTTTTTAACAGTTGACGGTAGAGTTGCAGATTCCAGGAAGGCTCATGCTCTGAAATGTGCATTCCAATACAGCTTCAATGAAGCGTTTTACTTCACTTATTCCAGACCATAATCATATAAAACACTAAGGATATACTTTTGTAATAAACTCACTAGGTGCATTATTCATGTGAATACCCTCAACAAAACATAGGGCTTCCAAATTATGCCAGGTAAACAAAAATTTACAATCCACTTTCAATTCTTCCTGAGAAAAGCCATATCTTCGCAACACGTGCATACTTATCCAGGACATAATGAGTACAATTGAAGCTTTACCACAACTTGGGAATGTAATGTCCACGTAAAAACTGAAAAGGATTTAATATAAGGACAAAAATGCTTTCCGTTTCAAAAAGACGCCATCAACCTCTAAGTGCAAGGCATTTGAACTCGGAATATTTCATACAGACCTTAAAGTAATTATTTTATAATGTTATTTCATGTACGAAGTACAATTGCATTGGTGTAATTCCCCATACTAAAAGAATTGACACATTCTTGGAGGAAAAATAGGCTCTCAAGAATTTAGTTCACAACGAAGACAACTACATGACTCATTTTCATATGCTTTTCTTAACTCTTCTATTTCCACATTGCATTATTATTAGTGTTACTATTGCTGCAACACAATATGCATTAATGGCGCGTCTCTGGGTGAGGGTTTCAAAAAGAGAATTGAAATTTTAGTATAGAATTAAAGCTGACATGTTCAAGAGATGCAAACTGCCCACAAATGAAAGTTTCAGGAAATTCATACAATTGTTGGCTGGATAACTAAAACATTTTTTACTCCTTTATCTCACACCGCAAACTTTGCTAAAAAATGAAAAACTCTGTTTCCCCCAATGGGCTCCAAGTGACAAAGACACCATTCCAGTTCAACAATCACTTATTATTGATAGAGTTGTTTCTTCAGATTATCTCAATAATAATCAAAAAATAAGAAACAAAATCAATCTGGAGTTCAACCATTAAAAAGGTCTCCAGTTATCACTGCAAAAGCATTACCCTAAGAAGGGACATTTCAGATGTGTCATTATATTACATCCAAAAGTCAGCCTCAGGCCTCTTGAGAAGCACATATAGATTCACGTCTATCAAGCAAATTTTCTCAATGCATTGCTTCCTTTGATCTTTTCAAAAAAATGAGTAGCTCCCTAGACCAAAAAATACTACCCCCAGATACGCCTCCGTAAAATCAGAAGTATTAGCACAATGGATACAACCACCACCACTGGTGCCCACTTCCTGATCAAGGCCTGAGACACATGAGATTGCAACTCGTGTGAGGTGTAGTAATAGAGCACTTGATCAAAAAAGTTGCACTGAACTTTCATAACACGGACTATGAAAAAGAACACCAACAGCATGAACGTGACTGATAGCTTATTCCAGTTTAGACATTTACTCCAGAAAGATAATAGTACAAGGAATAAAATTGCACTGTACATCAATAATGCTAGCACACAAACTTGCAGTAAACAGCCACTCGTGTCTTCAATGCAAAGCCACATTATCACATTTCATGCTTGACAGAATGGCCTATGCATCGATTGAAACATTTTAAAGGCAAAACATCACAGGTATGTAAGAACGGAGGAGCATACAAGATCTAACAAATATAAGAAGCCCATGATAACTTTAAGTAGCCTTGACAAAAATTGTTAACGCTCTACCCTACTTACGCCTGGACTCCAACAACACAAATGAGTAAACAATGAAACAGACATATCTCCAAGAGCAAAAAAAACTTGATACCCAAAAATATTTTCTGATGGAGACAGCACGATTAAATTTCAAGTAGAATCCCACACAATCATATTTCTAGTGCACAAATCTTAATCATTGGTTAGAAAGTAAAGCTGATAAGGTCCAGCAAAATCGTGTCCCATTCAAAATGAAAGATGTTTAGCATTCAAGCAATGATGCAGCCAGGCAAAAGGGTTCACCATTTCAGATACCTTATCCTCACATGTATTCTCAGACATGACTTGCATATTCAAATTCATTGACCATATGTACCAAATATGTTTGGAAAAATATCAAGCAATACAAGCCGCCTGCAACCTCAGATATACATTCAGTCAAGATATTTGGCAAAGCACAAACTACAATGATAAATATTGACAATAACAAAAATCAAATAACCATTGAAAATATGTACTCAAGAAGTCGCCACTTTCCTACTGGGGAAGAAGTTACATCTTTGGTTGATTGAGAACGTATTTTCAAATTTCTAATGATAATGACAGCCAAAATCCACGACAACAAGTTCACTCATCCATGCAAAGCTTCCGATGGTCTTCAATCTGAGATGGTCTTTCCCACTTTTATTTATGGATAGAGAATATGCAATTTAACTTCCTTACCTCAATTTCATGGGGTCCAGGCTTTATTATTTAGGCATATCTCAACTGGTACATTTTCGCCCTTATAAGTGAGCTCCACATTTTTCAAAGATCTCCATAAAACATTGCATGCATACCACAGCCAGTAGCCTCACTTTGGAACTAATTAATTGGGCTCTTGCTGATCAAAGGTATTGCAAGACAACTGGTGAAGGCAAAAAAAAATTTACCAAATAGAGTTTGTGCCAGAAAATTGCCTTGAGGAGCCAAGTAAAACGATTGTACAGTAATCTAAGAAGTTAAATGAACAGTACAGATCCCGTGGCATATAACTTCTGATCCCTTACTGATTGATGTGTGCAGATAGGGAGAAATTAGAATTTTCTGGATGATCAAGAACAGAATGCAACATTCTTCATATGAGCTTGGCAGATGACACAATCTTTAAACCAGACAGGCTGAAATTGCATAAGAAATCAAACATTAAATGCCAACAGATTCTCCCTCCACAGTGCTAATGACTGCAAACATCCCTTTGAAAGAAACTACCTGTCGATTAAGATCTTTTGCCTTGTTCGCATAAACCCGAGATTCTGAAGATAAACGACTTGACATTTGACTGACTTCTGCAAATGTTTCACAACAGCAACAACAGACAGTTTCAGTATTTCGGATCCAGTGACAAGCCAGTCAGATAAAGAAGATGGCACCTTTACTATATTACGTTTCTATTCAGATCAAATAAATTAAAATTTTGAAAAGCAGATAACTGACGTTTCTGACCAACTTACGATCAAGTTTGTCTCCAACACCCAGAACCTCTTGAATATTCCGAGTCATTATCTGCTGCACTTCATATAAATCGTCATTCAGCTTTGATAGGTTCCTTTGAGTCCTTGTATCCAAGTACAATTTCCTTGTTTTCTGGATAAAAGTGTCTACAAACATACAAACTCAGAAACTAAAAGTTCTAACACAAAAAATATAATCACAATAATTTCACAAAACAGGATGTCTTCTAGTCGAAATAGTTGACCCCCTATACTCACATGACAAGATACATATGCCACAACCAGAGACTAACAATCTGCTATGAAAGCTAAATAGCAGATTCACAACGAATTTCAAGGCTTGTTAAATGGGAGATGTACAAACTACAATGAGAATTAGTGTACCCTGTTTACGTGAATGTCCAGCTCATGATTGAATAGCAGATTCACAGTTGAATTTCAAGGCTTGTTAAAATGGGAGATGTAAAAACTATAGCAAGAATCAGTGTACCCCGTTTACATGAAATTTGGAGGTGCGTCTCGACTATGTAAAAGTAAGATAGCAGAGCTGCAAGAGACATGTAGCTTGAAGACTTTGCTAATTATTCCAATTTTGCCCAAACTTCAGAATAATGCTTCCAGAATGTCACATGCAACTCCATGAAAGAAGTAGCAAGCCAAAAAGATAAGCCAAGTGATAAACTAACATTGGAATTAGGATTCATTAAGTTTCAGCAGAATGACGGACCTCAGTGCTTCAATAGAAAACTTTGCAAACTTTTAAAGCATTGCTCAGAGTATTCAGAACCTGGACCATCTTTTTCCCTAAAAACAAAAGAGCCATATTCTAGAGAGAGTTGCAGTCAGGGGAACATTGTCAATACGCCTGTCCCAAAACATGGAGATGCATCAGCAACCATTACACGGTGGAGGGTATTTGGTCAGCAACAACCCAAGCTAAGCACATCTGCTCTATTACAATTGCTCGTCTGCATGTGAAAAAAATTGGCACCTGATCTCCCGTGCATATGCAGGAGTAGAATAGGCTGTCAATCAAACAAGGTGAGGGTTTGGTGTTTCCAAAAACAAACTTGTGTCTGGTGCACCGCATGCAGATAGCGACAATCAGTAAGGTAAACCATGATAACTGTAGATTGCAACATAACATTCCGCACCTCCTAGGGCACACACTGAAATGAAGCTTGATCATAACATTGTTGCCATGCTGCATGTTGACAAGGAGGATGGGCCAAATAGACATGTAAGAATCATAAGAGACGGAGGGGAAAAATGAGGAAATGGGTTAAATGAGACTAACAATAAGGGGGAGCCAAATAGATGTGTAAAAATCATAAGAGATGGAGGGGAAAAATGAGGAAATGGGTTAAAATGAGACTAACAATAAGGGGGAGCCAAGATTTTTTGAAAAGTTAGCCAATCACATATTATTCAAGGTAGAAACAAGCGACAAGGCACAGAGGCAAGGCAACTTAATAAACCTTCATTTTTGTTTGCAGCTAGAATCTAGATGTTGATCAACTTAGGATTCAAGGCACTAGAATGCATGATTGATTTTTTTCCGTGTAAACCCATTTTCAAGCAACGAACACATGCATTACCTTTTCTTGTGAAAGCAAAAATCAACATATGCTACAAGAATCTAAATGTTGTCTACAAAACATTAGGCGAATATAGTCAATCCAAAGATTTGCAAATGGTTCACCTTCGGCTTCTTCTTTGTAAAAATGCCTCTTTAGGTGTTATTTTTGGCAGCTCCAATATCTAAAGTGCAACCCAAATTAAATAAACTTCAACAGGAAAAGAGAACTCGTCAATGATTTAACCAATACTCCTCTTTATAAATGTAAGAATTCTCTCTGTTGCTAGATGACTCCCGCTTATAACCTTTTTTTGACTTCTTTTGCATGCTAACGGGTAACATTTCCAATAATGCCAGTTCTCGGACATCCATTTTGAAGAGTACAATGCTATAGCCTCCTACTCAAGCATCAAAACAAAGGTGACAAAAAAACATTCAACACATTACCAGAAAGTTTTTTCTTACACTCAAAAGGTACAAAGCTTAATTCATAATCAAATTGAAGTATGGCATTGACATCGGCAGTTTATCTTCATACTTTGTTAAATCTCAATTTGCTTCCTATCCAATGATACCCGTTCGTAAGGATATTCCATAAGAAACGCTTTTAGGAACTGTTATGTGTTCCGTTGTTGTGTTTGCATTCTGTTCCGTGTGTTTCGTTGCTGCGAAAATTAAGCCTACCCACAACGCAGCTGAAATCTGTTCTGGGCACTGGCATTTGCATCTGGCAACCCGTTGATCTGGCAACCTGAAATTGTTGGCATCTGAAGACTGATCCGTTGATTTCTTGATCTGGCAACCCGTTCTGAAATCATTGCATTGATCTCAAACCCGTTCTTGTTGATCTGTTGCATTGATCTGGCAACCCACCCGTTCTTGAAATCCACTGATCTGAAATCTCATTTGGCACGACACCTGAAATCTGGCACCTAAAATCATCTTTGGCATTGCATTTGGCAACTGGAAGAAAATGTTAAGGAACGGTTCAGAAACCGTTCCTTGCGCTCCTTAGGAATGGTACGGCACCGCTCCTAGGAACGCATTCCTACGAACGGAGCGCAATGGTACGGCACTGCTCCTAGGAATGCATTCCTAGGAACGGTTCCGTTCCATTCTGTGGAACAATGTTCCTAGCACATACGTAATTCTGATTTGTAGGCTAGAACTGGAGAGCTCCAAAAACTAAGTAGCGTTGTTTTCAAGTTGGTAGAGGCACGTGATATCAACTAGCTTTGGATTGTGGGATAAAATTGTTAGGCTTGGTTGGAAGAGTTGTACCACGAGGCATGTGCATGCCAACCACATTACAAATACTGGCAAAGAACAGATCTAGTGTTATGGATATAAGAATAACCCTAGAACTGCTCCTTAAGATACAGATTTTGTAACAATAACAGCAAAATCTGACCACATAGTTACTATGAAGCTAGGCACTATAAATGGTGATAAGCAACATTTTTGTAATTTGTTTGGTACATTTGTTTTGTGAGAGCTCTTACCGCACACACAGAGACTGCGGCTGATGATGAGAACTTTTCGGAATATCATCGGGAGCTGGCACATCATGATAGGAGGCAGCGCAGGACCACTAGATCCATGTCCAGGGCCGATGCACAGGATGCAGGAGAGGAGGGTGGGGATGAGGCTGAGGAGGGGTTGGATGATGATGAGGATGAGGAGGATGAGGCCTTGGACGATGAGATGGAGATGGACATTGGAGATTATGTGGGGTGGGTTGATCCCAATGCCGAGACACAGGCCGTCCTATTGGATTGCAAGGGAGAGGGGGAAAGATTCAAAGGAGAGAATTCGTTGGACAACTCACCAATTTTCTAGATGTGCAGCAAGACATAGAATTGTGCTCATGTGACATGGATCGTTGATGAAGAATAAGACCTCATCTTGAAAATCTGTGAAAAAAGTGTAGGAGGGGCTAAAATTGCATCTCTATGGCAACTTAGATGGGCAGATTGCTATTAGGGCACTAAGGGACAACAATGGAAGCTTTTTCATGCACCTGTAGTTTTCCAGAACAATGTAGAAGGCCCAGTGTAGAATACTTCTATTGCAAACATAGCAAGGTAGTGTACGACAAAAAGGCAACATAGGAGGCTGTGATTGTTACATTTGATTAGTCAGTGTCTAGCCTTGGGCTGGTAAGGATATGCTTTAACTCTAAGTGTTGGGGGTGCAAGCTACGCATAGAGCGGCTGCTTCCGTGAAGGCACCAAAAAGAGTGCATTTGTACCATAAGTAAAATGGAGACTAAAACATCACCCACATATAAGCTCAAAGTAGACATAATACCCTTGTCCCCTGGTACCAGCCCTTTTGGGGTCAAGTGGGAAAGAGGCGGGTGGCTAGGCGGTGGGGATGGGATCCCACGCGCACCACTGTTGTAAAATGATGATGCTAGAATAGCAATTATGAGCTCAGGACCCTAGTACTGTTGATTTCAAGGTCTACTTGACCCTAGCATAACTAGGAATGGAACATGCAATGTAAAATCTTGACATGCAACTGTCATGCAAGTAGAAATCGAAAAAACCAGCAAGCTGTGGATCCCAAATTTGATCCTAGTTCAAGTCTATATGAACTCTACTCTATGCCAATTCGATGAATCAAGAAAAGCAATGATTTCTACTTGCTGGCCATTTCAATTAGCAGAATCAGATCTGAAAAAAAAAAATAGATCACAAGTAGTGATAGTGCCTTTCCAATAAAAAAACATATGCTTCTAATTTCATCAATTTTTGACAAGTATTCAAAGAGAAATAAAAGATTTTAAAAAACTGAGGCAGCGCCCAATCACAAATGATTATTGGCTATTCTAGCTCCAAAACTGCATTAAATGGAAGTGGAAATGATATGAATGGTAGCGCCCTCCTCCTACAATCAATTTGCACTTGATCTCACCAGATTTGGATGAGTGATGAGGGAGAAACAACTGAAAAACCAGATCTGTCCCAGCAGCGAGTTCCTATACAAAAAGTAGATCAAGAAGACACAAAAACAATGAAGATGGAAGGTGCCTCCAATCTCTCTCCTTCTCCAACTCATGGAGCCTCTATTAAATAGAATTTGTGTATGTACCTAAGGAAGCGGACTCTGGACGCAAACGCGCGTCCGGACGCGTCAGGGGTGCGTCCGCGTTTGGACGCATCTGCGATTTTCAATTTTTTTTTTTCAAAAAAAAAAAAAACAGGCACTAGCCCTGTCCCACATCCCCAAAGCAAAATAAAAGGAATTTATGGCCCCTCCCCCGCCCCCCCCCGGAATTAATTATCAGAGGGTGTCTGGCACCCACCTGCCCCCTCCTGTTAAAAACTAGGAAAACGGTACCCAAAAAAATTTGCAACAGACCTAACCACTGCCCATGCCTCCCATAACTGAGATATTACCAAACAACGATGACTAATGAGCAGTTCATAAATTATTACGAACCTTCATTGGGAACTAAGCTCCAAAAAAACGGCAAAGAAAGATCTGAGAGTGGTTTGGAGTGAAGATGATGGTTTGTATGGCAAACATATTACTGATTTAGAGTTTAGCGTGCATCAGTGACTGTCTCAAAGAAGTGAATGCTCACCAGAGGATTTGGGAGAGGTGAACGCTCACTAGAAGAGTGACAAGCTCTCAAGACCAGAAGTCTTTGGGGGAACACCAGAAGAGTGACAAGCTCTCAAGACAGGAAATCACAAGACCGACACACTACTATGTCTTATATGATGAGATCGGTTTCCCCCCGGATGAACTTCAACAGCTTACTAATTACTTATGCAAAACTGTGTCATTCACTACAAAAAACCACAAGACCTACACACTACTGTGTCTTGGTTGATGAGATCGGTTTCTCCCCGAATGAACTTCAACAGCTTACTAATTACTTATGGCACTACTTCAACACGCTACAACACGCTGTCGAAATTTTGCATACCAACACGGGGGCCCCAAAACATCTCCCAGTTTTCAGGTCCCGACCGAACAAAGTGTCCCTGAAGCCCTGTTTAACATCGAACTTCGGACGGACATTGCAGGCCGACTGTCGGTCGTTTCCTCGTCCTGTTTGTTCCCACATGTTCATATCGAGGTTGTCCACTGGCCGAAACAGACGGCACCTGACATGGATCCCGTTTGGAGAAACGGGGCCGTCGGACGGAGAGTTGCAAAACTAGTCCACTTCGCTTGACCTAATTGCGTTTCTCTCCAGTCGAAGGGCCATATTGACCGAACGATACCCGAATCGAGCCAGGCTCGATCCCTTGGGTTCGTATCGGGATCACGAACCTGTGGACTGTGTTCCCAGACCATTGATGCATTCTACACAATACCATGGCCTATGTGATGAGATAGATTTAGGGTTTAGGGTGGTACAACGTCACATGGGCAACTAATCGGAGCAGGTCTTGGTAGATGTCCGCCGACACAACGAGCGGAAGCAAGAAGCAGAATTTCACGAGAGCCAGCGAGAGATAATGGTGCGACTACTGGAGCTGCAGCCACGTGCCCTCACGGTCCTCGGACCTGCTCCCCCCTACCCCAACTGGCGAGGGCGAGGAAACGCAACAGATTGGAATTAACTTTAGTGCAGAACAGCTGGCCATGGTCCGAGAAAGGGTCCCTCGTCGTCGGGCCAGCCAGTAGGTCTTCTGGTTCCGTGTAGTGAATGGCAAAATTATGATGACCATTCACTCTTCTGGTGACCATTCACTCCCTATAATGAATGGCACGGTTCTGACGACCATTCACCACTATTAGCAGCAGTTTTGTTGCAGTTGTTTTCATCACACTACGGAATTGAGGACGCACACCACACAAACACCTCAAAATGCGCCAAAATGTTGGCCTTTTGTTTGGTTTGGGATTTAGGGTTTGGGGAAGAAACAACCAGAAGGAGGATATCAAAGATACTGTCAAGCAAGATTCT
This sequence comes from Diphasiastrum complanatum, assembly GCA_029204225.1. Taxonomy (NCBI): domain Eukaryota; kingdom Viridiplantae; phylum Streptophyta; class Lycopodiopsida; order Lycopodiales; family Lycopodiaceae; genus Diphasiastrum; species Diphasiastrum complanatum. The sequence continues at coordinate 8,869,538 of CM055094.1, read as the reverse complement.
GATGATGATGAGGAGTACAAGCCTTTAGTGCGCCAGACAAAAAGTTCCAGCTCTTCCATAAGTCTGAAGTGTGACAGAAGTATTGAAGTTGCTTGGTATATGACAGGGACGGTGTGAGTGAAAGTCAGTTAAAGCATGTTTTGCAATAAGAACACAGTTTGAAAGAAAGTTTTATGGGCTTCAATACCCATTTCCTGAACTCAGACACCCAAGGAAGCAGCATATATCAGACAATGATCAATACCCTTTCATCTGGATGTTTGGCCAAGAAGCTTTGCACGAAAGCAATGGTCAAAAATGTCTTTCCAGTGCATGGAAATGGTAGGAGTGGTTCTGACACCAGTACGTGTTCCCGGATTTTACCACATCATCAATTGCTCCATCTTGGACTCCACGTCAAACTTTTCTGGTGAGCCTCCAGAGACAGCACCCACAAGTTTCTGATCCACTGATCAAAAACCAGCTGGTGTTTTCTCTGAAAGCTCACCAAAAACGTTTGGCGTGGAGTCAAAAACGGAGCAATTAATGGCGTGGTAAAATCCGGGAGTATGTGGAGGCGACACAACCAATCCTTTCATCTGCATGCCCTGGACGGACCTTTTTGGCCATTGCTTTCTTGCAAGGCTTCTTAGCAAAATATCCACCCAGAAAGGGTACTAAACATTGCCTGATATATACTGCTTCGTTGGGTGTCTGAGTTCAGAAAATGGGCAATGAAGCCAAAACCTAAATCATAAAACAATATAAAGCCAACATAACTGCCTTTCATTGTCGCACTCTGAAGTTATGGAAGAGATCGAACTTTCTTCCTAGCTAACTGAAAGCTTGTACTCTTCATCATCAGAAGAATCTTGCTCAACAGTGTATTTGATGTCCTTCTTTTTGCCGTTTGTTTGCTAGCCCTTGGCCCTAAAGCATACGATAGGTCCACACTTTTGCGCGTGTTGATGGGCTTGTGTGGTGTGCGTCCTCAATTCCATGGCTTGATGAAAACAACTGTGGAAAAACTGTTGTTCACAATTTTGAACTCCAGAAGTTAATGGACACCAAAAGAGTGAATGGTCAGTAGAACTATGCCATCCACTACAGGGAACCACATGACCGACCATCCTGCAAGAAGTATAGCTACCTCTGTCAACACAGGCCTACACAGTACTATGTCTTATACGATGTGATCGGTTTCCCCCCGGATGAACTTCAACAGCTTACTAATTACTTGTGCAAAACTGTTTCATTCACTACAGGGAACCACGAGACCTACACAGTACTATGTCTTATATGATGTGACCGGTTTCCCCCCGGATGAACTTCAACAGCTTACTGATTACTTATGCAAAACTGTTTCATTCACTACAGGGAACCACGAGACCTACACAGTACTATGTCTTATATGATGTGATCGGTTTCCCCCGAATGAACTTCAACAGCTTACTAATTACTTATGCAAAACTGTGTCCCATCCCGGCAAAGTGTCCCTGAAGCCCTGTTTGACGTCGAACTTCAGAAGGACGTACTGGGCCTGCCGTCCGTCCGGTCCTCGTCCCATCTGCTCCCACAGGTTCCTATCGAGGTTGTCCGCTGGCCGAAACGGACGACACCTGAAACGGATCCCGTTTGGAGAAACGGGACCGTCGGACGGAAAGCTGCAAAACTAGTCCATTTCGCTTGACCTAATTGCGTTTTTGTCCCGTCGCAGGGCCATTTTGACCGAACGACACCCGAATCAGGCCAGGCTCGGTCGTTTGAGTTCGTATCGGGATCAAAGATTCCCAAGCCATTTTTGACTAACCATTCAAATTTCACAGAGCTAACCATTTGTACGCAACCACGATAAATTAGCCATGACACAAATAGACCGTAAAAAAATATATACATCTCATTTGATGCCATTGTACATGATGCTAAAATGTGTACCAGTATCATCCCTCTGCGTGCCAAATGCATCTGCAGGGGTGTCAAATACAAAGTCTGGCTGGGAGTCTGGAGGCATCTGGGACTCCTCTAAGTCTGAGCCAACGCCTACCAAGAGACGACAAGAAAAAATCATTGGTGCGTCCCCTCTTGGCTGGCCTGCCTCTGGGTCTGCTGGAAGGAACCCTTTGTGGTACACTCCTGCCTGGGGGTCTCCCTCTGCCACGGGGGGGGTCTCTGGGAAGAACTGCCTACCTGTGATGCTCTGAGTCGTCTCTGCGCTATCTGTCTCTAGGCAACAGCCTCTGTCTCCCTCGCAAACTCTGACCAGCCATCATCTGAAAGGGGGCGTGTGCAGGAGTACTGGGTGGGGCACGTGGACCATCCCCTGCAAGGTCGACCGTCTCGTTTAAATCATATGTGGGCTCATCATCAGAGGAGGGCAAATAAACGTCAGCAGGGAAGGGGGTGGTCTCATCCGCATTGGCATCATCCTCGGGATCACCCCGCAAAGCACGCCGAGCGGCATCGTCTGGATCAACCTCTGGCTCTGGCTCATGATCGGCCGCTGCAACCAGGCACTCATAAGGATTGACCTGCACAAGTCAATCATTCGTGAGAATAGTCTCTCCCTCTGTCCCTCACACTCTCTGTCTCCTCCTCTCTCTCTCTCACACAGAAATCACCACACACACACATCTGTATGCACACAAATCAACAATATCCACACATGGCTTGCAACCATTTGTCTTTTTCCTTTCCTCCTATAGCTTCGTTACAGGATTCAGGTTCTCCTGCAAAACAACATACTTCAACAAGATAGTCATGTTGATTCTCCCTCATGGGCTCCTTAGCAAGCCTTGAGGATCTTCGAAGCATTTCTTCAGGTATACCTCCATGCTGAATTCTTCTTGGTCTTGATGAGCTTTTCGGGTCTTGCATGTCATCATGCAAAACTCTATATGGCTCTACACTGGGCTCTGGCACTTCAGAAACAATTGGCTTATAGAAATCGAATCTTGTTCGATCTATGTCATCTAGAAATTTGTCTTCTTCAAAAACAACTTCTCTACATTCCAAAGTGATTTTTTCTGAAGGAAAATAGACTCTATAGTAAGAAGAGCTATTTACATACCCAATGAATATACCTAATTTGGAATGTTGATCCAGCTTTGTTCTTTTGTCCTTTGGCACAGACACGTGCTAGGCATTCGAAAACTTTTGCATGGGCAATACTTGGTTTCCTCCCCCACCATAGTTCATATGGAGATTTTGGATATGAAGAAGTTTTCAATACTCGATTGAAGAGGTAATTGGCTGCTCCAATTGCATCGGACCAACAAACGCTTCTTAGCTCGGAAAGCTTCTTTATTAAAGGGAGATCTATGCATCATCCCTGTGTAACAAGCATCACATTGGAGATTAGTGAATCTTACATCCAACAAATTGAGCTGCTAAGCTTCTTTCATGAAGGGATTTTAAAGACAAATGACATAACCTTCTATGCCATAAAATTTCTAGGTCCGGTACTGCATGCAACTCCTCCTTGTTTGATAGAACACTTAAGTAATAAAGGTTATTCTTTCTCTTTGCATGAGTTACAATAGCTTTTTTTTATGTCTAACACTAAAAATACATCCACATCAAAAGATACCTAATCTTGCATCAATTACTTTTGCTACAAAAATGAGGTCTTTCATTAAAGAAGGAACATAGAGAGCTCCATTAAGAACTATCATCCCTTTGGAAGTTCTAACTCTTAGATCCCCTATTTCTTCAACTCTATGCATGCTACCATCTCCTAGTATAACTTGCTTTTCATAAGAGATAGGAGAAATATTTGAAACATTGTTTTTACTAGAAACAATATGTGAAGTAGCACCCGAGTCAAGCACCATCTCAATATCCGAAGTGACTATGTTGCACTCTTCATGCTCCTTGGTCATGTAGGTGCAAGAAAGTTCTTCGGCTGATTTGGATGCCTCTCCAACTTCATAAGTAGAGTTGTCTTCCACAAGGTGTGCCTTCAACTTTCCTTTCTTCTTCCTTGGATTTTGCTCGCAATAGATGGCTGCATGACCAGAAATCTTGCAATGGATGCATGGTATCTTCGGATTGCACCAGCACTTGGTGGGTATATGGCCATCTTTCCCACGAGTCACGCGTGGGTTTTGGCCCCTTCTCTTTGTTGAAGAGTAATGCCTATTTTACCCCTTTTGGCTAAGCATTAGTTAAGTTGTACATAGCTCATGGGGCATGTTTTAATTAAATGCATGAGACCCCCTTTTGTAAGTTATGTAAATTAGTGCACGTGGCCCACTTGGCCAAGTAGCTCACTCCTATGGTTGACACTTAGACTTTCCATGCATGTAAAGGAGGTGCTTGCCTCACAAGGGATTTGGAGGACCCACGCCCTCCTCTCTCTCACTAGCAATTCATTTCTTCTTGAGACTTTTGAGTTTGTGAGATGCTCATGCAATTCTCCTTGTGTGTGACATTTTCCATAGCCAAGTTTTCTCAAGCTTTCATAGTTGATCTAGCATTTGAGTTAAGATACTCCATAGCTAGGTCTTGTGAATCTTCATGGTATCAGAGCAGGTTGTCTAGCCTGTGAGTCTGAGAGTGAGAGAAACTTCAGTGCTTAGATTCTTGAGAAGATTCTCATCTTCTACAAGCACCTCAATCTTGAAAGAGGGAGCATTTGATCTACAGGTGTCAGATCAGGTGGAGTCTTGCACTGTTGGAGAGCTATTGGCAAGGGGAGTGGGATGATCCAAAAACTTTCTAAATCTGGCTAAGTTTTGGGGAGTCTTTCTGGAGGAGCTTACACAAAAGTAGGGCGCACTTTCTATAGGGGCTTCTGGTTTCTGTTCCAGTGGAGCCTAGTGCTTGTGCTAGTGAGGCCACACCAAGTGGCAAAGACAAAAGCAGGAGCTGAAGGGTTGCCTTGAAGTGGCTACATACCCTAGTTTGGGGTTAAACCCTTGTTGCTGGAAGCTATTCTTTTCTGATCTTTTTCAGGTTGAGCTTCTGTTTTAAGCACAGATTTTAGTATGGCAAGTCTTGGGGAGAGTTTGCTGGGTGAATCTAGCAAACTAGATGGCACAAACTACAGAGTGTGGAAGTTCAAGATAGCTAATATCTTGATGGATAAGAATTGTTGGGAGGTCATGACAGGTACAGAACCTGTACCAACATCTGATCCTGAATTGAAGGACTACATGAACAGGAGACAGAAAGCTCATAGGATAATCAATCTTTCTGTCAAGGACAATATTATTCCTCACATTTGCAATGCAAGGGATGCAGCTAATGCTTGGATAATTCTGAAGTCATGTTTGAAACAGTGGATTCAGCCAAGCTGGTGTATTTGCAAAACAGGTTACATACTCTCAAGATGGAAGCAGGTGCAACAATTGGTGATCATATTACAAAGGTCAAGGACCTAATGGATCATCTTGCTTCAGTTGGAGAGAAAGTAAGTGACAGGAGTATTTTTCCCATAGTCTTGAACAGCTTGTCATTCAACTATCAAGACTATGTAATGTCCCTTTCTGCTCGGGAGAAACTCCCAACCTTAGGGGAGTTATGTGGTCTTCTTTTACAGGAGGAGATGAGAAGGAAGAATCTTTCTGAAAGGGAAGATAATCCAGAGCTTGCATTTGCTTCTAAGAAGAAGCAAAACTTTCAGAAGAAAGGCAAAGGCAAAAAGAAGAACTCAAAGCAAAGCTTGGAGCAGCAGGTGTCCAAGTTACAGGTTGGAGAGGAGTCAAGCACCAATTCCTCATCTACACCCAAGAGAAAGGGCAACTGCAACTATTGTGGTAAGTATGGGCATTTTGCCTTTGAATGCAGGAAGAAGCACAGTGATCAGAAGAAGGGAAAGAACCAGCAGGGTCACTTTGTTGACAAAGTTGCAGAGGAGGAGCAATCTGGTGTGCTTGAGCTATTCATCGCAGCCCTATCATCTGAATCCACATTTGGTGGATGGTACATTGATTCTGGAGCCTCAAAGCACATGACACGAAGATGGTCAGCATGTTTGCCTTGGAGATAATTCTACATGTATGGTGAGGGGCAAAAGCACAGTTGCAATACACTTGTCATCAGGTGAGGTGAAGGAAATTAAAAGTGTGTTGCATGTACCAGGGTTGGCTAAGAACTTGCTATCTGTTGGTGCCATTACCAAACAGAACATGGTGGTAGAGTTTAATGATTCTAAATGTTTGGTAAAAGACAAAGATCAGAACTTCAAGGTGGTAGCCAAGGGAATGCAAGAAGGAGGTCTTTACAAGCTTTTCACAACCATTCCTAGCCAAGAGGCCTTGTCTGCAAGAGATACTAATCGGGACAAGCTTTGGCATGAGAGATATGGTCATTTGAGTTATAAAAGTTTGCAAGTTTTGAACAGGCACAAAATGGTAGTAGATCTTCCTAGCATTAAGTCTTCTTCAGGTACATGTGAGGCTTGTGCATTAGGGAAGCAACAGCGGAAAAAGTTTCCAAAGGAAAAAGCTACCAGGGCCAAGGGCATTCTTGAACTTGTGCATTCAGATTTATGCGGTCCCATGTAGGTCAAATCAGCAGGGGGGGCATACTATCTCATGACCTTCGTAGATGATTTCTCTCGAAAGGTATGGGTCTATTTTCTGAAACTGAAATCTGAAGCGTTCAAATACTTCAAACAGTGGAAAGCTATGGTGGAAAACCACACAGGAAAGAGGTTAAAGACTCTCAGGTCAGATAAGGGTGGTGAGTATATTTCTGATGAGTTCAAAGATCTTTGCAAAGCATGTGGGATAAAGAGACAGTTTACTGCTCCACATACACCGCAGCAGAACGGCGTGGCTGAGCGGAAAAACAGGTCTATAGTTGAGTGTGCGAGGAGCATGCTCAAGGCAAAGGGGTTGCCAAATTCCTTTTGGGCGGAAGCAGTAGCAACTGCTGTTTTTCTATTGAATAGAAGTCCAACCAAAGCAGTTGAGGGAATCACGCCAGAAGAAGCATATAGTGGCAACAAGCCCAAAGTGGGCAGCCTTCGAGTATTTGGGTGTACAGCATATGCACATATACCAAAGGACTTGCGGAAGAAACTTGATGCAAAATCCGTAAAGTGTGTCTTTCTTGGGTATAGTGAAGGTGAGAAAGCTTATGTGCTATATGATCTCGAAAACAGGAGGAAGATTCTAAGTCAAGATGTCATCTTTGATGAAGAGCATGCACCCAAGATACAGGAGCAGGAGAAGGAAGGAACTACTGAGTTCATACCCTTGATTGATTCCACGAATGAGGATCCTAGTCAAGAGTCTTGTAAGCCTCAAGTGCAGGAGCAACAACAGGAAATCGAACCTACTAGTTCGAGACCTCTTTTTGGCCAAGTACCAGAAGCCGAAGTTGGGGACAAACGGAAGACTAAGACAGTACCATGGGATACGTGGTCACCATCCACATCACCTACTGCTAGGAAGAAGCTACCTAGGTGGTATTGGGAAACAATCAAAGAAGGTCAAATGATTGAAGAAGGAGAGAGCAGTGAACAGGGTGTCAAAAGATCTCTTAGGTCTCATGAGAGACAAGAGACTAACTTTGCTCTTATGTCCACTATTCTCAATGCAGATGAGCCACAGTTCTTTCACGAAGTAGTGAGAGAAAAGGTATGGCAACATGCCATGCAGGAGGAGTACGACTCCATTGTCAAGAATGACACATGGGAGCTCACTACATTGCCAGAAGGGAAGCAACCAATAGGTTGCAAGTGGGTCTATAAGACCAAGTTCTTGCCAATGGAACAGTGGACAAGTACAAGGCAAGGTTGGTGGCGAAAGGCTATGCTCAGCAAGAGGGGCTAGACTATGATGAGACATTCGCAGGATGTCCATCAAATGGATGTCAAGAGTGCCTTTCTTAATGGGCACCTACAGGAGGAGGTTTACATGGACACAACCGCAGGGATTTGAAATAACAGGCAAGGAGAATCTAGTTTGCAGGCTTAGGAAAGCCTTGTATGGGCTCAAACAGGCGCCAAGGGCTTGGCATAGCCGAATTGATGAGTACTTTGCAAGGCAAGGGTTTGAGAAGAGTAAGTCTGATTGCAATCTTTATGTCTTCAGGGAAGGAGAAGACTTTGTAGTTGTTGTGCTCTATGTGGATGATCTACTCATCACGGGAAGCAATAAGAAGCTTATTGCTTGTGTTAAGAAGAATCTTTCTAATGAGTTTGAAATGAAAGATTTGGGTTTGCTACACTATTGCCTAGGAGTTGAAGTTTGGAAAGGGAAGCGTTGTCTTTTTATCTCACAGGCAAAGTATGCACAAAAATAATTGAAGAGGTTTAACATGCAAGAAAGCAAACAAATCAGCACACCCATGGATGCAAGCAACAAGCCATCAAAAGATGATGGTCCAGCATTTGCAAATGAGACGCTCTATCGTCAGTTAGTGGGCAGCCTAATTTACCTTACTACCACCAGGCCAGATATTGCTTATGCGGTTGGAATTGCAAGTCAATACATGAGTAAGCCTACCGAAGCACATTGGAAGGCAGCCAAGCAGATCCTACGATATGTGAGAGGGACAGTGACTTATGCGATTGGATACACGGATGACGGGAACCTTCAGCTGGAGGGTTATTCAGATTCTGATTGGGCAGGTGATAGAGACGATCGGAGATCGACGACAGGCTATTGTTTCAGCCTAGGTTCAGGGGCTATATCATGGTGCAGTAAGAAGCAGCCTACTATTGCTCTATCATCTACCGAAGCTGAGTACAGGGCGACTACGAGGTCCGCCTGTGAAGCCATTTGGTTACGCCGTCTACCTGAGGACATGCAGATTGCTCAAGTAAGACCTACATTGTTACATTGTGATAACCAAAGCTGCATTCAGCTTGCGAGGAATCCAGTCTATCATGCACAGACAAAACACATAGAGGTGGACCAGCATTTTATACGAGAGAAAGTGCACAGTGGAGAGATCGAGCTAGTTTATTGTGACACCAACGACCAGACAGCTGATATTTTTACTAAACCACTTAGTAAAGATAAGTTTGAAAAGTTCAGAACTTTGTTGGGTGTCGGTTTGAATAAAATTGCCATTAAGGGGGGGGTGTTGAAGAGTAATGCCTATTTTACCCCTTTTGGCTAAGCATTAGTTAAGTTGTACATAACTCATGGGGCATGTTTTAATTAAATGCATGAGACCCCCTTTTGTAAGTTATGTAAATTGGTGCAAGTGCCCACTTGGCCAAGTAGCTCACTCCTATGGTTGACACCTAGACTTTCCATGCATGTAAAGGAGGTGCTTGCCTCACAAGGGATTTGGAGGACCCACACCCTCCTCTCTCTCACTAGCAATTCATTTCTTCTTGAGACTTTTGAGTTTGTGAGATGCTCATGCAATTCTCCTTGTGTGTGATATTTTCCATAGCCAAGTTTTCTCAAGCTTTCATAGTTGATCTAGCATTTGAGTTAAGATACTCCATAGCTAGGTCTTGTAAATCTTCACTCTTTGCTCTCCTTAGACTTCTGCTTCTTCTTCTTCTTGTCTCCTGGATTCTTCTTGGTGAAGTAAGCTTCATGTGGCTTACTATCTTGCTGATGTTGGCTGCTCTTTCTCTTCTGAGGTGATCTTCTTCTGTAATTGCATTGTTTCAAAGCTCATGTTAGGTGTTCTTGCAAGAATTGTTCAAAGTGAGTCAAAAGAGGTAGGAAGAGCACCAAGAAAAATAGATAACTTCTGGCCATTATTAATGGCATATTCTTGTCCTGCAAGAGCTAGAGAAGTAAAGTATTTTTTCATTTCTGATATAAATTTCTTTATATCACTTTTACCACTCCATGTCATTATATACAATCTATTTGACATATGTACAACTTCAGAAGTGGATTTAGCTTCAAATTTGTTTTTTAGATAGTTCCAATTATCTTTGGCACTATACATTTCAAATATTTCAAGTAGGATGTCTTCTGAAGTGGAAAGACTAATCCAAGCACATGCTTGATCATTATTTTAATTCCACCTATCTCGATCTCTTTGTGTAGCTCCCTGCTGGTGGGGTTCCACTAACAATCTCCCATACTACATTCCTCTTGAGGACCAGCATAACCTTAGTCTTACAAATGGAATACTGTCTTCCATTTTCCAATATAAGGCCAACTGGATTTAAGGTGAGTAGACTTGTGTTTGCCATCTTTGACTGCATGAATCCTGTAAACAAAGCTCTGATACCATTGTTGTAAAATGATGATGCTAGAATAGCTTGAAATTATGAGCTCAGGACCCTAGTAATGTTGATTTCAAGGTCTACTTGATCCTAACATAACTAGGTATGGAACATGCAATGTAAAATCTTGACATGCAATTGTCATGCAAGTAGAAATGGAGAAAAACAGCAGGCTGTGGATCCCAACTTTGATTCTAGTTCAAGTCTATATGAACTCTACTCTATGCCAATTCGATGCATGCATTTGCATGCCTACTTGCATGTCGCATGCATGTCATGATAGGTGGGAATCTAACTTATTCTCCCCCATGCACATGTGCATGGGGGTCTACCGAACTCAAATGGGTCAAAGGCATCATCATGCAAGAAGGCCTTCCGCGAGTTTGGTAAAAAATAAATTTGCCTAAGTTATTTGGGCCTTAAAAATTTGGACCCAATCATGACCATGTGCCATGTACTATTTATTTAACTAGGTTTATAAGTTCAACACTAAGCACTTCGGATCAGTAATAGTGGCAACTGGGATGGTAGCCCAAGATCAACTAGAAGAACAAAGATTGGACATGTGGGAGTAGTTGCACAACAAGTACTCAAAACAGATGCGTTGTGGCTATTTAACAAGTTACCAAGGGCATCATGTGGGATGTTTGAAACTGTTGGGGCAAAAGTTGAGAACTCTCAAAGATCGTCTAAACTAGGCAAGGAATCTCCCCCTGGAAAAAGTTGTGGGGGTATGGGATGCCATAGCTACGGCTTGGTTGATCAATTATGCTATTTCCGACTCTCAAAAGTTAACACGGGTTTGCTATTATAAGGTTGAGTCTAGGTAATACCTTTCTACCTAAAGTTGTTTCCACCTCTAGGCTATACCTTTGTACCTAAAGGTTTCCAACTCTTAAAGCTGGGAATAATCTGGTGGTACTATTACATCTCGATATCTTTTAGTCATAGATTCGTAAACATTTTGAAATAAGAATCTGTGAAAATATGTGAATATAAAACTTAATCTGAAAAAGGTTGCAAAGTTTCAAGGCGTGACAAAATTACCCAAAATAATATAAACTACAATTAATCTCACAAGCAAAGCTGTTGAATAATGGCATCATTTCGAGGCATTCGAATGTTTCATGTTACATAATCTGCTGACACACAAAGACCACAGAAATAAACAACAATGTTTCCTCCCTTCATTGATATCAATAACTTTGTTTGTCCTTGAGCATAGAGCAAGAATCATGATTGATATAATTGAAAGTTCTTGATATATTCCTTGTGTGGAAGAAAAGAATTGTCTTGAGGCTTGCAAACTTCCTAAGGCCAAGGCTCATCTCATTGTCATCAAAATCATCTGCAAATTACAGAAGTAACTTACCAAATTTGATGAAAGCATAGGGTCTCGCCACTGTGTCTATTTGAGACCGATTTACTTTTTCAAACTCTCGCTGTAGATCCTCTAAATACTGATAAGCAAGCTTTTTAGGATAAGATCGTTCGCATAAGGTGAGATAACAGACACCACCCTCTATGATGTAGCTGGAAAGTTGTGTCAAGGGGTATGCACTCAAGCTTTGTTCACGTGTCTTGTTTTGGGATGAAGACAATCTCGATGTTACCTCCGTTTCAAGATAATGTTAGGGCTACGGTGTTATCAAAACCTACATCACGTCCCACAAAGACTTTCAAAGAAAACCATAAAGTGTGACCTAAAACAAGATACAGTTACCGAAGTGGCTGTAAGAATTGCAATATGTTTATCTAGCTAGATTAATAGGTGAAACAAACCCATTTTCTGCCTGAATCTTACTGTAATAGACAAGAAGCACCATAGTTAAGGATAACAACAATGAAGTAGCCCTAAACAGAACAGTAAGGATACTGGAAAAAGTACGATCCAGTTTCAACAGACATGCGTGAGGGCTCGTGGTGCCCTTGAGACAACTTCTTGAACAAAGACTTCGCCTGGTGTTTGTAAAAGTCCAAATCCTTCTGATCCCGGCCGTCATCCAGTCCCTCTGCCAAAGGTAAGCCATCCGCAACTCGTGCTATCATGGTCAATTTCACCATCCTGCTTCTCTGAAAGTTCTAGCCTGTAATATCTATCTCACTCAAACACTTCACTGAAGAACTTTTAAACCGTCTTCGTCTCCTTCTATTTACCTCCCTACAATATAATACTGCATCTATGAGATTATCTTCCAGAACAGCACCGTCTGTGTGTTGATTCCTCACAACACTTTGGTCCTTTGATAGACCCTGGGTTTCAGAGCTTTGCCCTGGGTAACTTGTACCCTAACATAAGGTCAATTACTGCATGCATTCATGAAAATCGAAATAGTTTTTGCTGGCTTCTGGCATCATATACCAATCATCAGATCTTGCAGATTCTGGATATTATACAAAAAATAGCAGATGAAACCTAGATTACTTCACTATTGCAGATGCTGATACGGAAAATGGAAACCTCCATGATGTTCTTAGAGGCTAAATCCTGGCGGAGGCAGGTACAATTGCAGGCCGTGATTTGTCAGAAGACGATCAATGACAAAAATTACAGAAAATGTTAGAAGCGCGAAGAGACGTGAAAACTCAAGCGAGTGGATATGGAAAAGACGAAGCCAAAACAGGGAGAGAGAAGTGAAAGGGAGAAAAGAATGAGAAGAGGGATCGGGAGCACGGTGGATTGTGAATCTTATCACTTGGATGTTTGCCACGTGGTATATGTTCTCTTTTAAATGGTTGATCGTAGCAACGTGGTAGAATCTGAGCGTCTTCAAGAACACAATCCAACGGTGTCGGGATATAGATCGTAGTGCCATTAAGGCATGAGCTAGGCAAATCTTAGGCCCGCTACGATGCTTAGTGGCTAAGGTATCTTTTACGCTCTCGCACTTGGATGTGTGCCACGAGTCAAATAATGTCACTTGGACCCTTTTTAGCAGTCAATCATGAAATGATGACTCTCTTAAAATCATCATGTGCCATTTGCCATTAACATATGCCGGCTGCCGAGTCACTAGTTTGATGCAATGTACTAGGTACCCTTGATGAGGAGGCTGGTTTTTTGCAATAGCAAGTTGAGTCACTGGAGCGGCGAAATCTGCTACATGAGAGGTAGCCAGTCATCGGCTGATGAAAGATACCTAACGTAGCAGTTGCAGATAGATGGCTAAGATCACCATCATGTTGGTTGAGAAAGATTAAAAAAAATCACTAGCTTTAGCAATGATTGTCCATGTCAACACAACAATTGTATAATTTGCTGTCACTTTTATTATAGTGAAATTATCAGAGTCACCCAATTATTGTGTGATATTAGGATGGCCTTGGCTATGAGACAAGGAGACATGTTGTATCATTTTGAAAAATTAGAATAAAAAAGCCATGTTCGATATTTGGATTACCAAAGTTGCCTACCAATGGAATGAAGAGAAGTAATCTTAAATGACAAACCACATGATAGATAGGATTGAAACACAAGACAAATTTAGAAAACCTCTTACTGTATGCCAGGACTTTGACACTGATGTTACTAACTAGATCGAAGCACTCGCAATGGTGGATTATCTTAATTTAATAATAGATCATACTATAGAGAGTCGCAGATGTGATCACCAAGTGAAAGCTAACATTACTAAACTAGCCTTTATTCCATGTCAGATGTCTAGTGGCTCCCGAATCTATGTACCAAGCCCAATCCTCCTGATTTGATGATAATGGTAAAATAAAAATGTTAGAATCTTCGACCTCTCCTTTATCGACAAGATTGCTAGTTTGCTTTGGTTTTCCCTTGCGTGATTCTGCTAGATACTTCTGGCATTCAGTTTTCCTATGGCTGTTTTTGCCACAAAAGAAGCACTTACCCTTCATTTTGGTCTTACTGGACGATCCTTCGTCCTCCTAAGCCTTGTCATATTGTTGTTTTGACTCCTTCTCGCCCTTCCCTTTGCCTTGCTTTTGGTGTGTCGTATGTGCCTCATTATCTATAGTTTGGCGTCTAGCCTTGACCATTTCTCATCTCTAATCTACTTGCATCAAGATTCCTACGAGTTCATCAAAGGTGGGCAATCTTTCTCTTGATGATATTTTGTGCACAAACATTTGATAGGATTCTGCAATGTTGCACAATACAGTGTGCACCAGCTCCATGTTGTGTGTGCACTCACCAATCGAATGCAATTCATCTCTCATTGTCTTGATTCTGGTTATGTACGCTTAAACATGCTCTCCTCGTTCCATTTAAACATTATTCAACCTTGACTTTAGAAACATGATCTTGGATGGATTTGATAGCTTAAAATGCTCTCTTAATACATCCCAAGCTTGCCTTGGCGTAACTACATTGGTAATGTGCGTAATGGTATGGTCTTTCATTGACAAGTTGATGAAAGTTAGTGCTCTTCTCGCCTTCTCGTCGAACACTTTGATGTTTGCTTCATTCAACGGTCTCTTCTCATTCCCTGTGATGATATCCCACAATTCTTTCTCAATTAAGATGTTTTTCATCTTGAATTTCCATACCGCATAGTTGAAAATGCCATCCAATTTGTTATTTTCACTCAAAATGGATTCTCCCATGTTTGCCATCTCGAAATTGCCTACAATTGCAACCATAGGCTTAAAAGAGCATTTTGAGTACAATGGCGATGTCAAAAGTTGAATATGATGACCTACTAAAATCTCTTACCAACCCCCCTCGTTGCTTAGGTGGTGAATCCAAAACCAAGTTCATTTTGGAACGTGAAATGCCTTCCACCACAAACCCCAAGATATCTCAATGACATAAGTACGAGTTTGTCAGGAGGTCTCTTATGTACGTTTATTTCCATGGTAGCATGTCTTCAGTTATATTGTGCACACACACCTCTGAATTTCTTTTGTCTTTAGGATAGTAAAGTTTCGACGAACTACTACACAATTATCAATCATATATTATCAGTTACAATTTTGATCCCCGACAACGGCGCCACAAATTCAAATCATGTCATAGCTCACTAAATCAAAAAATAGAGATTTTAAGTTTAGTATAAAAAATATTGTTCACCAAAGAGATCTGTTAGCAATGATAATTCACTATTAGGCATATGTGTAGCAAAATAAATAGAATTCTAGTTATCAAAGGATGTTTATGTTAGGCATCAAGAACCACCATCTTTATACTTCAAATGAATCAGATTAAAAATAGGTGAAATGACATTTCCAATGCATCGATCTTTCTCATTTGATAAATTACACAACTCAAGTGTTGTCATAAATTGATTAATTAACCAATTACACAAGTACTCTACTTCTTTTATGGTTTCCCCATGTTTCATAACATCCTTTCCAACACAAATAGTCACTAAAGACAAATGAAACTAGAACCTCAACATTCCGTTACATTCTATCAATGTACTCATTGATATAATATATGTGTACTCTCATAACAAAACATGTAATCGCATCAACACGATCATCCTCAATTGATCTACATGCCATGCCATACATATGAACATTAATCATTTAATATAAGTGCAAAATTGTAAATGATAACATTATAAGTAAAGTCTGGAATGACAAGATAGTATGAGACATTCATTCATAACATCAGAGATATAACAATAGAAGTAACAATTTGATCCTTCACTGATTCAAAGTGAAGTACAAGGGCTCTTTATAGTCTTGCTACAATATAACCATTTTCTCCCCTTCATCTCAGTATCAAGTAAGTGATGGATCGATTCCGAGTTTGAGTTATTGTAGATCGCATTACTTTTAACTGTCTTCGGTAAATTGATGTAGGCTAAGGATCGAAATATAACTGTTGCTGATTCGAAATCAACTTACTAATTATCTATTTTAGATTACATGGCTACTTCGATCTTCTAGACTATGTTTGTCTATATTTAATAAAATTTTAATATAAAATCTAATCTTATACTTGGCAAATGGATAAAAACTATCAATAGAGGTATGTAGATTTCCTACAAATCATATTCTTATAGTCCAAAAATTTTCTACTGAAATTATTGATGTCCACACCACTAGTTCCTCTTCCAAGAAGATTCTTAACCATCTAAAATAATTTCCTAGAAATTCAACTGATCATCTAGCTACCCTATACTCCATATAGAAAAATATCGTTTACACTCAAATCCAACATAATCCATTTCTCTGGACGCCTTACAACTCTTCCTGATGGACTCCGATAATCCACTCATGAATTTGTGATTCAACAAAACAATTTTAACATGGTTTGCCATCACCTTATTAACCCCTCATGGTCAGTATTATGCTTCATTCTCATACTAAAACGTCTAATGTGATCCAATATGTTAATTTTCCACTTCTTTCACCACAATTTACATCCAAAATCTATGGTTAAACTCATGGTTGCTAAGGATTAAGATATCACTTGTAAATGAATTCCAATATAAAGGTCTAAGTCAAATTGGGAGTGTGGTTAGGATTAATAGAGATTGATATTCTCACAACTCTTGGAATTGAGACATTAGAAGATTATTTAGTCTCATCTAATATATCAATTGAACACCAAGGAAATAACTCTTCTTTACACAGATTGAATGAAGGTTCTTAGGGTAGTCATGGATTCATCATATTTATCTCAACATTCATGGTTAATTATCACAGTTTTTAATAAGTTGCATAAAACAACATGCTTTTCCATCTACAGGGGTTTTGTCAAGATATCAGCCAACATACTATCAATATCACATAATTCGACAACCTTGTTCAGATTTTTCTCTAAGAAAATGAAATTGAGCTTTAGCATGTTTAGTTCTAGAGTGATTTTGTGGGTTCAAAGATAGAGCAATGCAGCTCTGATTGTCGCAATGGAGTATAGTTGGTCTTAATTGAGAGAATCTTAGAATTGAGAGAATCTTAGATTTTGAAGCAATCTTCTGAGCCAAATTATTTTCTTTACTACAAAGGTGGTTGCAATATATTTGGACTCTATGGAAGACAAAGAAATGTATTTTTGCATTCGACTATTCCATGAGATGGGTTCGGTTGCTAAAAAGCATAAGTAGCTAGAAGTGGATTTTTGTGTGTCCACATCTCCAACCAGTCTGAATAAACATTTAGAGCTAGAGCATCCTTTGTATTTCCATTATAGCACAGAGCATAGTGCTTCATGGCTTGAATGTATATCAATGCTCTCAATAGAACTTTCCAATGAGGTAGGCCGAGATTCGACATATATTGTGCCAATGTGTTGACTGTGTAGACAAGATCAGGTCGTGTGCAGACCATGGCATATATGATCGATTCGATTATCGACTGATAAGGGTATTTGCACATCTCTTTCTTCTCTGCTTCGGTTGTCGGGCACATGTCCTTCGACAGTTTGAATCTTGAAACCATAGGCGAGTCTGTCGACTTGCAATTTTCCATGCCATACCTGTAAAGTACACTGGTTAGATACCTTTCTTGGCTTATCGCGCACTTTCTATTTGCTTAGTCTCTAGTTATCTCGATCCCGAGGAGGTAATGCACTGGCGACAATTGAGACTTTGTCTCTTGTAGTAACTGATTCGAATTGCTGATGATCATAGAGTCATCAATATATAGAGCTATTATAACATAGCTTGGACCTTTGGGCTTGAGATAAACATTAGAGTCGACAGAAATTTGGGATGAAGTAAATGTCAAATTTCAACGTCTGTTAACAGAGCACAATTTGGAGGCATCCGAAAGAAGTCCGAAGAATATCCGACGTATGCCTGCCAACGAATTATTATGTCGAAATCCGATGTCCTTGATTAGGTTAAAAATAACCTTAAAAAATGCGTAAAATACAACGCGCGAATTTTGATTGGGCTGTTCTTAGAGTCATGTTCTTGGAAAGGAGTTGTTCTTGGATTGCTTTTGAGGCAATATTTTTGGATTGCATTCGACATTTGGATCAAATAACAAGCATGAGGTACTTTCTATTCATACATTACTTCATGTTTATGAATTGCAATATCTTATTGCATTACTTCATGGTTATTACATTATGAATTTCTTTTTGTTTCGTATATATGACATTGCTCTTTGAAATCCGACATTGCACATAGTTCCAAAATTCCTAGTTAGTTATTACATTGCACATCTTGGAATCCGACATTGCCCATATTTCGGAATCCGACATTGAATTTCTTGGTGCAACATTGCACATACGAAAACCGATAACAATATTGTGATCAATTGCAATAGTATATTGATAATGTCAATCAATGTATTACAAAATTGATGCTTTTACAGTCTCTCTAACTTCATATATTTACGATAGGTCAACTATAACTTAAAAGCCTAATCTACTCGTCATCGTCGTCTTGACGTCCGCTCTACATGAATACAAGCAAACAAGACATATTAGTATTTAATGCTTGACTAATGGTTAAGAGTGAACACGTCTTTACAACAATAATATGCGAAGAATACAAAATTTAAATGTTTCATAGAAATTTACATGTGGAGGATGACCCTCGCTCTTCAATTTATCGACTAATGCCTCATATGATTTCCCTTCTTTAGTTGGTAGACGTCCATAGTCTGCCAACTATCCGTTCAATTTAAGTTTAAACTAGTTTAGAGCTAGGTTGGAGCAGCTAGTCATAATGCATATTAAAAAAGAAAATCATGTGAAATCAAAGACAAACTATTAGAGTTTAGATTCACTTACCATGCTTGCTTGCAAGCCCGTCTTCCCACTCAAGCCCAACTTAGGATTGCCTACTCCATGCATCCTAGTTGTCGCGACATCTTTTTGAACCTTGTACTTATTTGGTATTTTTTCACCATTTTTTTTTGTGTTCCAATCTGCCCTTGAACACCAATGGAGTTTGGATAGCTCATCCATATAAGCTCATCGTACTATTATCACAACAATATCTTTTCCACAAGCTCATATGTTTATATATTTCTTTCGTGTCGAATTTCACTACTTGTGGAAATCACCACGAAGACTATTAGCAACCTGTGATTTAAGACTTGCAGATTGTTTAGCCCATTTCATAAATAATCTATCACCAAAATAACGTTGGCATAAATACAGTCGGTCCATAACCACCCTCCCCTTACGATTGGTGATTATATTCCCTTTTGGATCCATGTCATAGTAGGGATTCGCGGAGGACTCTTCAGAAGGGGCGGGTGAAGGAGCTGTAGCCGCTTAAGAGGGACCACCCTCACCTTGGCTTCTTTTTGCTTGGGAGTTAGTGTTGCATAAAATTTGAAACATAAAATACTTTATAGCGTATTTACAAGATCTTTTTTTCTTTTCTAAAAACTCACATTGCTATTTTTTTCAGATTGTTGCATAGAATACTTCCGAAAGAAAATGTGATACCTAAGACATGAAAAGAAACACGAAAGATGATGAACGTGCTTGGAATAGATTACGACACAATACATGCATATCCAGAAGACCATGCTTTATATAGAGGTGAGCATTCAGAAAAGTTTCATTGTCCAATGTGTAATGCTTCACGTTATCGAAATGATATACAAGGGGATAAAGTGCCACAAAAAGTGTTACGACATTTTCCAATTATCTCACGATTGCAGCATTTATTTTGATGTAAATCTTTGGCACAACTAATGGATTGGCATGTCAAAAATCGATCTACGGATGATGTGATGCGAGTACCAAGTGGCTCACTTGCATGAAAACATATTGAAGACCAATGGTCGGAGTTCAAAAAGGAACCTCGTAATTTAAGATTTGGCCTTGCTATGGATGGCGTAAATCATATTAGCATTCAAGCATAAACTTGGTCCACATGGCCAGTTGTGCTCATTAATTATAATATACCTCCATGCTTGAGTATAAAAACTAGGCACTTTTGATTTCAAGAAAGTACAAGGCCAAGAACATGGATGTGTATCTTGCACCTTTGGTCGAGGAATTGTGCATTCTTTGAAATGGTATTCACGCTTACGGCATTTGGAGACCTATACAACAATTGAGCTTCATTGTTCATGGAAATAATGTGGACAATGCATTACTACCTCGGTTTAAGTGAATGTTCAGGTATGTATATAATTATACGAATCAATTTTAGGATTTAGCGCTTGAGTACATTTCACTAAGCTTATCTCACATTTGTTTTATGAACTATGCAGGTTTAACTACATCGGGTTACAACGCATGTTACATTTGTGGACCACTTTTGGAGGGTCGACATAGCACAAAGATATTGAAAAAAGTGGTCTACAAATATGCACATTTTTTATGCAAATCATTTACCAAAGATGGTAAATTAAGCAGATTGAAATCGCATGATTAAAATAAGATGTTGCAATTCATACTTTCACTTTTTATTCGAGGTTGTTTCAATGATGACGTACAAAATATGCTTTACGATTTATCATCGATGATTAGGTCTATATATCCTTTTAAACACTTGTATAAATATGTGTTGTTTCAATATTTTTACGTGCTAAACAACCTAGTGTTATATCAATCTTGCAAGTGGATTTCCTCAAAAGAAATAGAAAATAATAAATTGTATTTCATGAAAATCCAAATGATCAAAATGGTATGTTTGTTGGAAAGAGATTTTTCACCTTCTTTTTTGGATATACAAGTTCATCTTGTAGTGCACTTGGTCGAAGAAGTATCAATAATCAAGACCTGTGCACATGAGATGGTTATTCTGCCTTGAGCATTTTATGAAAGTTTTGAAGGGCTTTGCGAGACAAAAGGCAAGGCTAGAAGGCAGCATTGCAGAAGGTTGGCTTGTACAAGAATATTTGTTTTATAATCTCATAATTGCATTTTGCAAATCCAAAAATTTGGTGTGAAGAAGAAGATGAGCATGTTAAAGGTGAAGTACCACAATGAAATGGTGTGGAAAAGAGACTTTCATTAAATTTTAATATACACAAATTTGTTTTTTTTTGGTGTGTTTTAGTATGAATCATACACTGCCATGTGGGCATATGGACATCATTATTGTGTTGAGAGAGTTGACAACAAGCGACGTACATATGATTGTGGCATAATGGCCAACTTTCAACAAGAGAGTCGTTCTAGTGCGAGGGACGTGAATGTCATTTCAGGCGACCTAGACTATGTCAGCACATTGCAACATATATGAAGTCGAATACGAGACTAACGACAAATACTTATTTTTGACGTAAAATGGTTTAAGGTCATCTATCATGGAAGCAACACCACGATTAGAAATGATAACTCAAAGTTTTTTCAAATCGACTCAACAAAATATATATCGATGGACTCTCATGATACGTTAGTATTGCCACGACATTGCGAACAGGTGAGACTCTACAATCCCAATGTCATTAATATTCTCAATGTCCTATTTATTGATCTTATAAGACTAACTTTCTCTTTTAAGTTTTTGGCAGATTATATTCATCCAGGTAGAATAGACCCAAGATGGTCGCATGTGATCCAACTTAATGCAAAAAAATGTCATGTGCTTAAAGGAAAAGATATTGTAACATTGGATACACACGACGAACCACCACCCATTTTGAGATTTTGGAAGAACCTGAACCACTCATCCAAGCTCCAAATGATATGGAAATGACAGGAGAAGAAAATACAATTGAAAACGATGATATTCTTATGCTCTTACAAGGCCATATCGAGCATTTGAGGCCCCCACGTTTGGATGAGATAGAACTAGAAAAAGAGGAGGTTGAATATGAGGGTATCTCACATTCTCAAAGAGACACGATCGGACACTACTACAAAAAGCGCACATTCCGACATGTGGTTGCAACAGATTTCGAAAAATTTTATAAAATGTTGGACTCCGACATGTCGGTATCCGACATCCATGTCGAACCCCCATAAAGAAAGACTCCGGCAACTAGCGAAAATATAATTTTATAAAAAAATGTCGAAATTTGATACCTACAAAACCTGACGGATTTCGATAGCCGACATGGGTTGCATGTGGTTCAATTTTGCTGAGGTGGCATCCTAGTTGAATGTCAAAATCTGACGCATTTTTAAATGTGTCGGATTTTGACAGACAAATCAACAATTCGTGTCGTTGATTTGACGTTTATGCCTCTAAAAAAAGGTGTCGGATTTCGACGGCCCCTATGGATGTCGGAATCCGACACTGTATTTATATTCCCTCCCGCAAGCTTCATTTTTGCGCTACCTTTGTAGGAAAATCTTGAGCGTGTTGGAGCAATTTTGGAGGCTTCAAATTTAGAGCTTAGAGGTTTTTATTTTTTAATTTAGTTGCTTCTACGTGTTTTTATAAATAGATAGATAGTTAGATAGAGAAAGAGAGAGAGAGAGAGATAAATAGATAGATAGATGGAAAGAGAGAGAGTGTGTGTGTGTGTGTGAAAAAAATTGTGGCATTTGATTTTTAAGAGAGAGAGTGTGTGTGTGTGAGTGATTGAATTTGTGAGAGAGAAATTGAGAATGAAAGAGAGAGAGAATGAGGAAATGAATTAAAGGTGAATGAGTTGATTTTGATTTTTTATTTTAATTTTTTGGAGAGAGAGAGAGAGAGAGAGAGAGAGAGAGAGAGAGAGAGAGAGAGAGAGAGAGAGAGAGAGAGAGAGAGAGAGAGAGAGAGAGAGAGAGAGTAATGTGTGTATATTAAAATGAATGAAATGTGAATGAATTGATTTTGTTTGTTGGTTTTGATTTTTTGTTTTGAGAAAAGAGATAGATGTTGAGAGAGAGAGAGAGAGAGAGAGAGAGAGAGAGAGAGAGAGAGAGAGAGAGAGAGAGAGAGAGAGAGAGAGAGAGAGAGAGAGAGAGAAGGAGAGGTAATGTGTGTGTGTGTGTGTGTGTGTAAGAAAATGTATGAAATGTAAATGACTAGGAAAAAGAACGCTTCTGGAAATGGTGTCCACATGCATTTATTATTGAATTGCAATGGCATGTGGATTACATGATGCTACCAAGCGCAGTAGGCATCGCCTTCAACGAGTGGAAGCGACCTTGGGACAAGGACGACTTTCTCTGATTATGGGCCCAGCTCTCTATCAAGCTGAAAGGATGTCTCTGTTGGGGCATAATCCAGGGGAGATTCCAGGTCGTGCCTTTCGGATTGGCAGAGTTATACATAGGCTCTTTGGCTATGTATGCTCTTGAATATATGCGAATCAAAGAATTTCAATTTTTGAGAAATGAAGACAATAAGCGACATTTTTGGAAGCGAAAGTCGCAGTTTCAACTATACAAACCACAAGCTGTTGCAGATCTAGGTGCTTTCGACGATGTAGGGTTACTGATTCATGTAAATATGGCCTATCCCGAATTATTTAGTCTTTATGTGGATTGGGAGCAGAATCTTGCAAAATATTTTGTGGAGATTCGACATAATCTACAAGACAGAAGGAAGTCATTCCGTTACAAGCAATTCTGTACATATTCATTTTGGCAGTTTGGTACCTTTGCGGCAAAGACATTATTTTTCGTTCAGAATCTTTATGTTAAAAGCTCTTTTATTAGATTTTCAGCCCTTTACTATAAAGAAATCACACTTCGTAGTGATTCAGACGAAGATAGAAAGTTAACTTAGGAGCTGTTCAATGGCACATTGCTCCCGGTTAAGCTAGAAGATTTGGCAACTTACCAGTTGGCCGTTATACGAAATCAAAAGAAGACTTGCTGTTGATTGAGGCTCAACAAAACTTGGAGTTTGCTCAAAAATTACAAGAAGAATTGAATTGTTCCTGAATATTCATTTGTGCCTTTGTCGTTGTAATGTTTCTACATGTGATGCTGAATCCAGATATTTGAAGTTTGATGATGTTTTGAGGATTGATTCCAGTTTTTATCAACAATTCAAAGATCAAATCAAATCAACCTATTTAACGAAACACCAAAGACACATATTTTCTAAGACGAAGAAATATCTAAAGGAAGAATCATACGAAGAAATATCTTTTCGTCTTGACAAAAATTTGAAGAACAAGAATGTTTCGCAAATAATCCTCAAAATAAAGATGATATGTTCACGAGGACGTTTCACATTTGAGAAAGGGGATATGTGATGTCACTTTATTGTTAAAAATTGAATATCAACATAAATATGACATGATATATTTGAAAATGAAGATATAAATCATGAAGAGGCCAAAGTCATTTTTTGGGAATATATCTCCTAAGTACTTTCCTTGTAATTAAGGGCAAGACCTTTAAAAGGAAAGACATTGCCTTGAATAACCTTTACTAGGTCGTCCACACGAAACGACTAGATATGGAAAGACATGTTAAACTAGAGTAATCTTAACTCCTAGTTAAAAATACCTCTTATGGTATAATAGAACGTATATTCAATCTACTTGTTAACTAGACCTTTTTGCGGGAGCGAAGCACCTGTTGTTTTAGAGGTGTGTTTGTTCGCCCCATAGAACATATATTGATCTCACACTTCAGTCTCGAGCATCGAGAGAGAAGAGTTTATGTTTATGTAAGGGGTTGAAGAAGTGAATAGAGTGCTGAGAGTTATTCTCCCATATCTCTGTTCTCCGCACTGCTGAGTGTGACTGATCCTGAGTCTACTAGCAATCTCGAATGCATTACATGAATTACTCTTTGATCAAACAGACTCTCTAGTACATTACAGTCGTTTGTTGTGTATCCATAAAGCATGCTCTAAAGAACAGTCTTAAAATTATCTTATTCATCTGTCGCGAATACTTTCTTTTCGGCACTCGAATAACGACTATCTTTGGTACAGTCTAGCACAATCATTAAATAAAACTATATGTATACATATGAGATGACAATCTCTGTCTGAAGAATTAAGTCTTTGATCTGTGCTCCTAATTGTAATCGACATAAGTTTCTAACGTGCTCTAAAACTATTTGTGTTCTTTAACCTTTAATTTGACTTAAGTTGTTGAGGACTATTGTCTAGAAACGAATAATTGACATCTTAATCAGCCAGAGTGTAGCACGGATGTACTACTCTGATAACATCTCATCTGTAGAACGCGTTTCATTCGATTTGATAGAGGCCAGATTGTTGTTCTGAAATTATTAGCATTACATTCCCCAAACACAAGTAATACTGATTACTTTCTAATGTCTGTTGACAACCAGAATAACACTCAAAACCATTTGTCATAAATTGTACCAAATACATAACTTTCTAACGCTGTCCTCTGTGGGAACGACACTATTTACTACAAAATCTATATTAACCTTGTTGGTATAGTACGACAACTCCAAAAACCAAGCAAGTTTTACTAGTCCATCTTCAAGATCTACTTGACACAAGAAAATGACCATGAATTCACCAGAAATTGACAATCTCCAAATATTGGCACTAAGTAGCTTGACACTTGAGAACTTAGCCATGGATGAGTGATATAATGAGCCTCCAATAGCTTCATTTCCATCAACAAAACCAGCCAATAATGCTAGTACAAATCCAACATCAAAATTATGCTCACCAATGTAGCTAATTTTACCATATCCTGAAAATTTGCACACATCCACATGAAAATGCTCAAACATGAGATAGAACAAGTAAAGTAAACTTGAACAAAACTTCCTTGCTGCTCCTTTGACCTTACTTGAGTCTTCAATAAGTTGCAAAAACATATCCATAACATCTTTGCCAATTACCTCTCGTTTGATGCTCTTGACTAGCTCCAAATTGCCAACTTCCCTTTTGACTAGAAGCCCTTTGAGATCAACCTCTTGATCATCAACTTGACCATCAAAGTAATTGAACAAAATGTGTTTTCCAGATCCATTACTTGTTTTAAAAAATTGAAAACATAATAGCTTTCTTGTCCTTAGGTAACTCCACCAATCTCCATGTTTCATTCTTCATAAGAGCTTGATACTCATGATCCATTGCTTGGATCCACTCCTCTTCTTTCCTTGCTTCATCTACATTTGTAGGTTCATCAAAAGAGGTTAGGAAAGCAGCATAATTTCCAAAAACTACTTGCTTACCCTTTTCATCATATGTGAGCCTTGAAGGTACTTGTCTTTCCCCTTGATGTTCTCCTTGGCTTTTGACTTGATGAAGGTTCATCATCATCACCATCTAAAGTAGGATCCTTTACACCAACATCAAGAATGTTAGATCCATCCACACCTTTATCAATCATGCTTGAAGACCCTTTTGGAATGTTTCCCTCATAAAAAATGACATCTCTACCAACAATCACTTTGTTAGTCGAAGGAATGTAAACCTTGGCTCTACTCACCTCACTATATCCAACAAAAATACCTCTTCTTGAAGATGGACCCTCCTTGTCCTATCATCAAGAGTAATGTTGACATAGCATGTGTATCCAAAAGTTCTTAGAAACTTGACACTCGACCCCTCTTGAATAGCATCTCAAAAGGTGTCCTTCCATCCAAAATAGCACTCGACCACCTATTGCACAAGAAATTGGCACACAACAAAGCTTGATCCCAAAATGGTTTATCAAGATTAGCATTTAAGCTCATGGATTTAGCACTTTCACATAAAGTCCAATTCTTCCTTTCAGCCACTCCATTTTGTTGTGGGGTCCTTGATGTTGTATACTCTCTCTTGATCCCATGCTCATCACAAAAGGCCTTGAACTTGGTAGATATGTACTCACCACCATTGTCACTCCTTAAGCACTTGATCTTTGTAGAAAATGGTTCTCCCTTGCATTCTTGAACTTGATAAAGACATCATACACTTCATCCTTGCTCTTTAGTAGATAGATCCAACAAAATCTACTAAAATCATCAATGAAAGTTACATACATCTTAGCTCCACTATATGTTGATATTCAATTTTTAACAGTAAAGTGGCATCACAGGAGTCATGTGGTACTAGATTTGCATCATTGATGTACTCGCTTACTCATGGATTTCCAAGGTTTGATGGTTTCTTGTGGAAAGTTGGAGATGGAAGCTCATTCATGGAGTGTCATGAAGGATACATGGCAACAAAGCACAAAGGAGGAGGAAGCCCTAGTTTAATCATATTTGCTACATTTCTATATGTGGCAAATTAAGGCCAACTTTGTATTAGACTTAGAGTTTGACTTTTCAAAGCTAATTAGTCTAAATTTCATTTGAATAAACATTTTTGAAAAGTGTGGGAAAGTTAGAAGTCGAGTTTGAGTAGATTCAAACTTAAATGTTGGGTACATTGAATCTAGTTTCAAAAATAGTAGGGTTTACATTCTGGAGGGGAAGCCAAGTGGCCAAATAGGATTTTGACTGTTATAAAAGGATGTAACTCGTGGAGAAGCAGACCTTCCCCCTTTGGCCTTTGCCAACTCAGTTGAAGCTGTACCCTTGAATTTGTCAAAGCGGCCTTGGAATCCTTGAAGAGCCACTTTATAGGCATCAACCTTTTTAAACAAATACGCGATTTCCGTCGGAGTTACTGGATGATCAGGTATTTGTGTCTGTAGATACGCATCACGCTCAAGGGTGGTCGCATCCAATTCACCTTGGAGTCATGTGCGATCTTGTTCAGCCATCTGCAGTTGACCCTGGAGCAGCTGCACTTGTTGCTTTGCATCATGCACGGCCCTGTCCACTTGATCTTGGGTGGTTGTGAGGGCATTATGTAGAGAACTGACATAATCCTCTAGGCGATTAGCCAATTGTTGTGTCATCTTCTTTTCAGCTTCAGACTTAGCTTTGTGCTGCTTGGCGATCTTCAACTCTTTGTCCAGTTGAATGACTTTTTGGCTGATGAGTGTATTCTCAAATACCATATCTAAGATGCGCTGCTCCATTTCATTTTTCTTATCCAGCATAGACTGGATCACTTGCGCAAGGCGAATCCTCTTCCAGGGGATTGGAGTTCAAAGGGCGCAGGGCTCTGGGGCATTACAAAAATTTATGAGGCCCCAAGGGGGTCGGAATCATCGAACATGTCCATGAAATACTAAGTGTTTGGAGAAACAACTCCTGTGTGTGGAGGTGAGGCGGCCTGGGCAACTGTGACGGGAATGGTAGCCCCAATAGTCACAGACTATCCTTGAGAGGAAGCAGAATTGAGGAAAGCATCAGAGGCGGGGGAATAGGTAGTTCAGTGCGAATTGCAGCAGGGGGTGGAAGCGTAGCTGAAGATGTTTGCGTAGTACAATGTCGTGACGCGGAAGGCAAGTCAGGAATGACGATCTCGTTGCGTGGACGACGTCGACTATGTGAGTTGGATGTCTGTTGAGATGACTAGGCCGGTGCTTCTTCATAGGTAGAAAGCACGAAATTTATACGAAAAGCCTGGATTTTATTTTCAAGGTGGGAGGCTGCTAGGAGTGACAACAAAGGGCCAGCAAATTGCTGCTTGGTATTGCTCTTGATGGCTCGTTTGAGCTCTCCAAAAATGGTCTTGAACCAGTTATATGGTTCCAAAGGAGCCTTGGCTATCTTGGCGTGAGACTCACCTATTCTATGCAAAATCTGGGAAGTAATTTGGTCTTTCCTGAGGTTGCCAACCATCAGAAAATTGTTGAGGAGATGAGCAGTGGCCTGAATGGCCGGATCAGTAATGGCTTCTAGAAGGTAGCCATCACCAGTCTAGTGCAGACCATTGGTAATGTCAATATAAGGCTTAATAGCATGTTTGGCTTGCTTAAGGTTTGGTGAGGCTTGGGTACTAGATGCTATCCCTATGGCAACAAGGGCGGCCTCAGTCACGCACACCTTGTGTGTGGCTCCCTGGAAAGTAATGTAGAACTTGAATTTCTCCTCCTTCCAAGTACTGGAGGCAAGAGTGATAAAATCCATGTTGATTCTCCCTGAGAAGGCTCTCTCATGAATACCCATTGCAGTAAGCAGAGGCTCTGCAAGGGTCATCCACTGAGTGACCATGCTTGTGCTAGGAAGGATCATGATATCTGTTGCAGATGGGACATCACGATGGATAGTGTAACGTGGCGACTGAGACATATCTGTGGAAGACATGATGGAAAAGAACAGAAACTGAAAGTAATAGGCACGAGTGTATATCAGAAAACAGTACAAAAAGTTTTGAAGGCTTTGGTCGCTGAAAAAATTGGCAAGAGCTTCGCTAGCACAAGTGAGAAATGAATTAAAATTTGCAACCTTGCTCAATACTGTGAAAATAGGCTAAAAAAAATCTCGGCGAAGGTTTTTGAGGTTCTGAAGCCATCCGACGAACGTTTTTTAGATCTGGCGAAGGATAAACCTTCGTCCAAAAGGATCCTTCACCCAAGTATTGTATAAATGCAACTTTCAGGCTCCAAACCTATAGCCAGCCTAATTTTGACATTTTAAAACCATCTAGCATGGCAACGAAGGTTTCTAAGGAGAGTAAGGTGCTTGGCAAAGGTTCCCAAAATGGCATATTGCAGATCATTCGCTTAACTTAGAAACAGGTACTTTTTCTGGAAAAGAACCTGCGCCCCAAGTCAGTATAGATATATCTGGAGTGGATGTATAATCCGATAGTTTAGCGAAGGTTTCCAATACTGTATGGGCAATATATGACCGAAGTAGTGATTTTCTAAGTCATTTTCCATAAAAAATTATCTTTTGAAAATACTTTCCTTTCTCTTTTTCCACTCTGATGACTTTTCTGACTTTTGCTCATCAGTCTTTCCTCATTTTTTTTTTTAATGTCTTTTCCAAACAAAGTTAACAATTAAGTAGTGAAAAAAAAAAAAAATCAGTTGGATCATGCTTGTTGAACTGGCGGAGCAGGCTGCCAAAACTTGCATAATCGGCTGCCATTCGCAGGAGTTTCAAACCGTTTTTAGTCCAAGTGCTCAAGAATCACTACTCCATAGTTCAGGATTCCTTCACTCTATACGGGCCTTTACCGGTAAACTTCAATTTTCCCTTGATCAGCTTGGTTTTGTACATCAATGCGAGATCTCCTACTCTCAGATACTTTTTGTGTAATCGACGATCGTGCCATACCTTTCGGCAAGCTTTCTCTGCTGCTAACGCATGAACTGCCATCAATCTTGCTTCACACAATTTGTGCAATGCTTCATGACGTAGTTGTAAAGACTTAACATTATTTAACTGCTCTGTTGCTGCTATGCGTAAAGATGGTATTAAAAATTCAGTTGGCATGACAACATCTTGACCATAAACTAGTTCAAAGGGTGTTTGATTTGTACTACTTTTGTAAGCGGTTCTGAATGCCCATAATGCTGCATGTAGTTTATGTTTCCAATCAAATCGAATTGCTTCAACTGTTTTCATCAAAATAGTGTAGAGAATCTTATTGGAAGATTCAAGTTGGCCATTCTCTCTGAGATAATAAGTAGTACTAAATCTATGTATAACAAAAAAATCTTCCAGTAAACACTTTATCGTTTGATTAACAAAGTGTGTACCCTGGTCACTGACAATCTCAATCGAACATCCAAATTTGATAATTATAGTTTTCATCACACAAGACTCAGAGCTTATTAGAGGTGTGGTACATTTCTCTCCCTGGATAATACTTGAAGTAACTCAGAAATAGTGAGAGATGTGGTACATTTCTCTCCCTAGATAAAACTTGAAATAACTTAGAAATAGTGAGATGTGGTTTATGCATAGCCATGTTGTTGTCAATGTCCAATCCTAGAATGCCAACCAGCATGTCTTTAATTCACAATCACATTAATATTTATATCTCATTGATCTGCATTGTTTTTGTTTCTTTTTGTAGTGTTTAGGTTCAAAGTATACAAGTAAACTGCTTTCATCATGCTAAAACGTAACAGATGGACGAGCTGAATGCCACAAGTTAAAAATTGCAAGTAACTAACACCGACAATAGTAGAATGACTAATATTCCAAACAAGGTCAAGAAATACATTTAAACTCAATGACTCACAATAATAGTGTTCCAGTTGTGGATGATGAATGTTTGTTATGTTTTAAATTTGTTAATCATGCTATCACAATCACAAATGATCTTTAGCACAAGCATTCATCCCTCTAGTCTCTAAAAACTAATCCATAAAATCCACACACAAGCAAAATAGGTGTTAGATCTACATTTTGGAAAGGTCACTAAGATCCTTAGGTAGGTTTCCCTTCATTGTTCACCTCCCTTGAGAAGATCAACCTCTTGAAGAGAAAATCTAGAGCCAAGGATGCCTAGGTAAACCAAAAGCAACCAAAAAACTAGGAAAAGAGAAAAGTAAAATTAAAAAAACACCAAAAAAGAAGAAGAAAGGATGATGAATCTCACCCCTAGATCTAAGCCATTCCACGTTTAGATCTTACACTAAGCTTGAAACCCTTAGTAGGCTTAGATCCCCATTCCTATCTCTTCGTTTACTCTCTCCCCATTGGATTGAAACTCGATACTACAAGCGATACTCACCCGGAATAGATCCATAAAATCCCATCTTTGCCCTCTAGATCCATCCGATTAGGGAGGCACGGAAAGGGTCCAACAATATGTCTTTTTTAGTGCTTGAAGGCTTAGGCAACAATTCATTGAAGTTTGCTTCGTAGGCACTCTCCTAGACCAATTTTTGGTTGATCTAAGCCTACAAATCATTATTGGACTTGATTGAAGCTTTTGTTGATCTCTTATGAACCTTTATAGACTACTTGCAATGTTTATTTGATGGCATATGAAGCATGTATGCCCCTCCTATTTGTTTTTCCAGCTTTTATTGGTCGCATGTGTGGATAGTATGGTCTGGATCACACACACAAGGTTAGTTATTAAACCCATAGCGTCACCAGAATCCACTTGGGTTGTAGCAGCAACAGCAGAAGCAGCACTTGTGGGGACGGTGTTGGTTTAGTTATGGTGTCTGGCCGGTTCTTCCTCTTAAAAAACATTCTCCCTATGTACTATGCTTTACAATATCCAATTTGGTGTTTTTTAGAAAAAGTTATGATTTTCAAAAATGCGGCAATTTTTAGTTCAAAAATTGGCGAACTTTCGAGATGTTATGATTGCATGTCAAAAAAAAAAGTAGTCGGCTACATGTCCTCTATGAAAAAGTCATTTCTAAATCACTTTGCATGTCTAGAAAAATGTGTCACATTGTGTTACAATAGTTTTTGGAATGAAATTTCATGTATGAGTACATTTTTTGTAAAAAGTAGTTAGAAAGCGATTTTTCTGTTTAGTTAGGCAGTTTGAGTAAAAAAAATTGATTTTTTTCATAAATCACTGCATATGGATTTTATTGCATTCTGGATGTCTCAAAATCATTTCATTTTGGATTGATAATAGTGAAACTGAGAGTTTGATGATAAAAATTAATCTTCATAGTTCCAATCCATATCAAACAAAATTCAAAAATCCCAATCACGTAAAAAAATAAAATTTAACGCAAATAGCTCAATTGCAAAATACAAGGCGATTTTTTTAGTAAAGGGCTATGAGTAGAACAAAGGGACTGACTATGAGGAGACATTTTTCTCTCTCTCTAGATTGTTAGTAGTGCTTATATCTCCTGATGTTTTATGTTTCAAACGTGAATTCAATGGAGAGAGAGAGAGAGAGAGAGAGAGAGAGAGAGAGAGAGAGAGAGAGATGGAGAGAGAGAGAGAGAGAGAGAGAGAGAGAGAGAGAGAGAGAGAGAGAGAGATGGCATGTAAAGTGTAATGAGTCACTGCAAATTGATGATTCGTAATTCAATGAGAGCATAAATTGTCAGGCCACCCCATGTGCCCAAAAACAACTAGAAGACGGCCAAGGATAGAGTACTAAGATGACCTAGAAAATTCGAACAAACAAGAGGTTGCAAAGGCACAACTTGATTTTGCAAGGCCTTCTCATTTGGACGGTGGAGACAAGGGACATTTTAATGCCTATTTTCTACATCTTATTCTTCTAAGCTAAGTTTGTTTTTAGTGACATCCATTACATAATTAAATCTATCTATTTATTTATTGTGATTTTAATTATGATTTTGTTGGTTTATGTGAAAATTGATGGTACATCGATCTCCTACTAGGGACAAATACATGTATATGTATGCCCATAATGTGTGATCCGTTGTTCGATTTACTAGAGAGACAAGGAGTTGTTCTCGATTGCAATGGTGCTCAAGTCTATTGAAACAGATTTTTACTTCTCTCTCTCTCTCTCTCTCTCTCTCTCTCTCTCTCTCTCTCTCTCTCTCTCTCTCTCTCTCTCTCTCTCTCTCTCTCTCTCTCTCTCTCTCTCTCTCTCTCTTTAATCTATACCCCCTCGGTTTCTCTCACTATCCCTCTCAATATATACCTCGATTTCAAATTATCCTCATCAATTTCTATCAATCTCTCACTCTATCTTCCCTCTCAATTTCTCTTTCTATACCCCTCAAAATCTCTCAAGTTTCAACATTCTCTCTCTCTCTCTAATCTATACCCCCTCGATTTCTCTCACTATCCCTCTCAATATATACCTCAATTTCAAATTATCCTCATCAATTTCTATCAATCTCTCACTCTATCTTCCCTCTCAATTTCTCTTTCTATACCCCTCAAAATCTCTCAAGTTTCAACATTCTCTCTCTCTCTCTCTCTCTCTCTCTCTCTCTCTCTCCCCATCTCAATTTCTCGTACTATCCCCTTCAATTTCTCACTAATCTCTACAATTTCTTTTACTATCCATCTCAATGTTTCTCGTTGCGCTCGCTCGCTCTCTCTCTCTCTCTCTCAAATTTCTCTCATATTATCAGTGACTCTTTCTCACACTCTCACTATATACCAGTAGTCACACTTTGTCACTATCTCTCTCTATCGTTTTTTCTCTCTTCAATTTCTCTCACTATACTCATGCTTTATCACCATCTTGCTCTCTTTTCTTTTTCTCTTTTCTTTTAAACTCACTATTTCGTATTTGTGGCATGCAACAAGCACAATCTCTAATTCTAGATCATGATGTAGAGTCCAATATTAGTGTCAAGGAGGACAGGTCCGGCTTAGGATCTAGTAAGAAATATAACATATTTTAGATACATGTATTGTTTCACTTTATAAGATATTTCTCTTGTACAAACATTGTAATTGGATCATTATTGTTATATACAGATATTTATTATTTAATATTTAATATTGCTCATTCATCTTATTATTTAATCTATATTCATACTTTGTGAACTGTGTTACCCTCTAATCAACAATAAACTTTTCTCACTTGCTATATATATAAGGAGTTCTGAAAAGACTCATGGGGTTGGGTTCCTTGATTGTCGGTGTGCTAATATTTTAATTTCCATCACAAAATGGCACTCATGTTTTGATTCCATATTTCAAGAGGGAATACGCATTCAGAAACATATTTATAAAATCCATGGGCCCCAACAAATATCCCACGGGCGGTGCTTGTAAGATATCCCGAGAGTCGCACAATCTTTAACAAGGATAATACTGAAGAGTTGAACAACATGTATACCGAGGATATTGTTTCAACCTTGACACTAAGAGGTAAACTGAGGATAACCAATTAAGAAAAAAAATCATTAAAAAAAACCTAAATATTTACCTCAAAAGTTGTCCGAATTGTTGTAGTGAAACACGCTCCTGGATCACTTTCAGCACTACACTTGACACAGAGATCTCAAAAGGCTGCAATCTTCTCTCTTTAAGCTTTGCTCTTATCAAAACATCAAAATACTTAATTGATTTGCATACGCTAGCACCTCATCATAGCAAAGAAACATCTCATCCACTCATTATCATCCTTCTCACCTCTCCTGTTTCTCGTCAATCCATTTCACCTTTTCAAGTGGAATAGAAAGTGAAGAATAATCGAGTTTTTTGATGCTCCATTTGGATTTCTTTGTTGAGCTCAAAGTTGTGTCATGTTATTATTAGTGTTATGAGAACTACCATAGCTCGCAGTCAGGGTTTTATGAGAGAGAGAGAGAGAGAGAGAGAGAGAGAGAGAGAGAGAGAGAGAGAGAGTGTTCGTGTGTTTAAGATTATTTGTTGGCCTCGATTCCGAGTTTCCTATTTAGGGGATCTTTCAAGCTAGATTTATTTGGTATACTTATTACAATATTTGATTTGTTACAAGTTTTCTTTTCTAATTGTTATGAGAGTTTTTTTTTTTCTGTTTTTGAGTTTTTTACAATAAATTCAAATTGTGAGGATGAATGTGATTATGGCTCTACCTTTTATGAAGATTGTTTAGAAGTTATCAAGCAAATGAAATTAATGGACAAAACCGAAGGAAAACTTAAAAACTCGTGGAAACAAATATATTTGAAGAAATGGAAAAATATAAAAAATTGGCTTAAATGAAAGATGAACACTTAACTTCTTTTGTGGATCTATTTCTTTTATCAAGCACTTTATACAAAAAGAGTTGGTTCCGTATAAGCAACTTGGCCATTGTAAGTTAAATTTGAAAGCATCGCCATTGATATTTCTATTTGTAAGTTTCAGGGCTTTGAATGAAAACAATGAATCATTTTTACCCCTTTTAGATCCCTCCAAGCTAATAGTTAATATAGCCAATACCATGTCTTTATAAGATAACAATGGTAGGTAAAAAAAATATTTTTGGGATTTCCTTTTCCTTGAAATTTTTTACTTATCAAAAGTAGACTCTTGAAACAGTTGCATATTAAGAGAAGCCCTTTTGGAATAATGGGCTACTGTAAGTGATTATCACTCTTAATGCTAGTTGCGTCCCAAACTCGCAGATGATGAGTGAGGATAAGGATGAACTTGTGAACGACATCATAATGGCCTACTTTACAACTAACTGCCAATAATTTAAAAATTATGACATGAATAAATGGGCTAATTTTTTTTTTTTAAACTTGTTGGCTTGGATCCATTAGGTGGCTGAAATTTGGACATACCAGGTGGGAAATGGAGGTAGAATAGAGATATAGCGAGGTGTATGGCATGAGGCATCGAAAAATCAGGGCCTAGTAAGGAATAGCAAAGTTTATTCATTTGTCCACAAAAACTTACACATGATACCCAATTCCGTTGACGACTCCATTCTAGCATATAGATTCTATTTACAAAATGTGTCTATGACTCTATCGTATTGAGTTTGAAATATTCATTTTCTCAAAAAGTTTTGCTATTGTAAATCCAAAATCTTGTGCTTAAACACTTTTCTTTTATTTTCCCCCCTTTTTCTTTTTTCCGTACCAGCCATGTGTGGCCGAGGTTTGAAATGGGTGGTCGATCCCACACCAAAGAACCCTCTACCACCATCCCACACATGGCCGATACTATTTTCCACTTTTGAAGTTGCCCAAAAGGCAAGCGGTTTTTTTGCTGATAATAGATATTCTTTAATCATAAAAGGATCATTACAACAGAATGCAGCAGAGTTTTGTAGAAAAGGTGACTGCAGCACAGATTTCCCTAAAGATCAATTGACTCTAGAAAAATCTTTCTCAGAACCGTTGCAGCAACATTATTTCTTCTTCACAATGAGCACAGAGCACTTCGCATTATGCACACAGTAGTCACTAACACTACCCAAAAAAACCCTGCAGCAACAAGTAAGATGACACAAGTTATAACGTCATTGGCACAATATTTCAGCCTAACAATTAGAAAATTTGGAAGTTTTGAAACAAGGAGATAGCATTCAGATAGAAAACAATACAAGGTTCTCAATATCTTAACAGTGAGGATAAGGGCACGCCTATAGCAGAAAACAGTTAAGTCTCCAAACTCTGCCACCCAGTCAATGAATTATGTTCACCGCAGGCCATTCAACAAATCATGTTCACTTTAGAAGCCAAATTACAAGTAGGTGGTTGGGAGGAATATTGTAGTCCTTTTCTGCTCCTAATTTTGCGCATCAACCATTTTTGCTTATCTGGTGTATAAGATCTGACTGCCTGACTAAGCGCAACATGGACTCACCATGTCTTGCATTTTGTAACCTCCTCCTGAGATGTGACTGTACAGTTAATGATTTCTAGAATCTTTAACTTGTGCTTTTGTAGGCTTGTACCAATACGTTTGGTAAAGGTCTCTGAAGAAGGAATTACACACAAAATGACTTGCAAAGATCACATGCAAATTCTTCCTTGTTGCCATAAATACTCTCCACAGACATCAAAATCATCACACTAGAACAAGCTGAATAGAACAAATGCACTTGGATTTATCTTGTCAAGAAAAAAATTTATAGCTCAGATTTTACAGAGAATATTGATTCTTGCAGAAAAAACTTCTGATGTCCTCTCATTTGGTATTTAGAGTTCCTGCCCAAAAGTAGGATAAGAATGAACCTACAAATACACTTCTGTTTAGGAAGAGAACATGTGAAATTTCCCCAATAACCCCCAAGCAAAGAATGATAAGCAGAAAATCACCTACACTCAGACAGACTAAATCCCATCAAACAAGCAACCTTGGTCAATACAATGTCTAACCTCATAATCCTCCATTTTCATCTAGCTAGTTTCTGCAGGCATCCCCAATTTTGAAGATGTTTTAAGAGCCTATATAGTCAAGCAGTAGATCTTAATTATCAGCAGAAATGTACGGGAAAGCTGTGGGCATTACTCATACTTGATCGTGTGGATGTTTACAAAGGAAATGATTACTTTACACATCACTTTACAAAGGGGACTGAATCTTTTTAGAAGAATAGGCTTTCTCAGGGATGTCTCCACTATTTTAGACCATGACTAATGCCTCAGAACATGAATTAGTCTACAACATGCACAAAATAAGATGTGCATAACTGGTAATGGCGACATCAACAAGAAAAGATGTTGCACTTCCTTTAGTTGCTGCAGAGCAAGTCATTTGGCATCCGAAATTCAACATTCATTTCGGTGACCACGGATCCCATAACTACAAGAACAAAGGTTTTGATCTTTGGATGCTGGTGTGTAGCCACAGCATCCATAGCAAATACAAGTGGACTTAGCAAGCTGAAGCAGGAAAGGGGGGGCAGGGCCGCTTTCCTTGCTGCAGGCAGCAAGCTTACACATCCTACGGCTATCACAGAGAAACTCACCGTTTGACAGCACCATAGCCATGACTCCCCATTACTAAAACATCAGCATGTAATTTCTCCACAGTTTCACAAATGGCCTCACGAGCATCTCCAACTCCCACCATCACTGTGGCATTGATCTGCTCAAATTCCCAACAGAGAACGAAAGTTTCAACTTTCATGTAAGGTGTCATAAAAAGAAAATCACTTGAAAAACGCACAATAAGCTTGCAAAGATCTCAAAACTTGCGAACAGAAACTAATCACAACTCAAATGCCTTGAATATAACTAAGATATGTACCTGTTTTTCCTCACAGATATTCTTTGCTTTCTCTACTACAACCTCCGAGGTTTGCTTATTATGCTTTTCTATTGATGCTAGTAATTCTGGTGCAACAAAAAATCCTCCTGTGACAACATTTGAAGGCTTAATAATTCTCAGAGAAAATCCATGAATGTAAAGATCTAATATTGCCACAGATGTGTGGTAAACGAGCAGAGTACCCAGTGGCAGTGTTTAAAAGATCCCACTGTGTGCGAGAATAAAACCACCATTTATTCTTTGGAACCAAAATTATAAAAAATTTCAAGGACGCTGGCTTGCCAAGATAATGATAACTAATTTTTTTCGTGAGAAATTTTATATCCAGCAAAATGTTTACATAATTTTGAACATAAACTTTGAGGATTCATTAAGCTCATTATGATAACTTAAATCTTACGAAACAAGTTTTTTTTTTTAATTGAGCAGTTAGATCTATTTGAGAGCCCAAATCTTGATATCCAGCCAATACAAGACAAGCATATAATGCACGCTCGATTTCTTCGGTGTGTGGGACACTGTGGGCTCACCCTGAGAAAATAATTGATACTAAGAGTCTTCGGGGATTCTAAGTTTTTCACTGATAATAAGTATTTAGCATATAGCTAATCAATGTAGCTCGACTTATTTGTTAATTTTGTCAACGTGCTACTTATTCAAAAGCAACAAATCTTGATTGTTCGAGGATATCAATCAGAAATAGTTTTGAGTAGAACGCCACATTGTTAAAAAATGACGAGCCTTAATAATGTAGCATATTCGAGGGGAACTCCAAGAAGACTTCCCAAACCCTACCCAGAGCCTCATGGCCTGCAGATGTGTGAGGACCGTCAAAATGAAAGCTGCTAAGAAAGGTGCCTGCTAAGCGGAAGTGCTGGAGCTATAAGGAGCACCAGAATATGGCTAAACCCTTGACGGCTCAGAATGGGAGTTAACTCACATTTTGGAGCTCGCCAAGGGGGGGGTGTTGCAGCCGTTAGGCATTCCAGCCAGGTGGAGGCTAAAGATCTCATTGATCCCATGAGCAAATGAAGCAGCCACACATAAGAGATGTTAAATAATGTGGTGTCCCCTGGTACGGATCTTTTAATAAGTGCTTAGGCATTTGGTAGATGGCTAGAAAGCTTGGGTGCGATAAGAGTACTCGGATCTGTGTGGGCCCAGTGCCTATTTCCAGCACGTGCCTAGGCATGAGGAGAATAGTTTAGTAGTTTGTAAATCTGATTGTTTGATTGCTTAATCTAGCTGAAAAAGCAGTGTCAGTATATGCTCAGTTGAATAGTCATATTTAACCCCAACTCTCTGCAAATTTTAACAAATGCTCAGCTGAAATCGGTATTCATTAATCCCCATCAATGAAACTTTGTAATGTTTGAATCTGCACAACGACTTCATGTGCAAGCATCAAACATTCTCCTTCTGGCCTTTCTACGCCCAAAAATAAATTAAATACAGAATTTGCGATCCAGTGCTTCAGTAACTTGTAGATCGTTCCTTGAAAAGGTACATAAAGGTAAGAATGCAGATTAAAAAGAAGAATGATCTGATTATACCATACCTGGACCGGCAGGCGCAGCATAGATACGAGGGTGTGGCTGCGCATGGAACAACACAACCTCATCTGACTGTTGCACCACGCTGCTGTCCAATGCCCAGTGAAGGGCATGCACGCTCTCTTCGCTCTCATCCACAGCGATCAACACCTTCTTCCCCATCGCTCCTCCCTCCTTCCCTTCTTTTCTTTTCTTTTCTCTTCTCTTCTCTTCTCTCTCTCTCTTTGTTTTCTCTCTTTCACTCTCTGTGCTCTCCTTCTGGTCCCTTCTTTTTTTTTTATATGCATGCCCCTTGCCACGGCAGCATCGCACTCGTCAGAAATAAGACGTGCCACGTGTCACTTTGTTATATGCCGATATTTTTGGTTGACTCCTGGTTTTGATGTTTCATGAATTTGTACGTTGTGATGGGACTTGCCTTTAGTTTCCGGGGGGTTGGGGTTGCTCGCATCTTGCCAACATGGTGGCCCTTTGGTCCCGGGCCCCTCCTGACCACAAGGTTTTTTTTTTTTTAAACTGGCTGCCCGGACGTCACGTGTCCAGGCAATCAATTTTTATCCCATAAGCAATCTTGCAAGTGAACTGAGAGGGGATATATAGAGAAACTCACCCACTTTTGTGAACGTGTGTGTGTGTGTGCGCGCGCGCGCGCCGCCCGCCCTGCCTGGGATCGCAGCCCGACGACGGGGCGCCGTAAAAAATTTCTCGTGCACCAATTTTAGCGGACACCAGAGCACGGCCTCGCGTCACGCGTTGGCGGGCACCGGGGCCAAACCCCTCCCACGCGTGGCCCGTGCTCTAAAGCCCCACCGTGGGGGTTCTCCAAAAGCACTTTTCATTGCTATTGATACTCCACACATGCATTAACAGTCCTAAATCCATGTGTTAACCCCAATAAGTGTGTCTGGGCCTCACAAGGTTGTATTGATTGGTTTTCGTGGCTGCGAATAGTCACGTAAAAGATGACCTGGTTTCCCATAGTTGTAACAGTTGCCCGAAACTGGTTTTGGCAAATTCGTAGCCTTCGTTGTTGGTCCCACAAACTGTTACGTCCATGTCCAGTATGTGGGATTTGGAATAAGTCTTGACATTGGTAGTCGATCAC
Source organism: Diphasiastrum complanatum (assembly GCA_029204225.1). Lineage (NCBI taxonomy): Eukaryota > Viridiplantae > Streptophyta > Lycopodiopsida > Lycopodiales > Lycopodiaceae > Diphasiastrum > Diphasiastrum complanatum. The sequence goes on along the minus strand of CM055094.1, from coordinate 8,828,628 downwards.
TCCAGTGTATATGATTATTGGTTATGCCTCGTCATTCTGGACTTGGCCTGTAGAGATAATTAATAATCATATGAGGGCCAGACCTAAGGAAATATTCTCTCTTTGGAGAGAGAATACTACCATGGAAACTCACCCATCTCTCTATTGGAAATTCAGTTTCTTGAGCCAGGTTTCCTCTCCTCTCTTGCATTCATTCACCATGGCATGGGGGTGAAGTGGTTAGGGTATTGATTAGCCATTTCCTGTTGGTTAGGTGGTTTTGCTCCACAGATGTCCTTTTGGTTGTTTTGCAACAAGATCTAGTCCGATCTTCATAAGGCGATTCTTACAGTGGTATAAGAGCACTATAAGAATCGCCTTTATGAAGATCGGACTAGATCATGTTGCAAAACAACCAAAAGGATATTTGTGGAGCAAAACCACTGAACCACCTATCGGAGTTTCATCAAGACAATTCTCAAATGTTCTATGAGAAGAATATTATCTAGGAACACTACGACAAACTTCTCCAAATATGGACGAAACAAATCATTCATCACTTGCTGGAACGTTCTTTAACTCAAAAGACAACACTACGAACTCATAACTGCCAAATCTAGTACAATCGAGTCTTTTGGACATCTTCCAATTTAATTTATATCTGATGGTACCCTGTTATGAGAACTATCTTAGTAAATATTTAGCCTCTCCTACGCGATCTACAAGGTCATCCATCATGCGTAACAGATATTTATTCTTAATAGTCACTTTATTCAACCCTTTGTAATCCACGCACATCCGAAAACCTCCATCCTTCTTCGCTTTAAGAAGAACAGGAGTGTCCCATGGTGACTTACTGGGTTGGATATGTCTCATCGTCAGATATTGTTCTATTTGATTTGAAATCTCTATCTCCTCTTCCTGGGAGAACTTATAAGGTTGTCTAGAGATAGGTTGACTTTTTGGAATTAACTCTATCATATTGACCTAGACGGCGATACACCACGAGGTAACTCTGATAAAAAAACATCCTCAAATTTACTTATAATCTGATTTTTCATTGCTTGTTCGGGATCTTTACTAAGTTAAGAATTACTAAAATTCACAACTATTTAGATACACACTAGAAACATCCATAACAAGAATAGCAAATATTGAAAAAACTTCATACTGTAATGATCGAATGCTTCCATTATATTAACTGTAGAAATTCCATCCGATTGATGTACAAAATTGTTGCCAAATAAAGTAACTACCGTGAGAAAATGTTTCTCAAAATCAATAGCCAGAGAAGGCGATTTACTAAAAAACCATTCATAACCAAAACTTAAATTTGTACGTGCTCGGTCTAAATCATGAAAACTAACTAACTCTCTATGTCCTTGTATCAAAACTGGGAGAATCGGTGCTTGTTGACCGAAACAATTCATTAGGCAAGAAAGAAGCAATACTAAAAGAACATTCACGCTCACAATCAAATAGGTTAATTTCCAAAGTTTTACTCCCCCGAATAAGTTTCAGGCTAGAATCCGAGATTCGAAGAAGACAACAACTTTCTCCGGTTCAACAGAATTTCCATTTGCTATTCTCGTAAATTATTCTGATGATTCATGTCATTGACCGTTGTACTCAATTGCAAGAAAATTTGCATGTATGAAGGTACAGCAGGATTTGAAACTTCTTTAGCCATTTTGAATTATCTAAAATAGAAAATAAATGACCATAATTAACGAATACATCTATATTCTTAATCTTTAGTGAAGAACTGTGACCAATTTTGATTGAAATTAACTCCAGTATGGTCAAATCACTAATCTTAGTTCATTTCATACATAATTCAAAAAAACTGAGAAATTTGAATTATTTTTTGTAAATTTAAAAATTTGATAAAAAGTACAATTAGTATATAGGCAATCAAAACCAAAAAATCGACATTCAGTTCGATTCCTATTCTTACCACGTTAATGTCAGTCCGGCATGCAAAGCACATGACATTGACTGCAATTTGTCAATTACGGAATGGTGTATCGCCGTCTAGGTCAAAACTATGGTGTATCGCCTCATGGTACATATACTCTCAAAACTGCCAAAATTTCAAATGGCCATATCTTGAGCTACGGTGCACCAAATTAGGCACTGTAAAGTATAGTACGGAGGGAGACCAAGTGGCCAAGATGATTGACATCTCAGCCTGGCACCTCAACTTCACACATGTGAGGATAGAGCGTCTGAAAATATGTAGTAGGGTGCACTTCCTCTATCACACAAAATTATGCAAACATCTCCCTAGCACCAAAAGTGACATTACCAACAATCTTAAACAGTCTATCAGACTTCCATGAAGCCTTCATACAAGAAGCAGATGTTGTTTCATGAAGCTCATAACCACCGCTTTTTGGGCCTCCTAGCTTTGGGTTTCACTCAGATATGGAGGTTTAGTTGGTTTAAACGTACCGCTCATTAGTGTTTCTTGTCATGCGGTGATAGTGTTGAGTCTACAAGAAAAGGTCGTCCTTCGAATTTATACTTGATCTTCCTAGCTATTGTTATCTTGGGCCAACAAATGGGTCGTACTAATTATGCACATTAATATAGCACAACTATTTACTGGTTTCCCATGGTCACACAGTGCACCGCAATCACAATGTTGCTAGGTTATTCTTTTTGGCTAGGTTATGGCAATAGATAGCCCCACTTTGGTATGGTGTTTTGTTTTTTCCTTTAGTATATTGATTTAGGTTTTCTCTCTGAGGTAACTTGAGACATGTTCTAACAGTAAGAAAGCTCTATTGTCTGTTTGTAAGGCTTGGTCAGAAAAGACGATCCTGAAAAGTGTGTTAAGTTCGCGTGTGAATCATATGTTGGAATGCTTTGTTACTTTGATATCATGGCTAGGGTCAATAAAGCAATTGCAACTCACAAATCAATTTTAAAATTTCTATTCTTATTCTTTTCACAACATTAACAAAGCTAATCCACAGTCCAAAAAATCATGAAATTTTCCAACAGTTGTCTACTTTGTAATGGGAGTTTTCTGTCTTGAAAAACAAGTTGCTGATATAGAAAATAATAGATGTGTGAGCTTATCTTGTGATGCTTTGTGGTCAAGTGCAATGACTTTAATTAATGTCAAAATCTTTTATCTCTCTTGTACCCAAATGCTAACATGAGTTGTCTTTGTTGTTGTGTCCTTTGAGAAGTTCTCCTCTTGGAGGGTTTGTGAATTTTAGTTTTGAAGGCATATATTCCAATAAATTTATTTTGTAATCTTTATCAATGCAGCTCAAGTTAACCTTGCACTAAAATGCCAATTTACAAGAGAGTTACTCTCCTAATAATATCAAGGTGAAACACCTGGCATACTAAATGAATATCAAGAAAAATTCTTTGATAACTTTGGAAACTAGACTTCAGTAAGCTTGGAGTGTGGAAATTTTAAATATGTTGTATGCTTTTGAATCTAGTATTGCAACATTTGTGGGAGAGTTAACGGTACCGAAACTGCTAACCATACATATTTGGCCCCAACAACGACTGCAAACAACATTCCAAACATACATTGGATAGTTGTATTCATGGTTGTACAATAATTTTCAAGATTAAGAAAAGCAAATGAATATGGCAACTTAGAGGTCTATTGTTACGGCCATATTCAGTTAAGGACATGGAATAGTCCTAATATGGTAGGCCGGCCCTCCGGTGTTCAAGATAATTGGTCACGCCGAGATTTAATTCCATATCAAGGCCTATTTGTGACTAATGACCTTGAGAGGACCCAAACACTCTATTGAGACATATGGAGTAGTGCATCATGTACATGTGACGGATATAGGCTTGAGGATTGCATGAAGAGATGTGACCTATTTATAGTTGGATTGCATGGGTTCATGCACAAGAATCTACTCTCTATATATTGGGGTAGGGACAATTTTGGTTCAAGTTACCAGTTGCTCTCTTCTCCTCTTGCTTTCACACGGCATGGCTCAATGGCTAGATCCAGGATTGATCTAGGTTTGGTTGGGAGGTTTTGCTCCTATGTGTCTCATGTTGTGTTTTCCTATCCTCAACTTAGGGGTTTTCCCTAGTGGTCTTACATTGGTATCAGAGCCCGGCTAAGACGCGGTCTTGGATAGAATGTAGACAAGTTCTACATTAGATTGGAAGTTGTGAGCACTTCGATTTACATCCTCGTTGGAGTGCTATTTTCTCAAGGGAACTTTGGAGTCGGATTCACTAATTCTGGGTTAAAGCATTTGTTGTGCCTTGTGAAAAAATTTATTTGATGTAGAATGTTCTACATGTTATAATTCCCTTGGTTGTTTGGCTGGCTATATCTGCTTGATTGAGATTTGAACATCCATAATGTTAGCAATAATTTAGGTTCATGTATAGCTTCCGAAAATTATTGAAAGATTGATTTAGAATCAATCTTTTCGGAATAAAATAATTGAGGCTATAAAACTTGAATTTAAACATACATGTTGAGGATTTGATGAAAGCCTCTAATTTTTGTTTAATAAAAATAAACAATTGTTCTTCTAGAGAATTCATCAATAAAGGTAATGAAATACTTTGCATCTAGCAATGAAGGAGTTTGCATAGGTCCACATATATCTGTATGAACAACATCTAACAGATCTTTTGCTGCATGCCTATGGTTTGATCTAAAAGGAGTCCTAGCCTGCTTTCCAAAGATGCAGCTATGACAGACAGGGAGATCGACCTTACCAAAAGGATAGTCGAGATCAAGAACCGTGGATTGTCTGGACACGTTCAAAACAGATGCATAATTCAAGTGTCCTAAACGATGATGCCATAGTAATGCTTTATTGACTAGAACAGACGTTGTCAAGGCTTAACCAGACTCAGAATAACAATGTGCCAATCTATATAAGTAACCATGCCTCTTGCCAAGTGCAAGGATCTTATTACTCCTATCAATAATTTTGCATTGATCAGATTCGAATTCTACCTTATGACCTAAATCTGTAATTCTACTTACAGATAACAAATTTGTAGAGAGTTTAAGAACATTTAAGACCTTTGATAGTAATTTGAATTGATCATGTTGAAACCGCAATCTTACAGTACCTTCACCTTCAATAGTGTGAGTACTATTGTCACCAAGATGAACAAATTTCTTCGTGCTTTAAGGCATGTAGGAGTTGAAAATCTCACATTGATTGGTCATATGTTGAGTTTCTCCAGAATCCAAAAACCAGGAATCATCCAAAAATGCGCTTTGATCTTTGACCATGAATGCGCCTTCGTCCACTTCGACCTAGGGAGATGATGAAACTGTGTTTGCTTGTTGATCAGGTTGCTTGGCTCAAAACATGTTGAACATGTGACTGGACTAAAGATTGAACAAATTTTAACTAAATTTGTTTCGATCTTGCTATAGTTGATTCGAAGGTTAATATGGCAATGAGATGCAAGAATCAACTCTGACATGATCTGTACTTCGCAAATTTGGAATATGCTAAAAAATCCGAAACTCTGTATAAGGTGATTTGAAGATTGATAGAGGAATGACAAGTTATTCTTGAGATACGCGACATGATGTCTCTTGTTCAATGGCTATCCTTGATGAACTAAAAACAAATCAAGAAAAAAATATAAAAACAATCTAGAAAAATTCTCGAACAATTCTCGAACAAATCTCGAATAATGGAAAGAGACACGAAAGAAACTCAAAAAACAGCATGAAAGAAACTCAAAAAACCTCGAAAAGACAAAAAGAAATCTCGAAAATGGAGAGACACACGAAAGATGCACGAAAAATGGAGACACACACGAAAGAAACTAGAAAAATAGGCAAACAAAACTAGAAAACGAAACGACGCGAAAAACGAAAAAAAACGAGAAAGGTTCCAAAAAGAACGAAGTCACGAAAAAAACTTGAAAAAAAAAAAAAGTCGCAAAATACTGGAAAAAACAAAAGTCGCGAAAAGAGCTAGAAAAAGATAAAGTGTCGAAGAAAACTAGAAAAGATCTCGAAAAGACAAGGAGAAAACACAAAAATGGAGACACACACGAAAGACGCACGAAAAATGGAGACACGCGCGAAAGAAACTAGAAAAATTGGCAAACAAAACTAGAAAACGAAACGACGCGAAAAAATGAAAAAAAACGAGAAAGGCTCGAAAAAGAACGATGTCATGAAGAAAACTTGAAAAAAAAAAAAGTCGCGAAAAACTGGAAAAAAAAAAGTCGTGAAAAAGATCTAGAAAAAGATAAAGTGTCGAAGAAAACTAGAAAATATCTCGAAAAGACAAGGAGAAAACGCAAAAATGGAGACACACACGAAAGACGCATGAAAAATGGAGACACGCACGAAAGAAACTAGAAAAATGCACAAAAAAGCACGACAAGAACGCGCAAAAGACTAGAAGAATCAGAATAGATTCATCTAAATGGAGACACACACGAAAGACACATTTGAAAATGGAGACACACATGAAAGAAACTAGAAAAATACACGGAAAAGCACGAAAAGAACGCAAAAAAGACTAGAATAATCAGAATAGATTTATTCAGAACAGATGCGCCCGAGCATCTGGCCGAGCATCTTGGGGATTCATCAGAATCAGCCAACAGTGTAGTAGGCCACGTATGCATGTCATAGGCCTGTTATTTGCCAAGCTTGTCGCAAGCTGCCACATGGCAAACCACGTAGGCATACAACCAAGCTCTACGACGTAGGCTTGAGTGGACCGAGAGAGAGAGAGAGAGAGAGAGAGAGAGAGAGAGAGAGAGAGAGAGAGAGAGAGAGAGAGAGAGAGAGAGAGAGAGAGAGAGAGAGAGAGAGAGAGAGAGAGATATGGGGCTCGAATAATTCTGTGTGTGAGCATTGTTGTTTTAATATGGCTATTTTTGGCCCTCACCACCTCATTCAGATGAAGGGGGTTGAAGCCGTAACAATTTTATTTGATGATGATTCCCCACACAATTTTATTCTAGTCTGTTGCTGAAGCTAAAGGTGGAAACAAAGCTGAGTGACCTTTCAAAACTCAGTAGACAGTTGAACAAACAACCTATCCATCGCTGGATAGTGGTGCTTGTCATATATAATTGTTAGCAAAAACCATCATTCATGTTGAGAAGGAAGTCCGAGAACGAACTCTTATTTTGTTGAATTTGCAATGATCAAACTTGGATGGAGTTTGATTCTGTCTGTTGGCTATTGCCTTCATTGCCTACGCGCAGATCTCAAAAGACACGAGGAAGAAATTGGACTTCCAAGGTCTCAAGACCATCCTGATCGGATATAAATCTTGCACTTTTTGTTACTATTGATGATACAACATGCACAAAGCTCTCTGCCTTCTCTCACGTATTTGTCCGACTACTAGCATACTTTCGACTAGTTTCTACTTCAAAGAATATATTAGTTTTGAATCACTAACGGAGAGAGCATGTACATCTTGTAGCATCGATTAATATTACGGCCTTCTTTTTTCGGTTAGGTTCAGTTTCGAACCATTTATTGATAAGCGTCTGCATAGGTACATAGCTATATCCTTTGCTCTTACTCGATAGAGCAATTGATGTATGGCTATCTTCGATACTTTGATTTATGCTTCTAAACAAGGATGAAAATATCCTATTTGACAATAATGTTATTAATGATTTGATTCAAAAAAAAAACAAAAGCACTCGAGGGATTAATATGGCATCCTCACAAGAAAACACATATGCAATCATCCAGGTATGATTTCTCGAAACAAAATTCAGTTTGTGCATAATCTCTTACGTTCAAAAGGAAGATGCCTTTGTTTTATGAAGATAATCAATTCTCTATGACTAGTAAAGACTTTATATGTTTGAATACTTCTTTTCCTACTTTCTAGCATCTACCGTTTTATAACCAGTTTAACACTCTGATAATGAGGACTTAAATGCTTTCCATTGGCAAGGTTTTCAATCAATTATCTTAGATAGTATGGATATGCATAAGATAAATTCTTCTTACAAAAGGATTAGAATGGCACAAATCTGCCTATGTCTAAATATATCTAATAATCTTATTGTTGGGTATTATACCTATTGATCATGTGTTTAAAATTGTTTGATCCATAGATACATTAGTACACATTGATATGCATTGAAACACATATAACTCATTTATATCAACCTAAAGATGTTATATCATTAAATTCATCTATTTGTCTTTTATCTACCCACTTATCCACAAATTAAACCAAAAAACTTTAAAAAAATTGTCATTTTGGCATAGATGATTGTTGGAGAGTTTGCGGATCCCGAGACAACCCTAATCCTAGTTAATAAATGAGAGGGATTTGGCACCCTACGTGTGTAAGTCCAACTCCATGATCACATAGTTATTTGATAGTTAGAAAGTCAATAAAAGGAACTTAGGACTTTTTGCGGGACTTTTAATGTCGTAGACCTAAATGTCAAGTTAGTGAATAAAATTGGGACTCCCACCAAAATTGGTTAAAATTCAATTTCAAATTGGTTCCCTCCAATTATTGAATGGGTTTTTACTCTTTTTTAAGTTTGAATAGTTAGGGAGGTAGAAATGGGCCAATAGGATTTTGAAGCCAAGGCCCTCCTCTCCACTATAAAAAGGGGCAAACTCGAGTTGCTCCTCATGTTCATATCCTCATTTCAATACAAGCAGATTGGTTCTCTTATGAAATGAATTTGTGAATGTTGTTGCTCTTCTTCTTTCCTCCTCCATCTCTCATGCTTTCTTTGGATTTATCAATTGTTGGATTTGCTAGTTGTTGGGATTTATCTTTATTATACTTTGTGTGTGTGTGTGTGTGTGTGTGTGTGTGTGTGTGTGTGAGAGAGAGAGAGAGAGAGAGAGAGAGAGAGAGAGAGATAGAGAAGTAAGTTTTTCCTTTACTGAAGTAGTGTGAGTGGATCATAGTGTTAATGGAGTAGTGTTAATGGTTAGCTTGCATTTAGGCATCTTGGTCTTGGCATGCTAGGGTTAGCTTTGTATTATGAATGTGATTTGTGAGAGTTGTCAAAAAATGAGTGGGGACTGTGAATAGTTAAGGAGGTAGAAATAGGCCAATAGGATTTTGAGGCCAAGGCCCTCCCTCCACTATAAAAAGGGGAAACTCGAGTTGCTCCTCATGTTCATATCCTCCTTTCAATACAAGCAAATTGGTTCTCTTATGAAATGGATTTGTGAATGTCCTTGCTCTCTATCACTTTTATTCCATCTTTCATGCTTTTGTTGTATTTGCTAATTGTTGGATTTGAATGTTATGAGAATTGCTATTTCTTATACTATTTGTGAGAGAAAGGGAGAGAGAGAAAGAGTAAACTATCTTCATTGTGGATTGTAGTGTTAATGGTATAGTGTTAATGCTTAGGGTGTTAGAGTTAGGTGTGGATCATGCTGTAATTTGATATATGTTATCGCTTTCATGGGAACGATCCTGCACATCAAAACTGACTTCTTCTCCTTTATGCTAGATTGCTTGGATCTTGGGATGAGGTTAAACTAGGAAAGAAACCCACTACGATGACGACTTTTGAAAAGAGATCATATAAACCAACATAAATGACAAATTTTGTCAATTAAGATTCAAATAATGATTTAAGTCTATATTTCACATATATCTATTATATTATATGTTGATCCATCCATGGACATGTAAATGCACCTACTTACCTTATTAATATGAGCAATTACACTTATCAAAATGTTCAATATTGTTTGATTCCATTAGAGAAAATATGAGTCTGAAGAGGGCCTTTGTAAAGGATGTCTTTTTATTTAATTCCTCATTGCATTGCCATGTGGACCAATAGAAATACCGATATTAGACTTCTACGCAATATAGCTTTTCACATGTGTGAAATACAGTAGGTTACTGGTTTTGTACGGACAACAACAGTACTTTATTATTCATATGTGTTTTTTTCAAGATCTATTATTTGGATCTTAGTGATCTGAAATTCTTCACATGTGCAACTCCTGAAGGTGCCCTTAGTTTAAAGATGGCTTTTTTGCCTTCGGCTTTTTTTTTTTTCCCTTCAGCCTTTCAGCTTTTTCGCTACCTTTAAACTAAGGGCACCTTCAGGAGTTGCACACCTTTGGTCTAAAGGCACCTTTTGGTTTTTCGATTTTTCGCATATTTTTACATTGGCAAACCGATGTCGCCAAACGTATCAACAACCCTAAAAATACCTGGACAACCAAATATCCCAAAGGCGATGAAGCGGTTACCAACTTTGTACATATGCAAAGACTAGCATAAATAGCCTTAAAGGCTTGTAAGATATTTTCTCTCGAATCTACGAATATTCTGTCGGCTGCAATATTCAAAAAAAATTAGAGACCTTACATAAAGAAATATAAATATCAAACTAAAAGACAAACATTGCTCAGCTAAAATGACTTACTTATTTTCATAAGGAATTAAATAGAATTTGGCCATAGGCCAGCATTTGATAAAGTATATAGCTACTTCAAAATTGGCCTCATTTGCCTTCACTGCAGTAAAAAAAAATGGCTCACAACAGAAATGTCTCCAAGGGAATCGAAACTGATGTTACGCTACAAATTTTTTTGAGCAGCTTTAATGTTGAGTATCCAATAAAGATACTTCTATAGCTAATAGGATCGAGTTTCTTTCTTAGATCAAGAGGAATCTGCATGTAGCAATGACAATCAAACACTTCGAGGTGCTTTAGACTCGGTTTGTATCCATGAAAGGCTTCGAAGGGAGTCTTTGAGCTGACTGCTTTAGTGATTGAATAATTTTACAGATAGCAACATGTTGAAATTGCTTTAGCCCAAAAATTCTTGGATAGTTAAGCATTTGACATCATCGATCGTGTTGCATTAAGTAGTGTTTGGTTCTTCCTCTCGGCTACTCCATTCTACTATGGTGTGTAGCTAGTGGTGAACCGATGATGAATGTCGCATGATGATAACTAGTCAGACATTTCGTCTGACAAATATTCTCCCCCACTGTCAGAGCGTAGGGTCTTGAGTTTTCGACCAGTCTGTGTCTCAGCAAACTGCTTGAATTCTTTGAACCAGTTGAATGTCTCAGACTTGTTCTCAATGAACATATAGTGTTGAACCCAGAGAAAGTATAGTCATAGGGCTGCACAGAACACTATGTATCAATTTTTGAATGGACTTAGCTCTGACGGCTTGTCCCTTTGGGAATCTTGATCTAAGATGTTTGCCTAGTAAGCACATCTCACAAACATGTTTAATGTCAGTGGAGACAACATTAATACTTGGATTCTTAACCATATTATTACGATGCATGTACAAGATAGATCTCATGTTTAGGTGTCCTAATCTTTGATGTCATAACTGGACATTTGAAGTACTCACATTGGTGGAAAGTGCATACTCATGACTCAAAATGTACAAATTACCTTCTCTATTTGCATAGAGGATTTCATTACGATCTTTATCCAAAATAGTACCTTGCTTTGAATTGAACAAGACTCTACAGCCCTGATCTATAAGCTTGTTGATAGAAAGCAAATTCTTTGTCAGCTTAGGTATATAAAGTACATCCTTAAGCAATGCTGAATTACCATTTAGAAGATGAAGGCGTATGGAATCTTGGCCTTCAATTTGATGTGTACTGGAGTCACCGAAGTAAATACACTTCGAATCTGCGGTGAGTTCTTCGAATAAGAACTTACATGGAGTCATGTGCTGAGAAACACCGGGATTGAGATACCATAGAAGGGCATCTCTACTTTCTTGATCATCTTGTACCATTAGGAGTGTTAGTCCAGTCTTCCCAAACAAACAATAGTTTAGGGCCTATATATAAGCAGGCAGGCTGTTGTAAGAATTAAAAAAACCTTTCTACAGGTATTATTGAACACTGTTAAAATGTTCTATGTTGACATAGGTCTTGGATTGAGTCAACTTGATAATTGATCCAACAGACCCATTACTAGTTAATAATTTTGGATCTGTAGCCCATGTGGCCCTCAAAAAACATTGTCAAATTATTTTGCTGCTCCTTCCAACTTAGCGAAAGTCATAGCAGGTTGACAATGCAAATGAATGATTACCCTTTTGGGTAGGAAAATTTAGGCACAAAGGACGGTCGGTGAGCTACTTCTTGTAGCATAACGATTCAATGAAACTGAGTCAGGCAGCTGCATCCACTTCCTCCCGCTTTGATTTCTGTCACAATTTCCAGAAAAATGAGCAAGAATGTGCCAAATATAAAGTTGCAAATACAAAAATCAGACAACCACCACAGACCAATACATATAATGCTTTAAACTCAGAGATGTAGATAAGGACTGCATGACAGTTTACCTGCGAAAGATGAATCCAATCATCAAGTACCGTTTGTCCTCTTCCAGATTGCTGAACCTTACGAGCCAATTCAATACCACTATTCCAATCATTGACAAAACCACATGCCAAGAGCCCAGCTCCAGCATTCAATATCTGATAGGAAGAAGTAAAACTCAGACCACATCCTCCTGTACTAGAAGAAAAAATTCATGGTAACCGCATATAATGGGAAAGCAATAAAAAGGAAGGCAAGAGCAAAAACCAGTGCATCTGCTACAGGACCCTGCTGTCCAGCAAGGACTTCCCTCAGAATTGCAGCATTCACATCACGATTCCCTCCACGCAAATCTTCTAATTTACAACGAGGAATACCAAAATTCACTGTTGCAATACAGCTACGTTACCTTAAACAAAAATTGCGCCGCTTGGTATTTTTCAGCATATTCGAGACAACGATAAAACAATTTGACATCCGAGAGACATAAAACTCTCAAATGCTGAATTTCTACAATACATAAAGAAAAAAGGAACTCTCATTGGGCTTTTAACAATCAATGACCCATACAAAAAGCATTTGATTTTTCCAGTGCATACATTGTGATGATTAGAATAATTAGAATAGCTTAAAACGCTCTATAACATAGAAATTCACAATGACCCATTTTGAAGCATGTTGAATTAAGCCTACTCATCTTGTCTCCAGCCAGGATATTCTTTGCAAAGAAATTTATTACCAAATGACCACAGCCTGCATGTGGGATTATCCAAGCTTGTTACATTGTAAGATGATAATGAGTCGATAAGAGAGAATTTCAGGGAAACTATCCTCTCATCGAAACACTTCATATCATACAACATCTACGAAGAAAAAACTATAAAGTACGACTACATCAAACATCCTTCAGTTGAGACTTCATGCCGTGCTGAAACGGCGAGAAAACTAACAAAACAGAAAATCTTGTTAGAATTGGAAAAGGGTACATAGTCATCATGGAAGTAGAGGGTGGAATCAAACCTGACACTTTTGACCCAATCAACATGTACTTAATCAATGCAAGAGAGAGAGAGAGAGAGAGAGAGAGAGAGAGAGAGAGAGAGAGAGAGAGAGACGTGGATCAAAAGAAAACTGTTGAATTGTAGCTGGCGTGACCTCCAGCATAATCCCTGGGCCTGCAAACAATAACAGATAATTTTAAACATTTCAATAGAAAAGCAAAACACTTAAAGCAGATACCACTTAACAGTTTGTAAATCACTTAGCATGTAGTACAGTGATCCCTATGATAGAAATGCTTGGGCTTATCATAATAATAGCCATCATGGTTACTTCTATCTATGGTGATCCCTATATTGGAAATGCTTAGCCTGGTCGTAGACTCGGTCATCAAGGTTACTTCTATCTTATTGGAAATGGGTTGTTAAAATACTTGTGCATATTGGGCCTCACATTGTAAGGAAAAAGATGCCACCTTTGGTTTGACAGTGAAATCCACTGAAGAGTATTTCCATACCAGGCATCCAACTTTCAACTTTGAACTAACAAACTTGAAAGTTGGGTCCTGGCTGGCAGATGATGTCAAGGTGCTCACCAACTGATAACTTCAAAGCTAATAATCATTTCAACAGCAATTTACCAAGTGGGCTAATTTCATCCAAGCCTTCGGAATGCACAACCAATGCTTTCTTCATTCCAAACAACTGAAGAGCTCTGGCCATCTTCTCCACCTATTTGAAGATGAACAACTTTCAGTAGATACCCAGAGATCAAGGAAAAAATAAAAGCAAAAACTAAGTCATAAGAGGATGGCTTACAAAATGAGACATAAAAATATATTGGATTACATAAAATCGTATTGTCTTTGGATGGGATTCTCCTCTACAACAGGAGCATTCAGACTTTAATGAAAATGCACAATCCTTGTAGCAAGAAAAAAATGGATACAAAAATGTAGAACAGAGAGGTAGAATTTCCTCTTAATCATATACAAGATCAAAGAGAAGATCTTTGGCGAAAGAACAAGAACAAAAATCAGAATGACATTTATAATCAAAACAACAACAAAACAGAGAATATATTTGCAAATGAATTTGACAAGTTCACTCTTTTGATAAAGAATGCTTTCCCAACAAATATATGAATCTTACATGGAAACCCTTAAGTCTGCAAATAGACATGGAAAACGTTAATCTCCTCAAAAAGAACGAAATCAACAATCTACCACCAACTAACACCACATCCACCAGTAACGTACTCTCAGATTATCAGACTCCCAATTTATACCTTTAAAAGCAACTGCCTCATCCTTCTTCCTCGTATCCATACATCACATCAGTTGCATTTCCATCACGTTTCAAACAAACTACAGATCCTAGAACACTTTCTGTCTCAGCTTCCCTGACTTGTGCTGTTTTGACGCAAAAATGAGACCATGGTGTACATGATATTAGTAACATTGCATAACATGACACTTTTTAGATCACTTCAAGGGCTAGCCGAGGAAATACTATGCATTGTTGGGGTGAGGGAGGCATGTCCACTGTACTCAACACCTATTGTACAATATACATAGGAGCTTGAGGCAATGATAGGCTGTGATGGAGGGGGTCGTCGATATTTTAGTCTCAAACAATGTTTCACGAATCAGCGATTCGAACACTGAACTGCGATTCGAATGGGCTGATTCAAATCGGCCTCTGGCAAAAAGGCACCCGAACAGCCCTACTCGAGGACTTTTGCGCGCGCGCGCGAGAGAGAGAGAGAGAGAGAGAGAGAGAGAGAGAGAGAGAGAGAGAGAGAGAGAGAGAGGATACTAGATGAGAGAGACTTATTGAGCAACATTGTGACTGGGTCATGACATGACATGCACATTGTATTTAGTATCGTCTGTGGTCTATTGTGTTCACTGTTTGAACTTTGATCATTAATGGTTTTATAAACTATCATTGTCGATATTACATTTGAGTCTTCATTGATCAAACTATAACTAAGTTCTAACTTCTTTCTAGGTTAATGTGCATTGTAAATTCAGAATTGAAATTTGTAATCTATCTGATATGATATATCAGAGCTCACAATCGTCAATCACAAAATAGAAATAGATTATAGATGTGCGTGTGTGCGTGTGTGTGCACTGTGTGTGTCTGAGAAAGAGAGAGAGAGAGAGAGAGAGAGAGAGAGAGAGAGAGAGAGAGAGAGAGAGAGAGAGAGAGAGAGAGAGAGAAGATTCCATTAATTTTTCGAAAGAGGCACCTAGCACACTAGTGACTAACACTGAACAGTGAACACAATTTTCAATTTTCTATCCCACTTGCAAGTTGGAGAAATTAGAATGTATCAACTAGTCATTAGGTAGTCGAGAATCACAGATTTCATTTTAACCTTCTGAATCTTGATTCCCGGTGACTGGTCCCTGAACAGAGTCCAATATGAACAAAAATGAGCTAGAATCTGTCACTACATCAGAGACTATGGGGATCTCTCAGGTATCATGTTGCCTTCTTCCGACCTACTTCACTGTCTAAGGCAATGTCTCTTGCTGCTACATTGCAACATAAGTATCCCAACCAGTAGAAATATAGGGCCACAACATGACCTGCTCCATCACTGTTGTTCTGACAAGTTCAATTGTTATTACTGCTATTGTTAGACCATCATCTACATCACCACCTACATTCCATAGATGATGCAGTCCAAAGGAAATAAATAAGATCCATACTAACAACTCGTGCTTTATTTGTAAAAGCTCATATCATAGGGCAAAATATTGTAAATAGCCACCTAATGCTACTGCTATCTACCAATCATTTTCACGAGGCTGATGCTGTGGATAATTAAGAGCTACATTTCCTAGATGAGTTACTAGGTCCATCTTCTACAGTTATATACCCTCTCGATGATGCAAAGGGCATAGTACCTAGTTGACAGAGGCGTCATTCATTCTTTTATCAGCAGCTGAGTGATTTCTTGCATTCATGTTGATCCAGAGAATGCAGCCTGTTCATTATGTGTGGAGGTGGAGGTTGCAAACTCGCAATAAGATAAGTTCTCACTTAGGAGAGGTAAATAGGCAAAACCCAAATTAATAGTTCCAGGCTAGGCAGAAAAAAGTAATGAAAATGATTTCCAAAAGTACAGTGCGAGCTATAATAATGAAAAAAAAGTATAGCATGTGTGGCCATGAAATTGAACTTGTACATGAGTTTCAGGTTAACGTATTCATGTACAACGGCAAAAAGGTATACTGTAACTCCGGACCTAATATGCAACTGGAGTCCTAAAGCTCACCTTAATACACTCTTTGTTCACGAGTTTCTCCAAAAAGGCTAGAAATTCAAATTAAGGGAACTTACTAAGCAAGCAGAATAGACTCCAACGATTGCATAAGGGACGCGAGCAGGGTTAAGCATGGGACCAAGAATGTTGAACACGGTCTTGAGCTTCAAAGCTTTCCTTACAGGAGAAACCAAAGCCATTGCCGGATGATACTTAGGGGACATCATAAACCCAATTCCAACATCCTTTACACAAGTAGCTACTCCCTGCAGATAACAGAAACCATGAAGCTAAGAAGCCTGATGAAAAGTAACGCCTTCCTGTACCTAAATACCTGCCTACACATTGGAAAACCCAAATAGCAAGCTTTTTTCCTTATCTTGTGTAACACCTCTCTGCTTTGTCATAGAAAGTTTCTGATCAAGTGCCATAAACTTCAAGATTCTCACTTTATCATGAGTTCCCTTCAGGATCACAAGATCGATTATTGCTAAAGTATGCAATGTCTGGCAAAGGCTTCACCAATGCACATAAATCAGGGGTTGAGCCAACCTTGGGTCCCAAATCTATTGCTATGCCGAGTGATTCCAAGACATCAGCACTACCACAAGCAGATGAGCTGGATCGGTTCCCTTGCTGAGTCAATCATAAAAAGAACGGATTAGGATAATTTCCAAGTACAAGCAACACTTAACCCCAATCAATCAATCAATTACGTTGCCTTTATTTGCAAGTGGCCAAGGGAAAAGCAGCATGAATATACAACAATAGAAAACACATGATGATTTGGCTGAAGCCTCCCAGGACCCATTCATACCTTGGCAACTTTTGCACCACAAGCTGCAGCTAAGATGGAGGCTCCAGTTGAGATATTTACAGTGTCAGCACCATCTCCTCCAGTACCAACAATGTCAAGGGCAGCAGGCAATCCAGGCACAGGTACAGAATGCTTAATCATTGCTCGTGCCAAGCCTGCAATCTACACATTTTCTTACAATAGGTAATCACAAAGTGAATGAATGTCAGCCTATAAGTTGTTCCTTTTGATTTAAGTCAGATAATGCTCTAAGATCCTCTTGTCATGAGGGTTAGTGACTTAAGATAGAATCAACATTAAAATCATCTCATATACGTACAATATGTAGATGTATGCTGAATGTTGGCGACTCAAAAAAATGCAAGGAATATCTCAAATTCATAGAAGGATCACAAGATTAAGAGTCTCAATAGTAAGATGTTACCATTTTAGTGTCACACATTGAGTACCTTACAAAAAACTATCAACCTTCTAGTCATTGTAGATTTAGTAAAAATTTTGAATGCTTATTTGTAACTAAAGCTTTCCAATATGTTTTTGCAGAAAATGCACACGATACCGTTTTGCAAAACTATTTCCCAGATGACTCATGAGCATCAAGGGAGTAATTGCATAATAGCAGTTAACATGGTCAAAATCACTGGCCCTTTTTTTTGTCTTCTTGTCCTCTTAGAGTCGAACTCCTGACCTCTATTATAGGAAAGGAGGTCCTCACCAACTCACCACATATCGGAGGACCACTATCACCGGCCTTTAAGGTTCCTCTTTAGGATTATGGATAAGAACCGGTGCTAAATTACCAAAGCATTGTTGCAAAAACAAAAACCCAAACCACAACCCTTGTTAGAATAGCTCCATAGAACATTTTAAAAAACAAATGTGCAGAAACGAATATTCACCTCGTCAAACGTTTCACCTTTGGCCCTGAGCAGTACCAAAAAGGCACTAATTTGCACAGGATCTGCTCCAGAAAGTAGCAGTTCCATCAGTTCCTCTGCTTCAACTTCTGTTAGACTTGTCTTGCTTATAAGCTTCTCCAAAAACTGAACACCCCTACCAGCACCCAGTTTCAAAATAGAAATGAATGATTGTATATAAAATCATATTAATCTATTAAAGTAAATAATTACATGAATGATGAACCAAAGAGCAATTTGTGAAAGATTTTTTTGGCTCATTATTCAAGTCTCAGAAGTGGTTTGAAATCTTTATTTAAATTCACAAGTAGATCCTTATCCTTAGCCTAAAACAGCACATTCGAAATATATCTTCCTTGACATAGTCACAAAAACCAGCAATACATGAAAGTTCATGTAATTTGTGAGTTCTTTCACCTGCACTTCTTTTTTCTTTCCCAAAATTGTTTGAAGGATTCCGTAAAAAAACCGAGACAGATTATGGATATTTATTGCCAATATCTTAGGAATTTTGGCACCCATAATGACAATAATTTGCCCATAAAAAGCTTATGTAGGAGTTTTAAAGTTAGATTATAGCCTATTTGAAAAATCCAGCCTTAAAAGGGGTATGCCTTGCCATCCTTTACTCTAGAACTACTGACCGTTCCAAGAGGTTCAATGGCTGTTTATGCATACGGACGCCTAGCTGCCTCACCATGAATTTGAGACTGTTTTGACTAATGGACAGGTCACCAGAAAATTTATTCCCCAATATACAGACATGCAGCTACAAAACAGTTCAGGATTTACTATGGTGATAGCTTCTTCGCTGCTGTAGAATTGACAACTGGTATTAAAATGGACAAAACATTTATTCCGTTTTCATTTCGTGAAGCTCCTGGCCGCATGAAAACAACTCTACATTCACACATAAAGTAGACTTACCAAGACACCTGCAACAATACTTTTAAGACTCGTTGGGATTGAGAGGCTATAATATGTGCACCTCATGAATTGATGCAGTTTGAACAAATGTCCCTTGCTCTGCCACGTTTTGATGCGAAGCAATGACGCTGATTGAAGAAGTCCTTCGACGATGCCTTGGCTTCATAAAAAGGGCGCTCTTCCAAGGATGTTTGTGGGTTTTTGAAAGCAGGTGAGGGATAACGTGGGAGATCAAGGGCTTGTTCTGTGCCTGCTGCTGCACATGAATGCAGCAGCATCTCCAAGCAAAGGAATCGCAATGTAGTATCAGCCGCTGCGCCATCTCTCCTTCCACGTCGCACTTCTCTCTCTCACTCACTCTCTCTCTCTCTCTCTCTCTCTCTCTCTCTCTCTCTCGCTCAACTAGGATGATTGGCTATTTTATAGGTTACTAACTAATTAATGCTCCCTAAAACCCTAACTAAAACCTGATTGGTTATTTTATAGTTCCCTAATACCCTCATTGATGCTCCCTAAAACCTGGCTATTTTATAGGTTACTAAAACCCTAATTAATGCTCCCTAAAACCCTAACTAAAACCTGATTGGCTATTTTATAGTTCCCTAAAACCCCAATTGATGCTCCCTAAAACCCTAACTAAAATGAAGATCAATTTCCCCTAGTACAAATGCAATGTTAAAGGATACTTTATGGTAGCACCCTAAATTTTTAAGGCCTTAACCTTGGTTGAGTACAAATGCAATGTTAAAGGATACTTTATGGTAGCACCCTAAATTTTTAAGGCCTTAGCCTTGGTTGAGGGCTAAACTAACACGCATAATGCCAAAAAAGCAAAGACATGCGAATGTGGCGCTTTAGTATTTTGGATCACACTTAGCTCTCATGCCTTCTTTTTAAGGCTTTTCCCTCTAAATTTGTGTTGTCATGATTTTTGTTTTTTTTTAACCTGTCGTTTCTATTCTTTCAAGCGTTGCCAGCTACTGATTCGGCCTCCACTCAAATGCACATTGTCAATGATCTTATGGCAAGTTTTAGAACTCCCTTGAAATAAGTCAAGATTTGCAATTTTCTAGGATGGCTAAAGCCAATAACAACAATAGAAATGGATGGTGGCTTAAACATGTCAAATCTAGCCCCTAAGCTATGGACCATAGCAACCATTAGAGGAGCTCTAAACTTTGAAACGACTCTTTCTAAAGATGTTTTTTTTTTTAATTTTGTCCAACATTTGGCGCAATCAAAATGCATATATTTGAAATCTATTTAATGTAGCTCACAAAAATTAAAAAATAAAAATAGATTTTAATAAATTTTAAAATTGTCGTTGGACAACATAGAAGCATTTCATTAGTTGGCTCTGCTTGCCCCCAATGTGCTAATTTGTCCGACGACAATATCTCAGATATTATGTGATTTATAGGCTTAAATCATTTTAAGCTTAATTGACATAAACGACGACCTAAAGAATTGTCATTTATGAAGGTTTATATGACAGCTTTTCAGAAAATGTTATTTATGACAAACTGACAATTTTTTTGAAGTTTTTTTTGGCTTAATTTGTGAATAAGTGGGTGGATAAAAGACGATATGTGGATATAATGGTATAACGTCTTGAGGTCGATATAAATGTGTCATATATTTTTCAATGCATGTCGAATAAGTGTACTAATGTATCCATGGAATATCAAACTATATTATTAATAGGTATAATACCCAATGATAAGATAGGTAGGTAAATGTAGACATACATGGATGGATAATGTATAATTTGATAGATCTATGTGACATGTAGTACTGTTAAATCCATGCAATTTATGCATAATTGGCATGACGGCCTAAAAACTGCCATTTATGCCAAAATAACAATTTCGCTTCGTAGGGATTGATGTGAAGATAGGTGGTAGTTATGTATAATTAATGGTATAGAACTACTAGGTTGAATATACAAATATGCCTTTTTCTTTTGGATGTGATATTTTGGCAAAAACGACAATTTTTAGGCCATCATTTATGCCAATTATGCATAAATTACATGGATTTAACACTACATGTCACATAGATCTATCAAATTATATACTAATCCATCCATGTTTAGTTATGATAAATGGAAGTTTACTTAGAACAACACCATTCAATCATGGCTATAGCAAAATAATACCCATTCAAATGTCATATCAGATCATGGTGAGATACGACTGGAAAGCATGGATATGCTTAGGAGTATGGACATCAGTGCGTGATTTGTTTTCCAAAACAATAGTCACATGGGTTAGAATGGCATGAATTTGCTCTAATACCAGCACATGTGTCCATACTATATATTTTAACAAGATACAATATATATGGTAAAAACTATTCATACTCTTGACAAAACAATATAAACTGATATGGACCAACTATTTATGTTGTTAAGTGGTATAGTTTTTTTTGGACATGGATAACAACTAACGCTCAGCTATGACACCTGTCTTCCCCACTATACTACCTCACGTGGTTTTGTGTTGTGGAATGGTGAGCTGGACGTTTTGAAAGTGGTTATGTTTTATGGTGCTTTTTAGTACTGTATTTTACCTGGTTGGATTATGAATAAAGGCTTCAAAGCTTCTAGTCTTGCTTTGTCAAGAGGAACTATGTGAAACTGTGTAACTCTCTCTCTCTCTCTCTCTCTCTCTCTCTCTCTCTCTCTCTCTCTCTCTCTCTCTCTCTCTCTCTCTCTCTCTCTCTCTCTCTCTCTCTCTCTCATTCAATTACCATCAAACACTATCTATTCATCTATCACCCTAAATCCTAAATCAATGCAAAACTCTCTCTCTATCTCTCTCGGATGCTCCTTCGTTCAGTTTTACCCCGCTTCGCTACCAAACAAGTGGAAAACGACAAACGTATTGCTTCTCCAAAAATACAAGGTCCAATTTACATTCTACACTTGCATAAGAAAAGTTTTTTTCTTACCTAAGTGGTTTTTCTGAAGAAACAAAATGTTTTTGATTACAAAGCCTCGCTAGCTTTCAGCCCTTCGCCTGACAAAGATGTTCGCGAACTCGAACATCTGGAGACACGAAACACGAAGAGTTTCGCGAACACAATTGTTAACAAAGATGAAGACGAACGGTTCGCGAACACGAAAGATCCACGAACGAGATTCCTTCGCGGTCCAGTACGGACGAAGGCAGACGAGGTAAACGAAATTCGTTCAGCGCTCACGCCCCAAGGAGTACCACCAAAGATCACGCAAGTACCCAAAAGTACAGTAATCTGATCTGATGGCATGACGTCAGCAGATACTCCCTAGGTCGTGGCTAATCTGCCACTCTTGTAATTCTCTGGTTAGTTGTAGATGCTTAATCACTCTAATCTTAGATTTACACAGAGAGACCGTACTTACTCGATTATACTTGACATATAGATCAACAGAATACACAGTTTGTAATGTAATAGTCTAATGCTAGTAAGCAATAAAGACAATATACAGAATACTTGTCTGCCTACGTGCTAAGACAATTCTGTCTAGGATCAGAAGATCCAACTGTCCGCTAGTGAAGCGAGACTACTACTCGTGAGAGAACCGTGTTTCTTTCACGCCAACACACTGCGTGGATTCGCATGCAGTGCTTGAAGAAATTCAGAGAAAATTAATATAGATTATTTTCTTGTTGTGTCTGATCTTGAATGTTGAATGCTTATGCTGATATTTCATATGTCTGAGTTTTTCTTGTTCATTTGAATTCCGCATTAATTTTTTATGAACGTAGATCAGCAGTGACTGACTACACTCTGGAGGATTGTAGGAGCGATTCAGCTGGCAATCTCCAACGGTCGCATCTGAACTCCATCCGAGCTGAAGAGAGTCGTGATTGATTTGCCTTCGCGAAAGTTTCGCGAATTCGACGAATTTCTCATCAGGCAATCACCTTTTCTTCTCATCAGTTTTCCACCTAAAATTAAAAAACACTTTATAAGACTTTTAAATTTTAAATTCTAACTGGAGGGAAATTAATTTTTCCTCTTCCACTGATACTTTTCAAAAACCAGTTCGTTGATCAACAGGATACTATCATACAATAAGCATCTTTTTTCTTTTTGCATTGTTATCCCAGCGCTCTACTCTCATGATTACAAGTATGCAGTATGATACTTCTTTGATAACCTATAGCTATTGTTAAGGCTTGCTCACCACACAAAGTTATGAATGAGTCTTTTAAGTTTTGAAGTATGGAAGTCCAACAATGGACAATTCTAGTGCATTTCAAATTGTCGAAACATGTCCATCCTGCCTCACTAATCAGCAATGGACAATCACTCACTTTGCACACCCCTTCATATGGTTCCACAGGGTCAGGTGGCAGCGATGACCTGTTTGCTACCTTTTCAGCTTTATGATAGCTTTTTTAAGCTTTGTTAGATAGCGATGGAGTGGCTCCTTCATACACTATTGGTTGGCTTTTTTTAAAAATAGAAGATGGCCGCTGTCCAACGATAGTAGACAAATGGTTCTCTTTCATAATAAGAAAGAGATATAAGGTTGGTTCAGTGTGTTGTCCAACGATGGAAAACAAACTATATCAACCTGCTAATGCTTCTTTTACTTTGCTTATAGCATACTACTGTCCAGCGATGGACAGTAGGAGCATCTACTTTCTTTGCTTTGATAGTTTGTAAGAGTTAGTGGCTTATTGTCCAGCAATGGACAACAAACATAAGCTATCAGTTTTTATACTTTCTATGTAAGTATCCTCTTCTATCCAACGATGAATGGAAGGATACGTTATGGCTCAAGGCTAGTGATTTTTTTTATCTAAACTATCATCGTCTTATAATGTAGCATCGTCTTATTGCTCCGACCTCTTCTATCTATGGATCCAAACATAAGACTAACATTATGATTTTGACATATGCAGCCCATACTAAGAGATCATACGACATTTTTTGCAAATACATATGGAAGCTTGAGTGTATGGTCATCACAAGGGATGGAGAAGTCACACTGGCAAGCACGAGCAGCATTTCATCGAAATACACAACATGGAGGAACCAATGAAAAACAAAACTACATTTGTCAATTGTTTCAGTGGTTCTACCACAGAGTTCAGATTCGACATATAACAAAGTCCACACAATACAACAAGCTTAGAAAAACGTGCAAATTCATACAGGAAGAGAAAATTAGATGATTGTTGAGTAGAAGATCATCATTGTCATCAAATCATGACATGTTCAGAATTGCTTTGCAAATTCATTGAACAAGAAAGGAGAAATACTCAATATAAATGTATTGATTGTATTATACCAATATACAAAGTGTCAACTATTCATCATTAGATCTTGTATGAGATTCTATGACGATATTGTTATGAAGAAATTCTCTACTAGTGTATGCATCTAATAGATGTGCATTATCATTATTTCCACTAAGCTCAACATAAGTGGAATACAATGAATAATGGGAGCTCCTTAAAGGATCATTCCCATCAGTAAAGTCTAAAATGTTCAAAACATAAGATCTTTTGACAAAAGTGATCTTATTTGTCTTTACAATAAGTTTCTCCAACCTGTTCTCCAAAATTTCAGCCTAATATAGGTGAGAGAAATGACTCTCTCTCTCCTCTTTTATGTCCTCCTAGGTAAAATGATAAAGCTTTAACTGCCATTATAAGAGTCTCCCCGACTGGGCTCAGCTTGGAATGAGCAATACAGATCTCATTCTTTTGGAAATGCCTAAGATAGTGGCCAATTCCACTATCCCTCTGGAAAGATGATGTGTGTTGTCTGAAACCACCTCGTCTCGCAACAAAATCATCTATTATGAGAGCATCATGCAATAGGAAACATGTTAGCAAAAACACATTCATTGATTAGAAATATCTTAATGCAAGGAAGTTTAAACACTTACACATTCTTCATCATCAGCAGCACCCAGATCAAGATGATCAACATAATGACCACGTACTGAATTGGAATCATCCGTGAAATGCAATAATGATGGACGAGGGAAGCCCATCTGGGATTGAAATGCCGTGAATTCTTCATCGGATGGTCTGCCTCGCCCATCCTCAACTATATTTGATAAAGTCTTAGTCAAGCATTCTTCACCAGTCATAATTTCCTCCTCATAATCAAAATCAATACCAGCAACAAGGTCATCTTTTTCAAAATCTACGAAGTTGAAGAATTCGAAAATTGTGCCATATAATAAGCATAGAACCTCGTCTTCACGATAGTCAAAAAATTTACATAAATCAGCAGTAGTAAAATATACATCGTCATTAATATAATATATAGGCAAATTGAATAGACATTTAGACTCCTCTATAGGGTTGGATTCATCAGCAGATGTATTTTGGCCAATAAAAGAATCCCGTAGAAAATCAGTATTTATATCGATAAAGTCACTTTCCTTATCAGGAGTGTCGATAAGAAAGTGACTAATATCCTTAAAAGCTGACTGAACGGACAATGATGCAAAAGGAGGGTCAGCAACAAAATTTCATCATCATCTGAGATCTAAACTAACAGGAAAAGTACCACTCTGATATTCAACCAATCGACATTTCTTGTTGCAATAAGGACACAGTGAACTGCTTTTGAAAACATCAAACAATTTGGTGAACAGCTAACAAATATGGAAGAGTGAATAATCAATTGACCCATTGATAATGCTCTCAACGTCAGATGGAGTATTCTGAAAGCTGGGAAGAAATGAACCAGATCAGTATAATGCATGTACTGGAGTGAACCTATGGAGAAACAGGCTTACTAAGTATATCTCTGAATCTAACATGATGTTGATAAAAAAACGTCAGAATTTGGTTGTGCAGTCCTGAAAACATGTAGATATTGCTTGAATAGGCTGTGGAAGTACT
This sequence comes from Diphasiastrum complanatum, assembly GCA_029204225.1. NCBI lineage: Eukaryota > Viridiplantae > Streptophyta > Lycopodiopsida > Lycopodiales > Lycopodiaceae > Diphasiastrum > Diphasiastrum complanatum. The sequence goes on along the minus strand of CM055094.1, from coordinate 8,802,578 downwards.
CCAAGTTTTCAGTAATCCCAAATTCACTAAGAAATGAACTCAAGCCTGAATCTCATGAGGATCATGAGGAAGAGGCCATCGAAATAACGTGAATATTGGACTTGTGCGCGAGGGAGAAGAGAAACAAAACTAACTATCAAGATGGCGCACAAGAGAGATATGTACGGCGCGAGATACTGAATATCGCACTTGTGCGCAAGTAGGTGTCGTTGAGTGCAAACGGACAACAAAGCGCGTGCACAAGAGCGATATGCCGCAAATTTTGATAATGAAAAAAGGTAAAAAAATTAATCGGTTTTTGTGCCATTTATACTAAATTTTTGCACGTGCGATCAACGGTCAATGGACACATGTCTGCTTTCCATTCGACTACAGCTACTCGCACGTGTGAGGTGACACCTGGACACGTGTGAAATGACAATTGGACACATGTCGCGTGTTCATTCGTGTGCTCAAAAACACGTGTCGCTCTATCATTTGCTCGTACAAATCCCACATGTGTAAAGTGACAATGTGACATGTGTCACTCTGTCATTAGTTCGTACAACTCCCACACGTGTGACAGGACATTCTTTCGCACGTGTGAACCGCGATATAAAATCACAAACTTCGATGAATTTTTTTCACTTATTTTTTTCGCTCCGCATATCTCACTTGTGCGCGTCTTTCACAATCGAATTTCCACCCACCGCCTTCCATGTGCACAGGTCCGATACTGTGAAAAAAGTGGATCTTGAATGGATCCAAACTCCCAAAATACTTGGCTAAGATCTTTGCACAACAAGCTACAAAAGCTAGAAATGGCAAAGCATCCTAATGCTATCTTTGATACACATGAACTTGACAAAGCATTCAAGAGACAAAAGAAACTAATAAAAGGTACTGATGGCAGCCAAAAACAGTAGCATACCAGCCCTACAACAGCAGCCTACCACTTTTGGAAACCTCTTAAGATCATACACAAAAGCTTGAAGACAATACACAAAGCAATGCTCTCAATGGAGGAAGAAACTATGACAATGATCTATTGATCTCTCTCAACAATACAATAAGTTTCTCCAACCTGTTCTCCATGAATTTCAGCCTAATATAGGTGAGAGAGATGACTCTCTCTCCTCTCTCTAGAACTTAGGACCCAATTTTAGGGCACCAGTATCCTAAAATAGCCAATTTTGGCCTATATGTCCAAATAACATGATTTTGGTGTCATTTCGAAGGTCCTAAAGTTTGAGACTTTTTCAATATGAAATATACACTAAAATAAAAATATCTAGGCCTCTTTCACACCTGTGAAAGGTTAGATCCAAAACTATGTACAAAAATTGCCAATTTAGGCCTCAAACTAACTAGGAAATGTTGACAATTTTCACACTCCCTCTTCAACTTAACTTGCTAGTTTTACAACACTACTTTGCTCCAGCTTAAGAATGATCTCCATCATGATAATAGATCTCTTCTCAAGTGTTCTAATATGTACAATATGAAGTACAACATAATTGATATAGATAATAGTGTCCATATAGGATGCTTCACTATTTCTTACATCAATTTTACATAGAATGGTGAACAAGATACACGTAAAAGAACATAGAATCATAATGAAAGGATTCCTCCATGTATCCACCTTTGAATTCTCTGTAAAACAGCAGCAAACAAGTTGTAAGTGAAAGTAACGAACAAGTGTTTGCATGCCTCCTCCATATTCCACTATGCCCATAGTGAATGCGCCATGTATCTCCATGAATGAACCTCCATCACCACCTTGCCTTTGTAGATCTCCAATACATGAAAGCCCTTGAGTGAATGAATGCCAAAATGATGTGTTCTTTGCTCCATTTGAATGAGCAAAACCTGAACTTGAAATACTTGAAGTATCTCCACAAGATTTGCATACAACCCTTGGTCCTACATTGTCAACAATTTGCCAATTTGCCAACACTAGGATGCTAGATCTTAAACTTTGCTCAAAAGTAAACATATTGACCACTTCAATATCTTTCAAGATTTGAATGAATGCATTACTTGATCATAAAAACCAGCAATGATAACTATTCCATCTCCAAGAACCAAAGGATGCAAAACTATGGAACTAGTTTCATTGAATTTTGACAATTCCAACACATTGACATGACAATGTTTATACATGAGACTAAACAAGTAAGGTAGAGTAAAAGGACTCTTCCTTGCTAATCCAAGAACCTTACTTGAACCTTCAAGAACCTGTAAAAATAGATCCAAAATGCTTTGCCCATGTGGCTCCCCTTTGATGCTTTTGACTAGCTTCCAATTGCTACTTGTCTCTTGGTGTTGATGAAGCAATTCAAGATCAACATCTTGATCTTCCAACAAAACATCAAGGACTTTGCATTTATAAACATATTCAGATCTGAACCTCTGAAGATACTCCCTCTCAAACACATGATTAACATCCCACAAGATCTCATCATTGCTTGATTTCAACCTTTCACTGTAGTTAGTGAAAACAATGTCACCATCATAAACCAAAAGATAGATTTTTGATCATGCATGAACACTCCACCACAATTACAGCATCCTTTGAGTTGATGAAGAGATTTAAGATCCCTGCCTTGGATCTTCTCAAGAGTCACTCTTCCTTTGCCCTTTCCTTCACAAGACTCCCTCTTAATGATCACACGACAAAAGTTAGCAATCTCCCTCTTGATAGTTGCATCATAAGAAATGGAAGAATCTCGAACATTAGAAGCCATGAAAAGAACACATAGTACCTTCAACATAAGAATGATTGAAGTACTTTTTCTTGTCAAGCCTGGACTTCTAATCAGTGATATAGGTAATGATAATGAACCCTCACTATCATTCACAAAAGCATCATTCAAGGTACATCCTACTTCGAACACTTCACATTCATCTCTCCCTTTTGACTTGAGATCATCCTCACCAAGTCTCATGATAGAACCTTTTGATCTACTTTCTTTATGAATACATGTGACACCACTTGTTGCACAAATGACTTTCTTGGACTCATCACATAAAGATGCAAAAGAACCTTTTTCTTCAAACATGCTCAAAGCACCATCTTTTTTCAAATGAGTAAATAAGTCATTAGAAACAACCATTTCCAAAGACAAGTTTTCATCACCTTTATTGATGAAGTTAGCTCTCTTCTTACCTTTTCCATTTTTGCACTTGCCATGTAGTTCCATTGAAGAGCCACCAAGACTTGAAAATCTATGAGTAGAGGAGTTCAAACATGATACTAATTTAGCACCACATGACTCCATTTGACTAGTAGGTAGCACTAGTCCATCTCAAGATCCAATGGATCCAAAACATTGATCATAGATTCACCAAATGTTGCCAAGTTAGCACAACAATAACTATCTCCAAGAAGCTCATTAGATCTCAACCTAGATCTAGCATAAGAAAGCTCTTTAGACTTTGCATAAGATATACCAATCTTATGGATGCTAGGAATTGACTTTTGAAAGTTGAGAGAACCACCAAAATCCATTTCATTCCTCTTGTTAGACATAAAAAATGCATCAAGCTTGTAAAGTCTACTTTTTCTATTGCCCCTAGCAATCAAGACATCTCCCTTAGTAATGAAGCAAACATCCCCAACAAACTTTGTCTTGTACCCTTTCTTTAACATTTGACCAACACTTAGCAAATTCCTTGAAAGTGAAGGAATGCAAAGAACATTATCAAGCCTTGCATTCCTATTAGTAGAAAGACAAATAGGAATTGAGCCAATACCTTTGATCATACACTCACCACCATTTGGCATGTGAACCACTTTCTTGGTTCCAACATAAGAGATCAAAGGAGTAAAGAACTCCTTGTGACTAGTCATGTGTGAACTAGATCCACTATCTATCCACCATGAATCCTTGTCACTTCCACTTGACATTAGACTTGAAGACCACACTTGTTTTGCTTGCTACCTTCATTACTTTGCTTCTTATGACATTCATTTGCAAAATGACCTTTTATCCCACAATAAAAGCACTTGAACTTTGACTTATTTCTTTCTAAAAGAAGTAGAAGAGGAGGAGGAAGAGTGATCATCATGATCCGAGTTACCACCTTTGGACCATTTCTCTTTGCCTTTACCTTTGCCTTTGACTTTGCCTTTTGTGAAGAAAGCCTCTTCACCTCCACCTTGTAAGGATGCACCATCAAGCTTTGATTGCAACCTATGTTCTTCAGCCAATAAGATTTCTTGCAAGTCAACCACACTTGGCAAGACTCTTTGAATGGCAAAACTTTGCACAAGGTTAGCATGTTCATCTAGCAAACCATTCAACATGACCTGGACTATTTCACCATCTTTTATGCTTTCATCAATGCATGCTAGATCATCACTCAAGGACTTAACCCTCAAGACATGCACCTCTCTTTGTCTACTAGAAAATATTTGCCTCCTTAGGGTCAATACCCTAGATGTGGACTTTGATTCAAAGAGCTTCTTTAAGGCATTCCATGCCTCACTTGCACTTTGACTTTTACCAACTTCCTTGAGAAGTTCATTGGTAACATTCATTTTAATGATATGAAGAGCCATTTTAGCCTTCTTATCAAACCTTTGTTGCTCTTGAACTGTGGGTGGTCTCTCTTCAGCTCCTGCAACTATGTCCATGAGTTCATTCAACTCAAGTAAGGACTCCATCCTCACTTTCCAGGTAGAGTAGTTTGATGAACTCAACCTATCATTAGTTTCTAACATAATCCCACCATTGGAAGCCATGAATATAATTATTCTTCAACTTTTAGGCTCTATCATAATGCACCTAGCACTCACTTTCCTCTCAACAAATGATGGATAAGGAGATCTAGAAGATCTAGGACCCTAAAACACTTCTATCTTGAACCTGGCTGGTTTCCAAGCATAGAAATGAAGATTGAAACACATGCAACACTTTGCACACACTAAGAATGGATTACAAACTCAAACCAACCTGGAAACACTCTTCCTTAAGCACTCAAACTTTCCAGCAATTGACCAAATCAAGTTATGGTGTGAAGAGTGACTTGCATTCTTAGAAAATACAAAAGACTAGGCTGCCAAGAATACCTAGAATTGAACAAACTTGATCAACATATGATCAACACACCAAGATATTGATTCAACCTGTAAAACCACATGTAAACCATACTTCTAAAAGTTTATAAACTCCAGCAAGTGATAAATACAAGCTTTAGAGGTGAATGAAAGAGCACACTTAGTGAATCACAAGACTAGCTTCACTAGCTTGTCAAATCTTGGTGTTTAGATGTAGATCTAAAATCACTTCACATGAGAATGTTCCTCAACCTGTTAAGAACCTGAAAACACATTTGCATAATGGCTAAAACCTTCCAACAAATGTTCCAATCAAATTACATTAGGAGAGTTACTTACATGCTCAACAAAGTACACCAAAATTTATGCAAAAGATTGTTGACAATCTGTCCACCCAAAAGGGGATTTTTCATCCAAGTGGGAGCTTTGCTCAGCCTTTTGGAGAAATACAAAATCACTCAAAGAGTATTTGTCATCCACTTAAGGAGAAGGTTCATCCACTTAAGGAGAGTGTTCATCCACAAAGGAGAGTGTTCATCCACAGAAGTGGAGATTGTCAACAATACATTGAACAGGACATTGTTAGTATTGAATATGCACAAGCCTCACAATCAACAAATGATTAGGTGAATCCAAAATAGCTTCTTCTCAGCCTCTGATCTTCAATAGACCTGAAATATGCTTTTGATCCACAAGTTCAACTCACAAAACAAAGGTTAGTAAAATTTGATCAACAATGCAATGCACAATCATGCTAGAACTTGATCAAACATCCAAATATCCCCATAAATGGAAACCTTACTAAAAATAACAGCCAACTAGCTCTGATACCATGTGAAAAAAGTGGATCTTGAATGGATCCAAACTCCCAAAATACTTGGCTAAGATCTTTGCACAACAAGCTACAAAAGCTAGAAATGGCAAAGCATCCTAATGCTACCTTTGATACACATGAACTTGACAAAGCATTCAAGAGACAAAAGAAACTAATAAAAGGTACTGATGGCAGCCAAAAACAACAGCATACCAGCCCTACAACAGCATCCTACCACTTTTGGAAACCTCTTAAGAGCATACACAAAAGCTTGAAGACAATACACAAAGCAATGCTCTCAATGGAGGAAGAAACTGTGACAATGATCTATTGATCTCTCTCAACAATAAAATAAGTTTTTCCAACCTGTTCTCCACAAATTTCAGCCTAATATAGGTGAGAGAGATGACTCTCTCTCAGGACCCAATTTTAGGGCACCAGTAGCCTAAAATAGCCAATTTTGGCCTATATGTCCAAATAACATGATTTTGGTGTCATTTCAAAGGTCTTGAAGTTTGAGACTTCTTCAATATGAAATATATACTAAAATAAAAGTATCTAGGCCTCTTTTACACCTGTGAAAGTTTAGATCCAAAACTATGTACAAAAATTGCCAATTTAGGCCTCAAACTAGCTAGGAAATGTTGACAATTTTCACACATCTGCCTACTGTCCCCCTGTATCGCACTTGTGCGCGTTTCTTCAAAACTAATCTCTTTCTCTTATATTAAGCTCACACAGGTCCGATATACCGTACGTTTTTTCCGTACATATCGGTCCTCTGCGAGATTTTTATCACCCTTCCCTGCTCATCCTCACCGTCGCGCACAAGTCCACTATTGCATAGTACACGTCCATGGATAGGAAAATGCAAACAAGGAGGGACTTCTTCTTTCCTGGCTCATCCTCAACCCCTGCAGTGGCCATTACCCCTCCTGGTAGACATAGAACGCGCAACCGTAGCAGGTGGCTCTCTGAGATACGCAAGTACCAGAGATCAACTGCTCTGTTGATCCCAAGGGCTCCATTCTCCCGTGCTGTCCGAAACATAACAAGAAATGATCTTGGAAAGCTGGTCAGATTTACACCCAGTGCTCTTCAGTGCCTTCAGGAGGCTGTTGAAGATTACCTTAGTCTTTTTTTTGAAGATTCATTTTTGCTTGCCATCCATTCCAAGAGAGTCACCATAATGCCCAAGGAATTTCAGCTCCTGATGAGAATGAGGGATAGGTTTTGTAGGTTACTCGTATCTCAGCCTTCTGCTCCCAGGCCAACTCCTATAGATAGGACTGATCTTCCTACGAAGCGTCCTAGGAAGCAGAGAGCCCCCAAGAGAGCTTCAAAGAAAGTAAAGATTGTAGACACCACAAATTCTGTGAAACCTGACCCGGAATCAATTGTAGATAACGTTGTTGTTGATAATGCTGTAAATATAGCTACAACTGTTGTGGATATCGCTTTAATTCCTGTAGATACTACACATCCACCTCCTCTTTCTCCTCCAAATTTTTATACATATATAGATTCGGATGAGTATCTTAAATTTGAGGTACTCCTTTTTATTTTAGACTAGAGGAATTTGATTTTAGTATTAATTTTAGAGTTCTAGATTGCTTGGATCTCAAAGACAGACGGACTTCTATCAGTGATCCTGTGATAGAGTCCGGGCTGACACTCTTGCAATTTGACATTGCAAGAGATTCATCCAATGAGTTGCTGGTGCTGAGTAACTTTCTGCTCCAGGCCTTCAAAGAGAATAATGACACATTGTCACAGTGTCTGACAAGTGGATTCACATTAGCAACAAAGTATCTGCTCATCCGCTTATCATACCAAGTAAGATATATTAAATGCTTCTTGTTGTTTTATGCATTAAAATTGGCATTTTCAACTTAAATAGCTCTCAAAATTGCCGCTAAAGGACTTTCAATCTTATTTTACAGTGACCACTAGAGTTTAAACCTGATTTCTATTAAGAAATCTGTAAATAATAATATCAAAGGTTTTTGTGTCAAGATGAATTTGGCGAGAAATACGCACAAGGATGTAGATATATATTTGTCATATTTAAGTAAATAAATTCCTATAGATGTTCCCATTTCGTGGACTGGGAGATTGTGAGTTTGGAGGTAAACTCTGTCTTTCTTAATAGCATGTTGAAATCAATATTCTAATGTAATTGTTTCATTCTACTTCATTATGTTTCATAATTGATTTCTTTTGTGCTGAATTATTTTGCAGTCACCACAACAAAATGATTCTTTCAGTTGTGGTTGGTACACATTATACAATGCAAAGCTATTTTTTGAGTGGTTCAACCTTCAACAAGATGTTGATATTTCTAAGGTGATAAATTCTGGGTATTCTTATTTTAGAATCATGATTAGTTTTCTATTTTGTTGATGTTTTTAGCCATTACTAATACATGAATGTTCTATTTTGCAGTTTACACTTCCTAAGTACACATCAAGCCAGGTGTACAGATTCAGACAAGAAATCATCCTGAGTATACTGGCTAGGACAAGGCTTCAGCCTCCCTTTATTGATGATGGTGCAAAGGATGATGTAGTTGTACTAAATTAAGATCAGAACAAATATAGATAGCATAGAGAAAAAAATACATGTATAGAATTCATAGAAAATTATACATTTATATATCATATGCTGTTCCATTTTATGAATTTGGGAACACAAAATACATGTACTGATGCCCAACTTGGGCTTTCATTCATTGAATGAATGAGTGTATACACAGATTTCTACTAAAGTTTATTTGAAACTATTGTTCTCCCACAATGGTGATTGTTGTAGGTAGATCTTTGCAGCACGTTATCAGCTCCTGTCTTTTTCGCATCCGTGACATGACAAATATTAGTGAATGTGCAATTGTAAATGATGACATTTTCTATTATTTTATTCTATTTTGACATGGCAATAAACATAAAGTACTTACGAGTCTTCCGTTGATGATAAATCTGAAATATGTTGGTAGATTGGTTTGTAATAGCATGAGCTCTGTTCTTATAAAATCAAGCTTCCAATGTTCTTCCACCTCAACCATAGTCAAATATTCCTCATTGTAGATAATGCTTAACTCCATTCGGTTTGTGTGACCATTTAGCTGAAAGTCTTGATCCAATGGTAGCCATGTACCTTCAATTTTCTTGTATCTCTGGTAGCTAAATGTAAGATTGAGCATTTGCTTTTCGATATGATAATGAAAGATCATTGAGGACTTTTTAATCCTGCATTCTATGTCATTATTTGTTTTACTATTCCAGCCTTGATCCATGAGATCTGATAAAGTCTCATCTGATAAATCCTTGCAAACAAATAAAGTTGGTGTCCTACGAACACTAGCACTCGAAAAACAATCAACAAATATATGTAATGAGATAAACCAACTTAGGTGAACAATTTTTGAGCCTGTGCTTATCTTCATAGCATTTCTAATATCAATTAGTAGTTTGCATCTCAAGGATTCAGAAACAATGCTATCAGGAGTAGGCCACTCATCACTTTGAAAACTAGGCAATGGAATTGCTTCGAGCTTGCCAAAACCTCCATCTGTTTGTGGCATATATAAAGATTCATAAAAATAGATACCACAATCTGCAAGTTTCTTTGGACTTCTTCCTCTGTATTGCAGCTTTCCAACATCAGAATGAATCACGTCTAATATTCCTGCAAGTGATTGTGTGGGCTCCCATTCACTTATGCATGATGGATATAAATCTGAAAGAAAAAAACAATGTTGAAACATTTAAATCATAATCTGAAGAGCATCAATAAAGAAAATCACCTATGATTGTTGTAGAGTGCATATGTTTTGATATACTTACAATTACATTTTTGATGATCATGAGGATTGATATCATGTACTTTGATTTCTGAATGCATATATACATGTTGTACTAAGACTTCTGATATAGATTGACCTCCTGGGGTAGTCTTAAACTCCAAAATTTTTGCTTTCCAATAAGATTTGTAAGTCATTTTTGCTCTTTTCTTTTGTCGAAAATTGCCCTTTGATGATGGATGCAGCAATACCCATGAGTTCTTCGTATATTTTGTTGGCTTCCAGTTATCAGCTTCATCTTTCTCATTGTAAAGAATCACAGAATCGATTGTAGATCTGGGTCTCCTTGCCATTGCTATTTTTAAAGCTTGGGCGCCAAAAATCTCTCTGATATGATACCTAATTTTTATTTTTCGTATCACATTTAATCTAATGTGAATGCCAACATAGTCACAGTTACTACGTATACCATATTTTATGTAACTGTACATATTGTATTTCTATAACTGTAACTAGTATAGTTAGAAAAATTCATTATACTAACCAGCATAGTCAAGTAAATTTAACTTGAGGTATTGACGTCGGGCAGATTAGCACGTGTCGGGCAGGAAGAAGAAATTAATGGGATACGTCCATGCTGTCCGGGCACAAATTTCAAAGTTTTCTATATTGCATTTTTATTTCTCAGTTAATTTGAACTACGTTACATAGATTTCAAACCTGTGCATTTTGATTGGGCCTGGTGATAGTCGAAACTGAAGAAAACCAATAAAAGTATCTTTACAAAGGGTCTTTTTGATATTGAGAACTCCTCTAATGAGACATTGATACTTATATTGATTGGCACATGGTTATCCAGATTCTAGTCAAGCCTTAAAAAGCTCTGTTCTTGTCAATAAAGCATTATTATGGCATCATCGCTTAGGACATTTGAATTATGCACCTATCTCGAACATGTCCAAACAATTCCTAGCACTTGATCTTGACTATCCTTCTGAAAAAATCGATCTCCCTGTCTGCCATAGCTGCATCCTTGGAAAGCAGACTAGGATTTCTTTTAGATCGAGTCATAGGCATGCAATAAAAGGTCTGTTAGATGTTGTTCATTCAGATATATGTGGACCTATGGAAACTCCATCATCACAAGATACAAAATAGTTCATTACCTTTATTGACGAATTCTCCAAAAGAACAATTGTTTACTTCATCAAGCAGAAATCAGAAGCTTCCATCAAGTTTAGACAATTCAAAGAGCATGCAGAAATCAAACTGGTGAACAAATTAAAGCACTGAGGTCCGACAACTGGGGAGAATACATCTCCATTGAATCTTAACAATTGTTAGAAATTGTGAACTCCTGCAACTTGTCACAAAGCGAAGCGAAGCAAAGGTCGAAGGACGAACATACCTCGAAAATCCTAAAGCACAAAATGAAGCGAAGGGCGAAGGGCGAACAATTCGCAAAGTTCAAACATACTTCGAGGACCAAAAGACATGACACAAAATGAAACGAAAAGAAAATGAAGAAAAATATTTCGCGCTGCCAACTGGCAGCTCAAAGGGCGTGGTGTCTTGTATTTCACGCTCAACTAAAAGAGTTAGCAATAACAGAGAATAACTAACTAGTTGATTAGTGTTAACTACTCTTGTAATTCTCTGTTTAGCAATCTTGTAAACTCCACACAGTGAAGATATAAACACAATTTTAAATCAATACAATATAGAGCAAGAAAAGGAAGAAGAAAAGAAAAAGACAGAGAGACGAAAATAGCTGTGCATGAAAGTCTGCCAATGATCATCTCGCTTCAAACTAAAAAACTGATAATACAATTGCGCTCTCTTCTCCATCTTTTTGGATTTTCGCTATCTTGATTGTTAGAATGATTTATGTTCTATGATCTGTAGTCGCATGCCTAGGATCTTGAAAGCTTCCGCATAAAAAAACCAAATGAAAAGAATCTGTTCATTAAACCAATCCGTTCTTGACATGGTATCAGAGCTCTCAGGTTATCACTGCATGATATCTAAACAATGATTTTCTAGGCAACATAATATGGCTACAACGATCCAGACATGAATAGCAATCAGTCTTGATGGCAAAAACTATAGAGTATGGAAATTCAAAATCAAAACACTTTTGAAGGGTGAAGGCATCTGCTTCGTGGCTGAACTCACAAAGGTGATTAGAAAAGTTTCTTCTTAAGCTACCTTCATGTTCCCAAGAGTCATCACCATCTATATGACTTTTCCATCAAACTAGATACTCGGTAACTATGTGATTTCACAATCGTTTAGTTCTAGTATCCAAGATCTTTTTTTTAGGTTCAAGTCGGGCCACACTTGATGATTCCTTTGACAAGTACAATCAATCTCCAAAACCAAGATGATCCCCTTCATGTAAACTTTTTTTAAGTCGATGTACTTGAGCTCCTTTTGGGAGGTCTAATTGGTAAGCCACAGATCCTATCCTTTTTAGGATTTTATACAATCCCCTATATCTAGTGAATAGTTTGCGATTTTCTATTTTAGATCATTCAAAATGGCTAAAGAAGTTTCAAATCATGTTGTACCTTCATACATGCTAATTTTCTTGCAATTGAGTACGATGGTCAATGACATGAATCATCAAAATAATTTATGAGAATAGCAAATGGAAATTCTGTTGAACCAGAGAAAGTTGTTGTCTTCTTCGAATCTCGGATTCTAGCATGAAACTTATTCGGGGGAGTAAAACTTTGGAAATTGACCTGTTTGATTGTGAGCGTGAATGTTCTTCTAGTATTGCTTCTTTTTTGCCTAATGAACTATTTCTGTCAACAAGCACCGATTCTCCCAGTTTTGATACAAGGACATGACAGTTAGTTAATTTTTATGATTTAGACCGAGCACGTACAAATTTAATTTTTGGTTATGAATGGTTATTTAGTAAATCGCCTTCTCTGGTTATTGATTTTAAGAAACATATTCTCACGGTAGTTACTTTATTTGGCAACAACTTTGTACATCAATCGGATGGAATTTCTACAGTTAATATAATGGAAACATTCGATCATTTCAGTATGAAGTTTTTTCAATACCTGCTATTCTTGTTATGGATGTTTCTAGTGTGTATCTAAATAGTTGTGAGTTTTCAGTAATTCTTAACTTAGTAAATTTAGATCCTGAACAAGCAATGAAAAATCAAATGATGATTTAAGTCTATATTTCACATATATCTATTATATTATATATTGATCCATCCATGAACATGTAAATGCACCTACTTACCTTATTGATATGAGCAATTACACTTATCAAAATGTTCAATATTGTTTGATTCCATTAGAGGAAATATGAGTCTGAAGAGGGCAAAGGTAAAGGATGTCTTTTTATTTAATTCCTCATTGCATTGCCATGTGGACCAATAGAAATATTGATATTAGACTTCTACACAATATAGCTTTTCACATGTGTGAAATATAGTAGGTTACTGGTTCTGTACGGACAACAACAATACTTTATCATTCATATGTGTTTTTTTCAAGATCTATTATTTGGATTTTAGTGATCTGAAATTCTTCACATGTGCAACTCCTGAAGGTGCCCTTAGTTTAAAGATGGCTTTTTTGCCTTCGATTTTTTTTCTTTTTCCCTTCAGCCTTTCAGCTTTCTCACTACCTTTAAACTAAGGGCACCTTCAGGAGTTGCACACCTTCGGTCTAAAGCCACCTTTTGGTTTTTCGGTTTTTCGCATTTTTCTACATTGGCAAACCGATGTCGCCAAACGTATCAACAACCCTAAAAACAGCTGGACAACCAAATATCCCAAAGGCGGTGAAGTGGGTACCAACTTTGTACATATGCAAAGACTAGCGTAAATAACCTTAAAGGCCTGTAAGATATTTTCTCTTGACACTTGTAAATCTACGAATATTTTGTCGGCTGCAATATTAAAAAAAAATTAGAGACCTTACATAAGGAAATATAAACATCAAACTAAAAGACAAACATTGCTCAACTAAAATGAATTACTTATTTTCATAAGGAATTAAATAGAATTTGGCCATAGGCCAGCATTTGATAAAGTATATAGCTACTTCAAAATTGGCCTCCTTTGCCTTCACTGTAGTTAAAAAAAAATGGCTCACAACAAAAATGTCTCCAAGGGAATCGAAACTGATGTTACACTACAAATTTTTTTGAGCAGCTTTAATGATGAGTATCCAATAAAGATACTTCTATAGCTAACAGGATCGAGTTTCTTTCTCATATCAAGAGGAATATGCATGTAGCAATGACAATCAAACACTTCGACGTGCTTTAGACTCGGTTTGTATCCATGAAAGGCTTCGAAGGGATTCTTTGAGCTGACTGCTTTAGTGATTGAATAATTTTACAGATAGCAACATGTTGAAATTGCTTTAGCCCAAAAATTCTTGGGTAGTTAAGCATTTGACATCATTGATCGTGTTGCATTAAGTAGTGTTTGGTTCTTTCACTTGACTACTCCATTCTACTATGGTGTGTAGCTAGTGGTGGACCGATGATGAATGTCGCATGATGATAACTAGTCAGACATTTCGTCTAACAAATATTCTCCCCCACTATCAGAGCGTAGGGTCTTGAGTTTTCGACCAGTCTGTGTCTCAGCAAACTGCTTGAATTCTTTGAACCAGTTGAATGCCTCAGACTTGTTCTCAATGAACATAATACTGGTGAATCTTGAACAGTCATCGATAAAAGTGAATCTTGAATAGTCATCGATAAAAGTGATAAAATATAGTGTTGAACCCAAAGAGAGTATACTCATAGGGCCGTACAGAACACTATGTATCAATTTTTGAATGGACTTAGCTCTGATGGCTTGTCCCTTGGGAATCTTGATCTAAGATGTTTGCCTAGTAAGCACATCTCACAAACATGTTTAATGTCAGTGGAGACAACATTAATACTTAGATCCTTAACCATATTATTGTGATGCATGTACAAGATAGATCTCATGTTTAGGTGTCCTAATCTTTGATGTCATAACTGGACATTTGAAGTACTCACATTGGTGGAAAGTGCATACTCATGACTCAAAATGTACAAAAAACCTTCTCTATTTGCATAGAGGATTTCATTACGATCTTTATCCAAAATAGTACATTGCTTTGAATTGAACAAGACTCTACAGTCCTGATCTATAAGCTTGTTGATAGAAAGCAGATTCTTTGTTAGCTTAGGTAAATAAAGTATGTCCTTAAGCAATGCTGAATTACCATTTAGAAGATGAAGGCGTATGGAATCTTGGCCTTCAATTTGATGTGTACTGGAGTCACCGAAGTAAATATACTTTGAATCTATTAGGGTGAGTTGTTCGAATAGGAACTTACATGGAGTCATGTGCTGCGAAACACTGGGATTGAGATACCATAGAAGGGCATCTCTACTTTCTTGATCATCTTGTACCATTAGTAGTGTCAGTCCAATCTTCCCAAACAAACAATAGCGATAGGCCAAGCCGTTATATTACCGTATCAGGGCTAGTGCCATGCTGATCAGTTTACGGGCAATTGGTCCATATTAGCTCTTTTTTATGCATAAAAAACTATGAAAAGTTTTAACCATTTACGTTTTTCTTAGCCAAAAGACTTGGTGTGGACACATGTGCTTGTATGAGAGCAATTTCATGCTATGCTAACCCAAGTGACTCTTACAGAGCAAGGTATATCATGCACTATTGTCCATACTCCTGAGCATATCTATGCTTTCCAGTTGTATCTCACCAAAAGTCTAGAGTAACACTTGTTAGTGTAGGGTTAAGTATTACCATGATTGTTATACATGAATCACATAACAACCATGGTATAAGGACACTGCTTCGGAATGATATGATTACTTCTTAGTAAAAGAATTCCAATGTTTCTACTAGGTATTAGGGCAGATCCGTGCCATTCTAATCATATTGTAAAAACTGCGAATCTTACGCAAATCCATGTTGTCTAAGATCATATTACTGGCCTTACTGTTCAGTTTTTGACAAGGATTTATTTTCAAGGTGAGTTCATTCGATTTGCATGAAAGAGATTAGATGTGGTCTTATGTCGTTTCTTTTTCTAGAAAAAGGAGTTGTGTTGAAGAGTGATAGATATTAAAGATATAAGGAACTGAACATATCGTGCTTGCTTAAGCTGCGTAGGGTTAGCGCATACTAAGAAATCGTACATGAATGGTTGTAGACATGGC
The DNA here is from genome assembly GCA_029204225.1 of Diphasiastrum complanatum. NCBI lineage: Eukaryota > Viridiplantae > Streptophyta > Lycopodiopsida > Lycopodiales > Lycopodiaceae > Diphasiastrum > Diphasiastrum complanatum. The sequence goes on along the minus strand of CM055094.1, from coordinate 8,786,714 downwards.
TTCTTGAGAGGCTGCCATTGTTGTTTATACAAAGGGATTCTTTCTCTTTGGACCATAAAAAACGAGAAAATAAACTTTTAGCTCATAGCTGCTTTATAAAGAGTTACGGAAAAACGTCTGTAAGAGGTATTCGGAGTGTGCTAGATAACTTGCTTTATAAAGATTCAGTTGATATCATACCTTTTTTTTTTTAGATAGATAGTGTTTGGTTTGGGAGAGTTTCATTCAACATTGAAGTCTCCAACTCCTGGAACATTGAGAAGTCCTCCATCCATATGGTCCTTGATGATCCTAGGATAAGATGTCCTTGAGAATATCCATGATAATATATCATGATCCTCTTTTAGCACCTGTCCAAAAAAATTAATCAGACTTAATTTACAATGTATTAATATTATTCAATGAATGTAATGTTAATGAGGCTAGTTACCTGAAACATTGCCAACTACCATATATCATTTTCTGACTGGACACTGAATCTGAAATCTTCTTGGTTCTTTGTTTGTGATAGAGCACCATTCATGAGAGTTATACTAACCCTCTCCATCTTCTGCTTTTTCACAATTTCTGACTCATCTAACTTAAGTACTATGATTATTTTGCCATTCACCTTTTCATAGGTTATATCATAGAATGTGATGATGTATCTCAACAAGTAATTTAGATCAACAAATAAATTGTTTGATGAATTATAGAATATCGATCTTCCATCAGTTTCATACACCTCCTCAATATGAAATGGAGTTCCAATGATCTTATACATACCTATGTTTAATGTATCCATCTCTTTCTTCAAGTGATATGTCCTAGGGATTGGGACTTTTCTAATTTGAATTTGCTTAAAAGCTTTTTTAATTAGTTTAAATATTGTTGCATATGCTTCCCTGCTAATACCCGCAAAATCACAAGCACCCTGAACTATAGTCTTCTCTAAAAAAATTTGAATGTCCACCATCAAAGACTCTGCTATTTTACACTTTACATTTGAAATCCTATTGTTCATCATGATACACTCAGTGGATTTGCAAGTCAATATTGTGCCCAATGACATTCCTAGTGAGACATTGTCTTTAATATTCCGAGGAGCTACTAATGCAGATCTGCAAAAAAAACAGATAGTTAACAAAATATCACCATAGCTGAAATTAGATCCAAATGTCATCGAAAAACTTACAAAAATCAGAATATGCTTACTTGAATGCACGGATCCTTCTATTTCGATAACCTCCTTTTGAAAGCGTTTGAATATCCTTGTAACTTTTTTGCTTTCGCTTCTTACTTTCAGCCTTCTTCTTTGCCAAATCCACATCCTTCAATAATTATAAGTTTTCAATACGAATAGACTGTAAGATTGATTGCATTTGCTCTAGTTCTGATTTGATATTGATTGTTATCTTCTATAATGATTCATTATTATTTTTAAGATGTTCATTTTCTTCTAATGTCTTTTGGAGATGACAATCTCTATTCTGACAATAAGAGGATATCCGATTTAACTCACCTTCTAAAAAGTGAACTTTATTCATATAAAGTTGTTTTCCATGGTTCTGCAATCTTTCACAATATCCTAGTAGTCCACTATGTCCATTGCATATCCCTGTAACTAAATGAGAGCACTAGTATGACCAAATCGTTGATGCCAAAGATCACTTCGACTATCAACAGTGCTTACCATAGCTTGAGTAAAAGATCTCGCATTCAATTTGTACAGTCGATTCTCGTTGACTCTAGCTCCTGTAGTAATCACTTTGTAGTGATTCTTGATGTCCTTGATGAGACATTTGTCGCTATCAAACTCAACCTTGACTTGTTGATCAGCCATCGTTTCAACTGATAGTAAAATGTTGGCTAAACCAGGAACATATTGCACATTGCTTATTTGTTTTATCATCCCGCTGGCTAGTTTCACTAGTATCACTCCAAATCCTTTCACAGGTAGCAATTGGCCACCAGCTTGTCCAACTTCATCACCATTGTGGATTTCCTTGAACCCAAAAACCACTTCTTCCTCGAAGTCATGTGCTTGAACGCTCCATTGTCGATGTTGTACCAGGTATCCTTGGCTTCGTCACTTGTCATTAGTGCCGTAATGAACAAGTTTGAGCTTTCACCTATATCATCTTCATATTGATCATCATAGTATTGATGTCGATCAACATAGTTGTCTTGATAATGATCATCATCAAATTGATGTTAATCAGCATAATTGTTTGCTTGCCATTTGCCTTTTCTTTGTGCTATCTCCTTTTGTTTCTTGAAGCATTCACGCTCCCAATGGCTAGGTTTGTTGCAATACCTATAATTTCCAGGTTTATTTTACCTGGAATAGCCACGCTCTTGACCTCGACCTTGATTCCAATTGTTTTGATTCGGACTATCATTGGCTTGCTCATGAAATTGTTGAAATGATCCCCAACTTGAGTTTCCTCCTCTCAATTGATACCTTCCACGACCAAATCTTTCGCCTCGTCCTCTAACTGCAAGATCTTGATCATAACCCCTGTTACGATGATTCAAATTCTCTTGACGTTGCTCTTCCTGCAAAGCAATCCACCTACCTCTTCATAGGTTGGAAGATTCTCCCATGTGGCAATGCTTGTCACAAACATCTGATGTGACTCACTCAAGTTGTTCAATGTCAATTGAACGATCTCACGATTCTGTACTCGCTCTCCAACGGCAACTAGTTGATCATGGATCTCCTTTACCTTCAATAGGTGATCGGCAATGGTTGCACCATCATCCATTCATAATGTGTGCAACTTTGTCTTCAAAAATAGTATTCGAGATGTGTTTGTCGTTTCAAACAATGCCTTCAATGTATCCCACACTTCTTTCGGTCCTTCCGAATCCGAAATGTATGGAATGGTAGCACCTTTGACTGACATGTTGATGACATTCTATGCTTTTTGTTTCCTCCTATCAAATGCCCACTGATCTTCTTCAATCACTATCCTTGTCTCCTCACCTGTCACAATCTCCCATAGCTCCTTGCATAGTACTTGTCGGCTCCTTCCAATTTGCTTGCCTCATTAAGGACACTCTCGCTTAGAGTTACCATAATTGCACTTAGATGAGTCTGGATCGCAAAAATGACTACAAAAATGAAAAATTTGCTGCGAAATTGACAAATGACGTCTTTGACCACTTTCCAATCCGAGATTGGAAAGTTATGACAAATTGAAGATTTTGGCCTTAAAATGGCTCACAACTGCTCTTAAGCCTGAAAAATGGCAATAATTGCCAAACTGCCATATTTGGAAATTTTCTCTGTTTTGCACAAATCTTCGATTTCAGAGATTTTTATATCAGCGCGTATCCCTTTGTACCAGCATAGCTCCTGTCTAATCAGATCCCAAAAACAGTCTCTCCAACTAGGTCAAAACATCACTCTGTTTTCTGCTTATCTACAAAAAAAACCATAGTGGATAGAGCCCTTAAGAAGAATGGGCTAGTCCCAAAGTCTAGGGGCACTTGTGGGACCCTTCAATCTGAAATGAAATTTGAAGAGAAGATTCTTCAATTGATCACGACCGTTGATCTGGTTTCATCCAACCGTCCAGATTGAATGTACATTGACCTCTGACATGTGGCAGTCAGCTACTAGTGCGCTTCCTCTTCTCTGCTGCTAGAAGGGCACTTCCCTACACTGGTATTTTTTATAGCACTGGGTGCGCGGACCTGCGAGTTTTTGGCCACATTTCTGGGCGTTTCGGACAGGTTCCTTGGCGTTTCGACCACTTTTCTAGCGTTTCGGGTCAGCAAACAGTCATTTTGGGGCAGTTTGATGCATTTTAGGCACTTCTGGTGGCGTTTCGGGGCTGTTTTCGATGTTTTGGACCATACTAGCGCTTTTCAGAGAGCAGTACACAGGCAGAGAGTGATGGAAACGCTACTTTTTGCACACAAATTGACAGTTTTAAGTCAAATCTACACCAAAAAAGCCGATTTCAAGTACAAATCCACACTAAATTACTAGTGCTTGCATCTAGTAGCCTCTAAACAAGGATTTTTTTTGACAAAACAGACTTAAAAGCAGGATTTTTCAGCCACAAAGCTACTTCACCCAAGAATGCACAAAGAAATTCGCAAAACTCCCTCAAATCTATTACACTAACTGAAAGAGAGTACAATGAACCCTGAATATATATAGAGAGAAAACTAGTAGTTGACTATAGACTAGCCTACAACTACTTACAACTGTAACAATTGTCAATAATAAATCGTAACCCTTGACCTTCGATCTTGTGCGAACTTGAGTCTCCGAAGAGTATGTACTTCAAATCAAATACATTGAGGTCTTCGAATAGGCTCTATCATGAAGTCTTGTGTTGAGAGGTTTCTGAATCAAGATATCATTGGTGGATATCTCTACTTTGTAGGTCTTGTACCATCAACAATGTCGGGTCTTCATTGGAGTCGGACAAAATTTGAACCTTCATCCTACTGCTACATTTTCTTCTTCACTTCATTGTGCTTGAGAACTCGACAATTTTTGATGTAGTGATTGGTTCTCTTGAAGTATTTGTAGAAGAGTTTGGTCTTGGATTGTTGCTATTGATGTTGGTTTAAATTAGATTGCAAAGTATTTGTCTTCTTGTCCTTTAAATATTTCTTCTTCTTCTTGGATTGTTGCTTATTCAAATACAAGACGATTGTCTTGTTATTTGAAGAGGATAAGCTTTTTATTCTTACTTTTTTCTTCAATAAACTTGTTGTCAAGTTTTGGAGAGACAAGAGTATTGCTCAAGAGCAATACTAAATTGTTATAAGAGGGAGTAAAATTGAATAAAAGTGACATGTTCACATCTTCATCTGATATTGGCAAACTTACTACAACTAACTGATTAAGCAGCTATTTGAAATCATTCAGATGATCGTTGACTGAAGTTCCTTTCCTTATCTTGCGCGAGATAAATTTCTTTCTCAAAAAGAGACAAGTCGAGACATCAGTTGTTTCTTATAAACTAGTCACAATGCCCCATGCTTCTTTGGAAGTGAACCAGTTAGCTACATGAGCTATTTGTGAATCTTTCAGATTCAAGGATACAATGGCTGTGGCTTTGCTATTTTCTGCTTCCCAAGTGGCCAACAATTTAGGTTTGGCTAGTTTGGCTATCAAACGGTTAACATATCCCCATAATTTTTTTCGATCAGTATCATCCCCTTTTTTATTTTCACATGTGAAAATCATCTCCATTAAACTTGTTAATCAATCGGATCTATGAGGTTGAACCTTTCATGAGGAAAGAATGATCCAAAGAAGAGCAACAATCGTAAGTCAGATAGATAATTCGAATATGCTCTAATACCACTCTTGTTGGGGATCTAATGTGATGTAGCTCGAAAGAGCCGAATTGTCTCCCCAATTTTTTAAAAAAAACAATGAAACTATACGGATTGAAATGAACTATCAAGATTCAAACAATTGCTTAGATCATTCATTTAACTTAGTAGAATATCTAGGTAGGTGTCAAAGACAGCCATAAAGAGTGCGAATAGTTAGACATCTATGACAACTATGCAAACTTTGACATATATTCTATGTTTAATCAATGGAATGATAACATCAGACAATAAGAGAGAGAGAGCATTTGATAATGACTAGAGCATCTGAAGACAACTAAGAATCTATAAATTAAGCTTGTTGTAGTACAATGAGCAGCATAAATAAAAATTCTGTGCTTGAAAATGGTTCACATTAGGAATAAAAGTTTACAAGAAGAGTCTAGAATATGTGATAGGCGTGACAATGAGCAATTATTGTATACAATGGCATGTTCAAACGATGACATAGTCTGTTTTGAATTTGGTAGAGGAAGAGCTCCATTTTGAATGGTAACATTCGTAGTCGATTCTTTGACAATGCCGATAGTGGATAGTCGATATTGTCGACTGCCAATAGTGATGACAATGTTGGAGCCGATGCATTGCTCTACTTTTAATATCTATGTATCTCTACAAACTATTCAAATATGCATGTAAAAATGCAGACTGTCTCGAATAACAGTTCATTTCTGTAGACTGTTATAGAGAGTGAGTATTTACAGTGTACAAGAGTACTCAAGAGATGTAATTAGTTGAGTAGGAGTAAGATAAAACTCCAAAAATCTTAACATACCACAAGATGTGCTTTGGCTACCTTCCAATGTGTTTCAGTAGGTGTTGTCATAAACTGACTCACAATACCAACAACATAGCATATAATTTGCCTAGTCGTGGTAAGGTAAATCAAGCTTCCTACCAACTATTTATACAATGTAGCATCAAATGGTTGGTTGTGACTCATCAAGCTTGGAAAGCTTTTAACTTTGTTCATTGGGTGTGTTCAGTTGCTTACAATCTTGCAGTCTGAATCTGTGCAACAATTCCTTGACATATTTGACTTGAGTTAAGTCCCATCTCATGTCCTTTTTGCCACACTTCCACTTCGAGACAATAGTTCATTAGATTGAGATTCGTCATTTCGAATTGATTTATAAGATCAGTCATGATCACGTCTATCACGTCTTGATTATTTCAAGTGATAATCAAGTTTTCAACATAGAGTGCAACCAAAGCAATCACACCATCAAAGCACAAACATAAAGACTAGGGTCAGAGTGTGTTCTCACGATATCCTTAGAAGGAAAATAGGTATCAATCCTACTATACCACACACGTGGCACTTGTTTTAGGTGATAAATTGCTTTATTCGAATGAAAAACTTTATGTTCCTATCATTTCTTAACAAACCCATTAGATTGATTCATGAACACTTCCTCCTCCAAATTGCCATTCAAAAAAGTAGATTTTACATCCATCTAATGTAAAGGCCAACGAAAATGAGAAGCTAAAGCGATGAGCAAATCATAAGGTATTTCATTTATATACTTGTACAAAGTTCTCTTTATAATTAATGCCCTTACTTTGTGTGTAGCCTGTGATCACCAACCTCGCTTTGTGTTTTGCTATGCTCCCATCTGCATGGTACTCTCTCTCTCTCTCTCTCTCTCTCTCTCTCTCTCTCTCTCTCGTTTATCCCTTTTCTCAAAACCAAAAATGAAATCCAGAAACTAACTCTCCCTTTCTCTCTTCACACAAAATATCTCTCTAAAAAACATTACCTTTATATCTCTCTCTCACAAATTTTTTTCACACAATCTCTCTTTTTTCTATTCGTTCACATCTCATATATTTTCTTATACACACACACACACACACACACAACCTCCTTCTCTCTCTCTTTCAACCTCTATCTCTTTTCCTAAAACATCAAATCAAAACCAAAAAATCAATATCCATTCATTCACATTTCATTCCCTTTTTTATACACACATTAATCTCTCTCTCTCTCTCTCTCTCTCTCTCTCTCTCTCTCTCTCTCTCTCTCTCTCTCTCTCTCTCTCTCTCTCTCTCTCTCTCTCTCTCTCTCTCTCTCTCTCTCTCTTTTCAAAAAATAATTACAACCAAAAATCAAAATCAACTCATTTATATTCATCACTTTATACACGCATTAATTCATTTTCTTATACAAATTTTTTTCTCACATCTTGAGTTTGCAACTCAGTAGCCAACTTCTGATCTTCCAATTGTAAAGTAACTTATGTACATCCTTTCACATGTGGGAATAGGCTCCACACATGTGAGATCCTATCATGATCAAATATCTCAAGATTAACCAAGTACATCAAGTGGGAAGTGACATTTTTAACAGTGAAGGTGAAGGGAGAAACAGGGCTGGAACGCAGAGAGGGGGATCTTGGATGTGATCTAGCTCCAATTGGAAGCATCGATCTTGAGAAAAATTAATAATTGCACAAAGGCCAACAATAAAACGGAACAGAGGACTCCCCATCACAGCCAAAGTCGTTAACTTAGACGAATCTCGTAAGGACAAAACCAAAAAATAATTTTGTTGATCTCCAATGAGGAATATAGGCTTCTTCCTCTGGAATTTCTGAGCGGCCTGTGTCTCTTCTTCAACAACAACAATGACCTGATCAAGGGCAGCTTGAAGTTTCTACACCTACTGCTTTGCTTGCTTCACTTGGAGTTCCATGGCAGCCTGCTTGGACAAAAATGTTTCTTACTCTCTGGATGTCGTCGTCTTCTCTTTGGAGACATTGTGCTCCAAGCGATAGATTAGATCCTTTAGAGACCTCTCATTGGTTTTGAACGTCTCTCTTTCCAGTTCCAACTCTCTTGATTTCAGCACAAGGTACTGGAGATCAGATTGGTGGGTTTGCCAAGCTTTCTTTTCCACTCGGCTTTGAGATTTTGCACGAGCTAGTCTTGCTGTTGAGCCACTAGATTAGCTTTATGGAACTAGTCTTGAAGGGCTTGGGCTCTCTTCTTTTACTTTATCTCTCTCTCTCTCTCTCTCTCTCTCTCTCTCTCTCTCTCTCTCTCTCTCTCTCTCTCTCTCTCTCTCTCTCTCTCTCTCTCTCTCTCTCTCTCTCTCTCTCTCTCTCTCTCTCTCTCTCTCTCTCTCTCTCTCTCTCTCTCTCTCTCTCTCTGCAGCTGCGTAGCATGATTAGTCAAAGCCTTCAGCATTTGCCCTGCCACTAATTGGTCACGAGACTGCTCGATAGATCGTTCATTGAGTAGCTGGTGGAGTTGTTGTTGGAGGCCTATAAGGGCTTTCTAGCAACCCAGCACCTGACTGTCCCAGCTGGCCGAAAGTGGCATGGTTGTGATGGGTGGAGGGAGTGGTGCGGACAAAGAAATGGTGGTGGCGATGGTGGTGATGAAAAGGGTGGTGATGGTGGTGATGGTTGGTACGATGGTTGGGCAAATTGGGGAGGATGTGAGTGGAAGGGTAACAGTGATGGAGAGGGACATGGCAATGGCCAGAGTCATGATAGGGAAAGAAGTAGAGGTCACAACTATCGATCCAATTTGCAAAATGACAGATGGTCGGATGGGACTAGGGGTAGTGGATTTGATGTGGATGATTGGGGAGGTGTGGCCAGACCAATTTCTGGCACACAAATTTGATCCTATTCATCCGATTGTGACTCATATGAACCAATGATTGAGATCTAGTCATGATTTGGTGGTCAAGATTGAGTGTGCCTAAACCAACGACCAAGATAATTCTAAAGGGGCTTGAAGTGCCTTGAAAGGAAGAACAACCATCAACTTCATAAAAATCATCATTTTGAAAGGGACCGAAGGTCCAAAATTGCTTGATAGGTGAAGTTTCTTGAGTGTCAAGACTATATTCTTCATGGCAAAATGCCCTCCAACATCTTTCTCATGAACAGATTTCATAACCAATTGTGTCTAGTGTTTTTTCGAACATCTTCTTAGGTCATTACCCATTTTGTATAATATACCTGAAATAATTGTATAAGGTGCAACTTGGTATTGGAATACATTTTTTCTCTTCTCAAGTCATTCCTGATGGATATTCGAAGATATTTTATGATATCAACATACCAAGAATCATATGTATTTTACTTTTTCATCTAGAAGTGTATCTGAGATCGAATATTTAGATTCTGTGGTTTTGAGGCTTGATAAGTAATATGCATTCGTATGATTCTTACCAGATCAAACTTATATGCATTCGTATGATGCTTACCAGATCGAATTTCAACAATTTAATCGAATTCCAATAAAAGTAGAATCCATTGTGCTATCCTTATTGATAAGTTTGCTTATTAACCAAGTGTTTGATTGCATAGTGGTCCACATAAAATGTGAATGCATAGGTGATAAGGTAATGATGAAATTTTTCAATTAAATAAATAGAACTACCCATCCTCCACCAAGTAGACAACACACTTTTCTTATATACTAATGATTTAATACGAAAATCATAGGTTAGGATTGCATGCTTATTGTTAGCAAACATCCTTTTAGCATTAAGTATGCTAAATCCTAAATCCATATGATGATAGCATTCCTACACAAGCATTCAACTTGTAAAAAGTATCATAAAACAAGTACTTCCCTATCTCATAAACCATCTAAGAACCATTTATCAACAAACGCTAATATTATGTGTGCATAAATATCACCTTCATTTCTAGCATAGCTTTTGATTCAAGTTAACTTTTTTAAACAATATGTGTGAAATCCTCATGGATTCATCCATTAAATCATACGAAAATAGAAAACGAAAAGGCGGCTCACTTTCGAGCTTTTGCATTTTGCGAGTAAGTCACCTGCGAGTTTTGGTTTCGACAAGCTACTAAAAAAAAAGAAGGCATGTGGTGTGCTATGTTTTCTAGAGAGAGAGAGAGAGCATCCGAGTGTGAGAGAGAGAGAGAGATCGCTCTCTAGAGAGAGAAAGCGGTCCAGCCATCCTGCTTGTATTCATTAATCTGATCTGATGAGCCAATTACCATTTGTGGAAATTCAAGATGAAAACTATACTAATGGCAAAAGAATTGTATGACGTTGTTACAGGTGCAGAAGGGAAACCCGAAGCGGACGATGCAGCAATTGCCAGATGGAAGCTGAAGGATGGAAAAGCTTTCACATTGATCATCCTCAATATCATAGATACCTAGATCGGCCATGTATCCGAGGCTCAGACATTGAAAGAAGCACACTATACGAAGTGTAAGATATAGCTTCCAAGCTACATCTCAGGAAGAAATTCTACTCCCTCAAGATGACAAATGGTGATTCTCTGCAGAATCACATTAATCAATTCAAGAACCTGCTAAGACAAATGGCCGTTGTCGGATCTGTCATAGACGATCAAGACGTAGTGATGCAACTACTTACAAGCTTGCCAAGTTCTTACGACAACTGGGTGATGATCATCACGACTCATCTAGAATTGGCTCTTTTGAGAGTCATTACTATGTTGTCGCAGAAAGACACGCGAAGGAACGAAGCCTCGAGTTCTTCAGCTGTTTCTCATGCCTTGTACACCAACAAGAGCACGACAAAGCAAAAGAAGAAGAAAGGCCCAAAGCAATCAAAGCCAGACCATAAACTAGCTCAGCACAAGGAACAGTCGAATCCGCAGACAAAGAAGGAGCTGTCCTGTAGATACTGCAAACGAAACAACCACGAAATACAAGACTGCCGAATACTTCAAGCGAAGAAAACAACAAAGGGCAGTCAAATCAAGTGGCAAATGCAGCTGCAGAAGCTCCACAGCCTATTCAAGAAACAGATCATGATGCCTTCATGACCAATCATCAAGGAGCATCTGGCGACAATTCTTGGTTCATGGATTTTAGAGCCACTCAGCACATGACTAGTCTCATTGGCTGTTTCGAGTCCTATACACCTTACAGTACTCAAAAATTCGTTCACCTTGGCGACAATAGCACACAAGCTATTAAAGGTAAAGGCACTGTAAGTTTATGCTTTGCAAATGATCAGTCTAAGCTACTGTCCTATATGTACCAAAGTTATCTACGAATCTGCTCTCTGTAAGCAGAATCACAGATCTAGGACATAGAGTAGAGTTCAAATGTGATCAGTGTAAAGTAGTTGATAGGACAGGCAAGATCCTAGCACTCGAAAAGAGACATGGATACTTGTATAAGTTGAGTCATTGTTTTTTGCCTCTAGTCAGGCTCTCAGTACTTCAATTCATTCAAATAAAGGTTTACTTTGGCATTATAGACTTGGTCATTTGAATCATGCTACTGTACAACGAATGTCTAGACAATCTATTGTTCTTGATCTCGACTATCCTCGCGAAAAGGTCGAGTTACCTGTCTGTCAAGATTGTTTAGTTGGTAAACAGACTAGGAAACCATTTAAGTCAAGCCATCAACATGTTGCTAGAGGATTGCTAGATGTTGTACATTCAGATATTTGTGGCCCGATGAAAAATCCTTCGCTGAAGGACGCCAAGTATTTTATAACATTTATTGACGAATTCTCCAGAAGGACTATGGTGTACTTCATAAAGAAGAAATCAGAAGCCTTTAACTACTTCAGAATCTTCAAGGAGCGTGCAGAAAAGGAGACTGGAAGGACGATCAAGGCCCTAAGGTCAGACAACGGTGGAGAATATATCTCTGTCAAGTTTAAGGAGTACTGCCAAAGCCAAGATATTGAGCAGCAATTCATCACTCCTTACAGTCCTCAGTCTAATGGCTTAGTTGAGAGGAAGAACCATACTCTGATCAAATCTGCTAAATGTATCTATCGCATGCATCGTTGCCCAAGAGATTCTGGGCTGAAGCTGTCTCCACTACAACTTAAGTCCAGAATAGATGTTCGACCAAGGCCCTCTCAAACAAGACACCCCACGAGGTGTGGATAGGCCCTAAGACTTCTTTGAAGAACCTAAGAGTGTTTGGGTGCATTGCCTATGCGCAGATCGCAAAGGACACAAGGAAGAAATTGGATTTCCAAGGTCTCAAGACCATCTTGATTGGATATACTTCATCTGATAACACTTACAAGCTGTACGATCCTGATACCCAGCAAATCTTGTATAGCCGGGATACAATCTTTATTGAGGATCAGTTCGTCGACCTCAAAGGTAAGGATATTGCTCAAGAAGGACCTTCATCACCTGCCGTTGACACGAAAGTCCGAGCTTCTAGCTCAGACATATGTATTGTCGACCCACTTTGAGACAACAAATCAGACGAAGATGTTGCTGCTATCCAGCAACAAGTCCCAGGAGCGGTTCATCAGTCGAATCCTCCCAAAAGATCAAGCCGAGTGCACACACAGCCCACAAGGTATACTCCTGAGTCTGCCTATCTCTTAGACATGGTCATTAGTCGAAGCTCCTATTGGCTACAATATCATTGATTGCAAATAGATCTTTAAGATCAAATATAATGCCAACAGAGCAATTGATTGAAGGAAGGCTAGACTGGTAGCATGAGGATTCACCTAGATCTTGAATGTCGACTACAATGAGACTTTTAGTCCAGTCGTCAAACGTCGATCCGAATGCTCTTGTCTTATGCTGCAGCTGCCGACCTCGAAGTACATCAACTTGATGTACATACAGCCTATCTGAATGGAGTTATACAAGAAGATATCTACATGATCCAGTTCGAAGGATACGCTTTGGAAGGCACGAAGAATCGTGTCTGTAAACTCCACAAAGCACTATACGGCTTGAAACTGTCTACCAAGGCTTGGTCTCAGAGGGTCAACACATTCCTCATTGAACAAGGATTCAAAGTAAGCACTGCCGATTGCAACATTTATTCGAAGTCAGTGCAACAATCCTTCATTATCATCACCTTGTATGTGGATGATACGTTGCTCTTCAGCAACGATACCAATATGGTTAAGGATTCGAAATAGATGTTGTTCTCAGAATTCGACATGACTGATTTGGGCGAAGCTCACTTCTGTCTCGGAATTCAAATCCATAGAGACAGAGCAAATCGACTGATTTACATCACTCAACAAAGGTATCTTCATAATGTTCTTAACAAATACAATTTGATGAATTGTAAATTAGCTCACTCACCAATGGATCCAGACCTACATTTGTCAAAGGACCAATGTCCCCAGACCAAGCAGGAATAGGAGCAAATGAGAGAGTATCCGTATCGATCGATGTTTAGAAAGGGAAAGCAACATTATCTAGCCGATCACGTTTCGCGAATTGAATCCGTACCAGTTAATACTGAAGTGGATGATGAACTGCTAGATGCTGCGTTGTTCTATGTTGAAGCAGTACTTGAGTCGCGGCAGATATTGTTGAGTACCTGATGCTAGGACAACCAAATGACTCCTTGACAAAAGTACAGAAAAGACAATTGATTCATAAGGCTCAACCTCATCAATTAATTGCAGGACAATTGTACCGTCGTGGATCAGATAATATTTTACAAAGATGTGTTTTACCACATGAAGTACTAGATTTAATCATGTTTTCACATGATGGCATGGGTGGAGGACACTTCTCTACATATATTACTGTTCGCAAACTTTTGCAATCCGGTTGTTGGTGGCCTACGCTTCATAAGGACACAGAAAATTTTATTTAGACATGTGATGTCTGTCAGCGAGCACGACGACCTACTCGACAGAATTATGGCCCCTTACATCCGGTTTTATTGCAAGCACCATTTGAAAAATGGGGACTGGATTATGTTGGTCCTATTCATCCTGCTGCGCAAGGATCTCAGGTCCGATACATTATCGTCGCAACTGATTATATGACCAAGTGGATTGAAGCCAAAGCTGTCAAAGTGGCTGATGCGAAATCTACGGCCAAGTTTCTATATAAAAACATTATAATCAGATTTGGATGTCCGATCAAAATTGTCAGTGACCGGGGTACACACTTTGTTAATCAAACAATAAAGTGTTTACTGGAAGAATTTTTCGTTATACACAGATTTAGTACTCCCTATTATCCCAGAGGGAATGGCCAAGATGTATCTTCCAATAAGATTCTCTGCACCATTTTGACAAAGACAGTTGAAACAAGTCGGTCCAATTGGGAACGTAAACTGTATGCAGCATTATGGGCATTCAGAACCGCTTACAAAAATGGTACAAATCAAATACCTTTTCAACTGGTTTATGGTCAAGATGCTGTTATGCGAATTGAATTTTTAATCCCATCTTTACGCATAGCAGCAACGGAACGATTAAATGATGATATGTCTTTACAACTCCTTCATGAAGCGTTGCACAAATTATGTGAAACCCGATTGATGGCAGTTCATGCCTTAGCAGCAGAGAAAGCCCGCCGCAAGGCATGGCACGATCGTCGATTGCACAAAAAAGATCTGAAAGCAGGAGATCTTGCATTGATGTACAAAACCAAGCTGATCAAGGGTAAGTTGAAGTTTACCGGGGAAGGCCCGTATAAAGTAAAGGAAATTATGAACTATGGCGCAGTAATTCTTGAGCACTTGGATGGAAAACGATTTGATACTCCGGTAAATGGCAGCCGATTACGCAAGTTTTGGCAGCTTGCTCCGCCAGTTCAGCAAGCTGATCTCAATATATTTTTTAATTTTATTTGTTTTTCAATTTTTTGTTTTCAGTATTTAATTTGCTGACTTTTTTTGGAAAAAGACAGTTAGAAATATATATATATATATATATATATATATATATATATATATATATATATATATATATATATATATATATATATATATATATATCAGCATAAGGGAAAGGAAGCACAATATTTTTTTTTTATGGAAAATGACTTAGAAAATTACTGATTGGGGCAGATTTGGCCAATACAGTATCAGAAACCTTCGCTGAGCTCTCAAACTGTACATCTACCCTTGATTTATCTAAATTGAGGTGGGCGAAGGTTCCTGACACATGCGAATGTTCAGTGATATTCCATTTTGGGAACCTTTGTCGAGCATCATAACCTCATTATGAACCTTCGTCGACCTACTAGATGATCTTAAAATGTCAAAATTAGGTTGTCCATAGGTTCAGATTGTGAAAAAATACATTTATGACAGTACCTGGATGAAGGACCCTCCTGGGCGAAGGTTCATCCTTCGCCAGCCCTGAAAAACGTTCGCGTGATAGGTTCAGATCCCTAGAAACCTTCGCCGAGATTTTTATAGCCTATTTTTATAGTACTGCACATGCCTGCAAATTTTTGTTCAGAACTTATCAGCCAAACTACTATTTAGTGTAATGGACCTACTGGGTTCTAAATAAGACCTCCGAGATCGAGGCCGACAAAGAGTTGGACAAAATACCTGCACTGGGAGAGCAGCCGGCATGGAGAATCACGGTTTTTGAGAAAACTCCGGAATCAATTAGGAGTTACGTCGCTAGCCCTCGCTAGTTACGGTAGATCCGTATTACGTGCCAATGCCGCGAAGAAATAGATGAAAAGATTTGGGGTTGGCTATGGACAAAATCACCATCCATATGCCTAATTGGCCAATCATCCATCAGCCTTATAGCTGGACCATTTCAGTGGACTTCCACCGTGCTTTACAAGTATATCAGAGAGAGTATGTCCACTCTCCGGATCCAACGGTTCGACAATCGACAATGTTTGCTAAAGATCTAACTCTGTTGGCGTCAGTGGCAACCAAATGGGACGATTGTCTTCCTCCCCTGGCATTCGATCCAAATAAGCCGATGACCTCAGAGCAAATCAAAGATCAGCTACCGATTGCTCGTCTCTATTTTCGTGCGGCTATGATGGGAGGCTCTTGGGAATCCCGCTTCACCTCATGGACAACTTCCAAATGGATTGCCGAAGCCCACCGTTGTTTCCTGCCACACAATTTGGATTTCAATACTACATGTCTCGACTTTATGGAGAAGGTGCAATATCATTTAATTAAGATTCGGCGCGAAGCCAATAAAAGTCCCCAATAATTGCATATTGCAAGTGTCGTGTAACCACCACCAGTTTTGGTGCGGGATACTGTTGGAGGGTTTGCGGATCCCAAGGCAACCCCAACTCTAGTTAATAAGTGAGAGGGATTTGGCGCCCTGCGTGTGTAAGTCCAACCCGATGATCACATAGTTATTTGATTGATTAGTTAAACGTTAATAAAAGGACTTTAGGCCTTTTTGCGGGACTTTTAGTGTCGCAGGGCCTAAATGTCAAGTTAGTGAATAAAGTTGGGTTTCCCTCCAATTTTGATGGTTCCCACACTTTTTTAAATTTGAATAAAAAGAGAGGCAAGACTGGACCAATAGGATTTAGAGGCCAGGGTCCTCCTCTCTACTATAAAAAAGGACCAACTCGAGTTGCTCCTCATGTTCATTTCCTCATTTCAATAAAGCAGATTGGTTCTCTTTAGAAATGGATTGATGAATGTCCTTGCTCTTCCTCTCTTTTCCTCCATTTCTCATGCTTCCTTTGTATTTGCTAATTGTTGGATTTGATCATTATTGGGATTGTTATTTCTTATGCTTTTTGTGAGAGAGAAAAGGAGAGAGAGAAGAGTAAGTTTCTATCATTGTTGTGGATTTAGGGTTAATGGAAGTAGGGTTAATGGATGTAGTGTTAATGGATGTTAGTGTTAGATCCTCCATTCATGTTGAAATCTGAACTATACTATCGCTCTCATGGGAACGAACCTACGCGTGACAACTAACTTCGTCTCTTTGATGCTAGATTGACTAGATCTTGGATTCAGGTTAGGCAAGGAAAGAAACCGACTACACGATCGAAGACGCCAATGCGGAAGCGGAGCAACATCGTCCAATATGAGTTGTAGTGGGTCTTGCAACACATTAGGGGTGGGATGATGTTGGTTGATTCTGACGAATCCCCAAGATACTCGGATAGAGCTACCCAAGAGCACCTCTCACCTTAGACCGAGGAGGTCTCTGAGAAGACGCCGGACGAACGAAGACTGAGAGCTGAGTATGAGAGTCAAGAAATACTAGTGGTAATGACAAGCAAGAACTGTGTAAGCCTCATGGTGAATCTTGGAAGATGGAATGACCATGTAGGAACTAGTATTTCTAGGCAAACGTAAAAAATGCAAGTAGATCCCTCTTAAAGAGAGTAGAGTGAGCCACCTTTTGATGGTGACCTCTAGTGGAGAGCATTATTCCACTTGTAATGTGTGAAATGTGAAAATTTCACTAGGATGCCACCTAAGGAGCTCTCTTGCTTATTTAAGAGACTCCCTCTTTGTGAAGAGGAGCTTGTTGCATTGTATCTACTCCATGCTTAATAAGAAGATTTTCCATGAGTTTGATGCTACACTAAGCTCCTTGATCATGGACTTAGAGTGGATTAGTTTTCTTGCTTTCCTAGTTGTGGATTAGTTTTCATGTCTTGTTGTGAATTAATGTAGGAATCAGCATTCAAGTAAACTAAATAGGCTAGAAATGTGGCATAAATCTTGCATATCCTCCAACATTCTAGTTCTTGACGTTCTTGGGATGTCCAAGAATCAAAAGACTGGTTGGTTTTTTGATTCTTGGACTTCCAAAATGCTGTAGATTTGTTCTTGTTTCTTGTTTTGTCAATTTATGCAAGTATAGTAGTGCTTAGGATCTAATTTCAGTTCATTTTGCAGCAAAGTAGAAGTAGGAATCCATCGTTGTTCAACTAAGCAGTAACATAGATTATTTGTTGAACGCATTGGCTTGCATTTTGGTTGATTATGCATGTGCATTCAGTTCAAGAGAGACTCATCCGGATGTCCTCTGACAGGTAGGACATTGCTACAATGATTACCAGCCCCTTCTGCCTAACCTGGGCCTTAAAACAAGCAAGATAATGATCATGAAAGGTCCGCAGTCTCTACTGATAGGAAGAACACAAGTGTAAGGCTGGAACAAGAAAAGAAGTAAAAAAATAGAGAACCCTGTAGACAGACAGATAATCTGTCAACAACCAAAAAACTGACAAGTGGTAAATCTGGATTAATGAGCACTTTCGGAAAGAGAACCGACAAATCAATGTGAATGGCAATAGGAAAAGACTAGAAAAGAAAAAAATCATCAACAGTTGATTAGAAAAAGACTATAGAAAATCAAATCATTATTGTAAAAAAAAAAGCTTGAATGGGCAACCCCTTTAGACATCTTATCACCCCTTGCCAATCCATAGAGGATAACATTAAAAAGAAAATGTTGAAGTGTACCTGCAAAGGGGGCATTGACTTCTTGTGGGTGACGACCTGCCTTTAAGACATAATTAACAAAGGGCAGTGCCTTCATCACCTCTCCTTAAAACATTACAAAGCCATGAGGAAGGAGCACCCAAGTCAATCTAAGGCACATGGGCAATACAACAAAGATGAACAACCATAAAAGTGAGGTACATGGGTCATGGGAGAAAACAACAGAAAACAATAAATAGGGGGAGGGTGAGGCAAAGACAAAAAAAGAGGATCTATAAGAAGCCTTTTTATGGAATGACAATTGTTGTGAAGTGTGTGGGAGTTTGCCTTTCTTATGAGAAGAGTCTTCTTTGATGAACCATATTTTTTTAAAAGAAGCAACGATGTGGTTCAGGTAATGAGAGCTAGTCATTCAATGTGCTAGAGAGTTGCAACATAGTCGTTGCCTTTTAGGATTCTTGAAGGAGAAAGCAGTGCTTTCACATTGCTTTTTTGAACTACATGTTATCATGCCTAACACCATTGAGTTCTTGAATTAATGTTATAGACATTGCTTGAGTCATGCCACTACTAGTGGAGAAATGTTGAGCTATTCGTTGGTTGGTTTGGGATTGAGCCACACACTCAATGAACATCAACATTGCTATAAAAGATATAGATGATATGATGATCAATGATCAAAGGGTTAACAAAGCAATGAATTTGGTGCCCTGTTTTGTCTTGTAGATATATCAAGATTTAAACAACCTATTAGTTCAGTGAATAGATAAATAAATAAATTCGGTAGATTTCCTAGTTTGCTATTTAGAATCAATTGAGATGTCATAGACTGCCATGGTGAATCTCATAAGTTGCTTAAATTGATTCAATCAGTAGCAATGTCAAATGAGCAACTACAAAACTATAGATAGAGATAGAACAATAAAAGATTGAGTTAGCTGCTAAATCTCGAACTTGTTCTTAGAGATAATGGAGATGGAGAGAGAGAGAGAGAGAGAGAGAGAGAGAGAGAGAGAGAGAGAGAGAGAGAGAGAGAGAGAGAGAGAGAGAGAGAGAGAGAGAGAGAGAGAGAGAGAGAGAGAGAGAGTAGTACAACCACATTCATATATTTATTCAGATGTTTAAGATACACGTTGTAGTATTATGTTGATATAAGTGTAATGTGGGCTTCAGATCAGTAAAAAAACTAATAAGTTAATATTGAGAGCCCAAGACATTTGCACTAGCACTTTGCTATGCTTATACTAGTCTAATGAACTGATTGCATAGTTCATACCTTCTCTAGCTCTTATTTGGCTATGCTCTACTCCTTATATAGGAAGAGCATCTCAATTACTTGTTACTAAATGTGGTAGATACATTGACTCAGATTTATTGACTTTGTAGAGTGGTAGATTTGTTACATAGTCTGATGTTTAATATTAGTGTAAGGACAGCCTTGGGTGATTGTCACGATCTTGTAACATGTCCTTCTGTGCTTTTGCGGTCATTCTCTGAGTAGAAATCTCATTCATTTCTATAGGTGCTATCGCAATCAAGGTTGGAATGGAAGTTTGATTTTCAGGGTCAAAATTAAATACAACCTAAACATAAGGTCCAAAATAATTGCTAGATTGAAATAGAAAGTGGATTACAATAATTGCTAGATCGACATAGGCATAGGGTTGAAATAGTTGAAAATTTCGACCCCAAGGATCAAAATAGACGTTAACCTGATTCAACCCATCAATCTAAGCCAAGTTCAAAATGGAATTTAATCTATTTCGACCTAGTGACCTAGGCTAAGATTGTAATAGACTTTGATTCTCAGGGTCTAATAGATGCGGCCCAAATTGCATAAAATGCCTTGTAATTCTGCAGACTGTTTTGATTCATTTGTAATTCTACAATCTATTTCGATTCCTTTGTAATTATGTAGACTGTTATAAACAAAATGCATCTACATACTTGACATGTCCTCATTAAGCCCCATTGCCGCTCCAACAACTACCTCTTGAGAAAAGTTCAAGATCTAAAAGTAATAAGAGAGCACTTGTTCCAAAACATTTTAGAAGACCATTCTTGATACACAATCATTGGCAATAAGCCAAGAAAGGAGCCCCTGCTCCATCATTGCTCTAGTGCCTATATTTTGAGCTTGTAATCAAAAAGCCTACGGGCAATTGCTCCATTGCTACATAGGTAGCTACCTTATGAGCAAATGATGTTGTCAAAAGACATAAGATCAAAGAGGTAAGTTGTGAAGTATTGTCCCACTTTAGGGGTCCATCTTCATAGCTTGTCTTAGTGTCCTATCATCGATTGGTATTAGTTGTCTCATTTTACATGCTATAGGTTTTGCTCCCAAATCCCCCTTTCATAGTTTTTCTTCATTATATCCATCTCTATGGTCTTCTACATCAAAGCTACATCTCATCTAGCATAGGCATTTTTGGCACTCTTTTAGTGCATCCACATGGGGGGGGCATTCCTTCAAAGGTTTTTCAAATATCAAATACATCATTCTTGTCAAAGGAGAGAGTTGCGGGCATGTAGTTAGTTTCACACCTATAGACATGCTCATGGGTACTCTACCATTGATGAGGCTTCACTTAATCTTTTAGATTATTAAACTTAGTCCATAATGATTTCATTTGGTCAGTAGGTAAGGGCACCTTTGCATGTGGCCCATTCACTGGTGAAAAGTGTCATCACAAGTGAAAGATGATTGGTTGCTCAAGTGACCCGTTGGTTGCTAGGGTGAACGGGTCACGCACTTCACCGTAAGGGCACCTTTCCATGTGGCACATTCACTGGTGGAAAGTGTCATCACAAGTGAAAGATGGTTGGTTGCTCGAGTGACCCGTTGGTTGCCAAGGTGAAATAGTCACACTTCCCCGGTGAACGGGTGACCAGTTCTAATCGACATCCAAAATCTAACAATGGCCAAGGAACATTTTCTTCATGGAAATTTTAAAATCCATCAATGCATAATTGCCACGGGTTCATGGCAGCTTGATATTAAATTTAATATATTGTCCTAGTACATTGCATTTACAATCACCATTTCCACTGAAATTACAATGGCAATGCTTCAGATATTTCCTGCAAAAGAAGAGAATGCGAAAATCGAGTAGGTATATTGATTCATATAATATGGCATGTATGTAACAGGCTTTAATGAACTTGTTGACATGGTGAGCTCAGAATCATTTCAAAACCACAAAAAAGAACTATGGTCTTTCTGTAGATAGCAGCAGAAAGCTTAGCAGCTAAGCATTAGTACAAATGCAAAGAAAGACATGGGAATATGTAACACTGATAACTACTTCATAGCAAAATCTGAACAAAATTGTGTGCAACTCAATTTGTCTCAACCATGAAGCTTGTAACAACGAGATGCTTGCCTTGCGCAGGCCACATTGTTCAAGAGTAGATCAGCAGCAGTATACACTGGGATTTTATTTTCATTACGAATAGACTCTCTGAAAGCATGGCGTCATACACTGTGTGAAAGCATGGCTTATTGATCCTTCAGTGTTTCGGAACTTTAAGCTATAGGTGTCAGCAAAATCAGGACAGGGATAACTGGCTTGTGGCAGCCATTCTTTTCTCAGATCGGCAGCAGTGATGTAAAATTTCCAAGCAAAAAAACTCTGATCATCATCGTCCACAAGCTTACGAACATCACAAGATACCGTCACGGATTTTTTAATATCTGCATTGCTCCAGGAGACTGATGCTATGCAAGAGAAGGCTGCTGCAGTGAGCGGAGGCTGGTCATTTGCACAGACTAGCTTCACCTCCCCTGCCAGCCTCTCGGACGCACTGGACGATCCATCAGAGAATGTTGTAGCAAGCCAGGAGCATTCCCCTTGCCCCATCATCATCCTATATGCCGTGTTTATCCACCTCACACGGCTCATACCATCCGCCACCACTGCAGGCAATGGTGACTGCTCTAATTGATCCTTTACGAGGCGTAGTTTCCGGACCGTTGACGTTGGAACAAAAGCAGCACGGACTTCCGTGACGCATTCTAGGCTTATGGTGGATGTAAAGGCCTCCATTGGCGGAGAAACAAATGATGCCACGGATTTGGAGCTTGGGGTGGCATTCAATCCATTCACAAAGCACGCGGGCACATTCGGGAGTCCAGAAAATGGCCGCTGCTCAATCAGATCTCCCCGGTGACATACCAGCCTCTTCAGGAATCCGAAGAGGGTTCCTTTGCACTCGGATGCTCCTGGAGATGGCTGGAATGTGTACTTGGCGAGGCTGATTGGCAAACCGAGAACATCTATGTAAAAGTGAGCAGACTGATTCTTCTTGTGGCTCAGCCTCTCTGCCACAGCTTTCTTGAAAGCTGTGTTCGACCACAGCACCTGATTGGCCTCGCCCATCAACGTCGCTGCATCCTCAGTAGCCATGTACATCCGATCCAAACTGGCAGTATCAATTTTATATTCTAATTCATTCGTAGCTATCATGGCTGGCGGGTTGGCATCGTCTGCGCCACCATAGCTTTCACGAGCAGCGCACAATCGGAGCTGGGTCAGGTGGGGGGCGTCAGCTTCACGATTCTCTCCGTCTTCGGCATTGCTGCTTGAGAGGGGCAATTCAGTGGATCGTAATGGCTCCTGTGGGAAAAGAGAGAGCGTTATCAGATCCTTTTTGCTGCTGGAAGATAATTCCTCTTCTTCGCTGCTGGCTTCCTTTTCTTCTTCTTCAGCAATTCCATGGCAGAACGCTGGGGCCACAAGAGCAGGGAAGCGACTGGAAAAGGAATCCCCCCCATAGCCCATGGATCCAGGTGATGTCACTGTGGCAGCTATGTCAGAATATATGATTGACCTTACGGTCGACGAAGCTCTCTCTGCAGCTCTTTCCATGAATGCTTCGTCCTTTCCAGCTATGGAGCAGGCTTTGCTTCCCATCCCCTCGGTGTCTATTGAACCCATTGCCTTCACAGCTCCAACTTTAATTGCTGTGAAAGGATTACTGCTAACTGATCCAATGTTATTTGATCCAGGAGATGGTCCCAGAGGTAAGCCTGGAGCGTGAGAATTATACCCTCGATAGGAAGCGTCGCTTGCACTACCACACCCACTCTTTGCTCCCATCCCAACCTGCTCCCAATCCTCTAATTTGGCCATCATTGCTGCTTGACCCAAATTGTAGTTTTTGTCAAATCTTCTTCGACTTCCACACAAATACTTGGCAGCTGATCTGGGCAGGAACCCAGATGTGGCAGACCTTTTTCTGGATCTCTGTTTCTTCAGTCCATTGACAAGCAGCTGGCCTCCTGCTGCTGCTGTCTTCTTACTGCCAATATCCCCAGTGATTGTTGAGCAATTAGACCCAAAATCTTCTTCCTGCTTCGACACCAGGGGCTTGGGAGCAATTGGCCTATATTTGGACAAAATCTCATCTGCTTTAGTGGGAAATATGACAGGCACAACTCTTTCAGCCCCTGGCTCCAAGCAATGCATCCTCTTTGTTTCCATCACAACACAAGCCACAGACTCCAGGGATGCTGCTAAATCAGAAAAGCACATCTCATGTATTCCAGTGGGAGCAGCACTCAATATATTACAATTTAGCCTTTTCCCTTCATCTCAGATTTGGGATCAAAAACAAAACTATCTAAGAATTGGGATGAATTTTGCTGATTTTTGTTTGGAAATTAATTGGTGGGTCATGAGTTTGCGAAGTGGTGGTCTTCTTGGTTGAGAGTGGACACGTGAAGAAAGTGAATGCCCAGGAGGAAGGCTCCAAATGGCGGCTGCTGCAGCACACGTGTCGGATTTCCATTGGCCACAAATTTCGTACCAAATTCACAAAATATCTTCACAACAGATTTATGGCGGCCAGCTTATCCACGTGTCACACAATTGCACTTTTACTAATTTATAAATACCACAAAATCTATTAAAATGAAACCCAGAAAAACTTAAAGCGGTTGAAAAGCATCCACGTGTCCCTGCACGTATCGCCTGTACACTGCAGTTTTGTGACGACCCCGTCTTTCACCCTTCAATGTCATTGTGAAGTGCAGTTCCACAGGACACGTGTCAAGCAAAGCGTCAACAGATTCCAATTTCCGACCAGAGGTGCGTGCAGGCTGACTCATGGACCCATGGCTGCTATTTTGAGAGAGGATGCCACGGGGCATATTTGGGGCCTCAGGAGCTTTGGATCTGGAGGCTGGTACTGGTAGGTCCTAAAATTCAGAGATTAAAGACTAAAAACCTGCATTTTTTAAAGGTTTTTCGATTTTTAAACACCATCACTTATAAATTATATGCTTATATAAAAAATCGCTCCAAGTTTTATATCGGTTTTCAAAATTATGCCTATTTCATTCCTATAAATTCTTCATTTTCTCAAGCAATGACCCGTGACTATGCTTGCCCAAAAGCTAGAATCCATGTGCAAAAAGCCTACTATATTTGAAATTCACCAAGAAATAACTTTTTTGCGAGTTTTTATACCCAGTAGGCTTGAGTCCCTTATAGCTAACACGCCTTTTAATATTTTAAATATAGATTTTTATTTTACAACTTTTCTCCTAAATAAAAGTTTTTGGCCTATGAATTTATGAACTTTAGGCTATAAAAATCTACTAAATTAGTAGTTTGAGGAACAACCTACTTCATTAAATTCACGTCCATGTGACATGGACCACAAGTCCATGACTTCTAAGTTCTCATGGCTCAAGATTCACGAGTCCTTATAAGTTACAACTTATGGCTCCACGTAAAGTGGAATGAGGGCATGACCAACTTCCAAGCCTCTAGGTGTTGGGGCTTGGCCCATATGTTTTAAGGGTTTATCCTATACGATACCACATATGAACTTAATCAAGGCTTTGATGATAATAGTGTCTACAGCCCCTATCTTATACATAGTGGACCCTAGTAGACCTTTCCTGGTGGAAACAGATGCTAGTGACTATGAGGTGGGTGCAGTCCTTTACCAGTATGGTAGACCTGTGGCTTTCGAAAGCAAGAAGTTGGACCCAGCTCAAAGTAGGTATTCTACTTATGAGAAGGAACTTTTTGATGTCATCCATGTGTTAAAGATTTGGAGATATTATTTGTACGGATCTAAATTCATGGTTACGATGGATCACGAGTCTCTTAAGTATATCTGTAATGCCTCGGACCTTAGGGGTCGTAAGGTCCGTTGGTCGGAACTCATCAGGAATTTGAATTCGACATTAAGTACACGGTGCGTCGTCACTGGTATGGGGTGTGCGAAAACCTTCAAGGCAGTCGGAGACCTTAGGGAGTTGTAACAGGTATATAATAAATAGTAAGACCCTTATGAAATTACGTCGATTTTTGCTTCACTGAGTTATATGTGGTCTTAAACCCTCTTATACCTTATACATTTAGAGGGGCCATTTCGAAATTCGTGAAAGCTTGCTCAACAAGTTTCCTTTGTACGGTGGAGATGGATACACATGTTAGGGCTAAGATCTAACGGTGTGCATTATAGCTGGTTTGGTGCACCAAGATGAACTCAATAAATTATAAGAAGAGGAGAGGGACACCATAGTTCCATTCTTCTTCTCAACCTCCTCACATTCTCTTGCCCTCTCTCTCGCTCTCACTCTACTACAACTAATGGCAGATAGGGTTTAGCATTTTTTGAGCTTATGAAGGCTTGTGGAAGTGAAACACATTGACAAAGGAGATTGGAGCCATAATAGGTATTGGTATGATTGCTGGACAACAAGCTAGTGCTTTTTTATTCTTTTATGACACAGAATTGCTAAGAGTAGAATTATCTTTTGTCGTTTGGATTGTAGGCTAACAAAATGTTGTAGGCCCGATCATTTTTTGATCAAGTGTCATCAATTCTATGTGTTGGATTTGCTAGTTTGTGTGCAAGAAAGAGATTTGAGAGGTTCCATATCTTTGTGATTACTTCTTGAATTCATTTGTTGATTTTCAAGATAGTGCTAAGTGCATTGGAACAAGTTGAAAGAGAAGATCAAATCATTGCAACATGGCTACAAATGGAGGCTTCAGGTTGGAGAGCAATGATAGGCTTACCTCAAGCAACTATTCAACTTGGAATGTGAGAATGGAGTCTCTCCTTGAGATGAACGAGTTGATGGATATTGTTCTAGGTGCGGAGGAAAGACCTTTCGCACCTCAAGAACAATTGAGGTATGATAGGAGGGCAATGAAAGCTCTTCATGCTATAAAGATGAATGTGACAAATGAACTTCTCAAGGAAGTTGGTAAGTGCACTACATCTAGTGAGGCTTTGGAATCTTTAAAGAAGGTTTATGAGTCCAAGTCTACATCAAGGGTTCTAACCCTTAGGAGGAAAATCTTTCAAAGCTTACAAAAGAAGGATGAAAGTGCTCATGCTTTTGTTTTGAGGGCATTCAATGATGAGTTAGCATGTATTGATGAAAGCATTAAGGAGATAGAACTTGTTCAAGTAGTTCTTAATGGCTTGTTGGATGATCATGCTGATCTTGTTTAAAGTTTTGCTATTCAAAAGATATTGCCAAGTATGGAGGACTTGCAAGAAATCTTGGTGAATGAGGATTTTAGGCTCTATCAAGAGGAGGATCTACTTCCATATCTCAAATTGGAGAGGAGGAGGCTATGTTATCAAGGGGCAAGTTCAAGGGCAAGAGCAAAGGCAAATGGTCTAAAGAGAAAGGAAGATGAAATATAGATCTAAGCTAAAATGTTTCTATTGTGGAGTCAAAGGACATTTTGCTAGTAAGTGTTTCAAGAAGAAGAGAGATATCAAGGTGATAAGCAAGGAAATCTAACTCTTGATGATGATGGTGTTGGTGATCAAAACTCAAATGATGAGGCTTTTGTGATGCCTTCATGTTTGATTACTAATGATGGAGATATTGATCCTTGGTGGATTGATAGTGGAGCAAGCTCACACATGACCTTTCAAAAAAAGTATTTTTTATCTTTGTTGGCATATGAGGGTTACAAGAGGGTGATCTCTACACGGCCAATGATGGTCAGTATGCAATCAAAGGGATTGGCACAATTCCTATTTCTCTCTCTACAAATAGGAATGTTCATTTGAAAGAGTCAAATGCTAAATAAGGGCCTTAAGGTGGAGTTTGATGGTGATGCATGCTTGATCAAGAAGAAGGATATTGTGATTGCAAAAGAGAAGAGGCAAGGTAAATTGTTCAAACTTCATGCTTGTGTTGTTGCTAACCAAGTTGGATGTATGGCAAAGGAGCAATTGTCAATGCAAGAGGTATGGCACAAGAGAATGGGACATCTCAACTTCAAGTCATTGGAGGCAATGGCAAAGAGGCAAGTTGTGTTTGGTCTTCCAAAGTCTCTAACTAGCATAAATCATGTTTGTGAGCAATGTGCTTTATCAAAGTCACATAGATTACCTTATAAGAGGTCTACATCTACTTTCCAAATTGTGCATTCGGATATTCATGTAGTTACTACAATTAGGAACGGTGGTGCTAAATGTGAGAGATTTCAACTAGTTTAGTCTAGTTTAGTCATATTTTGATAGATTGTCAATATGAGGCCAAAACTCATTTTAGACTTAGAGATAAACTTTTTGAAGTTATATTAGTTTAAAATACATTCAATAAACACTTTTTGAAAGTGTGGGAAAGTTGATAGTCGAGTTTGAGAGAGATTCAAATTTGAACTTTGGGTACATTGAATCTAGACCCAAAAATAGTAGGGTTTACATTTTGGAGGGAAAGCCAAGTGGCCAAATAGGGTTTGGACACCCTATAAAAGGATGTAACTTGTGGAGAGACACATCTTCTCTCTTCTCTCTCTCATTTCATCATTATACATGGTTCTCTTTGGGTTCTACTACTCATTGGTGCACTCTCTTGATGTTATCTTGCAATCTTGTGTGTAAAATACTCATTTATTGCTATTTTCGGTTCCACATGTGTGAAATACAGTAGGGTACTGTAATTGTGCGAAAAACAAACATATTTTATGTTTTGGTTCATGTTTGATCAGTATCTCTTAGAGTTTGCATCTCATTTTGTATGTAGATGCTGTTTTTTCTACCATTAGAGAAACTTAGAGCCCAATGAGGGCCTTTGAAAAAGATGCTTTTTTATTTTTTTTTCTTATTTTCGTTGCCATGTGGACCAATTGAAACCTTAGCTTCAGCGTTCTACGTAACGTAGAATTTTCCAAATATAAATAAAATAAAAACTTTCTAAATATATTGCTGTTTCGTCGGACAACATGTGGAAATGCTATTGGTTGATGAGGCCTGCCCTTCCAGCACATCACTGCCCGAAGAGACCCAAAATTATTGAAAATGAATATGACAGATGGTTGAGATGAGAAAATCGATGTACCATTAATGTATATGCATTGTCAAACCATGGTTAACAGGGATAACCAGAGTTAATTTGTGGTGCCAAATAGATCAGTGTTTCAAATTTTCGCCAACACTTTTTCTCAGATTCATGGCTTTTTGTCTACGCAAATTTTCATATTCATAGTTCATTGTTTCAGATTTTTGCATGCAAATTACGAATGGCACCATCAAGGAAGCCGTGCTCCTCAATCGACTCTGTGCTTCTATTCAACGAGACAGATGATAATGGATTATGGGTGCTAAGAAAATATTCAAAAAACTCTTGGGTTTTGATGCATCCATCATCAAGAGGAGCATTTCAAAAAAGGAAAAGGTCAAAACTATCATTTCGATCTTATTGGAAGGCTAGAATTTTGGACTTCAAAACATCATCAGGAGGAAAGCTATTTTTGAAATTCTAGTCTAACATGTATATATGCATTCAGAAATAAATGTGCAAAGATTCAACCGTCAGGATCACAAAAAAAGCAACTGTGAGTACTGATACTTTGATTTTTGTCATTCATAAATATCTACTAGTAAACTTGCCAATCTGATCATTTTTCTCTTGTAGATTTATATCCATCCAACATAAATGAATGGGAGCCGAGTGGATCTTTAGCATGTGTGTTAGATGTTATTCACACTGATATTGGACGGCTGCAATATCGAGGTAGAACTGCAAAAGATCTAGCTGATGGTGGAATGTTTTTTTATGAATCAATGTACATTCCTGATACAAAAGGAAATTTTGGACAAATAGTACCAATTCCATTACCTAGCTTTGAAAGTGATGAATGGATTGCACCAGATGCTACAGTTTCAGAATCATTTCGTTGCAAGATATATAATGATGTAAAAAATTCATTAAAAATGAGCACGAGATCAAAAACAGTCAAATTGAGTTGGTTTATTTCCTTGAATATATTTCAAGTGTCAATGTACACAAAACTCCAACGATGTTTGTATGCAAAAATTTATCAGATAGTTTATTATCTGAACTTATGGATGAAGGCTGGGACAAAAGATCAGATGGAGAAATAGAATCCATAATTAAAATGTCTTCCATGTGCTTCCGTTATCAAATTGAAAAGAGCCAAGAAAGTAATTCACATGGCCAATGGTGGTGAGTGTGTGATTGAAGGTATTGGTTCAATTCCTATTAGTCTCTCTACTATTAGGAAAACAAGACTTGATGGTGTTCTTTACATTCCTTCACTTTCAAAGAATTTGCTAAGTGTTGGTCAAATGATAGAGAAAAGATACATGGTAAAGTTTGGTGGTGATGCTTGTTTCATTACAAAGGAAGAAATCTTGGTTGCTAGGGGCAGCAGACAAGGTAGACCTTTCAAGCTTGATGCTTTTGTTATGGCTAACGAAAATGATGGAATGGAAAAGGAGATTGGTTTCAACTTTCCAAAGTTACCTTTTAGCATCAATAAGATTGGTGGATCTTATGCAAAGTCTAAAAAGCTTTCTTATGCTAGATCTAGGTCAAGATCTAATATGCTTCTTGGAGATGTTCATCTTTGTACTAACTTGGCTAGTCTTGAGGATAATGATGGTGTTTCAATGGTTTTTCATGGCAAGTGCAAGCATGCAAAAGGTAAGAAAAGAACTGACTTCATCAATGGAGGTGAAGGTTCTTCCTTGGAAAAGATTGTTGCTAATGATTTCTTTGATCATATGGAAAAAGATGTTGTTAGGTGCATTCACGAAGGAGATGGTTCTTCTACATTCTTTTGTTATGATTCCAAGAAAGTCATTTTTCCAGCAAGTGGAGTCACATGTCTTCATAAAGAGAGTAGATCAGATGGTTCTATCAAGAGACTTGGTGAGGGAGATAGTCACAAGTCAAGAAGAAGAGAAGTATGTGAAGAGTTCAAAGTAGGATGTACTCCTGAATGATGTCATTGTGAATGATAATGAGGAAGAATCATTATCATATGAGTCATTACCTAAAACATTGAGTAGAAGTTCTTGTTTGAAAAAAGAGAGTACTTCAATCATTCTTATGTTGAAGGTACTAATCATTTTTTTCATGGCTTCTAATGTTTTTGAGGTTTCTACTTCTTATGATGCAATCATTAAGAGGGAGTCTTATGAAGGAAAGAGCAATGGAAGATTGGTTCTTGGGAAGATCCAAGGCATGGATCTCACATCTCTTCATCAACTCAAAGGATTCTATGATTGTGAATTGATCACTCATGATCAAGATGGCAAAAGGTTGGTTGGAGAAGACTACATGGAGCAAATTTGGAAGCAAGTTCTTCAAGGCAAGGGAGATCTCATTGGTGAGATTATTGAGGTTTGTTATGGACTCAAGAAGACTGAATTTATTAGGTTTGATACTCATCTTCACCTACTCTACTTCATGTTGGATGGAAATTTTGGAATCTATCATTTGATTTATGATGGTGACATTGGTGACATTGTTTTCACTAACCTTTGTGGAAATTCGAGATCAAGCATTGATGAGATCTTGTTGGATCTAGATCATATGTTTTAGAGGGAGTATTTTTAGAGGTTCAGGTTTGAAGATATTCATATCTTTGATGATCAAGAGAAAGGTAAGCAGGTGGAAGCGACTCACTTTGCTTTACTCATGTTTTGGAGATTCTTCTTGTGTAGATGATGATATGCAAGTAGATGGATGTCTTCATGATTTTACAGCAAGTAATGGATCTAGAAAACAAAGTTTGTTCAATGACTTTGATGGTCAAGAGGTTGGTCTCAAAGGGCTTTAACAACACAAAAGGAAAGGTGGCAATTTGGAGCTAGCCAAGAGCATCAAAGGAAGGTTATTTGGTGAAGATGTTTTGGATCTATTTTTGAAGCTTGTTGAAGACTCAAGTAAGGTCAAAGGAGCAACAAGGAAGTGTTGTTCAAGTGTACTTTACTTGTTCTATCTCATGTTTGAGCTATTTCATGTGGATATGTGCAAATTGTCAAGATATGGACAAACTAGCTACATGGTCTTGCAATATCTTATTGTTCGAGTTGTACTAGCATTCTTGGCTAGTTTTGCTGATGAAAATGATGATATTGGAGGTTCATTACTATGTCACTCATTCATGGCCAAGTCATCAAGTATTAATGATATATTGTGGCAAGATGGAGATGGAGGCTCATTCATGGAGTTTTATGGTGGAGACATATCAAGAAAGGACAAAGTTGGAGGAGACAAGCAAACAAATGGTCATCACTCACATTTATAGTTTGGTTGCTATAATTTTCCAGAGATTTCAAAGTTTGAAACATGGAGGAATCATTTCATTCAAACTCTATTTGGTTCTTTCTGTTCTAGTTATATCTTGATGTGTAAAATTGATGTAAGAAATAGTGAAGCATCCAATTTGGACACTATTCTCTATATCAATTATGAAAGATACTTTAGAACCTTAGAAAGGAGATCTATACTTAGGATGGAGATCATTCTAAAGTTGGATCAAAGTTCTATTGTCAAAACTATGCCAAAACTAGTTGAAGAGGGAGTGTGAGAGATTTCAACTAGTTTAGTCTAGTTTAGTCATATTTTGGTAAATTGTCAATATGAGGCCAAAACTCATTTTAGACTTAGAGATATTAGTTTAAAATACATTCAATAAACACTTTTTGAAAGTGTGGAAAAGTTGGTAGTCGAGTTTGAGAGAGATTCAAATTTGAACTTTGGGTACATTGAATCTAGACCCAAAAATAGTAAGGTTTACATTTTGGAGGGAAAGCCAAGTGGCCAAATAGGGTTTGGACACTCTATAAAAGGATGTAACTTGTGGAGAGACACATCTTCTCTCTTCTCTCTCTCATTTCATCATTATACATGGTTCTCTTTGGGTTCTACTACTCATTGGTGCACTCTCTTGATGTTATCTTGCAATCTTGTGTGTAGAATGCTCATTTATTGCTATTTTCAGTTCTACACGTGTGAAATACAGTAGAATACTATAATTGTACGGAAAGAAAACATATTTTATGTTTTGGTTCATGCTTGATCAGTATCTCTTAGAGTTTGCATCTCATTTTGTATGTAGATGTTGTTTTTTCTACATTGGCAGGATTGTTGGTTTGCTCCTTATTGTAACCAAAGATCAGGGGCATGGATTGGATCTTGAATGATCTGAAATCCTTCACACTAAAATGTATGTAACATTTATTGATGATTTTAGTAGATTTTGTTGGGTGTATCTACTAAAGAGCAAGTATGAGTTGTATGATGTCTTTGTCAAGTTCAAGATTGCAAGGGAGGTCCAATTCTCTACCAAGATCAAGTGACAATGGTGGTGAGTATATTTCTACCAAGTTCAAAGAATTTTGTGATGCAAATGGGATCAAGAGGGAGTCTGTGAAGAAACATGAATCACTAAGATCCAATATGTCCCTTTAATTTTTGGTTATGAATAAATTACCACTTTCAGAAAGTGAGGAAAAATGTAGAAAAATGTCGAGAGGAAGAATAGTGTAGGAACGTTCCACGGGAGTTCCATTCTGATACCACTGAAGGAATCTTGGAACGACTCCGACAAGGCCGAGCAATCGGGTTACTCTGGGACGACTGTTGGTAATGTAGCGGGCTCTCTGGTTGATTCCTATTGTTGCTCAGGTGGAGCCGATCTGTCAGATAAGGCTACTGCCTCAAGCCGTGATCAGTCATCCTCCGAACAAGCATATAGCTACTGCTAATCTGACTATGTGTTTATGAACAACAGATAATTCTTAATGACAACGGAAATATATCTACTGATGAATTGAACAAGCATCACAACATTCACAAATTACACACTGAGTAGAAGAGATGTACACATCTATATTATCAAAAGCGAGTGTACATAGAAGATCTTTCTTGAGCAATGTCTGTTTTCCAGATCAGTGCATCGGCGTGAGAGAGGTGTTCTCTTCTCTCGCATGGAACTAGCTACTGCTAGAACTATCTTTCTTCCTTGATATGCGCCTCACTAAATGCTGCGTTTAGAATTCTTTTTCTGTGTATATATTTGTATGTCTCTAATCCAAGACATATATCATGCCGGTTTAGATTACAAGATTGATTAGCTAAGCTTAAGCTAAACATTTGTTTAAGCATGTTTGTGTTAATGTAACATGAGGGCGGTGGAGCATGATGGTTTGAAAAAAAAAAAAAACTTTACGCCCAAGTAGTTGAGGTTCGATAGTCCCGATAGCTCGTCCTCACCATTGATTGCTTGGAAGTGTCGGCCTGACCCGAAATGTTGGCCAACTGAGTAGAAAATGCAAGGAAAAATACTAAGGCTTTAAAATAGAAACACAATGTTTCTTCAGCTCCCTCTTAAAGCGTGTATTTTCTTGATTCCCAAGTTGGCTCTATGCCTTTAAAACATTGTTTTATCCAATGCCTTTGTAAAGATATCAGCTAGCATCTGCCTTGTCAGTATGAAGACGGTTTTCAACTCGTCTTTTTCAACCAGATCTCTGATCAAGTGATACTTGATTGCGATGTGCTTCGTTTTGAAATGAAACACTGGGTCTTTTGTCAAATGAATAGCGGAGGTGTTATCCATGTGTAGGATCAACGGTTCATCAGTGCTCTGTCCTAGTCCACTTAGGAACTGTCTGAGCCATGTTAGCTCGTTGGCCATTGTGGCTGCGGCAACATATTTTGCCTCATAGGATGATTGGACAGTTATTGTCTGCTTTCTGTTCATCCAAATAACAGCTACATCAACTGCTATGGTGCATCCTCATGAGATGCTTTTACTATCATCTTTCAGGGACGCCCAGCTTGTATCACTATAGGATTCAATCTTGAATCTTGCATCTCGACAATAGCATAGCCCGTAGTCCTTCGTGTTCTGCAGGTATTGCAGGATCCTCTTGGCGATCTTCCAGTGTGTTGGACCTGGATTGATATTAAATTGGCTCAATCTGAACACTGCATAAGCAATGTCCGACCGCGTATTGTCTGCCAAGTACATTAAAGAACCGATAAGCCTTCTGTAGGGCTTATGCTCCATTGCTTGTCGTTCTGTTTCATCTTTGGGACAGTCTTCGTTTGTTAGTATTGTACCAAGAACTATTGGAGTATAGACTCCCTTTCAATCTGTCATGCCAAAATCATCAATGATCTTCTGAATGTATCTTGACTGGTGTAGATACAATCTCCCGGCTTGAAGATCTCTGTCGATCTGTAAATCTAGGTAGCATTTGGCTTCTCCCAGGTCTGATATTTTGAAGTGCCTCAAAATATCTGCCTTCACCTGCATGATCGGATTGTCGCTCCATGACAAGATCAAAGTGTCATCTTCGTAGACACAGACTACATTAGGGGAGTTTTGAGCTCCAAAAAGACCCTTTAAGAATTCGTGCAAGATGTCTTTTATATTATTAAAATATTATAACACTAATACTTTTGACTTGCCATAACTTTTTAATTATATCTTAGAAGTATGTCATGTAACATATCATTGGAAAGCCCTTGTTGAGGCTTTCCAATGCACCAAACTCCGCTAAATTTGGACTTACCACTAAAAAGTTATGCCATTTTTAGTGTGGAATCAAAATGTGGACTCAAAAAGTTACGTTATGTAGATTTCAAATTTGAGTGTTTTGATTGGTCCATGTGTAAGAAAAATTTAAGAAAAAATATTAAAAAAAATCTTTACAAAGAGTATTTTTTGGATTTAGAACTCCTCTAATGTGATGATCTCTCCGTTTATGATTTTCAAATAAACATTGCAGTCAGCCATTAAAGGCTGGAAGCCTAAGGATATAAGTGTGTGATCCTTCTTCTTGTACCACTGCCTGGCAAACTGTTTCAGTCCATAGATGCTTCTGTGCATTCTGCAGGCATAGTCAACAAGTGACTCGCAGGTAAAACCTGGTGGTTGGTCCATGTAGACGTTCTCTTTTAGCTCCCCATGCAAGAAGGCTGTCTTCTCATCTACAATGTGAATCTTTAGATCATAGGCAATTGCATATGCAAATAATATGCGTAGAGAGGTGTGCTTCACAACAGGAGAGAATGTCTCTGTATAATCAATGCCATACCTCTGTGAGAAGCCCTTTGCAACTAGCCTGGCTTTGTACCTTAGCACATTGCCATCTGGTCCATACTTGTGCTTGTAGACCCATAGTCTTTTTGTCGGCTGGTAGTGGCTAGAGAGTCAATACCTTGTTTTGCTTCATGGAGCTCTCATCTTCCATGGCCTTGATCCACTTGTCTTTGTCTAGACAGTTGATGGCTTCTTCGTAAGTTTGTGGTTCATAGCTGAATCCATAGAATTCTTTCTGAGCAGAAGATGAGCTATGAGGTACGTATCTGACTGGTGCTCTTCTTTGTCTTGCAGATCTCCTTGGAGATAATACAAGCTCAACAACTGCTTTGACTTTGTCTTGTCTGCGGGACCTCAGTGTATCACCGGTGTAATGGGTACTCCCGATATGTCGGTTTTCTCATCGTCCAAACTATCGTTCAGTTCAGCTAGAATTTGAGTATCTTCATCTAGATGCTCAGAGTCCGCTCCCTCTGTCAATGTGGGTAGGTCATAGTATTGTCTACTGAGAACTTCATAGCTGATAGGATCTTCCTCAGCCATCGTTCTTGTCTTGTCAAATTTGACATCTATGACAGTCTTCACTTCATTGATTTCGGGTATGTATACTCTGTAATATGCAGAATGCATATCATAGCCAACCAAGAATCCTTGCTCCACCTTTTCGTCCAGTTTCTTTCTCTTCTTATCTAGTATGTGTGCATATACTACACATCCGAAGATCCGAACATGAGCCAAGTTTGGCTTGCTTCCCCACCATACCTCGTGTGGAGTAGTGTGAGCAACGCTCAACTTGCCTGTCCTGTTTTGCAGGTAGGCGACTGTAGCTACTGCTTCATCCCATAATGATCATGATGCCTTGGAGTAGGCCATCATTGATCTTGCAGCTTCCATGAGAGTCCTGTTCTTCCTCTCTGCTGCATCGTTATGCTATGGTGTATAGGTTGTTGTCTTCTTGTGAAGAATACCATGACTTTTACAAAAGTCGGTAAAGCGGTTGGAGATATATCCTCCTCCTCTGTCAGTCCTGATTTGCTTGACTTCCCTTTTGGTCTACTTCTCAGCCCATTTTACATATTCTGTAAACTTATCAAGAGCTCAGATTTGTTGTGGATGAAATAGACAATGACAAACTTATTGTAATCATCTATAAAGGTGATGTAGTATCTTGATCCTTCAACAGACAGTACATCAAAGGGTTTGCAGATGTCTGAGTGTATCAGCTCCAAGAGTTTCGTCGTCTGAAGGAATCCTTCGTGAAAGGAGTATATGACATCTTCCCTTTGGTGCATGCATCATAGGGTGTCAGGTTTGCATCATTGATGTTCACTCTTGTGAATGCGTTATACTGGCTTGCTTTGTATAGTGCCAGTGGGTTTATATGACATAGTCTCTTGTGCCAGAGAACGTCTGTAGACTCACGAACTTGATGAGCCTACTCTGTCGATAGGCGTATCTTCAAGTGATACAGGTTTCCTCTTCGTTTGCCTTGTGTGATGAGTGTATTAGAGCTGGCGTCAATCACATTGCATGTTTGATCTGTGAATGTCACACGCATGCCTGCATATGCTATTCTAGCAATTGATAGCAGATCTTTCTGCAGTGTCGTCACATACAAGACGTCATCCAGTCTTCCGTCTCTACCATTGGTGCTCAGCCAAAGTGCTCCAGTGCCGTTGACTTCGTGTCGCGATCCATCTCCCAAAACGATATATCTGGAGAAGTCAGTTTGTCGAAAGTCGGCGATCATCTGCCTTGTCATCACAAAGTGCGACATGGCTCCTGAGTCCAGAACTATGTCTTGAACGTCAGATGTGGATGTTGCACATATATCAGTGCATAGGTAAGCAGTGGAATTTCTACTAGCTTGATCTTCAACCATCTTTGAGAATTCAAGCTCCTCCACGTATGATGTGTTGTTCGTGCTTTCCTTCCTGCTCTGCATCTTCTTGTTTCTTGGACTGTCACAGCAATCCATGGCTGCATGACCTTTCTTATGACAATGTATACACTCAATCTTTGGATTTACCCAGCATTTATCCACTATGTGGCCATCACGTCTGCATCTCTCGCATGTCTTCTTGTTGTTGCCTTGTCGTATGTTCCTTCCTTTCGATCTGCTTTCTTGGGTTCCCTATTTCTGCTGGTTCTGATATGATCTCTTTGTCGACTCCCTCTTAGGTTGAGTCTTCTTCTTTGACTGGTCTCTATTGTTGTAGAGAGCTTGATCAGACTCGTTCCTATCGTCATAGTTCTCTCTAGCTTCAACTTCTTCTTTGATGTCAATGACTGCCTTGTCGAAGGTCATAGTAGGATCCTTAGCCAGCAATGTCTGGGTTGTTTGAAATTGTTATATCCATGACCAGTACATAGGATACAGTATACTCTTGGTCTTGGATACACGATACTCCAATGAAACAAGTTGTTAGTTATGCCACATCATACTGGACGTGACCTGAAAGTAACTAATATCCTTGTGAGGCCCAAAACACACTAAATGGAGTTTAGACAAGGTATGAGACAGTGTATGCATGTGTAGAGTTATCAATAGCAATTCTATGAATAGTTGGTCCATGCTTAGGACTCTATTCTAGATGAATCTATGTATAGAGAACTTAGGGCTATGCATGGCTATGTGCCCAAGATGCTTTTGACTCTATATATTGGGTCCAGACTCACCCTACTCCTCATTATGGTTTTGGATTCATTGCCAGGCTCTCACTCTATATTCATGCTTCTTGTTCCTTGGCTTGGGGGTGAGGCTTCTAGAGTTTGAATGGATGCTTCTACTTGGTTGGGTGGTTTCTCCATAGTGTGTTATCCATTGTGTTTGTGATTTGTAAGCAGGATCTAAGGAGCTTCCCTTATAGTGATATCAGAGCAAGGCTTACAAGTTTGGAGAGGTGGTGCTTTTCATTGGAGCTTGGTGGTGATCAACTAGTATTCTCATCCAAGGAGAGGAGCAAGGTTGCAAGTTGGTGGATCTTCCCAATTTCAATTTGCATGATCCATATCTCTCTCAAATTCATTGTGGTTTATGGAGAATTGTGCTAGGAAATCAATTTTGGTCATCTTTTTGGAGTTTTAGCATGTGTAACTCAAAACTTGTTAAGGATCTAAAATTTCCAGCAAGTTTATTCACTTGAAAGTAGTTGAAATTCAGGTTGCACGTGTTGGATCTTTCCATGCTTTTGGATTCTAGGCTATTTTGTGGCCAAGTTTGGCTTGTTTCCCATGCTTTTTGGCACAAAAATGATAGTAAGAATCAAAATCCAGCAACTTCAAATTAGTAAGATGGTTATAATTCTGTAAATAGGATTGCATGTGCTAGAAAAAAAATGTTCTTGCCATTAATTTCCAATTTGTTATGGTGAAAAAAATCTAGAAAGGGCCAAAATCCATGATTTTTGCTTGTTTTTTCATGAAATTGGATGGTAGAGGGTTGTAGAACATCAATCAAAGCTTGGAAAAAATAAATCATAGTCTTTTGAAGCTGTCCTAGAAGTTAGAGCCAAGAATTCTAGCAATTGGATTTGTAGGAAGTAAAAAATTGGCAAAAATTGACCAATTTGGGTGAATTTTGGGGGGTAGATTTATCTGAATCCATAAGAGAATCATTTTGGATTGTTTACAGTATGAATTGATTGCATGCAAGTCAATTTCCTATTTTGTGGTATTGTGCTTACATGGAATGTCAGCATGTTGATTCTCAGAGTGATTTTGACATGCATAGGTGGTCTAGATGTGTTTTGAGTGGTTATACGCATGTACTCTGACTGATAGATACAAAACTGGGATAGATATATCGAGATGGCCGAAGAAACTCTAAATCAAGTTGCGAATCCAAGTGCACCATCTAATATGGTGATTTGTCAGCAGTTGAATACGGCGCTCAATGATATGAATAATTGTAATCAGATGAGAGATCAACAAATGGAGGCTCTATTGAATCAAGTCAAATTGATGTCTTCACCCAATCTCGGTTTTCAACCGGAGGTTTATGCGGGGGAGAAGAAGGAGAAAAAACTTGAAGTCGTCGAGGACTGGCTAGCCAAGTGGAGTAGTTACTTCAATCTGCACGGTGTTCCTGATGAGAAGGAAATTGAAAGTGTCGTGCTATTTTTACACGAAAAAGCGTCATCGTGGTGGCGAGATTTACCGGTGAAGCCAACTACTTGGGATGCGTTTGCGGAAGTTTTCAATAAATCCTTTGTAATTGCTGATGACGTTGACTACTACCTGAAGTTCGTGAACTGTGGGATGGGTACAAAGAGTTTAGACTCTTATATCCAGGAATTCATGGACCTATGGAATAGGGTTCTATCATTCGATGCGAAGTTGGCACTTTGGCAGTTTGTCCTAGGTTTGCCAGCCGGCTATTAGAACGAATGCAAGTGAAATGTGCTTCAAAACCTTGAGGATGCGTTTCGGATTGCAAAAGCATATGATTCCACAGTGGTGGCATCCAAGA
The DNA here is from genome assembly GCA_029204225.1 of Diphasiastrum complanatum. Classification (NCBI taxonomy): domain Eukaryota; kingdom Viridiplantae; phylum Streptophyta; class Lycopodiopsida; order Lycopodiales; family Lycopodiaceae; genus Diphasiastrum; species Diphasiastrum complanatum. Next base: position 8,746,413 of record CM055094.1, on the reverse strand, counting down.
AGCAGTTTGCGCAAATTCCAACCACTTTGAAAACCAAGAAAGGTAAGAAGCGAGGTCCAGACCAAGCAAAATATTTTGACGAATTAGATCAAGCGGCATTGGAACCTAACTCAGACTTTCTTTTCAACCGTTCAAAAATTGCTTAGAGTACGCGGCTTCGATCCGCAACTTATTGTACTCATTTACTTCTGTTATGTTTTCATACTGAATCAATACTATCTTCTAGTGCGTTCAGCTTTCATGGTTTACCATCGTCTAGGTCAGTAGACCATAGGATTGAGTTAATTCTAGGAATCAACCTATCTCTAGACAACCTTACAAGTTCTCTCAGGAAGAGGAGACAGAGATTTCAAATCAAATAGAAAACTATTTGAGGATGAGACATATACAAAACCTAGTAAATCACCATGGGACGCTCCTGTTCTTCTTAAAGCGAAGAAAGATGGAGGTTTTCGGATGTGTGTGGATTACAAGAGTCTTAATAAAGTGACTATCAAAAATAAATATCCATTACATAGGATGGATGACCTTGTAGATCGCTTGGGTGGAACACGATATTTCACCAAGATAGATCTCAGGACAGGGTACCATCAAATAAGAATTAAGTCGGAAGATGTCCAAAAGACAAGATTTCATTCTAGATTTGGTCATTATGAATTCTAAGTGTTGCCAATTGGATTAACAAATGCTCCAGAACAATCTAGAACTAGAGATGGATTGAAATTGGAAATTGTTATAAGTAGTATCGAGTATGATCAGAAGTTACTAATCCCAGTTCATAGGGATAGAAGTAAATTTGATCATGGAATTTCTATGTGGAATCAACCTAATCTTAGTAGATACATGGATCAAGGAAATGGTTGATTAAATGGGAGAAATTTGTGGATAAGAAGTATGATTGAGGTTGGAAAACTCATGAGAGTGAATGTGTTCTCAGTCTCAGAGATTTCCCAAATATGTTATTTACTCATGAGAAATAGAATTCTTTTGTAGCTGAGTTACAAGATTCTCAGAGAGATATGAGAGTAACATATGCAGATTTTGGAGGAATCTGTCAGATAATAACATATGTGTATGTACTAGGTCATAGCGAGATTATTCTCGTATGTGCACTTAACCTAGTTGGTGAACATAGACATATGATCAAGTATTGATGGAACATATACTTGCAAAGTTAAAGGATTTTTCTGTGAAAGATTTATTGGTTATCTGCACCTAGACTTTTGAAATTTCTCAATCATTGGCAATTGACTTGAGTAGTTGATTTACTCCTGAGGAAGTTAATTGGTAAAATGGACAGTATGAAGAGAATTCACCAGAAACTGTTTGTTTTGTGTGTATTGCTTGTAAGACACACGATTTATGAATCATTGGAATTCATTGGGAAGAATTGTGTGCATGGGATATACGGAATTATTGGGTGAGTAGAGTCTTATTTGAGAAATAAACTCAATTCATTAGTGATTGTATCCCAGAGAGCTCAATTGGATACTGAATCATAATGGTTCCAAGAATGGTAACTGGATTTTGGAATTCAGTAGATTTCGGTTGGACATATACATTAGAGGATCTTTCATGTAGAAAAGGGAATAGTTAAGGCCTTGAAAGAATATACAAGCCAATTTTAAATACAAACATCATCCCTAATCAATAGGAAGATTTATATGGGAAAGACCAAAAAGACGATACAAAGGGAGTTTTTGAATGGGAAGGGGATTCTTAGGTACAAATGGTACTTAATGAGAGATAAGAACGGGTCACCAAGAGCCATACTCTGTTCGAGGAGGACAATTGAAGAACGAGATATCATATGGACAAAAGAGTGCACATTAAATAGAGTGGAGTGTTCTAAGAGTTCAAGATCATTTAAAAAAAAATTGCCTTGAAATGTTGGCCATATAAGCAAGTTGGATGGGAGTGGGTGGGTATGAATAGGTTGCCAAACAAGGGATGGGACGGTTAAGCACCAAGTCTCATAGTTTTTTGCCTCAATTTTTTTGTTTTCACTTCACACTGCTATAATTGTCATTGAGAATCTCATAGTTGTTTTCCATTTTGTAAATTAACTATTGATACTATTTATGATGCTCTTGATAGAGCCTCAAGCCTCTTTTGATACTGATGGAGACTGACAAGAGTTGTGATGTCTTGGATGGTACAGTTACAAAAAAATCAAGATTGAGAATTGTTAGAAATCAATGATAAACTTCATTGTTACACTTCTTAGTTACTGTTCACAATGTACTTTATTATTGACAACTATTACCAGCTATAACTAGCCGTAGGCTAGTCTAGTAGTCTACTCCTAAGTTTTTTTTCTCTCCATTAGGGTTCAGGATTTATATGTACATTTTATATTTAGTATGCTATAGTGTGATAGAGTGATATTGCATGTTTTTCTTCCGCCTCCCTACTTGGTGATTGCTTATGGTAAATGCTTGATGTTGCATATCTGATTGTTTGACATTGTATCAGAGCTGCGATAGTCCTGCATGCCTGATCAGTGGATACATCTTGTCACAGGCTCCGCAATGAAGTGAGAAAGTCCTTCACGGGAGGTGAAAGCTTGGAGAGACAAAAATGGCTGGAAAAAATCCTTCTTTGGTGTATTTTGCAGGTTTGAACCTCAGAATCATCAGTGGGGAACGAAGACACAGTCCTAGAGGCATCAGAATGGTCAGGGTAGCATCAGACAGATTGAAAATTTGTCGAGTGGGGAGATTTTTACAATACTTCCTAGTTGTTGTGAAAAGGACAGTCCCGAAGCATCAGAAAGGCCAAGGCAGCATCAGACAGATTGAAAATCTGTTGAGTGGAGGAAATTTTTACAATACTTCCTAGTTGTTGTGAAAAGTGCCATTTGTGTGAGAGGTTTGCCAAGAAATCTCTCATTTGTTTGTTTGGGGTACCGCAAATCACACTAGACATTGTCTAGTGCTGCCATTCAGAGTTAGGAGGCTTCATACTTTTCACATTACTGATCTCTGTCTTTTGAATGTCACACATTTGGAAATCTTTGCAAAGAGGAGGCGGCTTAGCCGCTGCGCCGAAGTGGGAAATATAGAATATTCCCTCAGAAATTTACTTTTCATCTTGTCCGTACCAATATCGGATCGACGTGCCAGAGGTAAAGAAAACCAAGAGCAGTCGTACATATGCACGTCATACCAATATCGCATATCAGTACCAATATTGGATCGACGCGCCAGAGGTAAATAAAATCCAGAGCAGTCGTACATACGTGCGTCACACCGATATCGCATATCTGTACCAATATTAAATCCACGCGCGCGAGCTTAAGAGAATCTCGAACAGTTGTACACTCGCACGTGTCGTACCAATATCAGGTGTACAACAAAAAATATACAGTTCTGTGGTGTGATAAATTTCGTGATTCAATCTCATCTATCCAGTAATGGCAACTCTAAGCGAGAGTGTCCTTAATGAGTCAAGCAAATTGGAAGGAGCTGACAACTATACAGTTTGGAAATTCAAATTGAAGAACATTTTGATGGAAAAGGAGCTATGGGAGATCGTGATAGGTGAAGAGACAAGGCTAGTGATTGAAGAAGATCAGCGGGCATTTGACAGGAGAAAACGAAAAGCACAAAATGTCATCAACTTATCAGTTAGAGATGCAATGATTCCCTACATTTCAGATTCAGAAGGACCAAAAGAAGCATGGGATACATTGAAGGCATTGTTTGAGATTACAAACACATCTCGAGTGCTATTCCTGAAGATGAAGCTACACACATTACGAATGGATGATGGTGCAACCATTGTCGATCACCTATTGAAGGTAAAGGAGATCTGTGATCAATAGTTGCCACTGGAGAGCGAGTTCAAGATCGTGAGATCGTGCAATTGACATTGAATAGTTTGAGTGAGTCACATCAGATGTTTGTGACAAGTATAGCCACACGGGAAAATCTTCCAACCTATGAAGAGTTAGGTGGATTGCTTTTGCAAGAAGAACAACGTCAAGAGAACTTGAGTCATCGCAACAAGAGATTTGGTCAAGCTCTTGCAGTCAGAGGATGTGGTGGTAGATTTGGTCGTGGAAGACACCAATCAAGAGGTGGAAACTCAAATTGTGGATCGTTCCAACAATTTCAAGAACAATCCAATGATGGCCCGAATCGAGGCAATTGGAATCAAGGCCGAGGTCAAGGATGCGACTATTCTAGGCAAAATAAACCTAGAAATTGTAGATGCTGCAACAAACCTGGCCATTGGGAGCGTGAATGCTTTAAGAAATAGAAGGAGATAGAACAAAGAAAAGGCAAATGGCAAGTGGGCAATTATGTTGATCAACATCAATTTGATGATGATTATGTTAATCAACATCAATACAATGATGATCAATATGAAGATGATACAGGTGAAAGTTCAAACTTGTTCATTACAGCATTAATGACAAGTGATGAAGCCAAGAATACCTGGTACATTGATAGTGGTGCGTCCAAGCACATGACTTCAAGGAAAGAGTGGTTTTCAGAACTCAAGGAACTCACAATGGTGATGAAGTTGGGCAAGCCGATGGCCAATTGCTATCTATTAAAGGATTTGGAGTGGTACCAGTGAAGTTAGCCAGCATGATGATAAAGTGGATAAGCAATGTGCAATATGTATTTGGCTTAGCTAACAATCTACTATCTGTTGGGACGATGGCTGGTCAACAACTCAAGGTTGAGTTTGACAGCGACAAATGTCTTGTCAAAGACATCAAGAACTAATACAAAGTGATTGCTATGGGAGCTAGAGTCAACGGGAATTGACTCTACAAATTGAATGCAAGATCTGTTACTCAAGCTATGGTAAGGATTGTTGATAGTCGAAGTGACCTTTGGCATCAAAGGTTTGGTCATATTAGTGCTCAAAGCTTGCAAATCCTTAAAAGAGGTAATCTAGTTGTTGGATTGCCTGATATCTCTTTTGAAGGAAAAATTTGTGAGGGTTGCATTTTGGGAAAACAACATAGAGAGAGATTTCCCAAAGATGGAGCAAGAAGAGCCAATGACATTCTTGATCTTGTTCATAGTGATCTGTGTGGACCAATACAAACTAGGTCCATTAGTGGTTGTTACTATTTCATCACATTCATTGATGACTACAGTAGACATATCTTGATCTATTTCATAAGCAAGAAATCTGATGCTTTTGCCAAGTTTAGAGAGTTCAAGGCTCTAGGTGAAAAACAAACAGGTTGTTATATTAAGGCTCTCAAATCAAATGGTGGCGGTGAATATTTTTCAACAGAGTTTATAAATTTTTGCAAGGATCAGGGGATCAAGAGACAAACTACTACACCCTATTCACCACAACAGAATGGAGTTGCAGAATGGAAAAACAGATCCATTGTGGAGATGGCTAGGGCAATGCTTAAGAGCAAGGGTTTGTCAAATACTTTTTGGACAGAAGCATGCAACACAGCTACTCATATCTTGAATCAGTGTCCTACGAAGTCCGTGGAGGGTAAGACACCTTAAGAAGCTTTTACTGGAAAGAAACCTAATGTTTCTCATTTACGAGTATTTGGTTGTGATGCTTATGCTCATGTGCCTGATGAAAAATGAAAGAAGCTGGATGCAAAAGCTGTTAAGTGTATTTTCCTTGGATATGGTGAAAGAGCCAAGGCATACAGGATGTATGACACAGATGCACAAAAGATCATGATTTTCAGAGATGCTAATTTTGATGAGATGGGTCAAAATGACCAAATAAAATTGACAATTGATTCCTTTGATGATAAAGCCAAAGTACAGGTGAAGAAAGAAGTTGGTGTTGATATGGAAGAGCCAATGGAAAAAGATAGGGTTAATAATGAGACTCCTAGGAGAGTGCTTAAGTGGTACTTGTCAGTAATAGGTGATGCTAATAAGGGAGATACTCCTGAATCAAGTGAGCAGGGAGAGCTTAAGAGATCAAGCAGAAATCAAAAACCTCCAGCGCGACTAGAGATGAATCTAGCCCTAATGGGATCCATGTTAACGGCTCAAGAACCTAAAACTTTCAATGAAACAAAAGAACACAAGGAGTGGCGTGCAACTATGGAAACAGAAATGGAGGCTATATCGAAGAACAAAACGTGGGACTTGGTTGAGCTACCTGACGGTAAGATGCCTATCACATGTAAGTGGATCTACAAGATGAAGTATGGAGCAGATGGGCAACTCAACAAGTACAAGGCACGACTAGTTGCAAGAGGTTTTGAGTAGTAGGAAGGTATAGACTTTGAGGAGACATTCGCACTTGTAGCCAAAGTGGTAGCTATTCATTCTATCATTGCAATTTCGGCTTTATATGGTTGGAAAATCGAGCAAATGAACGTCAAATCTGCCTTTCTTAATGGAGTGTTGGATGAAAAGGTATATTTAGAGCAACCTCAAGGGTTTGTTGAGCCAGGGAGAGATCATTTGGTTTGTAAACTCAACAAAGCCATATATGGATTAAAGCAAGCACCACGAGCATGGTACTTTTGCATTGATGAACACTTCAACGAAGGGGAATGATAAAGAGTGATGTTGATCCTAATCTTTACATTTCTAGGCAAAACTCAGATATAATGTTTATTGTTTTCTATGTCAATGATTTGATTATTACAGGAAGTAATATGGGCTTAATTGATTAAATCAAATCATACCTTTCCAATACCTTTGACATGAGCGATTTAGGGTTGATGCATTATTGTCTTGGTATTGAAGTTTGGCAAAAGGAAGACAATATTATTCTAGTGGCCAGTTTAATCTATTTGACACACACACGTCTTGACATTGCTTATGTTGTTGGTGTGGTAAGTCACTTTATGCAAGAATCTAGTCAAACTCACTGGAAAGCTGCTAAACGTATTTTGAGATGTGTTCGAGGCATGTTAAATTTTGGCTTGAAGTATGATCAGTCTGAAGCCCTAATGTTGGTAGGTTATACAGATGCTGAACATTTCACATGAACTACCGCTCAAGGTGACATCACTACATTAACTCATGTTATTGGATTTAGGGTTCATATCTACATCTTGCACCAAAATGAGCAATTCGTGTTTAGGTTTAGGTTTTTTATTTACCTGCTAGCAAAACTTACAAGCTAATGTTATTTTTAGTTACTAGCTTGTGAAAGGTGTGTCTCAATATTATGGCTTGTTTGTAATATAACTAGATATTACATGTCCATTTGAACACATTGATGGTTGTCGTCCGAATACATTAAATTAATATATCCTAAACATTTTAGGTTATTTGCTTGTTTACACAATGGACATTCATAAGGAGTTTTATGCATGAGATGGTTTATTGTTAACATTTTAGCATGATCTTACTAATATTTTTATGCAGGTATAGAGGTTGCCTGGAGGGCATGCCACATTTTGGTTTTGCTTGGGGTTCGATTCCCTTTATCCTTGCATGCACCTTGGATACATATTTAAATGCAATTCTTGTATTGATGCATGTTGGTTTTAACCCCAAATCCGAGAATACCACTTGAGAACATTGCAGTGTTCAGGCATGAATGATGTTGGAACAACTTGTGATTGCTATTGAGAAACCATTTAGAAGTAGACCAAACGAAAATTTTATAATACTCATCATCTAAAAGTTTATGACATGCATTCTTTTTCTTGCGTCATTTTAGTTTTTGTTGTGTACAATGTGTAGCACATGCATTGCAAGAAGCGTCGTTATTGAAAGGAAACTTATCGTCCAATACCATTAATTTCAAGTAGCTCTTCGCTTGTCTTTGGTGATGTTTTGCTAATCTGATGAAGCTCAACATTCTTGCAAAGGTTACAAAAATGTCAGTATCGTCACTTTTTTACGTGTAAATTTTGTTACGTGCACCTGCCGGCTTTCGGAATGTGCCTGTAAAAAAAAATTGTCATAAAAAGCCCCCCAAATTACGTTTTGTGAGACTGGTCCATTTGTAAAAAATGTGAAATCTGACTTTTGAAAGGTTTGCATGTTGGAGCCTCAATTACTTGACATTTACTTGAAAGCAAATTGGTGTGCAGTACACTCCAAGTTCCAACCCATATTAATGAGTATTTCATTCAGAGCTAATTATAGTCCACTCCAAGTTCCAACCCACGTTAATGAGTAGTATTCAATTCAATTTTGTAGACCAATTTTTTGAGCTGCCAAGTTTATCAAAAGTTGAGTTAAAAATTAAAATCGTAAATGCAAAAGGAGGGGGGAGGAGTCAGGACTCAGGACCCGGGGGGGGGGGGGAGGCGGCGTTTGTTCGGGAAAGCCGGCATTCTTAAGGAATGGAATCGACATCTTTTCTTAAAAACCGACAACTACAAAATTTTGCAGGATTTTTTAAGTGATAAATTATTTAAGGGAAAACCGGCAAGTAGAAACGGGGCTCTGTGCACTGACCTGCTCGCTACAGCTGGTTGCTGGATGCTGGATTGCGGATCCTTCCTACCTCTCTGCTAGTAGTGCACTAATCAACAATGCTTGGACGTGCTGTTTGTTGTCAGGTTGCTACTTGCTGCGTTGCTGCTGTTTGCAACGTCACTGCTCTGTGTGCTGGCCTGTTTCTCTGCTCATCATCAATTGCACAGCTACCATCTACGCATACCATTTGCTACCATCACACTTACCAGCTACGCTGGCTAGCATTTTTCTGTATTGCCGATTTGAGAAGACGTGAATGTACTAGTGGTGGTGGCGCATTAGCTTGCCTCAGTGTTGCGACTTGGAGCTTAGTGTGCAAGGCATACAACAACAAGGGCATTGCAAAGATTATTCTACACAAACGGAGCAAAGGCAACACACTCGTGACTTCAGAATCTACAGCAAACTGGTTTCTCCCTCCCAACACATGAGGTACAATCTTTGGTTTCGCGACATCATTGTCCTTGTCGGAATTAATGTGTTAAAATAGAATTCCTTTTGAGAGCGTGGTCATTACTAATTATGAAGCTTGTATGCCATGAGTCGTTGTTGGATATCGAATTTGCTTAGTGGTTTTTACGATGCATTATTAAGCTGAATGTGAATCACTTTGTGTTAACATGCTCCTGTGTAATGGTGTAGGAGGTCTAGTCATGATTGAAGCTTAGGGTGAGATGTTCGTATTTGCTAGCATGATATGAATTTTTTCAGGTTTTGAAGAACTAGTTTAATTTCTCCATTTCTTGCCTTGTTTCCGGAAATCGTAAGCATAGAGTGGACCCAATGGAAAACTGATTTGATGTTTCCTTACTAAGCTAAATATTTTATGGTCCCTTGAGTAAAAGCCCCACGTACTTGAAGAGCATCGTCATTATTAGAAAAAACGAACGTCATACTCCAAATTGCTCCAGCTCCTAGAACCCTACGGGTAAGATGCATGCCCAACATATCATATCATGTGTAATCAAACTCAGTCGCCCAGTGACCCAATTCATACTTGTTGAGAAGATAACACCACATCAAGGATCCAATTGATTAGGCAGCAAGGTACAAGTAAGTATCAAATAGCGGGAGATACACATGTATGACCTCTAGTCAATATAACTACACTTTGATAGACTTATTCGGCCTCAAACCTGATATTCACTTGCTAGATGCAGAGTAGTCTCCCATAACGCTTTCCGACACATTGTATGTTGGCACTATTAGAGAGAAATGTTGTATATATTGACCCCTGGCCGACTAAAACAATGGCTTAATACTATCACAAAAACAAAACAAAAGAACACACTGAGCTACTTTGAAAAACTTCATATTTTTAGGGACCTCATCATTTGTGTTGAATAACTTAAATGTTGTCCCAAGAACAATAGTTTCATCTAAATCTTGTCTTTTGGTAACCACAAGTTTCATTAGTGGCATTACTAATGAGATTTACTTTTTTCCAGAGCTGACTCCATAAAGCAAATACGTTCCCATATTGTTTTCTTTTAAAAACTATTCTTATGATAGCTGAATTTTTGTAGAACAATGCTAGATACCTTAAAAGCCACTGCCCCATCCTCATGGCAAAGGTTTGGTATCAAAGATAGCATGTTCCACTACTACACATTCTTTTTCAGATGACCTCAAACCATGCATAAAGGCTTCTCAGGCTTGACGGCTCTTATTGCAAAATTTCGTAATATATACTATCAATTCATGTGGACAAGATTAAGCTGTCCCAATAACAAGAATATATTCATATTCTAGTCGCTCTTTCACATCAAAACATTCATACTTTGTTAATGTTTGCATAGATACCTATCAAATCTTAGGGCAATGTATTCAGGCAGGCATATCCATTTGGTTATCCAAGCTATCGATAAAGGGCAATATCTCGAAAAAAAAAACATAAGTTGACCAAGGCATCTCTGAAAAAAGGGTTTTGATGTTTAGGGAAATTTGTAAAGCAATGTAAAGAACAAAAAAACATTTCACTTCAAATATGAAGCTCATATATGACACTGCTCATAAAAGTGCCTAACCTAATACAGACAACTTACCATGTTTAAAAGATCTTCACACCAGTGAATGAATTTGACTATATGACAGTATTAGGTCTATTCTTTCATCCAGGTTAAACTTGACAGTAGAAAATCAGCACAAAAAACAGTTAGCTCGAGCAGTAACATCATTGATAGATATGACACTTCACATCAACCTTAAAAAGATAACTATGTTTAAGGTGATGTATAGCCAATCAATGCCCAGTACTCAGATAATGGCGATCCCCATGCTACTTCATGTGCTGATCTCGTTTGCCAGCCCTATTGGAAAGGGCAAGTGCCACAGCTAAAATAAGTGAAAGATATATTACAGAAAGTAAAGTCTCCAATTAGCCAGCCACTTCCACTTGCTTCATTCTGTATTCACAATGCAATGAATGCAACAGAGCTGAGCCATATGTGTAAGACTTGATTTTGTTCATAGTCAGCATTGATCCATGCCATGATTCCCTGAACTATGTGGAACACTCTGAGAACCAGCAGAGAGGTGATGTAATGATTTGAAAGAGCCAGTTCTGTATTGTTGTTGAGAAGAGCTGCGAGGATTCCGTGCAGTTGATGTCAGCCCGCCACATAGTGTATTTAAAGAAGTATAAGAAGCACTACGAAGGCCTAAACCATTCTGGCTAGCTGGTAAGGATTCCATTTGAGAAAAAGATTGCGACAATCTACTGGAATATGGAGAATGATCCAGCACGTGCTCAGGTGACTTTAAAAGGTCAGAAGAATGTATGGAGTGCTTGGTACATTGGCCTGGAATAGATACTTGAGTTGATAATCTATTAGGGGCATCAACAGAACTTGAATAGTGCTCATCAGCAGGGGATCTGACTTTAGAATGATCTGGAGCATCTCGTAAACTTAATACATGTGTATTCACCTCAACAGGTGATCCAGCTGGAGAAGAGACATAAGAGCCATCAAGGGACCCAACAGAGCGTGCATGAAATGGGCCAGTGGGAAAAACTTGAAATCCTGTAAAAGTATGTGTCTCAACTGCTATTGACAGCCTTGAAGCTGCATCCAACAAGGGAGTATTTTCTGAGACAGGAAGATCCTCAGTTTTTGTGTGAGCATCTCGTTTGCAGATTGGACAAAATGGTCGTCTAGTTGTCAGCCATTGATCGATACAATTGGCATGAAACTCTGCAGAGACAAACTTTACAATTCTTATCTAACACGTGTAACAAGCTATATTCTCAAAGAAAAAAGGTAAAAGACGATCATATCCTTGAGTCTATTCTCAACATTCAAATATTTAAACCTTGTACAGGTGTATAATCAATGAACAGCATACAGATTTCTGAAAAAACGTACTACAGATTACGAGCCAATGTTGTTGGGCCTTCTCTGGAATTTCAAGAAAGTAAGATAAACAGAAAGAGATATTCAACCGAGATAAAATAAAACCTCTAGAGATCAAGGTGGTGGGCACAAAATCCTCCCAGAGAGCAACTAAAGTGAAAATCCTAGGATCCATATACTGCTCTTAATAAAATTGACCTAGATGCTAAGGCTTAGCAACTAAGACATCAACCATTCAATAGCAGACACAGAAGGTTTCAAGTTCACCAAAAAAGAGATTCCGAGTACAAATAAAGGGAATTTTAAACTGATGAAAGCGTTAGCTATATTGGCTTTCATTGAAGGAGAACCACTCCTTCAACAAACACGGGTTTATAATGGTCTGCTTGTTCAGATGATCAAAGTGATTAAGTTAGCGACATAACTGGAACAAGTTTTCAGCAGCAGGAACATAAGAAGTGAAAATAAACTATTTATTTTGGAACATACAAAAACCTTTTCGGTTTTAGACACTTCATAAAAAGAAAATTCTGTCTCCTAAGGCCCCCACTCACACATTTTAATGCAATATCCTATATTCATGAAGTCAGAAGCTTCTCCTCTATTCACCACAATACGTTTTGCTTGCAAATCTCCACACACTCACTTTTTCCCTCTTCTATGTGCTACAAATCACCTTCTATATATCCTACCTTCACATAGAGTGCTCACACAAATTTCTCCACAAATTTGGCCCTATTGCTCTCTCCACAAATTTCTTTTTCTCCTAGTTCACGCGCCTCAAAATCAAGTTTCGCAATTGTTCCTAGAAAGAGTTAGAATTTTTTTTGGTTCACATTCCGATGTTCCGGAATGATCCAGGCCCTTTTGGTGCAACTATGGACCATTTGAATCCACTTTCATCAATGCCTCACAGTTCACGCAGGAGAATATTCTTTACATCACTTCAATTTTTGTTTAATTTTCAGCCTTTGAGTTTTAAATCAAAATGGGGTTGATGCAGATAATTATTATTTATTATAACCCTAAACCCTAAACCCAAGCATATGCAGTGTATAAGGTACATTTCACCTTGCAAAGACGCTATCAAAAAGAGACACTTCAAACATATCTGGCATGCATAGCTTCCAACAAGCATTTGAGTTTGCAAACACATTTGCAATGTTGACTACAAGTCAACATGTTTGCAAGTGTTGTCATAAAAAAACAATCTGTAGGGTAGTCTTAGGACCCAAAAAAGCTTCAAAATATGCATTAAGATCTCAAAAGTTTGGAAATGTTACTGTAAAAGTAGAAGTAAAATGTTTGTAACAATGTGTAACAGTTAAAAGTCAGAAGTTGCAACAATTTACAAGACGAGAAGCAATAGTAAAGAAGAGGGTCTGAAGTTTGCAGCAAGTTTTCAACTTGATGCAAATACACCTGCAAATCATAAGTTTGTTAGAACAACTATGACCCTGTACAATTACTGAGCCAAGGGACCCTGTAGATCCTAGACATGCCTTTTCCAGTAAAAATACAAGAGATCACCCTACACGGCTCACCACAACTAATAGTTTAAGAAAGTAGAGCTTACACCTACGTTGTTTATTGGCATAAGAAACAAGATATTTCAATGAAAGCTATAGTGCCAGCATACAATTTGAGCCGGAACAAAAAGGGGCTGTAAAATGATATAGGATCTCAAAAGTACATGGTGACACTGGAACATAGTTGTGAGGGAACAGCAGGAGGAAAGAAGGGATGCAAGGAACAAGCCACGCTAGTTATTATGAGTTGGAAACAAGAATAGATCAATGAGAACATAAACCAAGGGAATCGAGTAGATAGTCAAGGCCCCTCAAAATTTTCTTTTCAACACAACAATCAGTTTTGATGAAATTGATAAAGTGGAACCAAAAGTTTTCATGTGGCATTGTGCAACTCATTATTGACTTACCATGATGACAAGGTAAGACCCGCAATTTCTCTCCAGTCTCATAGTCCTCTAGGCAGATTGCACAGGTTTCACTTGAAACATTGCCATCACCAGCGCACTTTAACACAAAACTGGGTAGTGCTTTCACCTCCTTAGAGCTCATGCTCAAAGCTTCCGGTGCAGGTCGCAGCCTTGAACCAAGATGCCTCAGACGGTGACGACGAACAAAGAAGAAAGTTGCAAGTACAGCAGTGACAGCAAGCAGTGAAATGAATGAAACTGCCATCACTGACCATGCAGTATTCTCAAATGTTGGCAAAATATAGCACCTTGTGCTATTATCTCCAGCATACTTCAAAAGGATATCACCTGCTGTCTTTGAGACAAATACAGCTGGTATTCTTATACCCAATGGATTTCCAGACACTGCATAGCTCCAGTCCCAACAGAAAAATTCTCAATGCCATTAAAACAAAACACGAATGAAGCTTTTCAAGTGTACATTTGTAACTAGCATGCTACTTTGCTAAATTACAGATAACAAAAAAAGAATAGCTCTATTAGCTGCACATCAGCAGACCTTACAGAAAATCCAACCATCAGCAGCTTACAGCTAGAAAAATGTAACAGAATTACTTGTGACCAAATCCTTCTTGTCCTCATTGTTGTAGACTATAACAGCTGCAAATCCAGCATTTTGAGCATGCTGGACCTTTGCCTCGAATACACATTCCCCTCGAGCTACAATAACAATTGGGAAAAAAGGAAACTTCAAAGAAGGTGGGTGGTTCTTTAATGGTTGACAAGCATCCAATGGACTCGCTGCATATAACATTCCTAGAATTCCAGCACCTGGAATCCGTGGAGCTGCACAGTATACAACAAAACTCAACCTTCACTTTCATGAAGGCAAACTACAATGACTAATCTTGCAATCAGAATACCACCAATTTATTTGTAAATGCTTGTACCACACACTTGAGAGATGAGACCGTCACAAGGCACTTATTTATGGAGCAAAATAGCAGGAATTATGAAACCTCACTTAAACATGTTACGATTTATAATCTTCAAGAACCAATGTTTTGAGTTACGATTAATAAACCTCAAGAACCATCTGCAATTCCTTTACATCAAAACAAAGGAATCAATAGAGGGTTCCAAAGTGGCAGCTCAAAATTGTCAGCGAAGTTTAAAAGTTCAGCTCAGTTTAGGTATTAACACCACTAGGTGGTTCTAATACTGACAAAGCCAATAAGATAAATGTCCAAAGTCAATTGGGTAGATCAAAATTCTCTTAGCATAGGGAAAATTCAACAAGTTTAAGCAAGAACATTCAAATGTGTTTACAATTTCAGAAATTTTGACACTCCAAAGCATAGACATTTTAACCTGCTTCTCGAAACAAAGGCTTTGAAAGGCCAAGGACCCAAACTTTTCAAAAAGACTAAGCTGAGCAACTTTTGGGCATGGAAATTTTCTCTAGAGTTATCTACTACAGTTTCCTCTTATCTTTCTAACAGTGTCCTCAAATCTCTTTTTTGTTCCATAGATTGCAGAAATGCCTTGCATATACAGCTCCTTTGCCAGCTGCAGCTAATGCATGCATCGAGTCAAAATCAACTACAAACACGCACCATCCTTGACAGTTTCTTTTGAGATGTGCAGCTAAGAGAGGCCAATCTTCAAGTGATGGGGTTTCAAAGGTAGTGACAACTTCGCTTCAATATAAGTTATTTACAATGATGCATACGTTTTATATTTACTGTAGAATATTTTTAATAAGCAAGCAGTCCCATTGATCAACCCAATGCAGCACAAAAACAGAATTTTCCAAGAAATTCCTACTGCTAAAACTGATGTTGTAATAAGAAACCATATATGTGGCTGTTAGAGTGAAGAAATTGTGGACGGAGATAATTTTGTTTCAAAAGGAGCTTTAGATGATCCATGAAAAGTGAGTCCAGTGAGGCTACTACTATGTCCATGAGAATTGCTGTAGCATGGATACAAGAGCAAACATTTACTTTGTTGTGACAAGGGTTTATCAGTTTACTTCTTACAGAGCGTCGATGCCAGTGGATTGGTGAAGTCAGAAGATCTGAAGACAATCATTCATAATTTATGTAGTTAAAAAAGTCCTAAAAGAGGTGATTGACGATGTTTTTGTGAAGGGATGAAATGTCAAATATCCTTGCACGTTGAGGACATATCAATGGACAAGGTGGCTCCTATTCTCCATATTCCAAGCAAGGTTGCCACATTCAACAAAATAATGCTTGGTTTGCATGATTGGAAACATGTAAATCACTTGTGTCAGCTTCCTCCACGATTCAACCTTCTGTGAACGTCTGGTGAAACCAGATTGTTTGGTAGACATAGTTACCAGCATATGAAAACATTTTCAACACAGCACCTTGAGAACAAAAACACATACAGATTTTTTGAATACGCATACAGATGAATATAACACATCATCAAAATTTTCAAATTTCTAAATACATCTACATTCTAAACAAATTCTGATTGAATGGGCCTTAATGCATTGCAAAATTGTACTATATATCAATGATATCACAAGAAAGAGCTATATATTCATAACGCTATAAGGAAATTTCAAAAAAAGTGCTTTTTGCCCAGAGAACGTGAATACAGCCAAAATACTGCCCAAATATGGGTTTAAATAATATAAAACCGCGTATTTCAGCCGCATTCCAGCTAGAAAACGTAAAGTATGCATATTTAATACATCTAGCTCCTGAAAATGTTGCAACGGAGTATTTTGGTAACTACATTGGCAATGCCAATGTAGTAGCTTGGTGGGTGAAGAGGGTTGGTAACAATGTGTCCATGAGGGAGCATGATATTCCTTGGTTTTTCATTTTGATGTAAGCCCTTTCTTATTTATGCTTCTGTCATGCTCTAAAGTCTTTATTTATTAGCAAAGTGCATAATATTTCTTCTTATTTTTTGGATCTTTGGTGACACTTTGTCAAACAATACATATCTGCTCTAGTTAAGCTTCTTAGCTTATATGCATTCTGCATATATGTTGTTTGCTCCTCACCACACCCAAATATAGACAGTTCCAATCCGATTTTTGTCTCATGTTATTTGAGCATGTGCATAGAGTATATACCTAAAGACTCTTCAGTTTGCAACTATTTCCTTCCGAAAAGTTTCTACTGCATGGATAGTCTTAGTGAGAGTTTCTTTAGTGAATCAGGTAGACTTGATGGCTCAAATTACCATGTGTAGAAGTTTAAAATGTAGAACATTTTTTATGGATAAAAAATGTTGGGAGAGTGCTATAGGGCAAGAGCCTATTCCTCAAATTAAGACAAAAAGACTACATCAACAGAGGTCATATGGCACATAGGGCATCAATCTTCAATGAAGGATAGACTCTCTCACATACGGGATGCTAAAGCACCACATGAAGCGTGGGAGAATCTTAGGCCTATGTTTTAGACTCTTGACACACCAAAAGTCCTTCATTTGAAGAAAGGACTTCACACTTTCAAGATGGATTTGTGTGATTCAATATAAAAACAGCTTAAAAAGGTCAATGACCCTCAAGATCAAGTTGCAGCTATTGGTGAAAGTGCTATTGATAAGGATGTTGTGCCAATAGCTTGTCATATGCTTATCAAAACTATGTTACGCTGATCTCAACAAGGAGAAACCTCCATCATTTGAAGAATTATGTGGTTTACTATTACAAGAGGAAATGAGGAGGAAAAATATTTCGAGACTTCACACGGTCTGGAGCGACAAATGTGATGGAAGAAAGGAGGTCTAGTAACATTCATAAAAGAGCAAGAAGAAAAGTAATCATAGTAGGAGCATATAATGAGGTGGGAGATCTATCTAAGACCTTAAGTATTGAATGACTAGGCACTCTTTGATCAACATACTTCAGCTCCCAAGTCACAACAAGAAACATGGCCATCAAATTGAGAATGGTTGCAGCAAAGATACATCACAGCATAATGGCCCTCGTAATACAATCACGTGAGGTAGTAACCTATCACTGTAATCAAAGAGAGTACTTGTCTATTGTCGAGTGACCCACTTAGGATCGATCAAAGCTTACTTAAATGCAATTCAGCTAGAAAGTCAAAGAAGATCTATATTCTAACCAGATTGTTGGCCTAGCTATGGAGCATCATAACTCCCATAGAACATACTACACACTAGTACCATAAAAGAGGGAACTAATGAAGAACACCAAACATGAAGTACAAACCCTACCATAAAAGCAAGGCAGAACTAATGGGGGGGAGAGATAGAGCGGCAACAATGGCAAACCAGAAGGATCCAGAAAGAGGAAGTGTGTCTGGTAATAGCTCAGTCAAGTACGGGAAGGTGGGAGGGAGCTTCAAGTCTGCTGCATATATCGACGGAATAAATAGCCTCGGATATATGAATGCGTACCACGAGGAAGATTCATGATAGAGATGCCCAGATGTCGTAAGAGATCAGACGCCTGCTGGTACCAGGATAGCTTGGCATAGGAATAAGCTAGGATGCGTGAAGAAGTAACCGCAACAACTATGTATCTATCCGGGTGAGATGCACGAATCTCCTGAATCCGCTGAAGAAGAAGAATAAGGCGGAAAAATCCCTCAAGGATGATCGGAGGAGTAGCAAACTCAGCACATAGGATATCGAAAAGGGGGGTTACAAGGTATTTACATTTACATTTCGCTTGCCCTCATGAAATACGTACAACTTAGTTTGTCAAGCCAGAAGGGGTGAAATAGGCATTATAATTCAGCCCCTCCCATAATAGCTATTCTACTCAAAGACTCCTAAAAGAGAGCCAAGAAAAGCCACATATATGTGGAAATATGGTCATAAATATACAACTCATAAGAAGCTTTGTATATTATTCAACAACAACTACCTCCGATTATGCCAGAGTTCACACGGTTCCCCCTATTAAAAATTGTGAACTGTACGGTTCACAGTACGGTTCTGAGAACCGTACTGAACCGTTAACGGTTCATTAATTCTATGGTTTGCAGGCATAGAACCCACGGTTCCCAGAACCGTGGAAGGAACCGTACCACGGTTCCTTGAGCCGTGGTACGGTTCATGTGAAAAAATAATTAATTAATTTATTTATTTTCCTAAATTTCCCCCCTTTGTCCCTCTCTCTCTGTCTCCTTCTCTCTGTCTCCCTCTCTCTTATCAATTTTTGTCCCTCTCTATCTGTCTCCCTCTCTCTTATCAATTTGGGAGATTAAATCATTTGAAGTTAATAATCTAAGTAGGGAGAATCTGCTTTTTCTGAAAAAAAAAATTGGCATCTTTTTAGCAATTTTTTGGGCTATTTTTGGGGGTGGGACAAAAAAAAATTAATTAATTAATTATTCAGTACGGTTCACCACGGTTCTGGGCAAGAAATTTAAAGAACCGTACGGTTCACTGTACAGTTCTCAGAACCGTGGTGAACCGTTAACGGTTCATTAATTCTATGTTTGCAGGGTATATGTGCGAATGGATATCTGTGCTTCCAAATGCCCTATTCACAGACATATGTTTGTAAGAGCATTTCAAAAATAACAATTGTGTGCCCTTCTACTGAGATGCATTGCATGAGGAAGCTTCACATAATAACAATCTTCACAGCATAGAATTAATGAACCGTACGGTTCACAAAAGTTTTTGCCTGGAACCGTGGTGAACCGTACAGTTAATTTATTAAATTGATTCATTTTTTTTTGGTTTCCCATCCCCAAAAATAGCCCAAAAAAATGCCAAAAAAATCTGTGACATCTGTGAAATCTGGTTCAATCTGTGAAATCATTTGTGAAATCAGAGGACCATTTGTGAAATCTGTGTGAAATCTGTGAAATTTATGAAATGAGGACCCAAAATGACTTGGGAGGGGTTTTGGTGGGAAATTGGGAAAAAAATAGGTAGATAATTAATTAACTACAGGAACCGTACCACGGTTCATGTACGGTGGTACAGTTCCCACCACGGTTCCCAGGACCCACGGTTCTCAGAACCGTGGGTTCTATGCTTCACAGACATATGTTTGTAAGAGCATTTCAAAAATAACAGTTTTGTGCCCTTCTACTGAGATGCATTGCATGAGGAAGCTTCACATAATAATAATCTTCGAACTTGTGTACAAGCTTTCCACTGGCAACCAGCTTGATCTTAAGAAAAAATCTGGGCATGTTCAAACTGATGAATGAAGAATTCCTTTTTCTCGCTCATTCTGACTAGGCTAAAATTCAAGGCTATAGAGCTCTAACTTCACACCAAGAGTTCAGAGCTATGTAGCTTGCATTAATATAATTTTGAAGATCAAAAATAACTTATGTCTGTACAAGAAAAGGCATACTAATGAAAAGCTTTACCTAGTTAAAAAGTTCGTCCAAAAAAGAAACAGCTTTACTCAAGCCACCTGCTTAACAAGCCTACCAAATAACTAGCATGTCAATGAAATAAGTAGATAGAATCACTGATCTCGAGAGAGATCTTGTGTACAATATCGATCAGCATAAAACAACAATCAGGGCTGCAACGAGATTACAAGGCATGATACATCATGCTACTACATTCTAGCCTTTACGGCAGATAATCAATTCAAGTGCAAACAATGAAAATATAGAGCCATATGTTTTTCATCGTTTGCACATGAATTGAAATAGTAACCGAGTTGGATAAGATGGTTGCTGTCTCCTTGAAGGCGCATGTTCAAATCCATTTTTTTCATTGTTTGCAACTGCATTGACTAGTCCCCCAACAATAGCCGAGTTGGATAAGAATGGTTGCTGCGTCTTCAAAGAGACAGGTTCACGTCTTGGTTGCTGCAGAAACGGGATACCTTGGAGCCCCGTGCTCCAATCTTGGTTTGGCATTCTTGGGATGTATAGTGTAAATATTTTGCATACTGATGCTAGAGGAATTGAATACCGCTGCCCACACATGCATATACATGAGTTTTCTGTTATGCAGCAAGTACAATATTTTCCGTATACTAATAGCACTGAGGCATTTCTCACCAAATCTGGCCTCCATGTTTGGAAATGGCAGAGACTCGTATACGTATAGATATATATATATATATATATATCTATATCTATGTTATGGAACAAACTATAATATTTTGCAGTAAACATTAGCGATATCAGTTTTGCAGCAAGCAACGAAGCATTAACAAAATCCTTACCGAAACTCGCCTCCAAATCCGGAAATGGCAGAGAGTCACTTGTGGATGTGACGAGAACAACGGTGGACCTCACCCTCCCAAGAATCAAAGCAAAACAAATCAACGAAGCCCCAGCCAAGGCAATCATTATTTCCCTCTGGGTGAAAATACGGCTACTCCTGCTTGCATCCACAGATAGAGACGGCATACTCAAACTATCTCGACTCAAATTCACTCGCTCTTTACATGTAGTGCTCTCTCAAACCAGATTCTCACTCATTCTTTACAAGTAGTGCTACTAAATTGCCAAGTATCGCAGCTTGCTTGCCTATCCAGCATCCATGAACTCCCTGACCGAAAAAATGGCGGGCAAAAGCGGCATACTCCTGGCCAGCCCTTTGTAAAAATCACTCCATCTGAACAATAAAAGAAGAAATTAACGAGTAATCAATGTATCTGATGCTCGCTTTTGCGATCAATTTCTGTAATATTTGTGCTCGATCGATCATTCGATGACGAGAAAAGTTGAAACAAACGATCGATCGATCGATCGACTCCTCCCTTTGCGCGTTCTCGGACACGAAGACGAAGACGAAGACGAAGACGAAGACGAAGAAGATGAAGCCTCGTATGGTAATTAGCACAGGCAGGCCCTCGACCGTTGAAACGCTTAAACGTGGAAATTGACACGTGGCTAGCCTGCAAGTGGCCGGGATTAGAAGATACCGTGACGAAGAAAGGCCGAAAGGTAGGATCCTGTCAATTGGGGCTTAATCAAAGGATCAATTATCTGCCACGTGCACGAAATCTAGTGGTATAGCTTGGAGACGTGGCAGAATCTGAATGTGTCTAAAAACATTATGTAAGGCTGCTAGGCATAAATTGGTAGGTGCCAGCTGCCATGGGGTTGGTCTCACAAAAGCTCTAGTGCGCCGGCCAGCATGTGCCATGGGGTTGGTCTCACAAAAGCTCTAGTGCACTGGCCAGCATGTGACCGATAAAGCATCCACCACCATCTCTCAAGCACCCACCACTTTATGGCACTCTTTTATATGAATGATAGCCCTTACCATGGCATATGTGGTTGCCCATGGTCGAGATGTGTAATGTGCTAAGGATGATGGACTTTGACGAGACATAGGCATGAAAATTAATATCTTATCCTATGTAGTTGGGCATCCACATATTTGAGTGAAATTGTAAAGAGAGGTAGGTGTGTTCTTTCATGGATTAGACTTTTGTTCTTTCGTTGGTTTAAATGCATGAGCAAACTTGCTACTGGCACAGGAACAGAATTGCACTTCTATGAAAAGAACATTCATTGAGATATTCAAGATGTGATAACAAGATGTTTGGTGATAGCCTAAAAGATATTGCTTGAATATGATGTATAGCTACTCCCCTTTATACGACAGGAAATATAAAGGTCCCAGTTGTTGTGTGTTGTGTGATCACACTCCCATTTTGAGTTTGATGTGACATTCCCATTAGATTGAGTCCAACAAAAAAATGTGCCACTAAAGTTGTAATATGATTTTGTGTGTGTGTGTGTGTGTGTGTGTGTGTCCTAAAAACAAATTTGAGCACCGAAAACTAACACTATAAATACTTGTATAACTTAATATTCTACTATGTTTTTGACCTTGTCTTGCAAAGACAATACTATGTGTTGAGATTGGTCAATGGAGTTTGGAAAAAAGTCAACCTTAAAGGATATTCTAAGGTGGCAGCCTAAACTTTTAAGTTCTGAACCTTGGTTGAGGGCTAAACTCACATGCATATGTTCCCATTAAAAAGTTTTTACTAACAATGTTTGCATGATACATAAGGCAAAAAAGGCAAAGACATGTGAATGTGGTGGTCTACTATAAAACTTATACTTCTCCGAGTACAAGGTAATCCATGTAAAAAGTATAAGTGCCATAACGCGAATTGAGATGATGTAAAGCATGACAATAGGGATGTAGTATTGTACCGCTAAGGCCTTGCCATGTCATATTGGTGTATTTTAACTTTTTTGAAGATTAAAAGAATGTAGGAAAATAGCTTAGTACAATTTTTATGGTTTTCTGCAAATGTTTTATTGGTTGTGATGATGGGGTTATTTTAATTAATCCAACAATTTCAGTGTCATGGCAAGGCCTTCCTGACATAATATAATTTAGGCGGTTATCTTGGGAGAAATTGTCAACTAGTTTGATCTTTTGTATTGATGGAAGCTCCTCCCTGACAGCATAAGTCTGCACAATATTGTCATACTCATCTCTTAGTCCATTAAGGACTACTTAAACAAGCTCAGTGTTCTTTAGAGCATCACCAATATCAGCTAACTCTTGATGAAGATCCTTAACTCTCATTCAATAATTTGAAGCACTCTCATCTACGTATCTTCCAATTATGCAATGTGGAAGATAAGGATGGAATCATTATTAATTCTACAAGATGTAATGGACATTGTTAATGGAGCTAAAGAAGAACCTGCAGCACCTAATGAAGTTGCAGCATTCAAGAAGAGAACTAGAATTGCTCTTCATTTCATAAAAATGAATGTCACAAATGAAGTGTTAAGGGAGATCAGTACATGCACTATTGCCAAGGAGGCTTGGGACACTCTTAAAACAATCTATGAAATTAAGAATACTTCAAGATTGCTTACACTTGGAAATCAAATCTTTCCAAAAAGCTCTTACACATTACAAAGGAGATGGCATGGATCAAGAGGATGATCAAGGATCTGATCTTCACTTGCTGGATTTTTCAAAGAGTCCAATCATCTTTTGTGACAATCAATCAGCCCAAAGATTGGCAAGCAATCCTATCTTTCATGCTAGGAACAAGCACATTAAGGTGCAATATCATTTTGTGAGGGAGCAAGTCATTGCAAAGGAGGTGGAGCTTCAACATGTGTCCTCAAGGGAATGTGTAGTTGATATCCTCACCAAAGCATTGGGAAAGGACTTGTTCATGAGGCATAGGACATCACTTGGAGTGTTATCAAAGTCCATGCTAAAACTAGTTGAAGAGGGAGTGTGAAAGATTCAACTAGTTTGATCATATTTGTTATATTTCCATATTTGGCAAATTGAGACCAACTTTGTTTTAGACTTAGAGATTGACTTTTCAAAGTTCATTCGTCTAAATTTCATTTGAATAAACACTTTTTGAAAGTGTGGGAAAGTTAGAAGGTGAGTTTGAGTAGATTCAAATTTAAATGTTGGGTAATTTGAATCTAGACCCAAAAATATTAGGGTTAGCATTTTGGAGGGAAAACCAAGTGGCCAAATAGGGTTTGGATCTGTTATAAAAGGAGGAAACTCATGGAGAGACACATCTTCTCTCTTCTCTATCTCATTTCATGCTTATACATGATTCTCTTGGGTTCTACTATCCATTGGTGCACTATACTTGTGATTGCTTGCAATTCTGTGTGTAGAATGATCTATATTTGTTATTTTTGGATCCACACCTGTAAAATATAGTAACTTGCTGGTTTTGTACGGACAACAACAGTGCTTTATCATTTGATTCATGTTTGATCAAGTTCTATTAGAGTTTGCATCTTATTTTGTGTGTAGATGCTGATTTTTCTACATTGGTGAGATTGGTAGGATATCTTCTTTTGTAACCCAAGATCTTTTTATGGATTGGATCGTAAATGATCTGAAATCTTTCACAGGTAGTACAAGGTCATTTTTCTTAAAATTGATCACAACAAATAGGGTAGTACTCAGAAGAAAACTTGTCAAGAGTCGATTATCTTCTAGGACTACGAAGACTAAGTGCACGATCTTATAAAATAAGTAGTTGTGGGCAAAAGTCCAGAGGCTACAAGCACACAAAGCCATGAACAAAAGGATTGGTTAGATCTATGTAGTTATGGGCTAGTCACTCACGAAATTTTAAACGGAAAGATTGAAGATTCATAGATCAAAAAGTGTAAGCGACCTTCTCAGAATAGACGAGACAAGACCAATGACAAAAGACCCCTACAACACTCAATAGGAACACTCATCCTCGAGGAGACTAGGACAATAATACTGACGATAACCCAGAGCATGTTATGGACAGACCGGCCACCTAGGAAAGAGTGGATGGAAGGGTGTGATCGGGAGGTGGGTCTTGGAAAGTCCACTAAGTCTAAGGAGTTGATATCATTCACATATGTTGTTAATCAACATGACCAAGTTGTACCTCCTGACGAGGACAGTGAAGGCAACTTAGACTATGCAAAAGTACAGGACAACCCCTGTAAATTACCCCCCTAAAACTAGATCCATAGGCTATTGTGCAACAAAGCAAAAAAATGACAAGAATCACGAACCCCCACCTGATGCATTTGATCAGAGATCATTTGATATCCAACGCTTATTCAAATATCAAGAGGCGACAATAGATGACTACATGGTGGTAAAATTTAAGAGGAAAAGAAGAATTTCAGCTCATCTTGGAGAAGATGGATGATCTGCGACGAATGTATACATTTGAATCACTACCACTTATTGATATCAAATAACTAAGAAGATCCTTCCCCATCTCCACCATCTTTCATAAGGTCCCTACAAAAACATAAAGAAAAAAAATAAAAAATAAAAAAAGAGAAAGAAAGACTGACAGAGAAGAAAAAAAAGACTTCAACCATCTCTATCAGATCTTGAACCAATTTGTGAGGACGAGTGACGCCTCACACATCCATAAGAGGTGAGGATGATTTTCCTGATTGAGTCCATAGACTAGTGGAAAATCCCAGTTGAATCGGTTCTTAAAGAATATGAGTTCAATGTCTAAAAAAAAAAAGGAGAGCTGGAATCACCAGTCTGGACCGTTTTCAGAGTTAGGGCACTAAAGCCTCATTGCATATGCATTCACACACACATCAATGACACGATGTTAGACACAATACTGATGACTTGCATCCATATCATCCCACCTCCAATCCTAAGATTTGCATTTGCATATCCCTCCATGCATGGATCCAAAAGTGGGCATTGCCTTACATTTGATGGGATTGGGAGCATTTGCCATTCAGTTCACATGTGGATTTTTATAGGTATGAAGGCACCAAATTATTTAAAGATGTTGTAGTTAAATCCAATCAGATTGTAGATGGATTCTAAGGGCCCAATCGATGGCCTTGGGTAGGAAGTTGTTGAAGACATCCCACCAGCTCACTGTGGTTAGCATCACCCAACAAGGGTGCTGAGCCAACTATACTTGATTATCCAATAGGAGTTGATGCGAAACCAGAGATTCTGGGTCTGCTGTATGGGGACCATACTATCCAGTGGTAGTCGCCAATGTTAGCCGATATTTTCGCACGAAAAATCGGGCTAATATTGTTGTTTATTTTCACAAAACATAAAAAAACCGGCATGTAAAACCCAGTTATTAGAAAAATTGGCATCCCAGCCCATCCTAAAAGTGGCTAGAGAAAATTTTACGACCTTCGAAATGGCCAGTAAATATTTTACAACTTTTAAAAAAAATGGCCAGTTGTAAAAAAAATAATCAGCATGACCGTGCTAAAATCTCACCATGTATGGAGACCATTTTTTACTAATATATCATCACTCAGTGTATTTTTTAAGGAAACCGTTTTGTCGTGGGAGCCCTAGTCATGAATGTTGGGAAAAGTCAGTTCGAAGAAAAAAATCGAAAAAAGAAAAATTTCAGGCAAAACGAGACCCAAAAATATGGATTCGGTGTCGAAAATCACAGAAACCCTAACGACAAAGTTTGGGCAATTTTTGGGCAAATAACGGAATGTGTGGGCCAAGTGGACACCCAACAGACCAAAAACCCAGAAAAGTGGCCACATCCCTTGAGAAATTGAAAAAAGGCCAAGAACAAGTGTACCACAAAGAAAAATGAAGGCCAGCTATAAAAAATATGGGGTGAGAAAGGGCCTCACCCAAATTTGGATAATAAATGCCAAAATGCCTTGGAGGCTAAAAACTTGGGAGGTACACCTACTAGCCATTGACATTTGGGGTTTCTAGGGTGTACAAAAGGGAGAGCTTTGAATGGCCTCCCTAGCTTTTGACAAAAATGGCATCTTGGCTAATTTTGGAAAAGAGCTTGGAATGCACCACTCCCCCAATCTCTTATGGAGGCCACTAGGTGTACTATCCAATGGGGTGGGGACAAATGGCAGAAAGAGCTTGAAGGGCATGAAGAATGGCAAGATTGCATTGTGAAAGAGATCCATTGGAATTTGCTATAAGAAATGGCCTACTCCTTGTATTTCAAGAGTTGATATTTTTGGGGGTTGCTAATTTGGGGGTTGATACTTTTGAGAGTTGAGTGTTTGGAGAGTTAGTTCTGTTATGTTGTTAGTAGATTGAAGGTGATGTGAATTACTTTGAGAGTGCATGTTTACTTGATGGAGAGCTTCATGGATTGTTTGAGAGTAGCTTGACAATATGGAATGTTGTTGTTGTCTTGTATTGCTCCATGTTTGTTAGTAGATGTTGGATTCTTGTTGTCTTGTAATTGCTTAGTGTTGTTTAGTTGGCTTGTATGTCTTGCTTCTTGTTGACCAATGCTAGTGCTTTGTGGGGGATGTGTTAGGTGAACTTTACTTTGTGTGTCTTGTAGTTTCATTGCTTCCCATGCTATTATTGTCATTCAGGAGAGTAGTACGATAAATCTTGATTGATGATTGTTCAAGGCCAATTGCTTGAGAGTGGGAGAGGTTAATTACTTCCATGTTTGATTGGTTGAGGGTAGCTTGATCCTCACTAAAAGCTTGAGTAGTGGTCATGAAATGTTGGTGGCTGAGGAATTGAATGATTAAGAGGTTGTGAGAGTTTGCTTGTTAGGTGTGTGGTTCATACCTTTGGTTGTAAGATAAGGGTATCCTTTATCGGATGGTTGAGGACTTGTAGGTTTATGAAAATATTTGTGTCGTTATCTTGTTGAGTGTGGATCCACTTTTTCATTAGAATGCGTAATTGACAAGCAAGCACCTCATGTTAGAGAGTTGAAGAAATGAATGCTTGGTTGAATGCTAGTAGGAGAGTTTTGGGTTGCATATACATGTACGTGAAGTAATGTTTGTTAGTTAGTTTTCGCTCCAATTGGTTGGGAGTAGTTGCATGGATGGTTTATTGCAAGTAAAGTTGATGCCGTTCTGAATTTCATTTCATTTAGTAGTGATCACATGGGAAAATAGTCCAACCTTGCTTTCACAGGAAGCTTGATTCTACTGCGTGTATCATTCGTACACAATTCATTCCTTAGCGGATTCGGAGCGTAATTGTGCTACCTACAACTTGCTGGAGCCTCTCAAGGGATCATTGAAGCCTACCTGCGAACTGTCTCGCTGTCCGATTTTCCTGTCTATGGTGAATCTATACCTGCGGCAAATCGTTTGCCTGTGGCCTGCAGCCTTACAGCGGCCTTTCTTGTCTGCGGGCTACCGTTTCAAAGGCATGTCTACTGCGGCCTAAAAACCCTGCATGTCTACTGCGGCCTAAAAAGCTTGCCTGTGACCTATAAGGGCCTGCCACGTGGCTTCAGCTCTGCAGCTCTTGCTGCCTTGCCCTCTGCCTGTGGTGATCTGCGGCTGCTCTGTCTGCTCCATTTGCAGCCATTTACAAGGCCCTACTGTACCTGCGAGCTGTTTCAGACCTGCAGCGACTTGTTTGCGGCCTGCCACACCTATCATAAGCTTCATAAGCTGATTTTTCCCACAACGACCTGTGACAATGTTCTGAACTTGTTTTTCCTCTGATCTTGTTGCCTATCAAGCAATCTGTGAATGCAAAGGCAAATATCAAACCGAGTTTCAATAGCAATGCGGAATCGGGAAGCGGCTTAGGTTTCACACGCAATGGCTACCTAAATCGTGCATTGAGGTATGTTTTTACTTAAATCGTGCATTGAGGTATGTTTTTAATTAAATCGTGCATTGAGGTATGTTTTGATTTTCATCTCTATTTGTACTAGTGGCATAAAGTGTGGGTTTATCATAAGACTTTACCTGACTTAGGCTGTCATTGTTATTCGTTCCAATGAATTCAAGAAACTGTTTCCGTAAGTCGTCTACTTTCAAATGTGATAGTATAGCTTTAACCACTTGTGATTCGGAGGTGATTTTTACAAATGTTTTAGTTGAGTCAAGTTTTGGAAGGTTAAGCATATCATCTGAAGGATAAAATCGTCATTGTTTTTTTTTTCATATACTATGTTGAGATAGTTTGGCAGTTTGGCTGCCTTCGTGGCAAATGCTAAGAGTTTTCGTTGCTTGGATGTACTTCATGACCTTTGTTAGCGCTTTCCAATGATTTATGCCTGGATTTGACAGGAACTGGCTGAGTGTACTGATCGGATATGCAAGGTCTGGTCGCGTGTAGATCATTGCGTACATCAATGAGTTGATGATGGATTGAAACGAATAGTGCTTCATCTCCTCTTTTTTTGTCTCAGTTTGAGGAGATTGTTCCTTTGATAGCTTTAGTCGAGGGTCGAGAAAGATGAAGGCGCCTAAAAATTGTTAAGGCAAAAAGAAAAGGAAAAAAATGCGAAGGTCCAAAAATATGAAGTCGGCCTTCGATTTTTCATGATGCTCATTACTTGAACGATTTGTTTAAGACTGAGCATAAAAAAATCTCACAGCCGAGTCGGCATAATGACTTGAATCTATTTGTACAATAACATCAGGCACCCTTAGAAGGTGCACTGTACTCGTGAGCCAATGGCACGAGAAGTACAATTAGATCTGTACTCCAATGGGCCAAAAATAAGAAAGGACCCAAAGTAGTTAAAAATGCAATTTGGTTTATAACTTTTTAAAATAGTCAAGTTCTTATGGCACATGGTTTTTTGGGCTGAACCAAAAACCCTAACTCTAGCTTTGTGACGTTTGATTCACTTTTCATTGTTAAGAATAGAGATTGATTGAGAGAGAGAGAGAGAGAGAGAGAGAGAGAGAGAGAGAGAGAGAGACAGAGAGAGAGAGAGAAGAGAGGCCTCCTCCTCCATTTTTATTACTTTGTGAAACCCTCCTATTTTGCTATTGTATAATTGTTTGTGGATGAATGAATGCTTGAATATAATTGTTTAATCATGCTATGACATTCTAGAATGATCATTAGCTCATGCTTTCATCCATCAATTCACAAAATCACACATTTGCAAAATAAGTCTTAGAAATCTATTTGGAGTGGTCAATAAGATCCATAGGTAGGATTTCCTTCCATTGCTCCCCTCCCTTGAGAAGATAAGCCTCAAGAGAAGAAGATCTAAAGTTTAAGAAGCCTAGATATCCCAAAAAACCAAGATCAAAGAAGAGGGTCAAAGATAGACCAAAAACTCCAAAAGAGCCAAGAAGATAGGAAGAAATCTCACCCCTCATCTAAGCCATTCCACTTCTAGATCCAACACCAAGATTGACACCCTTGGTAGGCTTAGATCCCATTTAGATCTGTAGCTTAACCCCCTCCCCATTGGATCGAATCCTGCTACTATACGACAACTTAACCAGTTGAAGATCCAAACCCTATCTTTGCCCTCTTGATCACATCGATTAGGGAGGCACAGAAAGGGTCCAAGATTTTTTGATGTCGTTGTCGGAGAGATGTTATTAAGCTACTCTTAGATGGGTCTTTGTTTGCATTTTGCTTGAATTTTTACTGCATTTTGACAGATTTTTGACTCGCTTATAGATTTTTTTTCACTTTTTGCTTGTCTTCCTGACTCGCCACTTTTCCAGTGAGCTAAACAGACATTAGGCTCTATCTTGTACTCTCGGCAAGTCAAATCTCTGACTCGCGCCTGACTTTCCAACAGAAGCCTGACTCGCCAACCTAATTTTTTTTTATTTTTACTTGTCCATTTGACTCGCCATCTGCACAGAGTGACTAGCAATCTCAGAGCTATCATTTTGGAAGTCGGCGAGTCAAATTGTCTGACTGGCCATCTGACTCGCCATTTTAAATTTTTCGCCAATTTTGATTTTCTCGTCTTTTTCTTTGACTCGCGGTATGACTCGCCAACAGAGATTTCTCTCTGATCATTCAATATTTTGACTCGCCATCAGTACAACAACTAGCACAGTACTTGATCTACCATGAGTCAAAAGTTGTATGCTAACTCGCGCCTGTCTGACTCGCCACTTGCTCCATTTGACTTGTCACTTTTCCAGAATAGGTAGCTCGGCTAGTCAAAAAGTTCTGAATCGCCTGTCTGACTCACCATCAGACTCGTTAGTGGCTGACTCGCCAACAGTGAAAACCAAAAATTTTCCTAGACATTTGACAATCAAAACCCATCTGCATTTTGTGACAGATTTCAGATCAATTAAGATCCAAATCTACAAAATCATGAATTGACTCAATCTTCCAACAAATTAACTTAGATCTGGTCTTGTAATGGTTAGATAGATGAGTGAACCAACTAGCTTCCTATAGTAATGTCCTTGGAGGATCTTTCATTACCTCTTATAGTTAACTTTACATGAGACTCCATAGGTGTATCACAAGCTTTTGCATCTACCATATGAAATATTTATAGAATAGAATTAGCATACTTTTCTTGACAAATGAAAGTAGATTGAGAAGATCTAATCACTTCTATTCCTTTACGTAATGCAAGTTACCAAGATCATGCACCTCAAATTCCTTGATATCTTGCACATCTTGATTGTGTCCACCACTCAAGATAATATCATCCACATAGACTAGCAAAAAGGTAACATTATTTTTACACTAAGCAAATTCTTGGTTTTAGATGGAATGAACAAAACATTCTCCAAATGAACATTCCTATTTGTAGAGAGAGAAATAGGAATTGTGCTAATCTCTTTGATTGCACACTCACCATCATTGGCCGTGTAGATCACCCTCTTGTCATCTCCATATGCCAACAAAGAAGTGAAGTACTCTTTGTGAAAAGTCATGTGTGAACTTGCTCCATTATCAATCCACCATGTATCTAGATCTCCATCATTAGCAAGCATACATGAAGACATCACAAAAGCATCATCATTTGTATTTTAAACATCTAAACCATCCTCATCAAGAGTAAGATTACCTTGCTTGTCTCCTTGATCTCTCTTCTTCTTGTAGCACTCACTTGCAAAGTGTTCTTTGATGCCACAATAGAAGCACTTGAGCTTTGATCTATCTTTCTTTTTGCCATTTGAAGAAGACTCCCCTTGATCTTGCCCTTTAGACCACTTTTGCTTTTGCCCTTAAATTTGCCCTTGATGAACATAGTCTCCTCTCCAACTTGAGATGATGATGAAGATCCACCTCTTGCTTGAAGTCTATATTTTTCATTGATCAAGATCTCTTGAAGATCAATCAAACTTGGTAAAGTCTTTTGAATAGCAAGAATTTGAACAATGTTAGCTTGAGCATCCAAAAATCCATTAAGAATAACTTGAACAAGCTCTCTTTCCTTAATGCTCTCATCACTACAAGCCAACTCATCATTCAATGCTTTTACTCTCAAAATAAAAGTACTTGGACTTTTTTCACTCTCTTGCAAACTATCATCTCCATAAGCCCACATGCTTGGGTGTAGATATGAAGAAAGCGTCGCAGATCTCCCTTGCCATAAAACCTCGAAAGGTCGATGGGGAAGTTCCGGACTGCGTGGGGTACAAACGGCCTTGGATTATCCATTGGGGGTGGTTCGACGTCAATTGGTTCGTGGAGTATCTTGATCGGTACGTTGACGAATTCTTCAAGATCGGGGAGATCCGGAGTGGATAATCGCCTACCATATCTCAGATGCATACAATGGAACGGAAAGGTGAGGCTATTTTTGGACTTTTCTTTTTCAGTTGTTTTTTGTCTTTTTCATTTTCTTATTCCTCAGATATTTTTGTAGGTATTTTTTGTGTTTTGTCTATCAGATAATGGATCTGGATGGGGATCAAACCGAAATGAAAACGATCTAGGATTAGGACCAAATCGGGATCAAAACGAAAATTAGATGGATGCGATGCAAATCTAAAAGGCAATCGGAGAAAGTAAAAATAATAGAAAAATGTGTGAAAGTTTTCAACTAGTTTAGTCATATTTGCTACATTTGTTTATTTGGCATTTGAGGCCAATTTCATATTAGACTTAGAGTCTTTTTCAAAGTTATATTAGTCTAAAAGTATTTGAATAAACACTTTTTGAAAGTGTGAAAAATGTAGAAGTCGAGTTTTAGTATATTCAAATTTGAAAATTACATTGAATCTAGTCCCAAAAATAGTAGGGATTTTCATTATGAAGGGAAACAAATTGCAATTTAGGATTTGGACCTGTTATAAAAGGATGGAACTCATGGGAAGATCTCTCTCTCTCTCTCTCTCTCTCTCTCTCTCTCTCTCTCTCTCTCTCTCTCTCTCTCTCTCTCTCTCTCTCTCTCTTATCTCATGCTTATACATGGTTCTCTTCGGTTCTACTATCCATTGGTGCACTATACTTGTGATATCTTGTAATTATATGTGTAGAATGCTCAATAAATGTTATGTTTAGATCCACACATGTGAAATATAGTAGCTTATTGTTATTGTATGGATAGCAACATCATTTTATGTTTTGGTTCATGTTTGATCAAGATCTATTAGAGTTTGCATCCTATTCTTAGAGTGGATGCTGATTTTTTTATATTGGCAAGATTGGTGATATGTTGTCTTTCTAACCCAAGATCATTTTGTAGATTCGGATCTTAATTGATCTGAAAACTTTCACATGGTACCAGAGCTTGTGTTTCAGATTATGAAGGAGGCAATCACATCTATCAATGATTTGGAGAAGATATCAATGCTAGAGCATGCTAGATTGGATTCTACAACAAAATTGAGTTTCATATGTAGATTGGATCTTTTGTAGATCAAAACTCTATTTAGGGTTATATTCTTGATCAATTCCGATTTCTCACAATTCATGTTGGATTTGGCCGATTTTAAGACTGATGGCTACAAGATTGCATATCAAGTTTTAGGCAATTGGATGTAAATTTTAAAATATTCAATTTTTTGTGATTTTGTTAAAATCCTAATTTTGATTGGATCTCTAGATTGTGAGGTTGCTGAACTTCATTTGAGTGTGTTTCAATCTTAGGAAGTGACAAGAGTCATCAGATTGAGGATAGATCATAGGTTGATCAAGATTTCACTATTATATATGTTGATTTGCTTGGTAGAAGTGCTAGAAGAGAATTGAGAAGTTTCATATCTTTGTTATTTCCTTTTGAAAACATTTGATGTTGTTCAAAGTAGTGGTTTGTGCATTGAAACAGGTTGAAAGATAGGATCAAGTCATTGCTACATGGCTACATCAAGTGGAGTCATGTTGGAAGCCAATGATAGGCTTACCTCAAGTAACTAGTCATTGTGGAAAGTGAGGATGGAATCACTTCTTGAGATGAATGATGTTTTGGATATTGTTGTAGGTTTGGAGGAGAGACCAGCAACACAACAAGATCAAATGAGGTATGACAAGAGGGCCAAGAAGGCTCTACACATGATGAAGATGAATGTTATCAATGACCTTCTCAAGGAAGTTGGTAAGAGTACTTCATCAAAGGATGCTTGGGGTTCATTATAGAAGCTTTATGAATCCAAGTCTACTTCTAGAATGTTAACTCTAAGAAGACAAATCTTGCGCGGATGCCATAAGAGAGTCAATGATAGTGAAAGCACTAGTTTGGACTATGATAATTTCGACCAAGAACGAAGACACAGAAAGGAACGAAGAGCCAAACGTAAGGATAAGCTATACGATGATGCTTCCGCCTCTACATCTAATAGCACCGATACTATTATATCCACCATAGAGAGGTTGCACATGTAGAGTAATGAGCAAATTAAAAAGCTCACTATTGATCTTACTGTGGTTGTTTTTGCTTTTGAACGTATGCGCCTACTTGGACCAGTAGAAGTTTGTTCAAGGGAAGGAGTTGCAAGAATTTTTTGTTTTAAAATCACAATAGTTGATTTTTGAAGGCGCCCAATCCTTGTGAGCTTGAAATCATACACAAGACTATCCACTTCCTCGAATTGCAACACACTTGTATGTGGGCTATTTTTTTACTTTCGCTTCTTGGACATCCCCTTTCCGAAAAGTCGGCCAGTTGTAGGCATCACTTCACAATGAAGACGTAAATGTCTTTCCATTCACGAGAGAGCATGCTGGGCTTTTGAAGAGGCATTCTAATATAATTGGTTTTCTCAATACGATATGCAATATCATGCAAACAATTATTATCCAGACTAAGAACAACCTGAAATGCTTTACGACAAAGAAACATGAGTATATTCAAATTGTTTTCTTAGGCAAGGAACTATATACATGTTGACAAATAGACATCTTGACCATCAGGGTCCAAACCAAGATAAAAGACTTCAATCTCTTTTTTCTAACCGGCACAAACAATTTGATACACTACAACTATAATGCAATGTTTTATTGATATTTTGATCTGAAATAAGAAAAGATTTTCTCTCTCTACCAAACGCTCTTCTTCTACGATGGAAAGGGGATGAGGAAACAAATGAAAATTCAAGTGACCCTGATTCCAAATTAATATCAATGTGATTGTTTGATGAATCTCTTGGACTTCGCACAAATCCTGTTGTTTGAGATCCATTTTGTTTTTCCCCTGTATTCACCCTCTCGGATGGAGAAAATATTCTATATGATGGAGAGGGAGACACAAAATCTTGAGAAATGGAATGACTAACCTCACAATCCTCAATATTTTTGTGGCATTTCTCATAAGAGGAAAAATCTAAAAGACCCTCAATTAAAGATGATTTTCACTAGACACATCAATCAAGCCTTCTATTGTATCATCTTCGGAACTTGGCAAACCATCAATGGAGATATGGGAATTAGTAGACAAAGAAGTAATTTTATTGGACTGCCCGATGGAATGAGACATTGTAACGAAAAAAGGAATCCAAACCTTGTTTAGTGAGTCTAATTAGACATACTACCAGAAGAGCTTAAATAACATGCACAATGGCATACACCCCTTATATAGAATCCCAAGCAAAAATGTAATGATTATGTGTCACCAAATTTTTTTACCATATCAATATTTAATATATTTATTACGGTTACTTTTAAAAAGTAATCATGACACCAAAAGCTATAAATACGTTTGTTAAGCTCATTTGTCATACTCGCTTCTTAAGGATTTGGATCGTGCGCTTAGGTTATTGCTCTTTCTTTTCTATCAAGATTTGGGTGATTTTCACGGAGATTAAGCGACCATTCAGGTGTCTTTCATCATATCTCCTACAAGGGTATGTTTTTTAAAAAGAATCTCTAGATGCTTATTTTATTCTTTTTGAATGGCTAATATAATTTAGAACCAAATAATTGCTAATTTTTTTTTAACGTGGCAGTCATCTCGTCGTGGGTTGCAGCGGATTTGCCAGAAGAAGAATTTGCAATTGAAGGCATGATTGGCTGCCAACAATCACTGACAACCAGCCTTTTATTTGCCAAAAAAGTGTTATTTTTGCCTGCGGTCTGGCGCTACTAGGGTTTTCTACCTATCAAACGAACACTACAGAAGCTGCCAAATCTACTATAGGTTTGCAAAAAATTGCTCTTTCAAATCGGATTTGTTCTACTGAGATTCGAGACCTTGTACCTGCAGAAAATTATTTGAAACTTGATGTAGCAATCATTGTTACCAGCCAGCTGTTTAGAGGCACATTGGTCTGCAGATTCTTCCTTGCTGAATTGCGCTCAGGGTGCACTACAAAAGTTGGCTTAGGGCAATCATAGAGCTGGAAAGGTACAAATCAAGAGGCTGTCTGAAAACATCAAAATTGTAGTTTGTTTAAAGCAGATGTTTTGTTTTCCCATCCTTTCGTCCCTTTTTTGGGTCACTGATCTGGGGCAGCAGACATCTCAGGCAACATTCTGTCTACTATTGAGACGTTTCATGATTTTTTTATCTAAATCAGACTTGCTTCAAATTCTATTTTTGTTGGTTAGTAAAATCAAACTATTGTGCATTTCTGTGCTTTCTTCTGAGAGAGTGAGTACTCGTGTCAATTCCCTTGTATTACTATCACCTCAGTTGAGACTCAATTATGGCAGAAGAACATGTTGATATGACTGGTAGCCCACAATTGGACAATCACTGCCAGGCACTAACCAATTATTCTCTATTTATTGGCATCCTATGTTGACCAGAGATGTGTAGCATTGATGCTATGAGAATTGTTCCATCTAAAGAGTAAGATATGTTGCAACACTGACCCCAACATAAAAAAAAGAACACAAAAAAAGAAAATTTTTCCACACGAGGAATGAAAACGAGAGTATTAGAATAAAAAATATAGTCATAATGAGAGTAGGAAGAATGACAGTTTGCCTAATAAATAATCATAACAGTTTGCCTAATAAATCTTATTTTAGTTCAAAATGTATGTTTCTATATTTGTTTAGGGTTTTTTTTAAGTTCATGAAGCTTGAGTGGCACCCTTACATTTACGCTTCTTCATATGGTATGTCATTGCTTGGCCTTAATGTATTGAACAAGGAACTCGATACGCCGTATCGATATCTCAGATCAACTCTGGTTTATTTTAAGTTAGGTTATGTCTTCATGTCGATATTTTGTCCTCCGCAGACTTTTTTCACTCTATCGCATTTTGACTATCATGTAACTGGAAGTAATTTGAAATAACGAAGATTGAGGCATATTGAGGGGTCTCACGCTCTTGTCAACCCTTACCAAAAGCCTCAACACCTAATAAATAGGTTGATTACCTTATTTTCAAACCAAGATGAATGGCTACTGGATCTATTTGTTGGAACATGTATTAAAAATTGTCGTTACATTTTTAACATTGATTTATTTTTCAAATATTATTGTGAATATGAGTGATAAAAATGCATCGGTTTATGTAGGTACTACGGCATTATGTGCTGTAAAATCCCGAAGAAATTGTGTAGCCCTGGAACTTGATGAAATCCAAGCGCGGTATATTGAAATGCATGTGGTGGCTCTGCGTGAGCTTCCAGACGAAGATCAGGAGGTTGGATGTCGGGCTCTTGCTTTGAATGATAAATTTCAAAGCGCATCTTTGGAGCCCATGCCTCCGATTCATTGTGAGGAAGCTGAATTGGGAGGTTTAGCCGATGAAAATACTTTTGATGAAGAGGCAAATCTTTCAAATGAAGTTATTGCATCCTAAGAGGATAAAATGGCCGAAAAAGATGCCTTTTTAGATATTTAGAATATCTTAATTTGATACATTTCAAGGCCTTTTGAATATTTGTATTGAACAAATATTATTCAATATAACAATTGCTTTGTATCCATTATTGTGTGAATAAGTGTGAGTTTTATGAAATCAATATTAAGATAATCTTGTTATAGTAAAAAAATTTCTTTATAGTAATCATAAATATGGTCATGTCATAGTAGCATTAGAATAAAATTTGAATATACTACAATGTAAATTACTTTTTACATATTTATAAATTTTATTGTCTTGCACATATTTTATATAAGAATTTTATTAATAAATGTTGTAAATGATATTATTTTTTGATTTATAACAAACATTAGCAGTTTAAAGAATGTAATATTTTTGAAGACGATATAAAATTTATTCATTTAAACATAAGATTTGTTTTTAGTGTGTTTCTAAAACATTGAAGTCTTTTAAAAATGCAAATTATAGACTAATTTTAAAATTGAATTAATCTCGTTTGAATGATCTAACAATTTTTGCATAGTTTTTAATTTTTTTGGAATTTGTTATTAGCAAAAATATTTTAACTGCTAAAAATTATATAAATTCTAGCAACTTTACTTTTGAAAATATGTGATTTGTAAATGGTGAGAATAAATATGTGTTTTAAAAAATAGCTTGCACAAAAAACATGTTATTTTTATTTGATGCATTTTTTTTTCACTATTTTCGATATTCCTTAAAGAGAACCTCGCAATATTACCCACTCAACTCGCAATGGTGTTCTAAGCACACCCTACCAATTTGGTGCCAGATGTAGAGGTAGATGGATCACAACAAGTCCACCAAGTAGGGGTAGGATGGGAGAAAGATGCCAACCACGTAACGCATCAAGGGCTTCCACATGAATCAGCCATAGTCGATGGAGGATCAGGAGTGAACATCATTTCTTCCAAGCTATATGACGAATGGGGGCTTAATCGTATGGTAAATGCCCCTTTTATGATCCGACTAGCTGACAAGTCTAGTGTAAAACCATTAGGCATAGCCAACGAAGTGCATACCAAAGTAGCCGAAATCGGTTTCGTGCTAGATTTTGTAGTCTTGGACTTGCTTGATTCTCTCCAATGTTACAGTGTCCTACTAGGTAGGCCGTGGCTAAGAACATTGCAAGCGCTTCACGATTGGGAATATAATTGTATCGTTCTACAGAATCACGATTCCGCAGTTAAGATCATCCTGATATCTGGCTCACAAAACCTACCGACCAAAGAGCCATGGTTTCAAGCTCTGCAACTATAGTCAATTCTGACGAGGAGTCAGATGACGGACATCGTTGGAGGAGAATTGTTATACGTGATGATTCGCAAACGGATGTAGTAAACTGGACCGAAGCCCTACCTACAGTGGATTGTCTTCAATTTGATGTCTCATTTGCTGAGCAATTGCCAAAGCGAAGGTTGACCCCAACGTTTCTCATTCCAAGAGATCGATTGTTTCGAGTAAGACATAGAGCAGATGAGAGCACTTTAAGCGTGTATGAATTAGGAGCCAATCTAAGCTGGGTATGTGTAGGCCTGACAACCATCCGTTATACTAAGTTAGTAATACCCCGTTGGCCTCTCCCTCCAGCTCCTACTAATGATGATCTAACTGCAATTCTTAGACGCATTACTCAAACTTCAGAGCCAGCCTCTACACTTGACGATAACAAACGACCTCGACAACCATAGGTGCACATGAAAAATTATGTTATGAACGGAGTGCATTTTGGTCCACGCAGATTTTGTTTGGTTTTACGTGTTTTAGGGTCCGCCAATATAGATGTCGTAGCGTATGGCACCACAGCTTGAGAGGTTCGTATTGGAGACATCGGACTTGGAGTATTTGATGGGCGTGACCTCCAAATGGGACGACTTCCTCCCACCTATCTGTTTTGACCCGAACACCGCCCTAGCATCACAAAAAGTTGAAGACCAACTGCCAGTGGCCCGAGTGTACTATAGAGCGGCACTCCTCGGCGACCTCTGGCAATCACGATTTCAAATATGGATTGAGCAGCATTGGCTTGATGGCGTCCATAAGTCCTTCCACCTCACCAAGGACAAGAAGAGCACGAAGCGCTTAGAATTCATGAAGGAAGTCACTGGTTATATGATCCAACAACGACGCGCAAAACGCAGCCTCTACTAAGCCAGAAGCCTAGTGCCGAGGGACCGGCACTACTTCAGGCCGTGGGCCCTCTATTGGGGGTATTTCCACCATGCGTGTAAATAAATAAAAAGTTAAAGTTCGTATAAATAGTTGCGAGGGTCGTGGCATCTTGCCTAAACTTGACTTTGGGCCATGTAATTAAAATATGTTAAAATGGCCAAAGTTAAGTTTAAACTTTTATTTCTAAGTTTGATAAGCTAGTCAAAGTCAAATGGTGGTAGGTGGGATGTGCTTCTTCCTACACCATAGATTCATTTGTGTTTCTTGTGCATGGTGCGGATTTCAATCCCACCTTCTTACAAGTAGCCAATAGGCAGCAAGGGACAAGGGCCACCCCAAAGATAAAAAAAAGCACCATTTGTAACCATTTTCCATGCTTAATGAGAAGGAGGAAACTCTACCATTTTGGAGAGAAGCATCCTCATTTGCTATTCAATACTTGCTAATGTTATTGTGTGCTTGCTTCTTGCTTTCTAATTTCCATGTTTTTGGTTTCATTAGTTAATGTTTCTCC
Organism: Diphasiastrum complanatum; assembly: GCA_029204225.1. Classification (NCBI taxonomy): domain Eukaryota; kingdom Viridiplantae; phylum Streptophyta; class Lycopodiopsida; order Lycopodiales; family Lycopodiaceae; genus Diphasiastrum; species Diphasiastrum complanatum. Next base: position 8,705,680 of record CM055094.1, on the reverse strand, counting down.
ATTAGCATGCACAATGAGCAAATGAGCTAACCTCCCCTCTCACCCTCTTTCTCTCTCTCTCTTCTTCTACTTCTTCCATCTATCTAACTATCTCTCTCCCTCTCTTTTTCACTCCAAATCATAATGTGTTTGTGGTTAGTTTAGGAAAGAGTAGTGTTAAAGTGGAGTAGTCTTAGGAAAAAGAGTAGAAAGCATCTAAATCTAGCAACTTCGCATAGTTAGGTACCTATCTAGTGTTCTAACCCTTTTTGATAGGCGGAAGGGTTGGTCACCATATAATCTACATGCCCTACAGGGGTTCTTCAATGCTTGAATCACAAAAATCCACCATTAAGGGCCTTCAAACTTGCTTTTGCATTAAACTTGATTTGGCCTTTTTGGCATGTGGCTAATAGAGTTGCCCTCCTAACTAGTGCCATGTGATTTTTTATCCTTTAGCTTTTTAATGAAGTCTCAAGTTTGATTTTGGCCTTGGCTAAATTTAAGATCCATTTGCTTTTTCCCATGTGGCTATTAGGAGGCCCCATGGCTAATTTCTCTAGCCCTTGGTCCTTGGTCATGAAGTCATGCTCTCTTTTTTCTTTTTCTTTGACATTGGTCCTCTTTTTTCATATTGGACTTTGAGGACCCCTTTAACCTTAGCCATTTGATTTTCGACTTGTAATTCCTCAATTTTGGTGGCTGAGCTCCCACTTCCCACTGAGCAACAAACTGAAAACATAGTACTTCGATTTTTGTATTAGTATTGAAAGTCACAGTGCATTGTAAGATTTTGGCATAATAGTCAAAACTATACTTATAGGCCGATTTTTTAAAGGCCGTCAAAAATTTTAAAGGCCAACTCTAAGGCCATAATTTCCTCTAGCCACATTACGGGCGGAAAATTGACCAACTAGCTACCTACCAAGCATGACTCTAGGAAATAGACTAGGGTTTCATTTTAGGGCAAAAAAACTGAGTTAACTTCCTTATTACATGCTATAAATTCACCTAAATTTACAAAGGAAGTCACTTTTGCTATGTATTCCATCTCTCCATAGTGAGAAGATAGATTATTTTTGGAGCTAATTGGCAATCTTGAGCTAGTTCACTATGTACATTGAGTTTTTGTGATCCAAATGAAACCAAATTGATTTCTACTTGTTTCTTAGCCTACAGGCCGTACAGCAGGCTGTGGCTCACACGTGTGGGCTCGGATTTCAATGTTCATCAATGATTGTGATTGTTAATGCTTTTTGTTTGTCAAATTGTCAATCTAGATCAACTTTTTTGTGTCTAGTTTTTTGATAGACTGTTAAGCAATCATTCAATCATTCTTTGTTGGAAAGATGTGTGTAAAAGATAGGTTGAATAGAATCAAATAAAAAAAATTCGATCCACAAGAAAGAAAACTTATCGTGCACAGCGGAATAAACTAAAGTTCTCCTCTCTCTCTATGCATAACTACGCCTATCAATTTCGAATAGAATAATAGTGATAGAAATCATGTTCGATCTTATAGTAACTAACTTTGAAATCATTAGTACTACAATGATTGCATAGCCAAACATTAAAGTATTGATTTATTAGGCAAATAATCTCTCGCGAAGAACTATAGAAACACATACATTTTGAGACAAACCTAAATGCAGTAAGAAGATAGTATTGATTCAGTATGAAAAACGAAACAGATGTAAATGAGTACAACAAGTTGCGGATCAAAGCCACGTACTCTACGCTATCTCTGAACGACTAAATATAAGTCTGAATCAAGCGCAACTACTGATAAGCAGTAAGTGCAATAACAATCTCTAATCAACTCTAAAAAAATGAGCTAGAATGTTCAAGAGTGTCCAAGCTCGTAGGCTTGAGAGAGAACACTAACTATTCAATACTTGATGATTGATCATCATGCTTCAATCTTATTACCTGAGATGTAGGAATATGAACAACTATTTATACTAAGCAATTAGGTTGTCAAATGTGTCATCCAGTTGGCTTGACTAGAATCAAAATAACAATGTGCCAATCTATATAAGTATCCATGCCTCTTGCCGAGTGCAAGGATCTTATTACTCCTATCGATAATTCTACATTGATCAGACTCAAACTCCACCTTATGACCTAAATCTGTCATTCTACTTACTGATAATAGATTTGTAGAGAGTTTAGGAACATACAAGACTTTTGACAGTAGTTTGAATTGATTATGCTGGGATCTTAATCTCACAATACCTTCACCTTCGATAGTGTGAGTGCTATCGTAACCAAGATGAAGATACTTCTATGTGTTGTAAGACGTGTAGGAATGAAAAATCTCATGATGATTGGTCATATGTTGAGTAGCTCTAGAATCTAGAAACCACGAACCATCCGAATTCGAGCATTTGTCTTTGTCCATTTCGACTTCAGGAGATGCTGTAACTGTATTTGCTTGTTGATCAGGTTGCTTGACTGCATTCTTCACTTTGAGAATTCGGCAATCCTGGATCTCATGGTTATTGTGCTTGCAATACCTGCAAAACATCATCCATCTGGAACTTTAGTCTGAAGACATTAAGAGAGATACCCTGTTGCACTACAAATGGAAATCAATTCTCTGGTACCGATACAAATTGATTCGAACTGAAGAATAGTTTGATATCACAAAAGATATCAAGTATAAGAGCTTACGTTCTGATAGAGTATTAGGCCTTGAAGAATCAACGCTTTGATACCATGTTGGAAAGATGTGTGTGAAAGATAGGTCAAATAGAATTGAATAAAAAAAATTCGATCGACAAGAAAGAAAACTTATCGTGCAGCGCGGACTGTTGGATTAGGACAGTTAAAATATTTTTTGGAAAGTTGGGTGAGAGCCCGCCGTCTAGCATCTACATCCATATTCCAACCATACTCTGCAGAAGTTTTTGGCCAATTGCAATTCTGGATCATGATCTAGTCTAAGAGAGTGCCACATTCCACCCATCTCGCTCAAAGAGTTGTTGGCACCACTCTGGTTGCGGTTGGAGTGCTGGAAGATCTTTCAGCTTGTTGCCTTTGATTTTTTGGACGGAAAAGGAAATCTGCCAGCCGTCTTGTGAGGACTCGTGGGGATGCTTGGCTAAGAATTCGTTCATTTTCTCTTCTACGAACTTTGGTCGACAAAAAGCGTGGCTGGTAGATATGGATCTCGAGCCTTGAGATGTGGAGGCCTGGCACTCCCCTTGGCTTTGGCTCGGATCTGTTTCTTGGCTCAGGTCTTGGACATTGGCATCAACTATATAGTCAGTCCCTCTGCCTGTTTTCCCTTGTCTTGGCTGGAGCTGGGGGTGGCAATGTCTTTCATTGGTGGCGGTGGAATCACCACAAGGGCTGGTTGAGGTTGTTGCTCCATGTGTTTTTGGCACGCCTTCAAGGCACTCTTTGCCTATGCTAACTCCTGCATTGCCCCGCATCGATAATTGTCAAACTCGTCCCGGTACTTGGCGAATGTATCGCTGTACACCTACACCTGTTTCGTGAGGAGATCCACCATCGGCTTGGCTGAGTGGTCTATTGGTAGGTGTGGGTTGTGCTAGCCAGGCCATGTATTCTGTTTGCAGGGTTGTCACTTCCGCTCCCAAGCATAGATTTTCTGTTTTCAGCAATGAGAGGTGTGCCTGGAGCGGAGTGAGATGTTGTGTCCGCCAGATAGTGGTACAAGAAGAACTATCACGCTCTCAGATCCTTAGACTTCCAGCCTTTAATGGCGATTACAACGTTTATGTAAAATTCATAAACAAAGAGATCATAATCATCAGTGTCTATGTTGACGACACATTGATTCTGTCAAGGAGTGATAACCTGATTGCACAAGTGAAGGTAGATATTTTGAAGCACTTCGAAATATCGGACTTGGGAGAAGCCAAGTGCTACCTAGGTTTGCGGATCAACAAAGATCTTAAAGCTAGGAGATTATACCTACACTAGTCAAGATATATCCAGAAGATCATAGATGATCTCAATATGACAGATTGCAAGGGAGTAAATACTCCAATGATTCCTAGCACAATATTGACAAATGAAGACTGTCCCAAAGATGATGCAGAACGACAAGGAATGCAACACAAGCCTTACAGAAGGCTTATAGGTTCTTTGATGTACTTGGCAGACAACACGAGGCCGGACATTGCTTATGCAGTGTTCCGACTAAGCCAATTCAACATAAATCTAGGACCAACGCACTCGAAGATCGCCAAGAGGATCCTGCAATACTTTTAGAACACAAAGGACTACGAGTTGTGCTATAGTTGAGACGCATGATTGAAGATTGAATCCTATAGTAATGCAAGCTGGGCATCCCTGAAGGACGATAGTAAAAGTGTCTTAGGAGGATGCACCATATGTCATAAATGGTAAACTCCTGCAACTTTGTTGCAGCACAAAAAAGGCACAAAGGTCAAATGAGAACAATTCGCAATAGTCAACGTGTCTTTGACTCGAAGCACAAACGATTCGCAAATCAATCGCGAATCATAAACACACCTCCAGGACCGCAAAGCGCAAAATGGACGCAAAACGAAAACAACTAAAAAAACGAAAACACACGAAGAGAAATCTTACGCACTGCCAACTGGCAGCTCAATGGGCTTCATGCCTAGCTGAAACGAATAGCAACGACGGAGACTAACTAACTAGTTGATTAGCATTAACTAGTCTTGTGATTCTACGTTTAGCTATCTTGTAAACTCCACACAGTGGAGGTATAAACGATCCTCTTGGATCATAACAAAAATAAGAGAGATAGTGAATACAGAGATCTGTAAGAAACATAGAGAGACGTAGCGAATAGAGTAAGAAAGCAAAAATACCATAGTTGTGCATGAAAGTCTACCAACGAGTAGAACACAGCAAAAGAGCAGAGAGTCATTCCGCCAACGAGCGAGACATTGACGATCTCGCTCTAAAATCAAACTGACAATATAGTCGCTCTATTTCGTGTATCTCTTGGCCTTGTGCTGTGTCTCTTGATTGCTAGAATAAAATTTGTTCTGTGATGCGTAGTCGAGTGTCTGGGATCCCGTAAGAGCTTTCGCATGAAAAGAACATTCAATGGCAGAAAATTGTTCGTGAATCAAAAGAGAGGACGAACACGACACCAGAAAAAACTTTCGCGACATGGTATCAGAGTCTACAGGTTATAACTACTGATATCCCAGCAGTGATTCTTCCAGACAACACAATATGGCTACGACAATCCAGACCAGAGTAGCAATCAGTCTTGATGGTGCAAATTACAGAATCTGAAAATTCAAAATCAAAACACTCCTGAAGGGCGAAGGCATCTGGTCGGTGACCAAGCTCTCAGAGGTGCAGCCTCCAGAGGGAGACTCGAGGAGAGTTGAATGGATCAGAAAGGATGAGCGTGCAATGGCGATTATCATTTCATCCATAAATGAAGATCTACTCATGCAGATTGAAGACTACAAAAGCAGCCATGCAGCATGGGAAATATTAAAGCATAAATATGAAGTGAGGACTGCAGCTTCTGTCATGCACCTTCACAATCAACTGCAATCCATACGATGGGATGACAAGCAATTAGATCAGCACGTTGAGAAGATCAGAATGATCTTCGCTCAACTCGCTGCATCAGGACAGGAGCACCAGGTACCAGCACCACAGCAGCTGATGTACTTCATAAAATCTCTGCCGACATCCTATCAGCCGCTGAGAATGCTCATACTGAGTCTACCAGATATTACATTCAACAAAGCAGTCAGTCTTGTCGCTGATGAGTGACAAAGGAGAGGGAAGCAGTGATCAAGAGAAGGCTCTCTTCACGAAAGGAAACAAGAAGAACAAAAACAAGCCAAGGTTTGAGAAGACAAAGTCCTCAAATCAACAATCTTCTACCTACGATCACTAGCACAAACCAGGCCATACGGCCAACAAATGCTGGTTCAATCTAGCAATACCTTGCATGCGCTGCAAGAAGAAAGGGCATTTTGCATGCGACTGCAAATTCAACCCAAAAAGGAAAAACAAAGCTGAAAAGGCAAACGTTGCAAAGTCATCAAAGGATGCTGAAAGAGGTGATGAAGCTTTCACGGTACTCGACGAAGCTTCGACAGGCTACCTTGAAAACGACTACAATGTAGTCATCGATGCAAGAGCACCATCTCACAAAACCTGCAACAAAAAGATCTTGATCAACTTTCGCGAACTCAAAAACAACAGAACAATGATTCTAGGTGATGGAAGCAGACACGATGTCAAAGGCATCGGCTCTCTACAGCTACGAACACTGTCAGGCCAAGTAGAGCTACCAAGAGCACTCTATGTGCTCTCACTCAAGAAGGATCTACTATCTGTCTCCAAGATGGCAGATCTAGGCATTCGAGTTTTGTTCGACGACAACACTTGATGTAGGATCGAGAAGACGACAAACAAGTTGCTGACGGTCGGATGTAGAGAAGGAAATCTCTACCAGGCCAAAAGAATCAGCAACTCTGAATGCATATTAAATGCTTCAGAAAATGAAGATCAGCTCTGGCATAGAAGAATGTATCATCTGAACATGCGGAGCCTGTATGACATGAGCAGAAAGGACATTGTCACAGGTCTCAAGATTTCAAGGCAAGAGGCTGAGATCTGCGGAGCTTGTCAGAAAGGCAAGCAACATCGGAATCCATTCACACACGAGGGAAGAAGAGCCAAAGTCCACTCTGATGTGTGTGGACCGATGAAAACAGATTCGCTCTCAAGTTCGAGATATTTTCTAACGTTCATAGATGATTACAATCGAATGACCATGATCTACTACTTAAAGAAGAAATCCAATGTAGAAAGCCTGATCTGTCATATGCACGACTGTTTGGATGTGCAGCATACAAGCACATTCCAAAGGAAAAGAGAAGCAAGCTCCATGAAAAATCCGAGCAAACAATCATGGTCGGCTACTCGAATGGAACACATGTGTACAGACTCTAGGATCCAACCACGAAGAAGGTTGTTTCGAACAGAGACGTGAAGTTCGACGAGTCCACATTCCCTGGACTGAAAGATGAAAGAGGCCATGAGATCTTCACACTGCTGCCTATTCAAGAGGGAGATTGAGGACATACATCAAATCGAAATGCAGAGCCCCAGATTCCAGAGTAGCAAGAAACAGAGGATCGACCCCAAGAACAAGAAATGTTTGAGCAGGGACGAAACGAACCTCGAAGGTCAACAAGACAAAGAAGAGCTCCAGACCGCTATTCTGACAATCTTCAATGGAGCAAAGACACGTATTTCGAGTATCACAGCTTTACAGAAGAGCTTGCAACATACCAAGAAGCTATCCAAAGTTCAGAGGAAGAATTCTAGGAGCAGACAATGTCAGAGGAGATCGAGTAGATGAGGCAAAATGAGACACGGACATTAGAGTCACTGCCAGAAAATAGGAAAATAGTCGATTGCAAGTGGTTGTACAAGAAAAAGCTAAAATCAGATGGCGCTATTGGTCGCTACAAGGCAAGGTTTCTCGCAAAGGGCTACACGCAGAGATATGGTGTCAACTATTTTGACACATATTCGCCCATGGTGAAGATGACAGGCATAAGGCTACTCTTTGCATATGCCACACAATACAATTTGGAAATTCACCAAATTGACATGAAAACAGCCTTTCTCCACGGAGATCTAGAGGTGGAAATCTTCATGAAGCAACCTGAAGGCTATGAAGACCCCGACAACAGACAATATGTCTGTCGATTGAGGAGATGCATCTATGGTCTCAAACAAGCATCAGGGGCCTGGTACAAAAAGCTTGATGGTGTTCTGAAGTCTCTAGACTTCAACCCTACTCAATAGACTGTAATGTCTACATCAAAAGAGTAGGAAAAAATTTTGTGATACTTACCATTTTCCTGGATGATTTGCTGATAATAGAAAATTCTTCGATGTTGATCAAAGACACAAAGAGTCAGTTTGTAAAAGCTACGAAATCACAAATCTTGGAGAAACAACAAAATGCCTAGGGCTGGAGATCAGAAGAGATCGAACAAATGGCGAAATGCACTTGAGTCAGTCAGAATATGCCAGAAAAGTGCTAAAGCAGTACCACATGATGGACTGCAAAGAGAAAGCCACACCAATGATAGTTGGAGCCAAGCTCATGAAACATGATTGCCCAAAAATAGAAGAGGAAGAACAGAAGATGACAGGTATACCCTAGCAGAACTTAATCGAGAGTCTGATGTACTTGACAATTTGTACTAGATCGGATCTGGCCTTCTCTGTTTACGCATTGAGCCAGTTTTGTTCGAATCCTGGTCTAGCACATTGGCAAATGGCCAAACGAATCCTACAGTATCTGAAGGGTACCCAGAATATTGGATTAACCTACAGAGCTAGAAACGAGGAGAAAGATTTTGAGCTGCATCACTATAGTGATGCGAGTTGGGTGAGCTGCAAGGATGACAAGTACATTACTGGAGGATGTACAATAGTGTGCGGAGCTACAATCAGTTGGATATGCAAAATGAAAATCCTGGTGGCTCAATTCTCTTGCGAAGCTGAGTTTGTCGCAGGCTCGAAAGTGGCGAATGAGGTAGTGTGGCTACGGATGATGTTGGAGGCAATCGGGATACCACAAGAGGGGCCAAGCACGATGATGATGGACTCCCAGAGTGCCATCTATCTATCCTAGGATCCTGTCTTCCATTCAAAGATGAAGCACATTCCTCTGAAGTACCATCACATTTGAGATTTGATCTCGAAAGAGTGCTCCAGGTCCAGTTCATAAAATCAGAAAGTAGGATTGCAGATCTCCTCACAAAACCGCTCTGTGGACAGGCAGAAAGCCTGATCTGTCATACGCACGAGTGTTTGGATGTGCAACATACAAGCACATTTCAGAGGATAAGAGAAACAAGCTTGATGACAAATCCGAACAAACAATCATGGTCGGCTACTCGAACGGAAAACATGTGTACAGACTCTACGATCCAACCACGAAGAAGGTTGTTTCGAGCAGAGATGTGAAGTTCAACGAGTCCACATTCCCTGGACTGAAAGATGAAAGAGGCCATGAGATCTTCACACTACTGCCTATTCGAGGACCTACATCAAATTAGAATGCAGAGCTCCAGATTCCAGAGCAGTAGGAAGCAGAGGATCGACCCCAAGAACAAGAAATGTTCGAGCAGCGATGAAACGAACCTCGAAGATCAACAAGACAAAGAAGAGCTCCAGACCACTATTCTGACAATTTTCAATGGAGCGAAGACACGTAGTTCGAGTATTGCAGCTTCATAGAAGAGCCAACAACATACCAAGAAGCTATCCAAAGTCCAGAGGGAGAATTCTAGAAGCAGACAATGTCAGAGGAGATCGAGTCGATGAGGCAAAATGAGGCATGGACATTAGAGCCACTGCCAAAAAACAGGAAAATAGTCGACTGTAAGTGGGTGTACAAGAAAAAGCTAAAATCAGATGGCACTATTGGCCGCTACAAGGCAAGGCTTGTCGCAAAGGGCTACATGCAGAGATATGGTGTCGACTATTTCGACACATATTCGCCCATGGTGAAGATGACAAGCATAAGGCTACTCCTTGCATATGCCAGACAATACAATCTGGAAATTCACCAGATTGACGTGAAAACAGTCTTTCTCCACGGAGATCTAGAGGAGGAAATCTTCATGAAGCAACTTGAAGGCTATGAAGACCCTGACAATAGACAATATGTCTATCGATTGCAGCAATGCATCTACGGTCTAAAACAGACATCAGGGCCCCGATACAAAAAGTTTGATAGTCTTCTGAAGTCTCTAGACTTCAACCCTACTCAACTAGACTGTAATGTCTACATCAAAAGAGTAGAAAAGGATTTTGTGATACTGACCATTTTCATGGATGATTCGCTGATGATAAGAAATTCTTTGATGCTGATCAAAGACATGAAGAATAAGATTTCTAAAAGCTACGAAATCACAGATCTTGGAGAAGCAACAAAATGCCTAGGGCTGGAGATAAGAAGAGATCGAACAAATGGCAAAATGCACTTGAGTCAGTCAGAATACGCCAGAAAAGTGCTGAAGCAGTACCACATGATGGACTACAAAGAGAAAGCCACACCAATGATAGCTACAGCCAAGCTCACGAAACAAGATTGTCCAAAAACAGAAGAGGAGGAACAGAAGATGGCAGGTATACCCTACCAGCACTTAATCGAGAGTCTGATGTACTTGACAATTTGTACCAGACCAGATCTGGCCTTCTCTGTTTATGCATTGAGCCAATTCTGTTCCAATCCTAGTCTAGCACATTGGCAAATGGCCAAACGAATCCTACAGTATCTGAAGGGTACCCAGAATATTGGATTAACCTACAGAGCTAGAAACGAGGAGAAAGGATTCGAGCTGCATCACTACAATGATGCGAGGTGGGTGAGCTGCAAGGATGACAACAAGTCCATTACTTGAGTATGTACAATAGTGTGCAGAGCTGCAATCAGCTAGATATTCAAAAAGCAAACCCTGGTAGCTCAATCATGTTGCGAAGCTAAGTTTGTCGCAGGCTCGAAAGTGGCGAATGAGGTAGTGTGGCTACGGATGATGTTGGAGGCAATCGGGATACCACAAGAGGGGCCAAGCACGATGATGATGGACACCCAAAGTGTCATCTATCTGTCCCAGGATCCTGTCTTCCATTCAAAGATGAAGCACATTCCTCTGAAGTACCATCACATTCGAGATTTGATCTCGAAAGGAGAGCTCTAGGTCCAGTTCATAAAATCAGAAAGTAGGATTGCAGATCTCCTCACGAAATCGCTCGACAAGCCACTTTTTACTATGCAAAGATAGGCAATTGGATTGAACAAACAAAGCTACAAGGTTCAAGAGAGAGTGTAAAAAATGGTGAACTCTTGCAACTTTGTCGTAGCACAAACAAGACACGAAGGTCGAACGAGAACAATTCATGACAGTTAGCATGTCTTTGACTCGAAGCACGAACGATTCGCGAATCAATCGCGAATCGTAAACACACCTCCAGGACTGCAAAGCGCAAAATGGACGCAAAATGAAAACAACGAAAAGAACGAAAATACACGAAGAGAAATCTTACGCACTGCCAACTGGCAGCTCAACGAGCTTCATGCCCAACTGAAACTAATAGCAACGACGGAGACTAACTAACTAGTTGATTAGCATTAACTAGTCTTGTGATTCTACGTTTAGCTATCTTGTAGACTCCACACAGTGGAGGTATAAACAATCCTCTCTGGATCATAACAAAAACAACCCAACAATGATTTTTCCAGACAACACAATATGGCTATATCAATCCAGACCAGAGTAGCAATCAGTCTTGATGGTGCAAATTACAGAATCTGAAAATTCAAAATCAAAACACTCCTGAAGGGTGAAGGCATCTGGTCGGTGACCAGGCTCTCAGAGGTGCAGCCTCCAGAGGGAGACTCGAGGAGAGCTGAATGGATCAGAAAGGATGAGCGCGCAATGACGATCATCCTTTCGTCCATAAATGAAGATCTACTCATGCAGATTGACTTAGAATTTGCTTTGCATAGGAACACAGATCATGCTACACAGTAACACAGACAGAAAACACTCTCCTCAGCAAGCTCACATAGCAACTGTATTTCTCAAAATGAAATTACACTGTACATATAGTTGTTCACTCAGGCAACCCATGCATGACCCAGGTTGCCGTTGGCGGGATGCGTGTCCCGTCGACTTGCCTCGTGCCGAGGCCAACTGATCCTTATCCACTGATAGGACCCACAATACAGTAACACAGTGATTCTAACTTTAATTCTAACTCTCTCCCTTAAAGTAGAGTCACTTTTTATATAGTCATATACATAGCTTTAAAGTCAACAAACTTTAAATACAGAAAGTTTTGATCTAAACTTATCAAACTTTTCTCCAGTAAGTGCTTAGTGAAAATATCAACTAGTTGTTCTTCAGTGCTACATTGAACAACATGAATTTCACGACTCAGTAGCCTCTCACGTATGAAGTGATATTGAATCTTAATGTGTTTAGTTCTCGCATGGAACACTGGATTCTTTGCTAGCTGAATGCCACTCTGACTGTCGCTATGTAAAGTCGTGGGATTTTTCTGCTTCATGCCAATTTCTTCCAAGATTTGTCTCAACCATATAGCTTCTACACATTGCCTTATACTCTGCTTCTGTGGTGGAAAGAGCAATTGTACTTTGCTTCTTACTAGACCAGGAAAAGCAATTACCATAAAACTGGAATATATATCTTGTGGTAGATCTATGATCATCATAGTCACCTCCCCAGTCCGCATCCACATAGCCAGACAACTCAGGTAAACTATCATGCTTCCTGTCAATCAAGCCATACTCTGAAGTGCCTTTCACATAACGCAAAATGCGTTTAGCTGCTTTCCAATGCGTTTCTGTAGGTGTTGCCATAAACTGACTTACAATGCCAACAACATAACATATATCTGGTCTAGTTGTGGTAAGGTAAATCAAGCTCTCTACTAACTGTCTATATAGCGTAGCATCAAATGACTGTGATTCATCAAGCTTAGAAAGCTTTTTACCTGGTTCAATATGAGTGTTTACTGGTTTGCAATCCTGAAATCTAAACCTGTGCAGCAACTCTTTGACATACTTCACCTGTGTTAAACCCACTTCATGTCCTTTTTGCCACACTTCTACTCCAAGGCAGTAATGCATCAGGCTGAGATCCGTCATCTCAAATTGTTCCATGAGGTCTTTCTTGATCATGTTTATCATCTCTTGATTATATCCCGTAATAATCAAGTCATCAACATAAAGAGCAATCAAAGCAACCATACCATCAAAGCATAAGACATATAGATTTGGATCAAATGTGTTCTCACCATTCCCTTTGAACGAAAGTAGGCATCAATCCTGCTATACCACACATGTGGTGCTTGTTTAAGACCATAAAGCGCTTTCTTCAAGCGACATACTTTATTTTCCTGTCCTTTCGTTACAAAGCCTTCAGGTTGATCCATGAACACTTCTTCTTCTAACTCACCATTTAGAAAAGCAGATTTCACATCCATCTGATGCAAAGGCCAACCAAAATACGAAGCTAAAGCAATAAGTAGACGTAGAGTATTCCACTTACACACCGGCGCAAAGGTCTCCTCATAGTCAATGCCTTTATTTTGTGCGTACCCTTTGATTACCAATCTTGCTTTGTGCTTTGCTATGCTTCCATCTGCATGGTACTTAGTTCTGTATACCCATTTGCAACCAATGGGTTTCTTGCCAACTGGTGGTTCTACTAAGTCCCATGTGCTATGCTTAGCAATTGACTCCATCTCTCCTCCCATGGCCTTGATCCAAATGTCATCATCCTTCGCTTCACCATAAGTCGAAGATCCTTTGCTTTGAATAATGCTGGATAACAGAGCATAATTTGCTTCATACCTTTCAGGTAGTATCTTCTCTCTTGTTGATCTTCGTAGCTCTCCCTGGTTAGATGATCCTGGAAAGTCATCTATCTCACGGCTCTCCATCAATCTCTCAAACCACTTAGGGAGCTTTCTGTCAGCTGATCGGGTTCCTGATGAAAATGTATCCCACGGTACATCCTTCTTCTTGCGTTTGTCACCTGCAATTTCAATCCTTCTTGCACCAAAAGGTTTGTCCCTACCTCTCCAACCTGTTTCTTGAGGTTGAGTAGTAGTATCTTGAGATGTATCCTCATGTTCATCACTCGGAAGGTCAATGAATGGATCATCATCAGGTGGTATCCTCACTATACCATTTTTCCTACTGGATGTGTCTATCTTCTCAGTATCTTCGTCTTCATACATCTTGGATTCATGAAAGATAACATCTCGGCTTATATGGATTTTGTTTTCGACTGGATCAAAACATCTATAGCCCTTTACGCGATCATCATATCCTAGGAATATGCACTTGATAGCTTTTATGTCAAGTTTACGTCTTTCTTCCTTAGGAATATGTACAAAGGCCTTACATCCAAAGATTCGCAAGTGGTTCACCTTTGGCTTCTTCTTTGTGAATGCTTCCTCAGGTGTTATTTTTGATATGGCAATGGTAGGACTTCTATTTTGAAGATAGACTGTCGTGCTACATGCTTCTGACCAAAAATCTTTTGGTAATTTCATCTCAACTAGCATAGATCTGGCACTTTCCACAATCGTACGATTTTTGCGCTCAGCTACACCATTGAGAGCAGGAGTATGAGCTTGCGTAAATTGTCTTTTAATCCCACATTGATCACAAAGATCATTGAAGTCATTAGACTTATACTCACCTCCACTTTCTGATCTTAGGACTTTGATCTCCTCACCTGTCTGATTTTTGACCAAGTTTTTGAAGTTCTTGAAGTTCTCAAAAGCATTTGATTTCTTCTTCAAGAAATAGGTCCACGTCTTACGTGACATATCATCAATAAAGGTCATGAAATAGAAGGCTTTTCCTAAGGACATGGTCCTCATAGGCCTGCATAAATCTGTGTGGATTAAATCCAGGATGTTTTTTGCTCTTGCAACACCCCCTTTCTTGAACTTCTCTCGATGCTGCTTCCCATATATACAAGATTCGCACATCAATTTCAAGTGATCTTCTATGGTAGGCAGTCTTGTTACCATCTCCAATTTTCTCATCAATTTGAGGCTTCCCAAGTTCAAGTGACCAAGCCTCTTGTGCCACAACTCAGTTTGCAAAGGAACGGATGATACAAGTCCATGTTGCCCCTTGATTGTAGCATTCAACCTGTACAATTTTGTATTGGGCTCTCTTACTCCATTCACAATAACTTTGAACTTTTGGTTCGCATCCTTCACAAAGCAACGATCATGGGCGAATTCTACTTTCAACTTTTGATCAATAATGACTCCAACAGAAAGTAGATTTTTCTTCAAACCTGGTACGTAAAGTACCTCCCTGATCATCCTGCTTTTGCCATCAGGCAGTTGGATTGAAACTGTGCCTATCCCCTTGATCATGCACATTTCACCATTTGCTTGTGAAACAGATGTCCCATTATCCAACACCTTCAAACTACTGAACCAGTTCTTGTTACCTGTCATGTGTCTTGTGGCTCCTGAGTCAATATACCATGCTTGATCATCTTGATTAGATGACAATGCAGATATGAAGATGCTAGAGTCTTCAATCTCACCTTCATCGACAAGGTTACCTGCTTGTTTTGGTTTTCCCTTGCCTTGTTCCGCCAGGAATTTGCGACATTCACTCTTTCAGTGGCCCTTTTTACCACAATGGAAGCACTTGTCTTTTTTCTTAGTTTTGCTGGAAGATCCCTCATCCTTCTAAGACTTGGCAAATTGTTGCTTAGTCTTCTTCTTGGGCTTGCCCTTGCCTTGTTTTTGGCGTGTTGCAAGTGCTTGATCATCAGTATTTTGACGTCTAGCTTTCACCATTTCTTGTCGTTGCTCTTCCTGCATCAAGATTCCTGTGAGCTCGTCAAAGGTTGGCAATCTTTCTCTTGATGCTATTCCGCTCACAAACATCTGATAGGGTTCTGCAATGCTGCATAATGCATTATGCACTAGCTCCACATCACGTATGCGCTCTCCAATAGAATGTCGTTCATCTCTCATTGTTTTGATTCTGGTCATGTACGTCTGAATGTGCTCTCCTTGTTCCATGCATGCACTATTCAACTTTGACTTCAGAAACATGATTCTTGACAAATTTGACGTCTCGAACTGCTCCTTTAGCACATCCCATGCCTGTCTTGGTGTAATAGCATCACAAATGTGGGTAATGATGTGATCCTTCACTGACAAGTTAATGAAGGTCAAAGCTTTCCTCATCTTTTTGTCGAACACTTTGATGTCTGCTTCATTTGGCGGCCTTCTCTCATCACCTGTGACGACTTCCCACACATCTTTCTCCATCAGTATGTTTTTCATTTTAAATTTCCACACGGCATAGTTGGAAATCCCGTCCAATTTGCTACTTTCACTCAAAATGGACTCTCCCATGTTTGCCATCGCAAAACTGCTTGAAACTTCTGCCTTTGGCTAAGAACAGTATGTCGAGGCCAACAATGATGTCAGAAGTTGAAAATAATGACCTGCACTTTTTTTCTTACCAGGCCACTCGCCGCTTTTCCACCAATTTGAAACGTCGCCTTCCGAAATGCACTCAGTCGTCAACTCCCAACAACGTGCCCAGTGGAATGGTGAAACTACTTCTGGCGTACTCCAAACACTTTCTCCACTGCAACCGCTCTGTTTTGCTATACCATACTTGCAGATACAGTCCAGGTGCCCTTCGTTTGGAGGTTATAGCCTTTCGTTTGGGTCAAAACGGGCAAAGGACCCAAAATAAGGGACTTTTCTAGCTTTTGAACTGTTTCTTCACTTTGAAGAAACTTCAATCTTCATTTGTGAAGGGACCCAACTCAACTTTCAGTATGAAAATTTTTAATGAAGTTGAAGGCCAGAATGCACTTCAATTCTTCAGGACCCTGTTCAAAGCTCATCCAATGGTTGAACCAAATCTTGTGGTTCAAAATTTCTCTCCCATCACAGATTCTGAATGGTTGATTCATTTGACACCTCATCTAAAGGTTCAAAGTACATCTGGTCATCGAACCAAACTCCTGCATACGCTATGAACTTTGGTACACTGAGTTATTCATCGCGTTGGACGCGCGAACAGCCCACGACTTTCCTGCCTGTGACCGCGCCTCCCTTCTCTGAAAACTATGAGATCAAGCTCTCCTGTGGATCGTTTTGAGCACGATCTGAGGCCTGGAGTAGGGTCGCCCTACTGAATCCATCACTGTAGAGTGTTCAGTCAGGAAATTCTGTGGAGAAATGGTGATTATAACTCAACTTGACAAAGTGGCTTTTTCACCTTTTTACTGCAAATCTGCTAGGTTAACTGTCTGGAGACAAATCTCTGACATAAACCTCAGAATATCTCCATGGCTGATTGACAGTGTAATCAACTTCCTTCCTGTCCTTACGACATCCAAAACGGTGCACAAACAGCGAAAAAATCACAAGTTATGTATAAAAACCGTAACCCCAAGTCCGGTTTCAATTTTCAGCTGGCTTCGAAATTGTCAGTTTTTCACCAAATTTTTTCCTGTTTGATGCTATGCATAGGCTAATAATCTCTCTGCTGAGCTTAGCAAGCCTCTATAAATCAAAAACCGTGCACCAGTGCTTTTCTTTCCGTCTTCAACCCGTCGTAAAACCCCGAACTCTCAGAAGACAATCCTCCAGAAGCTCTCTTCAACGGCAACACTGTACTGTGTACACTCCCTGTACGGCTCTGATACCAACTTAGAATTTGCTTTGCACAGGAACACAGATCATGCTACACAGTAACACAGACAAAAAACACTCTCCTCAACAAGCTCACATAGCAACTGTATTTCTCAAAATGAAATTACAGTGTACATATAGTTGTTCACTCAGGCAACCCATGCATGCAGGTTGCCATTGGCGGGACGAGTGTTCCGTCGACTTGCCTCGTGGCGAGGCCAACTGATCCTTATCCACTGATAGGACCCACAATACAATAACACAGTCATTCTAACTTTAATTCTAACTGATTGAAGACTACGAAAGCAGCCATGCAGCGTGGGAAAGATTAAAGCAAAAGTATGAAGTGAGGACTGCAGCTTCAGTCATGCACCTTCACAATTAGCTGCAATCCATACGGTGGGATGGCAACTAGTTAGATCAGCACATTGAGAAGATCAGAACGATCTTCGCTCAACTCGATGCATCAGGACAGGAGCACCAGGTCCCATCACCACAGCAGCTGATGTACTTCATGAAATCTCTGTCGACGTCCTATCAGTCGCTGAGAATGCTCATACTGAGTCTACCAAATATGACATTCGACAAAGCAGTCAGTCTTGTCGCTGATGAGAGACTGATGAGAGACGAAGGAGAGGGAAGCAATGATCAAGAGAAGGCTCTCTTCATGAAAGGAAAGAAGAAGAACAAAAACAAGCCAAGGTTCGAGAAGACGAAGTCCTCAAATCAACAATCTTCTTCCTGCGATCACTATCACAAACCAGGCCATACGGCCAACAAATGCTGGTTCAATCCAGCAATACCTTGCATACACTGCAAGAAGAAGGGCATTCTGCATACGACTGCAGATTCAACCCAAAAAGGAAAAACAAAGCTAAAAAAACAAACGTTGCAGAGTCATCAAAGGATGCTGAAAGAGGTGACGAAGCTTTCACGATACTCGACGAAGCTTTGACAAGCTACTCTGAACACGACTACGATGTAGTCATCGATTCAGGTGCAACATCTCACATAACCTGCAACAAAAAGATCTTGATCAACTTTCGCAAACTCAAAAACGACAGAGCAGTGATTCTAGGTGATGGAAGCAGATGCGATGTCAAAGGCATCGACTCTCTACAGCTATGAACACTGTTAGGCCAAGCAGAGCCGCTAGGAGCACTCTATGTGCCCTCACTCAGAAAGGATCTGCTATCTGTCTCCAAGATGGCAGATCTAGGCATTCGAGTTTTGTTCGACGACAACACTTGCTGTATGATCGAAAAGACGACAAACATTTGAGGAGTTCTAAATCCAAAAAAGACCCTTTGTAAAGATTCTTTTTATATTTTTTTAAAATTTTTTCTTACACACGGACCAATCAAAACACTCAAATTTGAAATCTACGTAACGTAACTTTTTGAGTCCACATTTTGATTCCATACTAAAAATGGCATAACTTTTTAGTTGTAAGTTTGAATGTAGTGGAGTTTGGTGCATTGGAAAGCGCTCAACAAAGGCTTTCCAATGATATGTTAGCTGATGTACTTTTGAGCTATGATTAAAAAGTTATGGCAAGTCAAAAGTATTAGTGTTATAATATTTTAATAATAAAAAAGGCATCTTGCACAAATTCTTAATGGGTCTTTTTGGAGTTCAAAACTCCTCTAATGCAAGTTGCTGATGGTCAGATGCAGAGAAGAAAATCTCTACTAGGCCAAAATAATCAGCAACTCTGAAAGCATATTAAATGCCTCAGAAAACGAAAATCAGCTCTGGCATAGAAGAATGTATCAACGGAACATGCGGAGCCTGTATGACATGAGCAGAAAGGACATTGTCACAGGTCTCAAGATTTCAAGGCCAGAGGCTGAGTTTTGCGAAGCTTGTTAGAAAGACAAGCAACATCGGAATCCATTCACACACTAGGGAAGAAGAGCCAAAGAAGTTCTTGAGCTCGTCCACTCTGATGTGTGTGGACCGATGAAAACAGATTAGCTCTCAAGTTTGAGATATTTTCTAACGTTCATAGATGATTACAACCGAATGACCACGATCTACTACTTGAAAAAGAGATCCGATGTATTTGATTCTTTCAAGAAGTTCGTGCCATTTGCGGAGCGACACACCTCAAAAAAGATACAGATCCTTAGATCTGACAATTGAGGTGAATACAAAACACAAAAGTTTCAAAATTCTGCGAAGAATAGGGGATCGAACACCAGTTCACTCTTGCATACACACCTGAATACAACGGTGTGGCAGAAAGAAAAAACAGAGCGCTAGTCGAAGGAGCCAGATGCATGAAGGCATAGGCTCAATTGTCAGGTCAATTCTGGGCCGAGGCAATAGCTGCAGCTGTACACCTACAGAACAGATCTACAACGACAGCGCTGGAGAACAGAATACCATACAAAATGTGGACAGACAAAAAGCCTGATCTGTCATACACATGAGTGTTTGGATGTGCAGCATACAAGCACATTCCAAAGGAAAAGAGAAGCAAGCTCCATGACAAATCCGAGCAAACAACCATGGTCGGCTACTCGAACAGAACACATGTGTACAGACTCTACGATCCAACCACGAAGAAGGTTGTTTCGAACAGAGATGTGAAGTTCAACGAGTCCACATTCCCTAAACTGAAAGATGAAAGAGGCCATGAGATCTTCACACTACTGCCTATTCAAGAGGGAGATCGAGGACATACATCAAATGAGAATGCAGAGCCCCAGATTCCAGAGCAGCAGGAAGTAGAGGATTGACCTCACGAATAAGGAATGTTCGAGCAGCGACGAAACGAACCTCGAAGGTCAAAAAGACAAAGAAGAACTCTAGACCGCTATTTTGACAATCTTCAATGCAGTGAAGACACGCAGTTCCAGTGCTACAGCTTCACAGAAGAGCCAACAACATACCAAGAAGCTATCCAGAGTCTAGAGGGAGAATTCTGGAAGCAGGCAATGTCAGAGGAGATCGAGTCGATGAGACAAAACGAGACATGGACATTAGAGCCACTACTAGAAAATAGGAAAATAGTCGACTGCAAGTGGGTGTACAAGAAAAAGCTAAAATCAGATGGCACTATTGGCCGCTACAAGACAAGTCTTGTCGCAAAGGGCTACATGCAGAGATATAGTGTCGACTATTTCGACACATATTCGCCCATGGTGAAGATGACAAGCATAAGGCTACTCCTTGCATACGCCACATAGTACAATCTAGAAATTCACCAGATTGACGTGAAAACAACCTTTCTCCATGGAGATCAAGAGGAGAAAATCTTCACGAAGCAACCTGAAGTCTATGAAGACCCCGACAACATACAATATGTCTGTCGATTGCAAAGATGCATCTACGGTCTGAAACAAGCATCACAGGCCTGGTACAAAAAGCTTGATGGTCTTCTGAAGTCTCTAGACTTCAACCGTACTCAACCAAACTGTAATGTCTACATCAAAAGAGTAGGAAAGAATTTTGTGATACTGACCATTTTCGTGGATGATTCACTGATGATAGGAAATTCCTTGAGGCTGATCAAAGACACGAAGAGTCAGATTTCTGAAAGCTACGAAATCACAAATCTTGGAGAAGAAACAAAATGCCTAGGGCTGGAGATCAGAAGAGATTGAACAAATGGCGAACTGCACTTGAGTCAGTCAGAATATGCCAAAAAAGTGCTGAAGCAGTACCACATGATGGACTACAAAGAGAAAGCCACACCAATGATAGCTGGAGCCAAGCTCACGAAACATGATTGGCCAAAAACAGAAGAGGAAGAACAGAAGATGGCAGGTATATCCTACCAGAACTTAATCGGGAGTCTGATGTACTTGACAATTTGTACTAGACCGGATCTGGCCTTCTCTGTTTATGCATTGAGCCAATTCTGTTCCAATCCTAGTCTAGCACATTGGCAAATGGCCAAACGAATCCTACAGTATCTGAAGGGTACCCAGAATATTGGATTAACCTACAGAGCTAGAAACGAGGAGAAAGGATTCGAGCTGCATTACTACAGTGGTGCGAGTTGGGCGAGCTGCAAGGATGATAGCAAGTCCATTACTAGAGGATGTACAATAGCGTGCGGAACTGCAATCAACTGGATATGCAAAAAGCAAACCCTGGGAGCTCAATCCTCTTGCGAAGCTGAGTATGTAGCAGGCTCAAAAGTAGTGAATGAGGTAGTGTGGCTGCAGATGATGTTGGAGGCAATCGGGATACCACAAGAGGGGCCAAGCACGATGATGATGGACTCCCAGAGTGCCATCTATCTGTTCCAGGATCTTGTCTTCCATTCAAAGACAAAGCACATTCCTCTAAAGTACCATCACATTCAAGATTTGATCTCAAAAGGAGAGCTCCAGGTCCATTTCATAAAATCAGAAAGTATAATTGTCGATCTCCTCATGAAACTGCTCGACAAGTCACTTTTTACCAAGCAAAGAGAGGCAATTGGATTGAATGAACAAAGCTGCAAAGTTCAAGAGGGAGTGTCAGAAATGGTGAACTCCTGCAACTTTGTCATAGCACGAACAAGACACGAAGGTCGAACGAGAACAATTCGTGACAGTCAATGTGTCTTTGACTCAAAGCATGAATGATTCACGAATCAATCGTGAATCGTAAACACACCTCTAGGATCGCAAAGCGCAAAATGGACGCAAAACAAAAACAACAAAAAGAACGAAAACACACGAAGAGAAATCTTACATGCTGTTAGCTAGCAGCTCAACGGGCTTCATGCCCAGCTGAAACAAATAGCAACAACGAAGACTAACTAACTAGTTGATTAGCATTAACTAGTCTTGTGATTCTACGTTTAGCTATCTTGTAAACTCCAGACAATGGAGGTATAAACGATCATCTTTGGATCATAACAAAAAGAAGAGAGATAGTGAATACAGAGATCTGTAAGAAACAGAGAGAGAGAGAGACGTAGTGCCATAAATGTGCATGAAAGTCTGCCAACGAGCAGAACATAGCAAAAGAGCAGAGAGTCATTCCACCAACAAGCGAGACACTAACGATCTTGCTCTAAAACCAAACTGACAATTTAGTCGTTCGATTTTGTGTATCTCTTGGCCTTGTGCTGTGTCTCTTGATTGCTAGAATAAAATATGTTCTGTGATGCGTAGTCGAGTGTCTGGGATCCCGTAAGAGCTTCCGCACGAAAAGAAAATTCAAAGACAGAAAATTGTTCGCGAATCAGAAGACAGGATGAACACGACACCAGAAAAGGCTTTCGCGACTCCATAGCAACCGATGCAACTGTTATATGGATCAGTAGGAAGCAGAGCATAACTGCCCAATTATCATGTGAGGCAGAATATGTTGCTATAGCCAAAATGGCTAATGAGCTAAAATGGCTCAGACAATTCCTAGATGGATTGGGGTAGAGTACCAACAAACCGTTGATCCTGTTTATGGACAACACATCCGCTATACATCTAACCAAGGATCCTGTGTTGGAAAAGGACCTTTGGGAGATCATGGCAGGCGTGGAATTGAGGCCGAATACGACTTCTGCTGATATGAGGGCCTATGATAAGAGGGCACAAAGGGCATTATCATTGATCAATTTGTCGATGAAAGACCATGTGATCGTATGATGTTTTTTTAAGACCAAGCTCAATATCATACGAATGGAAGACAATGAGAGTGTGGGATCCTTCTTCAACAGGATTAAGGAACTGAGAGATCAGTTAATTGTCATTGGATAACCCATCAGGAATGTCGAGCTTGTCCTTGTGGCCATGAGTAGTGTATCTGAAGGTTTGCTAATGGGATTACCCATTTTTTAAGACCTGCACAGGATTCTTCTACAAGAAGAATAGAAACGTGAGGTGTCTTTCAAGAAGATCATGCATTGTTGGCCAAAGGCAAGCAAAAGGATTGAAAGCAAATTCCAAAGAAGAGCAAGGATGATGAGGATGAGGATTGTCGAACCCTAAGAAGAAGAAGGGCAAGTGTTATTATTGCCATTGGGAACTGTAACTATAAAAGAAGATGGATATCAATCAAGGGAAAGTAGAGTAGTAGGCCAACTTAGCCAAAAAAGATGCATAGGAACATGAGGCCAATGTGTTCTCATCGACATTAGCATCATAGATTGATGATGGTGAGAGGTGGTTCATTGACTCAGGTGCTACTAGGCACATGATCGGAAACTGAGATTGGTTTGAGAGCTTCTCACCAAAGGGCAAGAGTGCCAGATACAAGGAGTAGGCAATTTGCCAGTGCAATTTTCAAATGGAAAGGTAAATAACATCATGAATGTACTTTACGTACCAGGGCTTAAGAAGAGCTTCCCTTTTGTTGGAGTCATGGAAAATTAACTCTTGAAAGTTTAGTTTGTCAAAGAGGGTTTCATGGAGACGTATTGGCTATCCACTTGATAAGCTTGTCTTGCTTCTCTTTCTACATCGAGCTCAGCTTGAATTGTGTGCATGAGTTATTGGTTTGTTGTAACAGTGGCCTCTACTTTTTGAGCTGCATCTATAGGGATTGTATCTGCTCTTCTTCTTCTTCTTCTTCTTCTTCTTCTCTCTCTCTCTCTCTCTCTCTCTCTCTCATGGATGGTATCTAACTACACTTTACAACATTTGGAATACGAACAATACTGGGTGACTTGGTTCATTTGATTGTAAGTCTTGTACCTAATATTGGTATCTTTTGGAAAAAAAACTCCCAATTTTCATCTGATGTGATTTCGATGGTCAAATCGATCCGATGTCATCCTACAAACAAGAATTGTTGCTCTCTTTACAAGTTACCAAATGGATGTCTCCACTTAGCCTTATCTCATACATATAGCAAAGGCTATTGCTTATATAAGGGTGGCATACTCTCTCACTACCACCATTCTCCTTCTTCTTCCTCTTCATTTCTTCATTATCAAAGGAGATTTGAGAGCATGTTGCTCATCTACAAGCGCATTGGCAACGATTCGGCACTTACTTGGTAAGAAGTTTCATGCTATATCCATTTTGCTTATTTAAGCTTTGATTATGAGCATATGTACAACAAGTAAGTAGATGGTGTCTTGCACACAATTGCTTGATGTTTTCAGTGTTGGAGCGCGGCCTACTATCCACCTTTTTGCACTCTTCTACTTTGCATTGATTGATTGGCAACAACTTTATATATATGTCTGGTTTGAATGGAATCTATCCATTGTTGATGGTAGAGCACTGGAAATGATGTTGAATCACTATGCTCTTGCATAGAAAAAACTTTTTATGAGTTGTAGATCATTCATAAGTAAAAGTCGTTGAAGGTACATCGATGGAAAGCCACCATTGAGTGCGCTTGAATGCTTTTGAGCATCACTCTTTTATGATTTGTAATGGATAACGATGAACCATCTATTCTTCAACTACATTTATGCTCTTTTCGATGAAGATTCATATATTGTGTGTATGTTTATATAACAAGTGAAATGTATGTTCTTTACAGCCTTTGATATGGCTCACTATTGATGCTTGAGTCTTCGACTCTAATCCATCTGTTTTCGAAGCACTTCAAAATCCTTCGATCCAGGGATGTACATAAATGGCAAACACTTCTTTGATTATAGTAAAGACATGTATATGCAATGCTATACTTCTAAAACTATTGTAAGACAAGAATAAATAGGATTTGAAGGAACTTGCTTTGTTATGGTGTATTTTGTAGCACTATCTTGGGGCTTGTTGAAACACATTTCGATACATAGACCCGGATTTGTCAAAAACCATTTTTCGTATAAAGAAGGAGACATCCTTGAACAATCACGACTTCCTCACAGGATTCCCTTACAATGGCTATTCAGGTTGGTGCTTCAAACGAACTTTGGTTGCATTATCGCAAATAACAATGTGGTTTCAATATCTATGAATGGAATTGGTATTGTAATGGAGGAGATACGATGCTACAAAGTAAGGTATTAGGCCTACCTTGCTTACATCAGGAAAAAATAAAATTGAACCAATTTAACAGGTGCTCATGCTTCATAAAACAATGCCTTAACATATAGGATCGTTTTTTGCCTTAAATCCATTGAAACCTAAGCATATGTTGGGTAATATTTAGTATAATAAGGGTTGATAACCTAAGTGCTCTTAAAAGTATATGGATTGGTGCAAGAGCTACCACATTCATAGGGATTGGAGCGAATGTTAGGGTTAAAACTCTTTACTAGTTATATATGCACAAAGGTATTGTTTTACTTATAAATAATACATGATTAGATTTTAAGATGCATAAAATAGGAGGATAGCTGGCGGGCTCTTGGAAAGCATGGATATGATCAAGAGTTACGAGAACTGTACATCACCTATTCTTCGTACGACATGTACAAGTATTTGTATGGCATGGATTTATGTACTATTCCAAGCTACTTTGCTATTTGCAATCTATTTAGTATAGCTAGATTTCAATATATAATGAATGATTGAGTATAAAGATAAAGACCAGTACCAATATACTGATCAGAATGGCAGTAGCCTTGATATGGTGAGAGTATGGTGTGGCCTATTGCTATAAGCAATATTTAGTAGGGAAGATTGGACTATATAATTTCATTGGTATTGCACGTTGTCAAGTTGGTGAGCCTATTTTGTACATGGATAACAACCGACATTCAGCGTTGAGACATGTCTTCCTCACTATGCTAACTTGCGAGGGTTTGTGTGGTGGGATGGTGGTATAGGTATTGGATGTCTTGAAATAAGTTTTGCTTTACGGTGCTTTATGAGTACTGTATACTTTTCAATCATGTTTTTCCTTGTTGATTTACGAATAAAGGGTTTTAAAAGGGCAAAATGTGGGACATTGAAGGTTTTGGCCACCAACTAGGCCTCAAGGGGGATTGTGTAGTCGTCCTTCATGGGATTTTATGAAATAATTCATGCTGAACATAGCAAAAGCCTGCTGAAAAAAAAGAGATGTCTTGGAATATTGGGATTTCCATGGAAGAAAGACTAGCAACAGTGAGGAATAAGATGCAACCTTCCTCGTCCGTAAGTTGTGGAGGGTTTGTTCAGTGTATAGAGGTAAGACTACCAGGAAATGTTGTTGGTATATGATGGATGAGGAGCATGTAAGGTGGGGTGATGTCTCTCTTGTGAAGAATTTCAAATCATTTAAGATCAAAAATCGTCTATTGATCTTTGGTTAAGAAGCCAACACAATTTACACCATTTGCAATAATGCATCTAACATTCAAATTTGAATGTGTCCAAACTCGACCTCCTAACTTTCCCACACTTTCCAAAAGTGGTAATTTAAATGAACTTTGACTAAAATAACTTTCGTAAAGTTTATCGCTAAGTCTAAAATGCATATTGGCCTAATATTGACAATTAACCAAAATATGACTAAACTAGTTGAAATTTCTCACACTCCCTCTTCAACTAGTTTTTGACAAGTTTTAACCCTACTACTTTGATCCAACTTTAGAATGATCTCTATCCTAATTATAAATCTCCTTTCTAATGTTCTAAAGTAGTTTCCGTAATTGATATAGAGAATAGTGTCCACTTTGGATGCTTCATTATTTCTTACATCAATTTTACATGTCAAGATGTGACTAGAACATGAAGAACCAAATAGAATGTGAATGAAATGATTCCACCATGTTTCAAACTTTGAAATCTCTAGAAAATTACCGCAAACAAACAATAAATGTGAGTGATGACCACTTGCTTGCTTGTTTCCTCCATCTTTGTCCTTTCTTGATATGTCTCCACCGTAAAACTCCATGAATGAGCCTCCACTGCCATCTCGACACAAGATATCATCAACACTTGATGACTTGGCCATGAATGAGTGACATAATTAGCCTCCATTACATTCATTTCCATCAACAAAACTAGCCAAGAATGCTAGTACAACTCCAACATCAAAAAAAATGATGCAAACCAATGTAGCTAGTTTTACCATATCTTGACAATTTGCACACATCCACATGAAATTGCTCAAACACGAGATAGAGGAAGTAAACTAAACTTTAAAAACACTTCCTTGATGTTCTTTTGACCTTACTTGATTCTTCATACACCTGGAAAAATAGATCCAAAACATCTTTGCCAAATTACTCTCCTTTGATGATCTTGACTAGCTCCAAATCGCCACTTTCCCTTTTGTGTTGTTGAAGCCCTTTGAGATCAACCTCTTGATCTTCCAGTTGCCATCAAATCCATTGACTAAGACCTCTTTTCCAGATCCATTAGTTGCTTTTCTAGCATGAGAACCAATATAGACTTGCACAACATCATCTACACAAGAAGATTCTCCAAAACATGTGAGTAAAGCAAAGTGTGTCACTTTCACTTGCTTACCTTTCTCTTGATCATCAAAGATATAAATATCTTCAGATCTGAACCTCTGGAAATACTCCCTCTCAAACATATGATCTTGATCCAACAAGATCTCATCAATGCTTGATCTTAAATTTCCACAAAGATTAGTGAAAACAATGCCACCATCATAAATCAAAAAATAAATTCCAAACTTTCCATCGAACATGAAGTAGAGTAGGTGAAGATTAGTATCAAACCTAATCAATCTAGCCCTCTTGAATCCATAACAAACCTCAATAAGCTCACCCAATGAGATCTCCCTTGACTTGAAAAAATTGCCTTTCGATTTGCTCCATGTAGTCTTCTCCAACAAACCGTTTGCCATCTCAATCATGAGTGATCAATTCACAATCATAGAATCCTTTGAGTTGATGAAGAGATGTGAGATCTATGCTTTGGATCTTCCCAAGAACCAATCTTCCATTGCTCTTTCCTTCATAAGGCTCCCTCTTAATGATTGCATCATAAGAAGTAGAAACCTCAAAAACATTAGGAGCCATGAAAAAAAATGATTAGTAACTTCAACATAAGGATGATTGAAGTACTCTCTTTTATCAACCAAGAACTTCTACTCAATGTTTTAGGTAATGACTCATATGATAATGATTCTTCCTCACTATCATTCACAATGACATCAATCAAAGTACATCCTACTTTGAACTCTTCACATACTTCTCTTCTTCATGACTTGTGACTATCTTCCTCACCAAGTCTCATGATAGAACCATTTGATCTACTCTCTTTATGAAGACATGTGACTCCACTTGCTACAAATGACTTTCTTGGACTCGTCACAGAAAAAGTTAGAAGAACCATCTCCTTCATGAATGCACCTAGCAACATCTTTTTCCATATGATCAAAGAAATCATTAGCAACAACCTTTTCCAAGGAAGAACCTTCATCGCCTCCATTGATGAAGTTAGCTATTTCCTTACCTTTTGCATGCTTGCACTTGCCATGAGAAACCATTGAAGAACCTTCATTATCCTCATAACTAGCCAAGTTAGCACAATGATGAACATCTCCAAGAAGCATATTAGATCTTGACCTAGATCTAGCATAAAGAAGCTTGTTAGACTTTGCATAAGATCCACCAATCTTATTGATGCTAGAAGGTAATTTTGGAAAGTTGAGACCAATCTCCTTTTCCATTCCACCCTTTTTGTTAGCCATAACAAAAGCATCAAGCTTGAAAAGTCTACCTTGTCTAATGCCCCTATCAACCAAGATTTCTTCCTGTGTAATGAAACAAGCATCACCACCAAACTCTACCATGTATCCTTTCTCTATCATTTGACCACACTTAACAAATTCCTTGAAAGTGAAGGAATGCAAAGAACACCGTGAAGTCTTGCTTTCCTATTAGTAGAAAGACAAATATGAATTGAACCAATACCTTCAATCGCACACTTACCACCATTGGCCATGTGAGTCACTTTCTTGGCTCCATCATAAGTGACCAAAGAAGTAAAGAACTCCTTGTGATTAGTCATGTTGAACTAGCTCCACTATCAATCCACCATGAATCTTTGTCACCTTCACTTGATATTGGACTTGAAGAACACATCAAAAGAGAATCACAACCACCTAGATCCTCATCATTAATAGTAAAGTTGCTTTGCTTGCTACCTTCATCTCTTTGCTTCTTCAAACATTCATTAGCAAAATGCCCTTTGATTCCACAATAGAAGCATTTTAAATTTGACCTATCTTTCTTCTTACTAACAAAAGAGGAAGGCTCACCTTGATCTTGAACCTTTGACCACTTGCCGTTCCCTTTGCCCTTGAACTTGCCTTTGATGAACATGGCCTCCTCTTCATATTGAGATGTTGATGTAGATCCACTTCTTGCTTGAAGCCTAAACTCCTCATTCACCAAAATCTCTTGCAAATCCACAATTCTTGGAAAGTCTTTTGATTAGCAAAACTTTGAACAAGATTAGCATGATCATCCAACAAACCATTAAGAATAACTTGAACAAGTTCTCCTTCCCTAATGCTCTCATCGATGCATGCTAGCTCATCATTAAATGCTTTAAAGACATGTTTAACAAAAATGAGACTTGTGCAAGTCTCATTTCTCTAGTCCTTTGAAAAACATTAAATATAGATAGTTTTATACTAGTTTTTAGTTTACAAATGCATGCAAAAATGGTGCATTATTGTGTGTTGTGTGTGTTACAATATTTCTTTTTCCAAAAGAATTGTTTTCTTATATCGCTTATTGTGGTCTTGGAAAGTTGTTTTTCCTTACGCCATTTATTGTTAAAAGAAAAATCATAAATTTTTATAACAAATTTTTGTCCTTGCATTTTAAATGTTTGTTTTCGAGATACCTCTCAAGATATAATTCAAATTTAATGAAAATAATACAAAATTTTTATCTCTAAATAGCAAAAAACATAATTGATAGAATTTTTTTTCATGGAGGATTGATCGTGTCAATTCTTGAAAAAACAAAGATTTAACTCATCTATAAAAAGAACATATCTTCAACACTTTGCATATAAAAATTGGAATTTTTATTCTAATACTATAATTGTACATTGCACAAAACACAAATAATTTGTGAAGCTCATATGAATAAGATGTCAAATTTGAAATAGTTGGCAATGTTTGCGCACACACAAGTTGGTTACTTCAATAATGATATCAAGTTCCAGTTTCTTTTTTCCACCTTAAAGAAGAGATTTGATATAATCTCTTGCATCTTGCTCAGAAAATTGCTCTTTCTTCAAACCCAAATGCATTGCAAAAGTAAGTGCTTCACCTCGTGACATTATCTTTGAATTCCAGTAAGGATAGACAAATGCAATACAGTATAATAGCTCTATCTGTTCGGCATCAAGTTCCTCGTATATGGATTGGACATTTGCTTTGTTTTGATCTTTTTTAACTCAAGTTAATACTAAAAAAAAACCAACAATAATTGAACTAACAAATAGTGAATTTTAATCTATTAGCTCAAAAAACAAATTCATATTATCCTCCTTGTCCAATATAATGAAAATATTGAACATAAACAACGTAATCAAAAAGAAATTTATGTTTGTCTCTTATCGTAGTTCCCGCTAACTATGTATCTACCTGTTCTTCTTGTGATGCCCATAGGTATATTGGCCTCCACAGAAAATTCTCTACTAGCATTGATATTTGGATCTTCATACAAAGTATCTTTTTGGATATCATAAACTTGTAGCTCTTGTGATGCTTGATCCAATGATTTCAAAAAGTCTTCAGAAAGTTTTTCCCTGTGCATCATCTATTGTGACATTATCCTTATTGAGGTCCTCATGCAAACTTGCGCATCTATAAAATTTTTTGACTTCTGAAAGAATATCAACCATCATAGAACAATAGCCCTCAAGATTATCTTTTTCACATGAGCTATTTACAAAGGTGATTGTATTTCTTTCATTTCATAATGCTTCTCTCATACCATATCCTCCAGTATAAGCATCGATTACCACTTTTCCTTTGGGACAAAATGAAGAGATTATATTGACATACAGTTGACGATCCTTGGGATATTTGCTTATTCCTCCTCCAACAAGGTGACATTGTTCATACATAATTGGCTTATCAAAAATTGTAGCTTTTGATTTTTCTTCCAACAACTCCGCATCGGTCATAGTGCCTTCATCAACATCATCTTCAACTTCTTGGTAGATAATGGATGGCATTTGATTGCCACCAATATCTATTAAACCTTTCCAATCTTTCTTTTCTTTCGTCTTGGATATGAATGCCATAACTATACAAAGATCATGACTGAGAATATACTTTTTGTAGTATCTATAAGAGAGAAGTCTTTCTTTTTTGATTTCATCTTTGTTTAGCATTTTTCTTGTTCTAACATCATATGGAACAAGATCAGCAATCATGTCAACCGAATGTGGTTTTTTTGCAAATTCGATCATTAGTTGATAACGGTGGTGCTTATTTAAAGGCCTATAAACAATGTGGACATCAGCTGGATCAAATATAGAAACCGGAATTTGGAACGTCTTTTCCATACCAAAAGGATACATGTCTTAAAACTGATCCCACCAAACCTGGCCTTCGCTACCACTCAAGATCTGACTTGTACTAGAAACACCAAAGTCTCTGTTTAGGACTTCATGTGCTCTTTCTAAAATTGAAGTTGAAGCAGGTATAACTCCAAACCTTGTATGTCCTTCTGACGTTGACACTCAACACATGCAAACAAACATGGAATTCCTTGTGTGGAAATAATAGTTTCCATGCTAAGCATGCACCCATAACATTTGAATTCACTAGTACCAAGATCCATAAACAAAAAAATATCTCCATTTTCTTAATTTGGTCCTACTGATTCAATATACCACATATTTTCATTAGATACGTCAACCCGCTCTGAAACTACAATGTTCATTTTTGGAAGTATTGATGAATTTGAATGCTCCAAAAGTGTAGAAGATGATTCAATGATAGTGTCCATGTCTGCAAAACAAGAATATAGTTGCTAAAGTAGAAATGCATATCGACATATTTGTGAGCGAGACACATTAAACGAAAAAAGTATTAAATCTTAGATTTTGAGAAACAAGAGCATAAAATCTACAATGACGAGTAAAAATATTTGACCAGACTTGAGAGAGAGAGAGAGAGAGAGAGAGAGAGAGAGAGAGAGAGAGAGAGAGAGAGAGAGAGAGAGAGAGAGAGAGAGAGAGAGAGAGAGAGAGAGAGAGAGAGAGAGAGAGAGAGAGAGAGAGAGAGAGAGAGAGAGAGAGAGAGAGAGAGAGAGAGAGAGAGAGAGAGAGAGAGAGAGAGAGAGCTTTACTCTTCTTATCATTCAAGAATCTTGACGAAGAATGTTCATCAAAATATGTGCTGGAGCTCTGGGCATTCAACTAGCCCAATGGCACTTGAAGTGAGATCCTACAAGAAGCTCTCGTAAATGCCTTGACTAGGTGTTTAACTCAAAGAACAAGAGGTTCTCTCATCCATGGATTCATGCATGAATGAAAGACTAATTAGATGTCCTCTTCAATTATTGGGTATATGTGTATTTGTGAAATAGTGATCTTTAGTCTTTTTCTCATGCATGAATGTTGATGAAGTATATGTTCGTCAAACATATGCTTGAGTTCTAGACTTTCAACCATTCCATTGATAGTATACTTACTAAATCAAAATGGAGTTTCAATGTCTTGGCTTTCAACAAATGCGGTTCATCAAGAAGTTTGCTATAGGTCATGGGATCTTCTGAAATAGCTTTTTGAAGTCAATACCTCTAGGACTATTCCTACAATTGTTGTATGATTGCTAATCTTTTATAAAAAATTTCCCATGTATCCCCAAACCAATGTTTAGATTGATCAATTAAAAAAGATATTCTTAGCTTTTGAATGTGTGTGTGTGTGTGTTTCAGAGAGAGAGAGAGAGAGAGAGAGAGAGAGAGAGAGAGAGAGAGAGAGAGAGAGAGAGAGAGAGAGAGAGAGAGAGAGAGAGAGAGAGAGAGAGAGAGAGAGAGAGAGAGAGAGAGAGAGAGAGAGAGAGAGAGAGAGAGAGTTTCTACTGACCCACTGAAAATCTAATCCCTAAGTCATAAAAGAGTTTTGTTGTCTTTAATTTTGACAAAAGTTGTTCGTCAAGAATTATGTCTGAACTCAAAACCCCTTCGAGAATACCTACGACAAGTGTATCTAAATCAAAAGTTCATTCATAATTGTTGACGAACATTGTTCGTCAAGACTCATGGATGAGAGAAAGACTCTCTCTCTCTCTCTCTCTCTCTCTCTCTCTCTCTCTCTCTCTCTCTCTCTCTCTCTCTCTCTCTCTCTCTCTCTCTCTCTCTCTCTCTCTCTCTCTCTCTCTCTCTCTCTCTCTCTCTCTCTATCACACACACACACACACAATATGTCACAATGTCAAAATCTAAGAATGTTTTTACTATCTATCAAATTTATCATTTGACTTGGAGATATATGGGAGAACTTTTTTAACAGATTAGACAACAATTGCGGGTAAACTTGATATAAGTATTGACTTTAAAAGGCTGCATCATGAAGTCTTGAGTCTAAGCATGGTTCTTGATGAACCGCGTTTGTTGAAAGTTAAGACAAGCGAAACTCCAATTTGATTAATGAAAAACACTTTCCATGGGCTATTGGAAAGCCAATAACTCAAACATAGGTTTGATGAACAGTGTTCATCAAGATTCGTGCAGCAAAAAAAGACTAAAAATATTATTTTCACAAAGATAGATATATCAACCACAATAATTGAAGGGGACATGCGATTAGTCTTTCGTACAAGAATGAAGCGATATACCTTTCACAAACTCAACAATTATATGTATTCATCAAGTAAATCTCACAAACTTCATACATAGTCTTGCTAAGGGGCTAGGAGATCACGTCTAGACATCTAGAAATTAACAAAAGTAATTTATAAATAGTTAAAAAGGTTTCATTTGCCAATTACTTTTGAGTTAAACAACATCAAACTACACAACTGGCCTGGGTACATATGAGAGGATTTTCTTAACAAGTCCTACCCTGTTTAGTTACACCTGTTGTAGGTATTTACGAGGCTATTTTGACGAATAGTGTTCATCAAGATCTGTGCTTAGGCTCTAGGTAATTTAAAAATACACCTGAAAGAGTTTTGTTGTCACAAGTTTGGCAACAATGTTCATCAATAATTATGCCAATATACACCTACTCTACCTATGTGAAGTGTATGGAAAGAGTTTGTGAAGAAAAATATCTTATATATGCACAAATCAAGTGCTTAATCCAATTGGTAAGATGAATATCTTACATTGTAAACTCTTGAAACGATGTTTTTCAAGATCTGATCGTGACATATACAAAGTTTGTGAGAATGTATTTATTAGCATATTTGGTTGTGTGTGGGAGATGTCATGTTCATCATCTCTATTAACAATAAATAGGAATACGACAAAAGTTTCTCTATTATAACTAAATAGTTCCATTTCTGTACATAATCTATATAGCAGACAATTCATAGAAATGTTTTTTTTTCTAAAGAGCATTCTTTCTATAATTGAATTACAATTGTATTTGGAATTTTATTCGAAAATAGAGCATTCTTTTCTTACAAATTTCAATAAAATTTTTGTGGCATTTTCATCTACATCAATATTTAACCAGAATTTGTGTAGTAGGGGCATAGATTTCAACAAGCTACATGGATATGATCAAGACCACTAGATGCAGAAAAATCAGTAGAGGAAAGACCAACACCACAAACTAATTTGATTTTCCAACAACAATGATTCATCGAAATGCGTTCCAAACAAAGCAACACGTTCGAAATGGAGAGAGAGAGAGAGAGAGAGAGAGAGAGAGAGAGAGAGGGAACTTTAAAACACTTGTCACTCAACATTGGGTGTTGGAAAGAGGTGTGCAGAAGATAGGTCGAACTCGAAAAGAAACGAATGGAAATAATTTGAGTGTCTAGAACAAAAACTTTTTGTGCGTGGCGGAATAAACTATCTTCCTCTTTCTCAATGCATGACTACGCCTATCCATTTCAAACAAAAACGATAGTGATAGAAATCACGTTTGATCTTATAGTAACTAGATTTAAAATCATCAGTACTACAATGATTACGTAGCCAAACAATAATGCATTGAATTATCAGGACATAATGATAAAATTTGGTGAATTTGGGGAAGGGCCCCACAAGCATGCCTACCATTTTTTTAGATAAGGTTCTTAAAAATGATGAGCTCGACCCGCATCGCACAATCCCGTGGCAAACGTATTGGCAAACCTTTCAGTTTCTTGGTGTACCTTCCCTAAATCTTTTGTGCCTCAAGATGCCTACATTCTCATAGTGAACTTTCGACTCTTCCTTGGTCATCAAGAGCGACGAGCATTTTTTAAAAAGACAAATTTCCCAGTCAGTCGATCCAACGACTTGTACACTAGCCCGAGCGTTTTAAGTGTCCTACTCAGAAATATGGTGTTGCCTCTCACTTGAGCTTAGGTGCCTGGGCATCACCCCCTTTCCAGCTAGCCCACTAGGCATCACCCCAACTTAAACTCATCTAACTGACAACAATTATGTCAGAATCATTTTGATCACCTCAGTATGTCTGCTGTTTCATTTCCCATTTAATTCATGTGTCATCTCAATTTCCATTCAATTCGCCTGCCGTCTCAATCCATGTTCATTTTGTTTGTCGTCTACTTGTTTTAATGGCCTAATATGAAGTTACAACGGTCTCATGGAGTTTAATAATCTTCTAAACTGACTTCTAATCAATCGTTGTGTCCATGTTACAACACAATTCATGTGGAATTTTATTACACTAAATTTTATTCATTTAGTTTGTGATCCATGCTCCATTGTTGTTCGCAAATGTGAGCATTTCATCCTCTAGGAGCTGTGTAATATTTGTGCCTAAGACTAAAGGTTCCTCTACATAATCTTTTGATTTGACTTCATCACTGAATGGATAGCATATTAATGGTCATTTATATTTTGCGTATTATGACACTCCTTAAGAGTATCAACAACGTATTTTATGAGCTTGGATTCAAGTGACCTATAGAGCAATATAGCTCTACTTTTTGAGCTCTTTGCACTAACTCTATTCATGACTAGTTATAGGGTACTTCCATAATTGGGACCACTATGTTCGCCGCATCAATTGACAAAATGGGCCCAAATTGGTCTGGCTAAAGGAATGACTAAGATGCTCAAATAGAATTTTCCCATAGCCAAGAAAGGGAGGAAGTACAATAGATTCTTTGAGTGATCTAGAAGAAATTATCTTGTACTTGGGAAAAATATGTACTAGCCCTGAAAGAACTATGGAATGGTTCCATACCTGGTCTATTCCATATTGTGGGCAAAACACATGGAACGTATTTTTCTAATTTTAATTTTTTCAAAATTGTTTTTTGGTATGTGTGTATGTGTTTGTGCAAAAAAATTCTATGAAATTCAATTTAATTAACGGATGCTGTTATCGATGCCATTCCTGCACACCATTAGAGTATATTTTGTCTTCAAACAACAATGCAATTGAGTATATGGACAAGACTTCTAGTTGATGGTGGACCAAACAAAATGTGCATATATGATGGTGCTATTTGTGTGCTAAAGTGGTCAATAACAATTCCACAAATTGGATTTATGGTTGGTTGTTTCATGGAAAAGTGTTTCTACATCTATTGAGAAAACTGACTCGTTGAAGCTAGAAACAAAATTGGTCAAAGTCAAGATAGCAAACAATCATGTATATGTTGGGTTCAGGGTTTATTTCAAAAATTGAGATATCTGGTTGCTCCTTTCATTTGATCCCATTTCTCCTGATGGTCACCATTTCCACTGGCTTCTATTCCGTCTAGTGGGTTTCCAAATGCTATTGTTGGATACGCCGTCCAACTTACTAGCTTCGCCCAAAATTGACTCATTCACGTTAGCCATCTCCAAACTGCTTGAAATCGTACCTATAAGCTAAAAAGAGTGCTTTGAGCATAATGGTGATGTCAGAAGTCCAAAATAGTGACCTACTATTTTTTCCTTAATAGGCCCCCCGCTGCTTAGTTGGTAAGTTGAAAGCCGAAATCATTTTTGAGCGGAAAATGGTTTCCACCGCACACCCCCAACTACACGCTTCAAATGGGTCTCCTCTACTTTCAAACTTAGCTTGAGTTGCCACCATGTGGCAAATGAGGTGGCATGGTACCCATGCCACGTAGGGGCAACTCAAGCCCATTTTTTGGTCTTGGGGACATTGTTCGGCATGCTGAGCTGCCAAAGGCAACTTAATGAAAAAAGCTAGACCACTTAGATGGTAGATATTCAAACTTGCAAATTAGATTGCGACCCTTTATTTTGCACTTGCCAGCCAAGTTCGAAAGATGGGTGGTCCATTGCCCATCAGCTCACTTGCCAAAATTCAAAAAATGGGCGGCAAGTCAAAGGGCCAGACAGAGAGACTTGCCACTAGTCTGAGACCACCATAAGTCTCTTAAAAAATACAACATGAAAACTATAGGGAATCCTTTACAAAGACTTTAGAAGTCCTTACCTACTACAATTTCTTCAATGCAATATTTTTTGATCTTTTTTTAATTTATTTTCAAAGTAAATGTAGTATTTTTTTCATAGTGTAACTTGAGGCATGGGCTTGATGAGTGTAATCTCTTCGAAAAATATGAAATGTGTGATTGGTACATCAAGAAAATATCAAGACTTTCTTGGATGTGACAAGCTTGGGGTAGGCCTTTCTCTTGTACCAAATTTTTACATTTCACACAATCTTGTACATTTTAGATAGGAAATTTGTAAGTTACACAATCTTCTATGTATGTGAAAGGTTGCGCAATCTAAGAGCTAAAAAGATAACAAGTTGACAAGGAAAAATAATGAAGAGTAAACAAAATATAATGATCTAAAAATTTCAATGTTAAAAAATAATAGTAAGTTTTTTAATATCAAAATGATTTAGAATAATAGTTTTGTGCTCAAACTCACCACAGAGTGACACATCATTTTTCACAAGAATATAAATCACAAGAGCTCACCGCTTCACGACAAACTCTCAAAAAATATTCTCTAAGAATTTCATGCACGTTAGCCCGTGCATGCCCCGTCACTGGCAACTAAAGGGCCCGTGAGCACAACTTTCGCCTAGTACTTTTTAAACCCGAGACCTTTTCAACCACCTCCATGTCAAAATTTTTGAACTCCATGTCACTGGGCCCAGGCCATAAATATCATGGCATTCAGATATTAATATTATTCTGATTTAGTAGTATATAAAAATAAACAGTGAATTTTGGTTAAATTGTAAATTATAATGACACATACATTGTATTTGCCTGTTAATGGTCACCTGTCCCAGAGTCACACGGTCATGTGACTAAACTTGAAGACGAAGTCAAGCGGCGTCTTCTTTTGTAACGGACGGTCGTTCCGTTTCTTCTTCTTCTTCTTCTTCTGCTGCTGCTGCTGCTGCTGCTGCTTTGTATCTTTCTTCTTCTTCTTCTTCTCGTGTTTGAACATTTTCGTTGCAACATCATTAAAGAAATGGAGGAATGAGAGAGAGAGAGAGAGAGAGAGAGAAAAGGGGATCGCCTTCTTCGATGTGTCGTGTCGATGTTCTAGAGTGTGCGTAGAGGAAAGTTCCATTGACAGCCTTAAGGCTCCTGGGCCCCAGATCGGTGCTCTGATCCATGCCATCCTATAGAGCGCACACTGGCAGCCTGTTGAATGGAAGCTTCTAGATCATACTATTGATCTCAGCTGACTTTTGCTCGCAGCAAGACCAGGACTGGGGCTGGGTGCCTAGCACGACTCAAATTCTCAAACTGATGCTGAATTTAGTGCTCGTGAAATAACTTCAAGCCAACTTTCAAAGAATACTTCAAAAAATACTGCAGCACAAAATTTTTTTAGTAAAATCTATGAATCTGAGTTACTTACGGTGGTAAGTCATTGGATTGGAGCTTAATAAGTCTGTGGTTTCTACCTAAAATCAATGGATTCACTGGTGGTTTTCTAAAAACCTGCAACCAGTGAAAAATGTAATTGTAGCAATTGGCATGGAAAATTTCATCTGTTTTTTGCGAGCACCAGTTAAATTTTCCCCCTGCCACAGTGCCACAGTGCCGAAGCGGTCTCCCGCTTTTGCACGTTTGTTTAGGCTCTGCTGCACTTCTCGCTGAGTGTACAAATACTTTGATGTTTGGCATTTGGGTTCAAGCCTCTGATCACTTAGCATTTGGGTTCAAGCCTCTGATCAGTTAGCATTCAAGCATTTTCAGATCTGCACAGGCGACCATCGAAGTGCTTCACATTTCGCGAATTGATTATCTACCTTTGCAAGTTTTTGATCTCTGCGAAAGATTGAAGCCTGAGATTTCAGATTTCAAACGTACCGATAATCATGTCAGATAAGCGAGTGGTCGTTGTTGGTGGAGGTGTTGCAGGAGCTCACACCACCAAGTACTTGGAAGATCATGCCAAAGTCACCCTAGTTGATCCGTATGTGCAATCTTCTTTGCTACTCATGTTTTATGACTATC
This sequence comes from Diphasiastrum complanatum, assembly GCA_029204225.1. Lineage (NCBI taxonomy): Eukaryota > Viridiplantae > Streptophyta > Lycopodiopsida > Lycopodiales > Lycopodiaceae > Diphasiastrum > Diphasiastrum complanatum. The sequence continues at coordinate 8,666,080 of CM055094.1, read as the reverse complement.
TCTTCATTTGGGTAGTTTCTTGCAATCTCAAGATCTTTCTTGCTCGAAGCAATAGAAGATAGTCTGCTTTTTAGATTCTGATCCATTTCTTCTTGCAGCAAGGATTATTTTGAAGTGCCCTACGGGTTGTTGCGGAGCATTGTGGATCCCGAATTCGGAGAGTTATCTGTATTCAAACACGCCGACTACCTCAAGAAGGCCGAGCTGGTCATTGCTAGTGCAAAGAGTGCAACAGATTCAGAAGTCGTTACTACCTCTGGAGATCGTCTGCCTTATGATTATCTGGTAATTGCTACAGGAACGACTTATGCAGGTCCGGCGACCAGGTCGGAGCGCGTCAAATACTTTCAGACAGGTCTGTCCTAGCATTTCTCTTACGCGCGAGGAAATTAAAATAGAGCAATAATTGAAGTTTCAGGTGCATTACAGAGTGTCCTGTAAAATCCCCAAATTTAGCTTTGCTTGAATCTGCATGAAGAAGTTGTAAAAGAAGAGATACGATCCATCAATTTCAAGGAAGGCAAAACCCTAGATTGACACCGGAAGCTTATCCAGTAGTATTTTCTGAATTCGCTGAAACTAGTCAATCAGAAAACTCTATTCCAAAGTATATTGCTACATCTTCGAGAGAGAGAGAGAGCCTTGGTTAGGAAAGGCTTGGAAAGCCCGAGCACCTTCCCCAAACTATTTGGTCCCATTATTGCTACTAATTTAGTTTCTGCGCGTACTGTGTCACCTAATATGCCTTCCTTCTAATTCAAGCTCACTGTTGTCTATCTACCGAATAGCGATAACGAAGTTTAATCCACAATATTTCGTGTCGCGTCATATGATCTGTGTGTGTTTTGAGCACGCTTTGCAACTGCAGAGAACAAGAAGATTAAGAGTGCCAAGACAGTCCTCATTATTGGAGGCGGCCCTGTGGGTGTGGAGCTTGCTGCAGAAATAGTTGTGGATTTTCCAGGCAAGAAAGTTATATTGGTTCATTCTGGGGATAGATTATTGGAGTTCTTTGGGCCAAAAGCCTCAAAGAAAACCCTCAATTGGCTCACATCGAAAAAGGTTGAAGTAATCTTGAACGAACGAATTGATATCAATAGCCTGACAGAATCCACCACCAGTTACACAACCAACACTGGAAGAATTATTACTGCAGATACTCACTTTGTTGCCATTGGCAAAAAAGTAGGCTCTGGCTGGATCCATGAGTCCGCATTTAAAAGCTCGTTGGATTCCAACGGCAGACTGAAAGTGGACAAATCACTTCGCGTGGAAGGCAGAAACAATGTTTTTGCTATTGGTGATATTGCAAACACAGAGGTACTATGCTGCTTTAAATTTTGCAGATGCATGCTCTGGGATTATAGTGTTTAGTCATAGAGACTTGTAAATACTGGTACAAGGGCAAGCATTAGCAGTTCACAATTATGCTTGCTGCTGTGCATAAACCTTCAGTGTCTGGGTGTGCCCATTTAAGTTACAGGAGGTCAATATAATATTATCAGGCTTCGAACTTCTAATAAATAATCAAATAACGTAATCAGTACTGATGAGGTTATGGTTGACATAGTAGCGTTACATATTTCCCGTGCTGCCTTTTTGTGATATTTGAGAACTCAAACGCAAGCGTCTTCTATTAGTGTGGTTTGCTTAGTACGAGTTACTAGACAAATGCAGCCTCCATGCTTTTTTAAAACTCGAATATTGTAGGACGATTTGAGGTATGTTCTAATGCCATCTTAATTTTTCTTCTTATTCAAATTCCAGGAGATCAAGCAGGGCTATCTTGCACAAAAGCATGCACAGGTCACAGCGGAGAATATCAAAAAGTTGATAAAGAATCCTAATAGCAAGCTAACTACATACAAGCCCTTAGCTTCACCAATGGGAGCTGTATCTCTTGGGCGCTCTCTTGGCGTTGCCCAATTGCCCTTTGGCACCATCATCGGCAGGTTGGCTGGAATGATTAAGAGCAAGGACCTTTTTGTTGGAAAGACTCGACAGGGTCTTGGGGTTCAAGGCGCTTAATTGGAAGTGCATTTTATGCAATTTGATGTCAGCGAGCTGATATTAATTCTAAGAGTGTATAGAGTTGCTTGTCGAGATGACCGTCAAGCTATTCAGCAACCAATTCAACTTCAGAGATTGTTCCTTTTCAGCATTCATCAGTCCTTTTTGCATTGTAAACTTAGACTATCATCGCAAACTTTAATATGGATTCTTTGCATCCTTTGTGGTTCCGTATTTCTAAGAGCTGCAGCAGGGGTTATAGTTCAAGTATAGGTTGGTATTGTATTGAATAAAATCATGTAAACTATTTTGGCTTTGGCTTCGGTTTGAACTTCAAATTTTCAGTTAAATTGAGATGATCCATGTCATTTACAATTTTAACGTGTATTAAAATGGTGAGTACAGTGTTATCAGATTGAGTGATCTGTATTGAATTTAGAGATTTCTTCTTTTGTAGTTCTCAATCTAGCTAGCAATCCACGGGATAGGATTGTGTCCTGCACAATATTGTCTAAAGCTATGATTGTGTTCTATAAATATGTAAGCATTGTGTTCTATTGATTTGTTATCTCCCATACATGTTAATAGAATGACATTGTCCTAGAAATCCGTTCATTTCCAACCAAGCATGTTATAAGACTGATTATGTTAGTCCCTGCATATCAGAACAGAAACAGACGCCTTGCTACTACACCACTAGTCCATAATAACACACTGCAATCTATTAGGCTTAACAGAGTTGGCAATTAAGACTAGCTCATTGCTTCTGCTGTGATTATCTGATTACTTTGGCAAGAACACGTTATGCTGAAATTCAAGTACAGTGATAATTCAAGGTAAGAGAAGCCTGTTTCATGTGGGTGCATCGGAAAAGCTACTTTGCCAGGATTTTGTCATCGCATCAAGGCACACCTTCCCTTTCAATGATTCCCCCATTGCTTATTCTCATTTCTCTATACATTCTCACCCAACTTAATCCCTATGAGCTAATAGATCCGGTACACAAATGCTGACAACGCAGGGAAATGTGGTTTCTCTATCATTTTTTTTTCCCCGAATATTTCTTTCATTGCTTATTTGCTATTCCTATGCAAAATTCTAAGCTTTCCTCTTGGATGACCCTAGGGTCGTGCTTGGAAAACCAGCAAACTATAGGAATAAAATCTACAAGTTTAATCAAAAATAGATATCATGAAATGTTTCACGATTTTTTATACAAGCATATATACCTTTTTACAAGTGAAACTCTTAAAAAACAAAAGTTTTATAAAATGCAGTTTTTATTAGGATAACTCAAAAGAGGTTTCCCGAGCACTGCATAGGGTGGTGTCACCAACCTAATGTTTTGAAAGGGATCACTAAGACATCTATGTTTATAGACTCTCTTTTGTGTTCTTTCACATGATTCTTGTCTTGGTCTTACTTGTCCACACATGATGTACATTCTTAACATTTTTTCATAAATTTGTATAGTTTTGAAAGTGGTATTGTTTGGAAGAAGTGCCGGCAGCACGACCTTCACATGCACCTTCGATGCTTGGAAAGTATATGTAAAGAATTGAATTTTTTTTTTTGTGGATTGTGCGTTGAGCAAGTGCATCCACTTTCTTTGGTAAGAGAAAAGGAGATTTTATGTTAATACATTAATAAGTAGTTGCATAAGGGAAAGCAGGGACCCTACTAGACTAGTTTCTTGTTTTTAGAGCTTTGGCTTGTCGGTGGTATGGATTTAAAACTTGTTGTATAGGAAAAACACTTTTTCAAGAATTTTCCCATTTTTTTGATGTGTCACCCAATAAGTTTGGCTTGATTGGTTAGCTTGACTTCCAAAGTTTCTTTGGTCCCAAGTTTGAGCCTCCCCTTGAAAACCAAGAAACATTTTTTTGAGCCTTGACATGATAGCAATAACTTTTCGACTTAAAAATGCATATTGGTTTCCAAGGGGGTCTTGAACCTAGAGAAACTTTGGATGTCAATCTAACCAATTGAGCCAGCCCTTGGATCTAACTCTTAAAAATGCTTCTTGGTTTCCAAGGGAAGGCTCAATCCTGGGACCAAAGAAACTTTGGATGTCAAGCTAACCAACTGAGCCAACCCCCTTGGGTTTCCAACTCTTAAAATGGAAAAAAGTAGGTGTAAAACCCATTGCATGAATATTTTCATTTTGTTTTATTATTTTTGGACCAGGACAATATGCCCCATTGAGAAATACTATGGTATTTAACCCTATTTAAAATAAATGTCAAAATTATTATGAAGGTTTTTGTAATTATATAAAATATGAGGACTATAGAATATCTAAGTCTCATATTTTAGAAACATTTTATAAATTAAAAATGATAAACATAAGGAAATTGGTTTGGTATGCCTTTCAAGTCGACGTTCATGTGATGCAACTTTTGCTTTTGTGTCAAAGGGAAGGTGACAAGGCAACATAAGTGCACGCTTATCCTTCATCCAATTTGAGAGATGCATGCTCATCTCATAGATAACTGTTTGGCAGGGAGTTTGAAGGACACGACTTAGTTTCATGATGAAGGGCATCTTTCTTTAAGAACATGCAACAAATTAGCATGATACTTTATCTTAAGCCTTTCAACCCTTCGAAACATGTTTGAAAGACAATTTTACAAAGGGGTTTTCAAAACATTGACTTTGAGAATGGAATGGACTAGTGTTGATATTTTTAATATCATCCAAGTCTTGGTATCAATCGACATGTATATTGCAAGGGTAATCCAATCGAGTATAAACTCAGGTATAAGTATATAATTTTTTTTAAAATGAAACATTTTTTTAGGTGTAATATGAATTTAATGAAAAGCATGACCTTTTTAAATGTAATATGCATATAATTTGAAAGGCCAATACTTTGTTGGTGCCCACGAAAGTCTTTGGGGCACCATGAATAATATTTATTACATTTGTAAAATTTGGATAACAACTAAAAATGGATACTATATTGATACCATGTCAAAATTGATCAGTTTGTCCCTAATTCGACTATTGATATGTGCATTGATGGGCTAAAACCAGCCCTAGTTGAGTATCACCCTAGTACTATAAAATCATATACCAACCATGTATGTTTTATGATACCATTGTTGATACTAGGGCACCTATATACCCGCCCAACATTGGGGCATTTCCCAATATTGAGTGTCGAGTATAATTTTGACCCGAAGGCATAGAGGACTTTGAAGGCGTACGAGGGTGACCCTCACTCATTGAAGTGCAATTTATTCTACACTCAAATGAAATGAAAAGGACTTTCATGAAGTGCAAAAGCCAAAAGCATAACAATACAATAAAACTAAAATGTAAGTTTTTTAAATTTAAATGATTAAAAAAATAGTTCAATCCTCACACTCACCATCCAATGACATCAAATGCCACCATACGGATCACAAGAGCTTATTGCTTCAGGACAAAATTTCAAAAAATACTCTTGCTGAATTTCATGCGAGGACGTCTCGTTCGCGATAGAAAAGGGCCTTTGGAGCACAACCTTCTCCTACTATTTTCAATGTGGAGATGTTTTAAATTTTCAACAAACTCCCTTTAAAGTTCCATGTTAGTGGGCCCAAGCTATAAATATCATGGCATTCAGATAATATTATTATTTTTACTAAGTAATATAAGAACCTGAATTCATTGTATCTAGTAATGGTCACCCGCCCAAACACGTAGCAACTGTGTGAACGTGAAAAACGTATGCATGTTGTGGTTGGTCAAGAGGGGCTTGATTGTAGGCCACATACATAGCACACAAAAGTTTCAGCTTAGTCATCCATTTGCATCTGCTAGGTTAGATATCCTTCATCCAACGGTTGGCTAACCATCTTGTAGCAGGTTTCACCGCTCCACGGTTCAGGAGTCAGCCTACTACCGTCGGTAGCCAGGCTCCTCATGGAGGAGGGTAGCCAGCCTCCTCCTCATGAGAGATATATAGTACATAGTAGAATCTCACAAAAAGGTTTAATCTCAACCATCCACCTCCAACTGCTACGTCAGGTATCTTTCATCTAACGGTTGACTATTATCGTGTAGCAGGTTTGGCCGCGGCCGCGCCCAAGGCCCCCATGCTCCAAGGGGTATCCAAGCCAGCCTATGAGTCCCATGAAGTATAGCAACATCCAAGTACAAAGAAGAATCGTAATTGCAATGGTGTCTTCTTCTCTAACGGACGGACGGTCGGTTCCTTTTCTTCTAACTTTTTATTCGTATCTTTCTTCTCATTTTTTCGTCGTGTTTGAACTTTCCCATTGGAACAGCATCAAAGAAATGGCAGAATGCGAGAGAGAGAGAGAGAGAGAGAGAGAGAGAGAGACAGGGGGAGATCGCCTTCTTCGATGTGTCATCTCGAGGTTCAGAATGTTGAGTGTAGACGCCAGTGCCATTGACAGCCTTAAGGCTGGCCCCCAATTGCGCCCTCTGATCCCCTAGAGCAGCGCACACTGGCATTGTGTCTGGAATGGAATCTGGACTGGAGGTCGAGAACAAAATCTGGACTGGAGTGCTCACTGCTTCTGGGCCTTTTCTGATGGAAGCCTAGAGCTTGCGATTGATTGACTTTTGCTTGCAGGTGTGTGCCTCAGCACGACTCACAGTCTCAAATTGAGGTTAATCGTGAAATGTTTTCAAGCCAACCTTCAAACAATCATCAAAAGAATCCTACGGCACAAAAACAATTCAATGGATTCACTGCTGGTTGTATAGAGATAAAAGAAAACCTACAACCGGTAAAAAATGCAATTGCAAATGATTGGCAGTAAAACTTTATTTCTTTTTTGCGAGCACCGATTGAATTCTTTACCTGCCACAGTGCAAAAGCGGGCACATTTGTTTAAGCTCTGCTGCTGGGTGTACAGATACTTTGATTGACATTTTGATTCAATCCTTTGATCCCTCGGCATTCAAGAATCTTCAGATCTGCAAAGGCGACCACCGAAGTTCATCAAATTTAACGAATCGATTATCTTTACCTTTGCAAGTTTTTGATTTCTGCTGAAAGATTGAAACCTGAGATTTCAGATTTCAGGAATACCGATAATCATGTCAGATAAGCGAGTGGTCGTTGTTGGTGGAGGTGTTGCAGGAGCCTCCACCACCAAGCTTTTGGAAGATTTTGCCAAAGTTACCCTAGTTGATCCGTATGCGCAATCTTCTTTGCTACTCATTTTTTATGACCATCTGTTCATTTGGCTAGTTCCTTGCATTCTCAAGATATTTTCAGCTCTAACCAATAGAAGATAGCTTGCTTTTTTTAATTCTGATACGTTTCTTCTTGTAGAAAGGAATATTTTGAGGTTCCCTTCTCGTTGTTGCGGAGCATTGTGGAACCCGAGTTTGGAGAGAGAACTGTATTCAAACACGCTGACTACCTCAAGAAGGCCGAGCTGGTCATTGCTAGTGCCAAGAGTGCTACAGAAACAGAAGTGGTTACTACCTCTGGAGATCGTCTGCCTTATGATTATCTGGTAATTGCTACAGGAACGACTTATGAAGGTCCGGCGACTAGGACGGAGCGCGTTAAATACTTTCAGACAGGTCTGTTCTAGCACTTCTAGGATATCAGAATAGAGCAATAATTTGAAGTTTCTGCACAGTAAAGAGCGTTCTGTAAACCTCTTCCAACTTTTGCTTGCTCGAATCTGGATGAAGAAGTTGAAAACGTAAGATACGATCCATCAATTTCAAGGACATTAAAATGCTATATTAACACCGGGAGCTTATCTAGTAGTATTTTCTGAATTCACTGAAACTGATCAATCAAAATTTTCTATTCCAAAGGATATGCAAGGGTAAGCCATTGCTAAATCTCTGTTTTTCTTATCGCTACTACTTTAGTTTTAGCGCGTAAAATGTATCACCTCATATGCCTGTCTTCAAGCTCACTCTTGTCTATCTACTGAATAGAGATATTTAATTCGCAATATTATGTAATTCGGGTATGCTCTGTGTATGTTTTGAGCACGCTTTCCAACTGCAGAGAACAAGAAGATAAAGAGTGCCAAGACAGTTCTCATTATTGGAGGCGGACCTGTGGGTGTGGAGCTTGCTGCAGAGATAGTTGTGGATTTTCCAGACAAGAAAGTTATATTGGTTCATTCTGGGGAAAGATTACTAGACTTTTTGGGGCCAAAAGTCTCAAAGAAAACTCTCTCTTGGCTTAAATCGAAAAAGGTTGAAGTAATCTTGAACGAGCGAATTGATATCAATAGCCTGACAGAATCCACCACCACTTACACCACCAACACTGGAAGAACTATTACAGCAGATACTCACTTTGTTGCTATTGGCAAAAAAGTAGGCTCTGCTTGGATCCATGAGTCCGCATTTAAAAGCTCGTTGGATTCCAACGGCAGATTGAAGGTGGACACATCACTTCGCGTGGAAGGCAGAAACAACGTTTTTGCTATTGGTGATATTGCAAACACAGAGGTATTATGCTGCTTCAAATTTTGCAGAATTGCTGGTACAAATAAAAAGCATTAGCGGTTCGCAATTTTCCTTGCTGCTGTGCACACACATCAGTGTTTGGGTGTGCCCTTTTCACTTAGAGGAGGTTTATGTAATATTGTCGAACTTCGAAGCTCTCATAGATAATAAAATAGCATAATCAGTACTGATGAGGTTATGGTTGCACCCCCTTCTTGTTCAAATTCCAGGAGATCAAGCAGGGCTATCTTGCACTCAAGCATGCGCAGCTTACAGCAGAGAATATCAAAAAGTTGATAAAGAATCCTGATAGCAAGCTGTCTACATACAAGCCCTTAGCTACACCAATGGGAGCTGTATCTCTTGGGCGCACTCTTGGCGTTGCCCAATTGCCCTTTGGTACTACCATCGGCAGGTTGGCTGGAATGATTAAGAGCAAGGACCTTGGTGTTGGAAAAACTCGACAGGGTCTTGGGATGAAATTCGCTTAATTAGAAGTGCATTAGGCAATTTCATGTCAGCGCGCTGATATTAATTTTAAGTTTATAAAGTTACTCGTCGAGATAACTGTCAAGCTATTTACCAACCAGTAGAACTTTAGAGATTGTTCCTTTTCAGCATCCATCAGTTTTTTTTCCATTGTTGGTTTGTAAAATCAGACTATCATCGCAAACTTTAATATGGATTCTTTGCATCCTTTTGTGGTTCCGTATTGGGTGGGTAAGATGGTATTTGCATTGAATAAAATCATCTACACTATGTTGTGTCTGATATCGTGAGCTTTGTTTTGTATTTCCAACATTCAGTTATCTTGAAATGATCCATATTATTGAAATGCTGAGTGCAGTGTTGGCAGATTAGGTATTCTGTATTGATCTACAGATTTGTTCTTTTGTAGTTCTCAATCTAGCTAGCTATCCACGGGATAGGATTGTGTCCTGCACAATATTGTCTAAAGCAAAGATTGTGTTCTATAAATTTGTTACCATACATGTTAAAATGATATTGTCCTAGAAATCCGTTCATTTCCATACATGTTATTAGAAACTGACTGAGCAAGGGACGCAAAAACTGACTGAACATGGGAAACCAAAAGCATACATATCACATATGTTCCTTGCAACTGCACCACTTGTCAATTATGACATACTGCAGTCTATTAGGCTTCACAAACTTCATTCAAATCACATAGGAATTTTAGAATTTTAAGACTAGCTCATTGCTTCTGCTTGAGATCTGATTAGTTTGGCAAAAACACTTTATATTGAAATTCAAGTACAGTACTAATTCCTCGTTAAGGTAAGAGAAGCCTGTTTCACGTTGGTGCATTGGAAATGCTACTTTTACAGGGATTTGTGATACATCAAGGGACGGCGGGATGCCTTCTCTTTCAATGATTTCTCGCTATTATTTTCATTTCTCCTTATAGGCCCACAGACCTGGATTCATGCTGGATAGTGGTTTTATGGGTTCCTGGATGGATGCTGCTGCACTGCTGGGAAGTCGCATCAAATAGGTCTCTTCTCGCATCCAATATGCACAACACGTAAAAAGTAATCACCAACTCAAGTCTGATCCAGACAAGTTCCCCAAGGGGGAGATCTATGCATAAGAAACATTATTAGTTTTGATTTCAAGTGAAAGAACATGGATGTGACACTAGTATATATATATTTATATATTGTGGATGAACATGATGTGAAAGCAAGTCGAGCTTTACCAATAAACTGCGGTGGAGTTTCCCTTTTAGGTTTTTCAGAGACTCTTGATGTCTACTATTTCCTCAAGCCTCACCCAACAATATGAATACATTTGAGGTGACCCCAAACCAGTGATTATATATTTCTTCAAAAAATCACTAATTGGAATCGTTAGATCTTTACAAAACAATTTACCTACACAACATGTGTAAAAAAATATCTTGAGCATAAATTTTTCTACAAAGGAAAATAGTTATCGATTTTCTAGAAGTCAACATACTTCGGAATGTTTATGATGCTGATTTTAGACATAATATCCTGCTTTCATTTCCAAAAAATTTCAGTTTCTTTAAACTCGTCTTCTTTTCAGTGACATATTGATACTTTGCATAGTGTCATTATGTACATGTATGATGCATACATTGGACATCAACAACAAAATGCATAAAAGGCCTAAGCCATTTTTGTTGGGATTTGAGGCAATGCACGTCGTATCAATGAGAAACGAGCGGAATCCTCAGTGCATGCAACTACATATATTGTATTCAGATCAAATTCGAACGAATCGAATTCTGTCTTACTTGAACGAATCAAATTCGGTCTTATTTGATCACAACTTCGAAGTCACTGGATCGAAACACTCGATTTCATAGCCATGCACGAATTCACTGAGTTATTAATTTAGATTTTATGTGCAAAAGCGTAAAGCGTCTAGGTGATTAGAACAACGAATTTGACTTATGCTATCAGTCACACGAATAGTTTAATCTACGAATAATTTATTTGCAAGATTGAATCTATACATGAATAAAATAAGCTTTCACGACTCGAATTATGGAACGAATATCAATTAGTCGCGAATGATAATAGTCTGAATGCAACTAAGTCGTGTTCTTTCTAAGACAATACTCTGTAGTAACACGGAGGAAGAACAGAACAATTGCGCTCTGGATGTTCAATTACTGATAATGTAGATCGATGATGCAAAGTTCTACCATCAACCTTACAACAGATAAGTTGATGGGTATTTGTACAAATGGCTAGCTAATTAAAAGAATGGTTAATCTGTACATTGCAAATTAGAGTCGACGAAATGTTTGACGTGGTGAATGCCGAATAGCTGAGGTGGTCGAACATTTTTGTGTCGTCAAGACTCTGTCACGAATTTCTTTGTATTTCTGTAGATTGTTAGAAAACAAGTGTATCTGTAGAACATCCGACTGTACAAGTATTTACAACATTTAGAGAATGGATCTAGATTAGAAGAAAGACAGGGATGGAGATGATAGGAATCCAACACCCCCCTTAATCTGGATCCTTGAATGCCTTGATTTGCAAATTTAAGATAGCACAAAAATTCTTGTGTGCTTCCTGATTTAATCCTTTCATGAAGATGTCAGCTACCATGTACTGGGTTCTGCAAAATTTCAGACTTACCTCCTTGCTGAGTATCTTGCTCCTGATGTAGTGATATTTAATTTCGATGTGCTTGCTCCTAGAATGAAATCTAGGATTGATCGATAATACGATAACACTCTGATTGTCACACTGTATCATTGTTGGAGCAGACTGTTTGAGGCCAATATCAGACCATAAGTTTCTCAACCAAATTCCCTCTTTGGTAGCTTGAGAGGCAGCAATTTATTTGGATTCGGTGGATGACATTGTAATGGAGGTCTGTTTTCGACTGTTCCAAGACATTGTCTATCCAATTCGCATATGTATATCCATGAAGTGTATGGATATCGGACGAATCGAATAGCAGATGCATAGGTCGATAGTGGCTCGTACATATATGATTACTCTGAAAAGAGCTCTCTAGTGGACCATACCAGGGTTGGTCATGCATTGGCTCAAGGAACTGATGGCGTATGCAAGACCTGGCCTGGTAGAGATCATTGCATACATCAAGGATCCGATAATTGATTGATATGAGTATCCCTTCATTTTGGCCTTCTCCTCATTGGTCCGAGGGCATTGTTCCTTGGATAATTTAAGGCCTGGTTTTGTGGGATTATGTACAAACTTGCAATTAATAAAATTGAATTTCCTTAGCAAATTATGGAAGTACCTTTGCTGGGTGATGTAGACGTCCGAAAGAGTATAGCTGATGAAAATACATTTGATACTCTGGAAGTCGAGCTTCTTCTTGAGATCATGAGGAATCTACACATAAGTTGTACATCCAAAAACTTGTAAGTTCGATAAAGAAGGTTTGGTACCTGTCCAAACTTCGTATGGCGTTTTGGCTAAGAGACCTTTAGTAGGACATCTGTTTTGCATACAGGTTGCTGTTGAAACAGCTTCAGCCCAAAAGGACTTCGAAAGTGTCGCATGTGCAAACATAAAATTTGCCGATTCGACTAAGGTTTTGTTCTTTCTCTTAACAAGACCATTTGATGAGGTGAATAGGAGGTAATGTATTGTTGTTCAATGTCGTTGTTAAGGCGGTACTCCTTAAATTCGGTGGAGATGCATTCTCCCTCGTTGTCGGACCTTAGTGCTTTGATTCTTTTTCTAGCTTGATTTTATACATGCTCTTTGAATTGTCAAAACTTGTTGAAAGCCTCTGATTTCTGCTTAATGAAGTAAACAACTGTTCTTCCACAAAATTCGTCAATAAAAGTAGTATGAAATATTTTGCATCTAGCAATGATGGAGTATGCATAGGTCCGCATATATCTGAATGAACAACATCTAACAGACCTTTTGTTGCATGCGTATGACTTGATCTAAATGGAATCCTAGTCTGCTTTCCAAGGATGCAGCTATGACAGACAGGGAGGTCGACTTTGTCAGTTGGATAATCGAAATCAAGTGCTAGCGATTGTCTGGACATGTTCGATACAGATGCATAATTCAAGTGTCCTAAGCGATGATGCCATAGTAATGCTTTACTTACAAGGACAGAGGTTTTCAAGGCTTGACTAGTATCAGAATAACAATGTGCCAATCTATATAAGTATCCGTGCCTCTTGCCGAGTGCAAGGATCTTATCGCTCCTATCGATAATTTTGCATTGATTAGACTCAAACTCCACCTTATGACCTAAATCTGTAATTCTACTTACTGATAACAGATTTATAGAGAGTTTAGAAACATACAAGACTTTTGATAGTAGTTTGAATTGATCATGTTGCAACCTTAATCTTACAGCACCTTCACCTTCGATAGTGTGAGTGCTATCGTCACCAAGATGAACATACTTCTTTGTGTTGTAAGGCGTATAGGAGTGAAAGATCTTACATTAATTGGTCATATGTTGGGTAGCTCCAGAATCTAGAAATCAAGAATCATCCAAAAATGCCTTTTGGTCTTTGACCATTAATGCTCCTTCGTCCATGTCGACTTCGAGAGATGCTGAAACTGTATTTGCTATTTGATCAGGTTGCTTGGCTGCATTTTTTGCTTTGAGAATTCGGCAATCCTAGATCTCATTGCAATACCTACAAAACATCCTTTTCTTTGATTGTAGATTTGATGATTGTCCTTGACTTTGAGTCGGTTTCTGATTCAGTGCAGACTGCTTGGAGCCTTTATGCTTCTGTCATTTTGAGCCTTTGTTGACATATAGAGCATGAGATGAAGAAGTAGACGAAGTTTCTTGACTTCTTCGATTATCTTCTTGCAGCAACATAGTGATAACTTTGGTAAGAGCTAAATCTGAGTGTGTCGATATGATCATCACCCAGTTCTCATATGTAGAGGGCAGGCTTGAAAGAAATGTCATAATTGCGTCTTGATGGTCTATGACTGATCCGATAGCGGCCATTTGTTGAAAGACATTTTTGAACTAGTTAATGTGACTTTGAAGAGAATCACTATTCGACATCTTGAGTGTGAAGAATTTCCTTTGTAGACGTAACTTGGTAGTTACATCTCTCACATCATATAGTGAGCTTAGGATGTCCCAAACTTCTTTTGAAGTTTTGGCTTCAACTATGTGGCCAATCTAAGTATCTGATATATCGAGGATATTAAGTGCAAAAGCTTTTCCATCTTTCGATTTCCACTTTCAGTCATCTTCCGGCTTTACTTCGATACATGTAACAACATCCCACAACTCGTTGGCAATTAGCAAAATCTTTATTTTAAATTTTCACAAATAGTAATTAGATCCATTCAGCTTGTCTAGCGATAAGATCAACTTTACTTTGAGAATCCATCTGGAACTTTAGTCTGTCGACGTTAAGAGAGATACCGTGCTATGGAAATCAATTCTCTAATACCAAAATTGATGCTATGAACTGAAGAATATGATATCAATTTGATATCCTGAAAGATATCAAGTATTAGAGCTTTGATATAACAGATCGCTCTGCTATCAAAAAGTTAATAGCAAATTCAAGAATTCGCTTTGATACAATGTTGCAAAGAGGTGATAAGATGAAAGAAAATAATTCAACAAATCGAAGTAGGTAAACGAATTATTGAGCGCGGTGGAAGAAACCTTCTTTCCTCTACATGACTACACCTGTCAATATTGAACAAAAAGTAGTGATAGAAATCCCATTCACTTTGAAATCACTAGCAACTAAGTGATTACATAGCCAAACATAAAGCATTGAATAATCAGACAAATAATAAAAGACTATTAGTTACAAAAGAATTACAGAGATGCATGCATACTGATATGATACTAAATGCAATAAAAGATACATTGATTCAATAAAAGAAAAAAATCAGAATGGAAATGAGCACAAAGGAATTGCGGATCAAAGCCGCGTGCTTTGAGCTATCTCTGAGTAACTGTAACTCTGTCTTAATTAAGCACTTTTGCTAATAACTCTAAATCAACTCTAAAGAACTGAACTAGAATGCTCAAGAGTGTTCAAGCTTGAAAGCTTAGAGAGATGCTAATTATGCTTTGATGATACTTGTAAAATGTAGAAGTATGAATAGCTATTTGTACTAAGCAAATGTGGCAACTTCCAATGAGTAGGACAACTAATCAGGTCATAGATCATAATGGCCAACAGGCCATAGTGAGCTGGCATCCATCCAGTTGATAATTCTTGGAAATTTATTTGCTATAAGATTAGGGCAAGTCTTTAGCTTCAAGACAAGTGGCACGTTAACTGTCAAATCAATCATCATGGCCAAAGTGGCCGAAGTCATTGAAGTGGCCGAAGTCTCTGAAGTCACCGAAGTGCCCGAAGTCTTCGAAGTTTGTCGATGATGTCAATAAACATCGAAGCCACTTGTGAGCCTTTTTTGAGTAGTTCTGCAGTTTGTGTAGAAACACAAAGAATTCTGCAGGTTTGGATAAATGACCTTTGGATGAAGATTAAAAGTCGATTATTTGATTTGTATGAGAATAATCCAACAGTCTTTACATTCCATTAGATGCACAATAGCCAACAAAATTAATTCCGAACAAATGCTCATCTAGTGTCTTTTTGTTGTCCTTTGGGATATGAGCATAGGCAATGCATCCAAATACTCTCAAGTGCTTCAATGAAGGCTTGGATCCTGTCTGGACTTCATGGGACATTTCTTTGAATTTGTTCGAGATGTATTCACCGCCGTTGTCGCTCTTAGTGCTTCAATCTTCCTGCATGTCTGCAACTCAACATTTTCCTTGTATTTCTTGAAGAATTCAAAAGCTTCATATTTGTGCTTCAAAAAATATACAATAGTTCTTTTAGAATAGTCATCTATAAAAGTAATAAAGAATTTTGCACCAAGTAGTGATGGTATTTGCATTGGGCCACATATATCAGTATGTAAAATGTCTAGAAAATTTTTAGATATGTGTTCTTGTTTCGACTTAAATGGCCTTCTTGCCTGCTTTCCTATGATACAACTTTGGCAGACAAGAAGGTCGACAATTTTATAGTCTAAATCCTGAATTGAAGAATGTCTAGACATGTTACCTATTGATACATGATTAAGGTGACCAATTCTATAATGCCAAGTCAATTCTTTATTGATAGATGTTGAACTGCTTAAGCACGATCAGTTACAGAATTACAATAACTAAGCCTATAGAGATATCCTTATCTCTTTCCAAGCGCAAGAACTCTCGTGCTCTTATCAAGAATTCGACATGAATCTATCTGAAACTCTACCATATGTCTAGATTTGTAAACCGACAAAAGATTTGTCATCAAGTTTGGGACATACAATACATTTGATATCAATTTCGACATTCCATTTTGAAAATTCAGTCTGATAGTACCTTCACCTTCAATTTTGGGTGAGTTGCTATCTCCAAGGTGAACGAACTTCTTGGTGCTATAGGCTGAATAATTGATGAGCCATTCTTGATGGCTTGTCATGTGATGCGTTGCTGTGAATTTCTTAACATATCATGTGATTTTTTGGGAAGGTATGTTTAGTATGTTTAGTACTCGTTGACCATGGACGATGTCACATGAATGGCTAATGAAATCATTTTCTAAAAGCTGTTTCTCTTATGCGAATCTTCAATAAATCCTTTTCTGATTATACAGGTCAATTCTCTATAATGGTAATGAAGAAAATCTTAGAATAAGTAAGAGTTTCAAGATTTTTTTGCAATTCTTCTTTGTAGCTTCTCCTTGGGCATATCTAGATTGATATGCACCCCTTGGAAACTCGTGTGGTTTCTTGTTAAAAGGGCATTAGAGGAGTTCTAAATCCAAAGAAGACCCTTTATAAAGATTCTTTTTATATTTTTTCTCAAATGTTTCTTACACATGGACCAATCAAAACACTCAAATTTGAAATCTACCTAACGTAACTTTTTGAGTCCACATTTTGATTTCAAACTAAAAATGGCATAACTTTTTAGTGGTAAGTCCGAATTTAGCAAAGTTTGGTGCATTGAAAAGCGCTTGACAAGGGCTTTCCAATGATATGTTACATGACATACTTCTAGGGTACGATTAAAAAGTTATGGCAAGTCAAAAGTATTAGTGTTATAATATTTTAATAATAAAAAAGGCATCTTGCACGAATTCTTAAAGGGTCTTTTTGGAAATCAAAACTCCTCTAATGGGAGAAGTAGAAAGATATGAACGAAGAAACATCTATTAAGGATTCCAGGAGGAATCCATTACTTGAAAAGGTTGACGACCTGTTTCTTGAATCAGGAACGATAGGATATTTTGATATTACAAAAATACTCTATGGATTATAGTAGATATCTATTTAAAAGATGTAAGAGAAGGAAACTAAAAATTGCTCTTGTGGTATAAGAAGGGTTGCTGATTACAAGTTCGATTAATTTGTATCAGAACTAGGAAATTCTATTACAAGATAGTGGTTTGTTGAAACCTGTTCCTTGCTAGGTGTAATCAACTTTGAGTAAACTTGGATCCATGAGTTGATGCAAGAAATGAAGTTCAAGCTAACAATATATTCTTTTGAGATAATCTTCGGTTGAGGTTTTGGTTGTGAAAAAGCATTCTTTGAGAAATATTTTCTCTTAGAGTTAACTGAGTTACATGATTCCCAGTTGAAAAGTGTTGTTTATAGATTAGGTAAGATCTATAGAGATATGCTATGTAGTGAATCATTGTATGAGATCATAATTTCTTTGCGCAAGTTTTTAATTCTGTGGATCTACAATGTATTTCGTGAACTGCGTATATTAGCATGCATAAACTAAGTCATTAAAACATAGGCATATTAATGAGAATTGTAATGAGACAATTTCTCACTAGGTAATAATGATTTTTCATTGATAATTTCTTATTGACTTACATTTTGTTAGAATCAGATTGAATGTGGTGTTTTGGTACCACACCAAGACATTCAAATATTTTCTAAATCTGATACGACTAACCAAGTCAAAAGCACTACTTCTAAATTAGTTGTTTTAAATCAACAGTATAACCTTATTAATGGATATTGTTGAAATGTATTGCTTATAAGTCACAACCTCAATAAAGCATTTTGGGATTCATTTAGAGGGTTTTGTGCATAAAATACATGGAAACTTTTGGTTCTGATCTTTTCCCGATTGGAAAAGATTGTATGCTATTCTTGAAACTTAGATGGAGTTGGATAGTTGAGGGTAACCAAAAGTCAGAGCTTCATGTAATGAAGTTCCGGTAAATCTTAAGTTATTCTAGATTAAAACTCAAGAGTAGTTGAATCTAGATTGGACCCTAACTTTGGAATGACACTATATGCCATGGCTAAAGTAAGGGATTTTTGAAGATTACAATTCTTATAAAGGCATCATAAATGGGTTGGCAAAAGTCCAAAACTTTCCTTGTGGAAAGGACATTTTTAATGCAACCATGTGCCTTCTAAAAAAAGTAATATTCAGGTTCTCTTATTGTCAAGTATGGAAAATGGATCCAGAGAATTATGATTGACGAATTATAATTCAAATTCTAGTTTATACTTGACTATTTATAAGAGGGTAACATGTGTGATCAAAAGATCGGATGCTTTGTGCACATGTCTTTTGATGGCAATCTCCTCGAAGAGGAAATTAACCTTGGTGGAAACTGTTAGTAAGCATTCGGCTACCGGTTATAGCCTGTTCATGCTTATGTATGGTTTTGAACCTAGATCACCTAGTTTGGACCGACATTATGCTAATCTAAAAAGATCACCTCAAGACTTTCAAGTGGGGGATTGGGTGTATTTCAGAATCCCAAAGGATTTTAGTGTAATACGTACCAACAAGCATTACTATTTTCAAAACATATGATCTGTGTCTTCGTGCACACTGTATATACGTATCAGGGATACATATAAGACTGGCTGATGAATGTCCTTTATGTATAGAGGACTGTATTAGATCTTGAGAAGATCGGATCCTTAGCTTACCAGTTGGACCTCCCATGGGGAACTCAAGTGCATCCAGTTTTTCACGTAAGCCGACTCAAGATGAGTCTATGTGAAGGGGAGCATCTTGTTTATGGAGACCAATTGGACCTGTTGGATGAATCATTGTGTGTGTCTGGGCTTGAACCCATAAAGATATTGGATACAAGAACTAAACAATTGAGGAACTGTATAGTTACCGAGTATCTAGTTCGATGGAAGCCTGTTGCACAGAATATGATGATGTCTGAGAATATGAAGAGAGCTTAGAGAGAAACTTCCCTAAATTTAAGTTGTGAGGTCAGAAGTTGAATACGCTCAGATAGCATGTCCAGCTAGAGATCAATAACCCTAGGACCCGTAAGTTAATTATGATTATGAGGGGTTTAAGGCCCTCATGTGCATATGGTCATAATTAATGGTTGGAGGCCTAAACTCATGATGGTGGATCTATGTGGGTCTATTAGTGAGCCATAGGGAAAATGGATGATGTGGCCAAGATAGGTTGCATAGGTGTCCAATGAGGTGTCACAGTGTACTACTAGTGGTGCATGGGCCTTGGAGGGTAAGTATACCCATTGGGGTCTCATTAGTGCATGCTTGATTGTGGTGCTAGTAGCTGTATTCTGCTGGTATGACTCCTCTATCCCTTGTGAGTGATTTATCCATAACTTGGGGGATAGATTCGTAAGATCTAGGTTTGGTTGGGTCAGTTTGTCCACCATTCGATGCCCTTGTCTTGCTTTGTTGCGGGTTGCTTGGCTAGTGCATCCTTGGTAGGGGCTTTATAGCTGTGACCAACTAGAGAGAGAGAGAGAGAGAGAGAGAGAGAGAGAGAGAGAGAGAGAGAGAGAGAGAGAGAGAGAGAGAGAGAGAGAGAGAGAGAGAGAGAGAGAGAGAGAGAGAGCAGGGACTGGATCATGCCCTTTCTCGGGCCATCTGCAGCTCGCTACCGCTCACCAAGTCCTCATGCATATATCAGTCACATGTACATGCACTATTACATATGTCTCAAAGAGAGTGTCTGGGTCCTCTCAAGGTCATTAGTCACATGCAGGACTTCACTACAAGAGGACGAGGCATTTCCAAGGCTTTTTTTGAGCGTTTCTTTGAAAGATAGTTTCTAAAGTGAGTCACGTGGGGAGCGGAATGCTCGAGCCTCGAGTCCGGTATTTGACCTCGGAATAAGCCTACCAAATTTGAACTTGGTTTTGAAAAAATTATAGAGAGGGATATAGAGAGAGTTATAAATCCACTAGAAGGCCTCGGAACACACATCGGAATACTGAATCTAGTCTGAGGAATATACCGAGGCTGACGTTGGTATAAGCCTACCAAATTTGAACTTGTTTTTGAGACATTTATAGAGAGGGTTATAAAGAGGGTCCAGGAGGCCAGAGGCATTCCAAGACACTCTGTTAACAGAGGGGAATACCGAGACTGATGAAAAAAGGCCCCTCGGTATACCCCACGGTATAAAACAGAATGTAAATGGATCTCACTTTTGGAATTTGTTACCTATCAACACATTGAATTCCATTTTATATCAACTTTGATTGCCATATGCACAAGTGAATAAAGAAATTTATGTATCACAAAAAAATGATGATCACAAATTGTGTACTCACATGCATCGACTTCTTGTTCGATGTCAACTAGTCAATCAATAAAGTGTAATTGCATCTGTGAGCAATATGATTAATATTACAATGAATTGAAATACATCGTACTGTCTCACTCATTCATTTGGTGGTTCATCGTTATCATGTGTCGCATCATCATGCGACAAATCCGCCAAACCAAATGAGTCTATCTCTAATTCTACCCAAATATCTCCTATAGCTTCATCATTAATAAGCTGATCTTCAAAAGCTAATGGCAACGGTGACGACGAGTAAGATCGTGAAAGTGTGTCGTGTGTCGTCGAACCATCCGACGCTTGATATGGAATTAAATCTTGGCGTGACCAACAATATTCTCGAACACTGAAGGGCCGGTCTACCATATTAGGACTATTGCATGTCCTTAAATGATTATGGAAGTACAATTATTGTACTTAGCTTATGGGGAATTAAATGTAATTAAAGTAACGTAGAAATAGGCCCCCTTTAAAAACTTGGTTTTCTTGGAGCATTAGACCATTGAAAAATTAAAATTGTAAAAAATCTTGGAATTTGATGGTAAATTTTTTTATTCGGTCAATGAGATGGATGAGCCATTGGATGTTTATAAAAAAGGGATCGCAAAAGAAATAGTAAAAATTGAAAAAAAAATATTTTTTTCCTGGGCATAGAAATGGGGGGAGAGGGAGAATATTTGAGAAATACTCGTTGCAAAATATGCTGAAGAATATTCTGGGGAAAAAATCACGGGTCTTTGGTACGCGGGCAGAGACAGGGAGAGAAAGAGAGAGTGAGTAAGGAAAGGGGGGGGGGGGGGGGGTGGGGCTGCCCAAGGGCCTTCCGTGCTAGGAGGGCCATTGCCCGAGGGCGGGAGCCTGAGGGCATGGCCCAAACTGCATGGAAGGCCTGAGGGCCTTCCCCTACGTAATGAGATGTGCGAAGGGTGGCGATTCCGGCAGAATTGACTACTAAGCCAACTGTCAGAGTAGTCCTTCCGACAGAACGGGCTAGTAATCCAGCTGTCTCAGTAGGCATTCCAGCATAATGTCTTAGTTAGCCAGATTGTGGTATTACGAACTGTGGTTGAAAATTTTGTGGGGGGAGGTTCCTCCAAAATACACACAAACTTTGAGCACTGAGCATTACAAATAGAGAGAAAAGAGAAGTATGAAGGCAGGGGTTGAAGGAAATGGAAATGGAGGAAGAGAGGTGAAGTGTGAGAGGGAACTCAGAAAGTTTAGGGTTAGCAGGGTAGTAGGGCGAGTGGCAGGTTAGGTTTAATTTTTTTTTAAACTTTATGTTAGTGTAATGTATTATGGTTATGTTATGAAAATTTGTCCATAGGTTTTTCTTGTTTGTTTTGCACATTTCATTTCTAACCTAAATGGCGAACATAAGGTTAGGGCTGGGCTAAGGTACGGTTAGGTCAATTTAAAAAAAAAAGTGAAATTGGTGAAACTTCAGAATGAATAGATTGAAAATGAGAGGTTGAATTGCTTCTCTCTCAAATCTTCTACCAAAGCTAGAATTGGACATCTAGCACAAGAATTGGCATATCTTCGTCAAATTTTCATCAAATTGGCTAAAAATTGGCTCAAATTCAAGCTAAGCCAGATATCTACAATTTTATAAAATTATAGTCACAAAATTCGCCCAAAACTACAGCCAAAAATGGGGGAAAGCAGCTTGCAAAATTATTGCTAACTAAAATTGGAATGAAATCACTAAAATGGCCATAACTTGGCCATTATAGCTCCAAATAAAAAAAATTCAGTACCTCCAAAAATCAGAGAGAGAGAGAGAGAGAGAGAGAGAGAGAGAGAGAGAGAGAGAGAGAGAGAGAGAGAGAGAGAGAGAGAGAGAGAGAGAGAGAGAGAGAGAGAGAGACTGATCTAAAACAAGCAACTACGTAAAAAATTGAAGATGACTTGGTCAAAAATTGAATCAAAACATTTTGAAAATTGAAAAACAAGAAACTAGTAAAAAAGAAATCACCAAACTCAAAGAAAACCACCAAATTTGATGAGGAAAGGATCTAATGCTATGATACCAAAATTGTCATTTGTTAACCTTAGCATTAAAATATCTAATCCATTCATAAACATCAAATTACAATGGAAATGCAAGAAATCAAGAAAACTAGTAAAAAATCAAGAAAGTAGCTAAATGTAACAAACCTTCACCAAAATAGGCATAGTAATCTTTATTCATCATTAATCATTCATAAGATAGGGCTTGTAGCTAGAGCATGATCTAAGTTCTGATGTGATTGTAAGTACATGAACCACCATTTCCATCAAGAAAGCTCTCAAAGAGAAGTTTCAAGAACACTAGAAAACACTTAGAATTCAAAATTATCAAAATGAACAATAGCCTCCAAATTTAGCACGACCTCAGCTATTTATAGTGGTCATTTGTGCCTCTACTATAAGTTTGGGGACTTATTTGACTAATTTGGGTCTTACAACCATTACTACAATATCACTATTTACAAATATAGCGAGGTTGTTTGAGCTACTTTATTGATAATCGTACTGACCAGTTCTAGTTCAGTTGAGCTTCATGGCTATATTTGGCAATTCATAAATAAGCTCATGGGCTAATTATATGGAGCACATGACAAGTAGTGCTTGTGAAATAGTGTTATGCCCATTTTCACTACCAATAGAAACCCAAAATGTTTTTATACAAACTTCCAATTGTTGTGCACTTGTGTCTTAATGCATCATACTTATGATCCACTTTGGGTGGCTTTAGCCTAATTATGCATGCTTATTACAATGCACAAAACTAAACAAAATCCCTAAAATTGAATGACCATCAACTTGTAGGTGATATTGAAGTTTGTAAAAATCATTCTTCTTTCACTTTAATGTCCAACAAAAAATTTTGTCCTTCAAATACATTCTACACCAGACCCATTTCAAATTTAGACAAAGGTGGGGCCATATCTATGGGGATGTTGCCACTGACCCTTTATCCTTAGTTTTCAAGGTTGCTTTTTGAAATTAATCAATGTGTGTCTCTTTTTTCTTGAAAAAATAAATAGGGCTAGGGATTGGTAACCCTTGTCTCAAGGTAGGGCCTACAAATCCATAGTCACCTAGATTTCAGTTTTTGATTCTAAAGCTTGCATTATATCAACACTCCAATCGTGATGGAGGGCTTATCAATTTGGTTACTTCACTCAAAATGTCAGATGGATATACTGTTGGGTATTCCTGCTCCAGTGAGCCCAGGCTTGGAGCTAGGAAAGAGGAGCGTATATGGCACTCCTGCTGGGCCTGATCTATTCTTCAGAGTCAGATCTAAGTTCCTTTGAGAAATTAGTTGCTCAATCTGAGCAAGTCTCTTAGAAAATCCACTAACTGCAGCAACTGCATCTTGATTGTCGGTCCAGTTGGTTATTCTATATCCAAGATATTCTTCCTCTTTTGAGTGCTTGGCAAGGAGTTCAATTGTGCTCAGTCCAATTGCCGCCTGAATTCTTCCATTTATAGAAGAAAGCAGAAATTTCTCAGGATCTTGAAGTAGCTCCGCATACTCCTTGTTTCCCTTTTCTGGAATAAGTCTTCGTGTAATGGTTGGATGATTTGGCATATACCCAGCATAAGCATACTGCCCAAAATTGACTGCAGCATGATGAGCAGATGATATCCAGATTATTGTTGTCAGGATGCCCACAAGATCAGATTTTGTAGTTGCTTGGGGCCACCATCGCTCAGCCTTCTTGTCTGCATGACCCAAGTTTATGACTTCTGACCACCAGAGTTGAAGTTCTGGATCCGCCAATACCGCTCCATCATCTTTGTAGTAGACATTCACATAATCTTGCACATACGTTTCTGTGGCGTCCCAAATCTCAAGCCCATCTACAGCAAATGGGTAGTCGGCAATCAACAATCTTAACCCATACTTCGCAGATGGATCCGGCACCGCAATACCTCTGTACACCCAACATATTTAGAGTTCTTACTTATTTTCTTACACAAACATTGATTCGTTATCTGATTGCTTATGCAATCTAGTAAAAACAAAGCTTGCAATCATTGAACAGCCCGAAAAACCATGCAGCCATTATCTACCTTGAGATCAAATCTCCTGGTAGTCCTTGTTGATCGAAACGCCAAAGCTCTCTGTAGGCAACAGCACTCATCTCCATAGAGTATCCTCCTGTTGAAAAAGTCCTTTCAATGATACTTCCGGCATTGATAAGGAGTTTGCGAGCCATGGAATTGATGGCTAATGTGTCCTTGAAATGTGGGAGAAGGAAGATGTTGAGCGGGTGTAAAGCACTCAATTGCCGATGAGTGGCTATAACAACAGGTTCTATCACTGCATGAGTGGTCAACCTGAAACATCAAAAGACTTGTAAGGGTTCTCCAACACATGAGCTGCTTAAAGATTACTTGAAATGGGTCAAAAGTCAGCTTCGCCTATTAATCTGACATACCAATGGCTAACGAGTTGGTGATAGCCGCAGTCGTTAGTAGCAACGTGCACTTTGGCAAGCTCCCATAGCCAGTCCTTTGGACCAGACAGAGGAGGGGTAAAAACCCTATTAAGGCTTGAAGCTACGATTGAATTGGAGGCTGGAAGCGTTAGCTCAATGGCAATCGGCTTGAGAGTACCTTCCGCTGTAAGAAAGAATATTGTTCTGGATGCGTAAGCTTGAACTCCTGTTTGAGCGTTGATCTTGGTCAAGTAGGGTAGATAAATATCGTGATAGTCGACTATGAAAAGTTTATCTTGATCAAGCGCCTGCAATCAGTAACAAAGAGGATAAGTATACTGAAGAGGACCAGAGTATTGTGATGATTTCCTAAAGACCGCAGAAATCGACATCCATCTCACTGTACGCTAACAAGATCATTATCCTTTATCATTGGTACCTGCTGGAGGGTAAGACTTTCCAATTGCGGCTCAAGGTGGCTAGCTGTGATGGCTGATGTTTGAGGACCGTATGTTGCAGGATCAAGAGCACTTGTTGGAGGAAACACCTGCTTCAATGGGGTGAAAAGAAATCAGCTAAGTAGTTTTGTTCTACAAGCTGACAGCTACACATAGTCTGTCTCGGACGTTTGGTGGTTGCGAAGTTTCACGGTTCATTTTGCAACAGCAAAACATTTACACAAATAGCCTTACAACAGCAGCAGTTACAGGATGTATGCAATATAGAAACTTATCATTCCTTCAGTCTTTTGCTTTAGCATGCATGTTAATGTTAAGATAAAAAGTAGTTTTGGCATATGCTCAATCAATAAGCAGATCGGCAGAGAGTAGGCGAGCATCAGGATCTTCATACCTTCAAGGATTGGATAGTCATTGGATTTAGTCCAGCTAACACCTGCCTAGCAAACTCCTTGTCCAATATCCAAGCCAACTCATCCTCTGCAGGCGTTCTTTTGTTCAGAACAGTTGAAAAACACTTCAAATCCAGCACTTTTTTCCAAGGAAAACGTTTGTCTCAGGGATAATTTACACTTATTTATTACGATATTGAAGCATGATGACACTATATAGCTTACTTGCGATAACCTGTGGAACCGGGTATTGCAGCAAGCTTGGATCTCCACCGGTTGTGTCGGTTAGCTCGTTGATAAGCTCAAACGGAGTGAGGAAGTATGGCTGTTCGGCTTTGGGCAGGTTGGGCGGCAAGCATCCTGTAAGATTGATACCTTGATCGTACATATCCTTCACTTCCTTGAGACTGTCAAACTGATTGTTTTCAAGATAGAAGCTTTCTATAGCTGGGATGAGCGTGTGCACTATTGCCTTCAGAGCATCGCCCAGGAAATCTGAATTCTTTACAACGCTGAACCTCTCATCTCGCGGTATGTATATCAACTTCCAGATGGGCGTCAAGCTCTCGGAGTTGGGATCTGTCCATCCATCGCCAATCATTTTCGGCCAAGCGAAAGATCGAAAAGACTCATGAAGAAAACACAAAGAAAGACTAACAAATATCATATAAAGAACAAGCCGGTTTCATCAATATTTCTTACCTGCTGCCGAGGGTTTGCGACCTGTGCGACATCTCCGAGGATATGGTAGTTCGTTTGATCCGCCCAGAACTGGTCTACTGAGCTGTTTGCTGAAATCAGGAAATCCCATATCGTTGTACGTAGCATAGTCATAGATCCGATCCCATTCTTCCCTTTCACCAGTTCCATCTCCTCGCAGATTGATAAGCTCTTGCTGGCGAAGTGTCAAGAGTCCTTGTGGAGTGTCGCTCGGAAGGTAGTACTGCCACATCCCAAAATTATAACATTCAGAATCCAGATGCTTAACAATAGCTGGGCACGTTATGGAGTGAGAACTAGCAGAAAACCGAAGAAACTGGTGACCGCTTACCCGATTGCTGAAGAAGATACGATCGCTCGTGTATTTGCTTACATTGTACACCCACGAGTTGCATATGAAAACGATTGTGCTTTGATCCGGAAGCTCAAGGGACAAAGATTTGAGGTAAAATTCATTAACGTGATGATTCCGGATGATGAAAGCCCCGGGAACACCAAAGTTTTTGTCGACATTGAAATTGATTGTATAGGTGATGTCTCCAACGCTGATTCCATCGAATGCACGAAACCAGTTCTGTACAGATGCCTCATCACTACGCTTTCCCGTGTTTGTCACTGTAAGTGATCAGCAATCAAGAAATTCAAATCCTTGCAATACTACTCTTCTAGAAGTCATGATCTAGCATTCCTTACGATACAATGAGAAGGAGATTGAAAAGGATGGTAATTGTCAAACAAGTGTATGAATGGCAATATGCCAGCCTACCTGGTTCAGCTTCAACACTGACAAGCTGCAAATTCACCTTCCTACCACGGAAATCCGCAGCCTTATCGACCAGAGACTCTCCAGTATTTACCACATCAAGGATATTGGTCTTCTGCACAATAATTGTGCCTTTGATCTGGATGGATCCTGCAGGAGCAGACGAGTGGGGAGCTAGAATGTTGCTTATAGCTCCTCCAATCTGCCCAATTAAGCTCCCTCCATGGGGCAGCTGTGAATTGCCAGAATTTTGCATTGTTTTGCAGCTTCGACTCCAAACTCCAAACTCAACTGGCAAAAACAAAACTAATGCAGCCAACAGAGAAGTGTTGTCAGTTCAATCAATCCATCCAAAACAGATTGATCATCAACTGCAACAGTAAAACAGGCTTGCTAATTCAGGATAGAATGAGCCCACAAATCATTTATCAGGTGCAATAGAAGCAAATCATTCATAAGTTATGATAGAAGAGACGTGTAAATTCAGAACATATAATAAGAAGAAGAATTACCTCAACTCAACCAGCGGCCATTGGTCAAAACATTTACCTACCCGTCCCCCCCATCCCCTCTCCCCCCCCCCCTTTTTCCTTTGTTGTGTTTTTGTTTCTTATTAAATTAAAAAACTCAAAAAAAAGAAAAGAGCCTATCAGCTCATGGACTTTATCCATGCAATGCCTAGGTTCGGTTCTTTACCCCTCAGTCAAGTACAAACAATGGATGAAAGGTCTTAGTGTGAAATAAACATTTCTTTTTTCATCGAGTCTAGAGTGTCCCCCATTTGTGGATCCCCAAGGATAGAGATCCTCATACTCATGACATCTTTCACATCCTTTACCCTAAAATCAGGCTATTGGGTTAAACAATAATTACACAATTGAGTAAAACAAGGTGAAGAAAAAGATTTCAAAAGCTTTGTCATGGCCCGTGTTGAGCGTTAAGGGCTTTATTTTTGCAAAGAATGTTAAAATTTCATTTGAAATCAAAACAAGTTAAGATGACAATTATAAACACTTGCTTTTAGTCTCCATCATGCAAAATGAAATCAAATCCTACTTAAGTTTTCTAAAAGTTTGACTTACCAAGTCTACAATGATGCAACTAGAGCCTAATTAGCCTTAGAGTCAAAAGCTTGAGGATAAGCATTCAACCAAATGACTCATGAGTAATGTAGTATTCTTCTTTTATGTCCTATTTAGAATGTCATACTCAGAAGTCTATTTAGAACTCCTATGCACTTTGCAAGTCAAAAGGAAAGGAGCATCTTACTTGGATGTCCTATTTAAAATGTCATACTTAGAAGTCTATTTATAACTCCTATGGACGTTGCAAGTCAAAAGGAAAGGAGCATCTTACTTGGAAGACAATTAAAACACATGGCCTTTCCTTTGAAAGGAGCATCTTACTTGGAAGACAATTAAAACACATGGCCTTTCCCTTTGAAACATGAAGTTGAAAATCTAAACCTCATAAAAGTCTCTACTTAGAACCCAAGTGCCCATTGCAATGCATGTCAAAAGGCTCACTAAAAGGAGCATCACACTTGAAAGACTATAAAAAACCTTGCCTTTCCTTTTAAAGGTAGAATTGAAAATCTAAACTTCATAAAAGGGTCTTGAGCTTACCATCATTTGAAAATTTAAAAACAGTCACTTAAGATAAAAAAGGGTATTAATTCGAGTTCTCAATGCATTGCATTTTGTTGTTTGTATAAAAGTATTGTTTGACCCTGGGATTGCTTTTAAAGTATCGTTATGCGCTACTAGAAAAGTGTGCATAAGGAGTGGACTTTAAGGGCGACCAATTTTTGGCTACTCCATGCTTGATGGTGGCAACTAGTCTTGAGAGGGCTTAAAGGGAGGCCTAAAGGCTCTGCAATTTATAAGGGTGGCCTCTTTGGTGCCCTATATGTACTATCCAAGTAGTTAACCATCTAGCCATTTGGCTTTGCACAAACATAGTGGTAAGAAAACAACCATTTGTTGCCCTTTGAGCATATGTTACATAAAAGGTGGCCATTGTGAAAGTATTAAATGCTTCGAGCAAATCTAAGTCTCAAGATCCAAACAATCTTTAACTATGAAACTTGTTAAAAACAAACTAACAAAGGGATGAACTCCCAATTAACCATGCAAGACAATCTTGCTTTCAAATATAGAAAAGGTCCACACAAGATCGAGAACCTGATTTTGATATATGGTAAAGATCACATCCATAATATGAAATGTGGTTCTTTCATGTACTAAAACGCATCTAGAGAGAGAGAGAGAGAGAGAGAGAGAGAGAGAGAGAGAGAGAGAGAGAGAGAGAGAGAGAGAGAGAGAGAGAGAGAGAGAGAGAGAGAGAGCGAGAGAGAGAGAGAGTTTAGACACGTAGTATAAAGTTTTAAAACACAGGATACTATCCTAAGCATGCCAATACAAGCAACAAATAAGGGAACGGATGGTGGGGACAAACCAACCCAACCAAATCTAGATCAAAAGGATCTAGCCCCCCAAGTGGGGATCAATCACTTTGAGGAGAGAGAAGTCAATCTAGCAGCATGTAGCTACCAATCACAAAATCAAGCATACACTAGTGAGAGCCCAATAGGTATACTTTATACCCTCTCCAAGGCCCATGCACCATTAGTAGTGCACTGTGACACCTCACTGGACACCTCTGCAGTCTATCTGGGCCACATCATCCAGTTCCCCAATGACTCACTAAACAGACACTCTACAAATGTCTGAGTTTAATCAGAAGCCTTTGCGGTGGTCTTTACCGAAATAAACGTAGCCAATTTGGTAAGACGGTCGACCACAACCCAAATTACATCATGCTATTTATTCGTCCGCGGTAACCTAACCACGAAATCCATGAAAATACTATCCCATCTGTTATCCGGGATATCCAATGGATGCAACAATCTGCCAGCCTTATGACATTCAACTTTATTCAACTAGCATTTGTCACACTTGACCACATAAGATTCTACAAAGGGCTTGAGTTTTGGCCTAAAAGTCCCTTTGTACCATATTTAATGTACGATGTATGTCGGGATGTCCTGTGTATGATGAGTCATGACATTCATAAAGAATTTTATTTTTAATAACATCCACATCAGACACACAAACCTTCCCTTTCCTGAACAAAAGTCCATTACGGATAGAGAACTCATCAGCACCCTTTTTATCCTTTTCCCCAGATTGATCACCGTGAACATCAATCTCGCTTGATGAAACTGCCAGAACCCTATTCCAGATTGGTCCAGAATATGGGTCTTTCTCAAAAAGACCTCTAATCTCAGTGAAGGAAAGTTCATTCACTTCACCAATTCGACTAAGTGCATTAGCCACCTGATTAGAGGTGCCTTTGAAATAGCGCAATTCAAAGTCAAATTCTTGCATGAGTTTTGCCCATCTGGCCTTACAACCTCTCAAATCATTCTGATTATAGAAATACTTTAAAGGTTGGTGATGAACTTATTACCATACAGGTAATGTCTCCATGAACTTATTACCATACATGTAATGTCTCCATGATTTCAAAGCATGGATCACCACAAAAAGCTCTTTTTTCTGCGTGGTATATCTGACCTGTGCATCAGTTAGGCTTTTACTTTCAAAGGCAACGAGCTGGCCCTCATGTAAGAGAACAGCTCCAATAGCCATATCACTCGCATCAGTGTTAATGACAAACGACAAATCTGGATCTACTATTCTCAAGACTGTAGCATAGGCAATTAGAAGCTTGAGTTTCCGAAAACTCTCATCTAGCTTCTCATTCCACCTTATAGGAAGACTTGGCCTACCTTTGCGGCTTTTCACTCCTTTCAACATATTGTTGAGAGGCGCAACAATCTTTGAGTACTCCTTTGCAAATCTATGGAAAAACAAAGTGAAACCTAAAAATGACTTAACTTCACGAACCGTTTGAGGGACTGGCCATTCCACTACCGTCTTCACCTTTTCCTAGTCAATCTTGATCCGAAAAGAGGTGATCTTATGACCAAGGAAAAGAAGTTCCTTTTTAAAGAATTCGCATTTTGATTCTTTTGCATAAAGCTTCTCTTGTCTTAAGATATGTAAGATAGTACAGAGATGCTTAGCATGTTGTTTGAGTGTTCTACTACAGATCAAAATATCGTCCAGAAACACTACTACAAACTTCTCCAAATATGGACGAAATAAATCATTCATCATTTGTTGGAAAGTTGTTGGAGCATTGGTTAAACCAAAGGGCAAAACAAGGAACTTGTAGTGGCCAAACCTGGTCCTAAAACCGGTCTTAGATACATCTTCCGGATGTATCTTGATATGATGGTATCCCATACGTAGATCAATTTTCATGAAGTATTTAGCTGCATTTAATCGATTATGAGATCATCCATCCTGGGCAACGGGTATTGATTTGTTACAATAAGTTTGTTCAGATTCTTGTAATCTACACATAACCGGAAACCCCCATCTTTCTTACTCTTAAGAAGGACAGGTGCACCCCATGGAGACTTACTTGGTCTGATGTGCCCCATCTTGAGATATTCCTCGATTTGCCTAGCCACTTCCTCCTCTTCCTTTTGACTGAACCTGTAAGGTTGTCTAAAGATAGGACGATTGTCGGGCAAAAGATCTATCTTATGGTCCACCGACCGAGCGGGTGGTAGTCCATAAGGTAGTTGTTTCGGAAAAACTTCACCAAATGCTTGTTTTAAATCTTGCAGTAATAGTTGCTCCTAATGCGAATTTTCGGTGTTAAAACATGAAAACACATTCACATCACCAACATCACCAATGCATACGAGATTTTAAAACTAAATGAAAGAGTTCAAAATCAGAATCATGAAGTTTCTCTATTAAGTCAGCCGAGGAAATCATCGGCGATGGCAGTACATCAATCTCTCCAGAAATAGAGATTATTTGATAAAACTTATTCTTAATTACCAAAGTATGGTTTTTGAAATCTATTGCTAATGAATCAAATTTATCAAAAAACCATTCATAACCCAAGATCACATCCGTCCTGTCTAGATTCATGATATGGAAGTCGAACGACTCAACATGATCCTGCATCCGAAGCTCTAAATTTTAAACTTTTATATCCCAAACTTCCGTGTCCGACCCCGGGGCAAGATGGACCACATAACGGTGATCACTAGCCATGGTGGGCACTTGGAGCTTCTGCACAAGTCGAGCATTCAAAAAATTGTGAATACTTCCAGAATCTAATGGTACATTTACGTCTTTCCCTAATATATTGTCTCTTACATGAAACAACTGATTAGGCTTGAAAGAAAGTGTATTAAAATTACAAGTACAATCACAATTATTCAATAAATTGACTTCCAATTTAATTGCCGGTAAATCTACCGCCATGAAACTTGACGACTTAGTTTTCCGTTCAAGGCTTTGCTTAGCACGGTGCCCGGGTTTATTGCAGAGAAAACACAAATTTTTCTTAAGTGCAGTTTAACTTGCCTTGTCTTTTACCACCAACTTCTTCTTTTTTTCTTCTTAGATTGTTGGTACGCCTCTGCTTCCAGTTCGTCGAAAAGCTGCTTTTTCCGCTTATTTGTTGTTGACTTTTCCATCTTGGGTTTCAGGGCTGTTTGGCCGTGCACGCTTTTTCGCGAGGCAACAACGGTGCTATTATAGGCTTTGGCCACATGGATAGCATCTTCCAGTGAATGGAGGATATTGCATTTACACTCGTTTTGGTAATTGGCTGGCAGTCCAGAGATGAACTGCCACTGTGCCAACTTCCTATCAATATCGGCACCTTGGCCAAAGAATCTAAGAACTCTTGGACATAAGCGTCCAGTTCTTGGTTGCCCATCTTGCAGTTAATGAAACAAATATATAGCTCAGAATCGTCTATCGTGACGAAAGCTTTACGGAATTCCGCTAGGAATTCAGCCCAAGTCACCGGTTTCGTGGAAAGTTCCCTCCACCATGAGGAGGCTTTGCCTTCCAGAAACAATAGATCGAGGATATCCGCTTATCCTTAGGGACATTGTGCAGGCTAAAATAGCTTGACCAACGATTAACGTAGTCCTGAACAACTTCCGGACGCTTGAATTTGTTATCGCCGAAAAAATACTTCCGGTTGGTAGCCCAAGTTAGTTGAGGTGATAACTTGTAATTGGTTAAAAAGGTTCTGCATTTGGTTATCGCATTGCTTATTACTTTGGTGAGGTTCCAGTACCGCTTTGCTCAAAGTGTGCAATAATTCACTAGAGTTGAGGGTGTCATCATTGTCTGATGATACCTGTTGGATTTTCGTGTCATCACTACCTGGTGATGCTGGACGGATTTCTGTGTCCCCCGCCACTGGAACATCATCTTTGTTACCATAAGTTTGTTCAGATTCTTGTAATCTACACATAACCGGAAACCCCCATCTTTCTTACTCTTAAGAAGGACAGGTGCACCCCATGGAGACTTACTTGGTCTGATGTGCCCCATCTTGAGATATTCCTCAATTTGCCTAGCCACTTCTTCCTCCTCTTCCTTTTGACTAAACCTATAAGGTTGTCTAAAGATAGGACGACTGTTGGGGCAAAAGATCTATCTTACGGTCCACCAACCGAGCAAGTGGTAATCCGTAAGGTAGCTATTTCAAAAAAACTTTACTAAATTCTTGTTTCAAATCTTGTAGTAGTTGTTGTTCTTGATGCGAACTTTCGGTGTTAAAACATGAAAACACATTCACATCACCAACATCGCAATGCATACGAGATTTTAAAACTAAATGAAAGAGTTCATACTCAGAATCATGAAGTTTCTCTAGTAATTCAGCCGTTTTGAAATCTATTGCTAATGAATCATATTTATCGAAAAACCATTCATAACCCAAGATCACATCAGTACTCCTGTCTAGATTCATGACATGGAAATCAAGCGGCTCAACATGATCCTGCATCCGAAGCTCTAAATTTGAAACTTTTACATCCTAAACTTCCGTGTCCAACCCTAAGGCAAGATGGACCACATAACGATAATCACTGGCCATGGTGGGCACTCGGAGCTTTTGCACGAGTCGAGCATTCAAAAAATTGCATTAGGGGAGTTTTGAGCTCCAAAAAGACCCTTTAAGAATTCGTGCAAGATGTAGTTTATATTATTAAAATATTATAGCACTAATACTTTTGACTTGCCATAACTTTTTAATCGTAGGTTAGAAGTATGTCATATAATATATGAAAGCCCTTGTCAAGCGCTTTCTAATGCACCAAACTCTTCTAAATTTGGACTTACCACTAAAAAGTTATGTCATTTTTAATTGTGGACTCAAAGTGTGGTCTCAAAAAGTTATGTTACGTAGATTTCAAAATTGAGTGTTTTGATTGGTCCACGTGTAAGAAAAAATTGAGAAAAACTATAAAAAGAATCTTTACAAAGGGTCTTTTTTGGATTTAGAACTCCTTTGATGTGAGTACTTCCAAAATCAATTTCTGTCCGTTGTCAACCACTGTTACAGTTCATCATAGATGGACACAATTGATTGGGTCACTTAAGCGTTGAAAGCATGCGAAGTAAAAAAAAAAAAAATCTTTACAAAGGACCCATTTTGAGTTCAAATATCCCCTAACGGCAACCATCCCCATGAGACTGGCATGGCTAACCGACTAGGCAGATCTGATACCATATGTTGCACCGACGCCTCAAAGGGAGCTGGGACTTGAGCTGTTTTTCCAAGACATGCTTAAGTCAAACATCCATCCGTCATGAACTCACTAAAAACCCAACTTAGAAAATGCAACAAGCCTAATCATTAAGACTTACGAATATTAGTATCCCAACCAACTCGGAAGTTAGCTCAGAATCCGTCCCCCAAAGGCAAAGACAAGTTACTCATGAAATCCCATGGCATAGTGGTCGCCAAACTGACCAAATGGCATAGCGGTGGGCCTCACGTCGGTGACGTGGACCCTTAGGTGCCAACGACACTAAAAGGTTGTAGTAAGTGTCCTTCCACTTGGAGCAGTCTCAGAGGCGAAATCGAAATGGTAATCATCCCCAAAGATCAACTTTATTAAATTTGGAAGATCATTCATACATAGACTGATTGGTCTCGGGGCCACCAACATGTGCAGGGCGTTGTGCCTGGCTTACGTTGGTAGAGGGAACACTAAGATGTGGCAACTAGATTGAGCTACCCAAGTTTTTGTCTACGGAAGTCCTCATATAGACATGCTGATGTGATTTGGCGTGCCCCCTCTGTCCTGGAATATAGTGCTTTCTAGTAAAGCATGCTTTTCTAGACTTAGTTTTTATTTTGATGATTAAGCCTAGCAAAATCAGTCTAGCTCTTGGATATGGGTCACGGGAGCCATCCCAACGGGTAGAATCAACTTGGCTCCTAAACAGGGTCCCAGAGCTAACTAGGCCATGACTCAAGCTCCAGAGCTAGCACATGACTTGTGACTACTTGACTGGCTCACCATAGGTCGGAGGCTTAGTCCTTAACTTCCTAACTTGCTCTAGGACTTCAGGGAGTGTCACCCCTTAGAGTCTTACAAGGCACATTGGGTGCACCCTAGTCAACTTGACAACATAAATCCGTCCACCAATGTTTATCAAACTCGTCAAAAAATTGGTATGCTGCTTGAATGGTTGATTCCAAAACTTTAGTATTGCAAATGGATCAACTAAACTTTATTCTCTTTGAGCTTTCTACTAAGACCATTTGACCACACACTATGAAAGACGTGGAACTTTTGGCAAATGGAAACTTAGCTCAATTTCAATATTAGTTAGCTATAGTTTTTGGAAACTTTAAGATTATTTACAAAGTTTGGGTCATAGTTAAAATCACATATAATGTTTCTTGGTGTTATCAACTTGTGGGATCACAAAGACTTGAACCTAGGTTGGTGAGCCCAATTGAAGCTAAGGCCACATATACACACCAAACAAAAACTAAAATCCTAAGATATTAAGCCTTCATAAGTCTATCACGACATTTAAAACGTGCCTAAGACAAATACCCACTTTAGTAGTTTTTGAAGCATAAGAACTTAAGAAGCACGAACCTTGACTCAAAACTCAACTCATTCCATAAATAATTTATGGAAATTAGATTCAATCCATATATAAAAGTTTTATTATTTATGGAATATCTCCCATGAAAGTCTTGAGTCAGCTTTGAAGTTTAGATTGTGTTGGGTGGGTATTGAAATTTTCCATTGGAGTCATTTCCTCGTATTACACTTGTGAATTTTTTTTGATACTAATTGGGTATAAATATTATCATGATTACAAATTGTGAATTTTTTTTTATACTAATTGGGTATGATTATAAGCATGATTACAAATTGGTTTGGTATCAATAAGCTTGGTGGGGGATGGATACCAACATAGTACAATTAACTCGGATATAAATGGATTATTATTATTTCTCTAAAATCACATTTTTTTTAAAGGGTAGGATGCATTCAATAAAAGACATGACCTTTTAAATGCAATATATATAATGTGAAAGGCCAATACTTTCGCCCACCATTGCATTTGGTGCACCATGAATAGAATTTATTACGTATGTAAATTTCGGATACCAATAAAAGATGGATATATTAATACCATGGCAAAATTAATAATTTTGCCTCAATATGAGCACTGACTTGGGCTAAAACCAACCCCAGTTTGGGGGTATCCCACCCTAGTATCAAAGAATCATATCAAAGTCTGGATTAGTTCTTTAATATTTATAGGTTGATACATGTCTTTCACCTACATACCTCCCCAACAAGTTTGGATAAGCTCACACCCTCCATGCTCCTCCCCCAGGTGCTCATTGTGTGCTCCTCATATTGACTCAAAGAAGTTAGAACACGAGATGGTGCACATTTATCACAGGATCCATCATGCTTCAAATCCATCAATCTTTTGATTGGTGGTGGGTGACCCTAAGCTAGTCAAAAGGAGTTATCATGCTTCAAATCCATCAATCTTTTGACTGCTGGTGGGTGACCCTGAGCTAGTCAAAAGGAGTTATTATTCTAATTAAGAGACAAGCTAACTCGGAAGATCGGAGTGATTGTTGCAGTCAACTCTCAGGAATCCTTATTGTTTCGACGTTTTTGCTGCATGATCCCAGGTGCAGGGACATGGCGAGCAATTGGTCCTGATCTATAACGTGCTCAAGCAGCATGCTCATCCTGAATTCGCAAGTGATCTGTTTTGCTGTTTGTAGTGAATGATGGTGAATTTGTAGCTGCATTGAGCATATATACCGGCTGTTGATCAGAGGTTTCTTAATTTGCTGGCTCTTGGAATGTACAGTAGCACTTGATTTGGGCTAAGATTAGCTTTGCATATCGACAGCCGAATTTTGTGGAGTGCTCAAAGTTGCAACACATGCAGGGCTTTGGAGGTTCAATGCTTGGGGGGGGTATAGGAAACGTTCTGGCTCCCCACTCATCTTCTCCAGCAGGTACGTCGATCCAGATCAATGGCACAATCACTGTACAGAAGACGAATATCCTTGATTTGGTGAATGCTGGAGCGTCTGTGGTCGATAACACCGCAGATCTTCTCGGTCAGAAGGTGAAATTGCAGCTTGTCAGCGTTGAAGCCGACCCAGGTAGGCTGGAGTATTATATTGTCATTTAAAGACTTGCGTGAGAATGCTTATACGTTTCAATGTGCTATGCATTGCATGCATCTTATGACAGAATGCTAGATTGTAAAGATGTCT
Source organism: Diphasiastrum complanatum (assembly GCA_029204225.1). Lineage (NCBI taxonomy): Eukaryota > Viridiplantae > Streptophyta > Lycopodiopsida > Lycopodiales > Lycopodiaceae > Diphasiastrum > Diphasiastrum complanatum. The sequence continues at coordinate 8,628,078 of CM055094.1, read as the reverse complement.
AGTTACATGAATTAATGGAAGGACTTGAATATCTTGATGGCTCATCACGTGCAGTGACAAAAACGGGAAAGCGTAGCCAGAGTGTATCTGTGCAGAACTGGTTTCTTGCATTTGATGGAATCACCGTAGGAGACGTCACCTCTACTATCAGCTTCACTGTTGACAGAAACTTTGGTGTCCCCGGGGCTTTAATCATCCAGAACAATCATCTTAATGAATTTTACCTCAAATCTGTGTCTCTAGTACTTCCTGATCAAAGCACCATTAATTTTATGTGCAACTCGTGGGTGTACAATGTAAGCAAATACAAAAGCGATCGTATCTTCTTCAGCAACCGGGTAAGCAGTCTTTTCGGTTTTCTGCTCTTACTCCATCCATTTCCTTAACATGCCAAGCTATTGTTTTGCGATGTCAGCTTGATCTGAATGTTGTATTTTGGGATATGGGCGCAGCACTGCCTTCCGATCGACACTCCACAAGGACTCTTGACTCTTCGCCAGCAAGAGCTCATAAATTTGCGAGGAGATGGGACTGGCGAAAGGCAAGAATGGGATCGGATATATGACTATGCTACTTACAATGATCTGGGGTTTCCTGACTTCAGCAAAGATCTCAGCAGACCAGTTCTGGGCGGCTCGAATGAGCTACCATATCCTCGGAGATGTCGCACGGGTCGCAAGCCCTCGGCAGCAGGTAAAAATTCAATTACTGGAGAAATTAGGCCTGTCTGGTTCACTTATTTGCTAGTCTTTCTTTGTATTTTCTTCAAAAATCTTTCTCTGGCTTGGAGAATGATTGACGATGGATGGACAGATCCCAACTCCGAGAGCTTGACGTTCATCTTGGAGGACATTTACATACCAAGAGATGAGAGGTTCAACGTTGTGAAGAATTCAGACTTCCTAGGCGATGGTTTGAAAGCTATTGTGCACATCCTCATTCCAGCCTTAGAAAGCTTTTTTCAGGTGCACAACAATCACTTTGAAAGTTTGAAAGACGTGAAGAATCTGTATGATAAAGGTATTAATCTTACCGGATTCCTGCCGACCAGCCTGCCCCAAGCCGAACAGCCGTTCATCCTCTCTCCTTTTGAGCTTATCAACGAGCTTACAGACACCACTGATGGAGATCCGAGCTTGCTGAGATACCCGGTTCCACAGGTTATCGCAAGTAAGCCGTCGCTCACCATCATCAGCAGCTAGTCACCGTATACCATGTATAGTGATAAAGTATGATGCCTTAGACAGACGTTTTCCTGGAAACTGGGCTACAAATTTGACGTAGTTTTCAATTCTGACAAACAAAAGCGTTTCTGTAGACGATGAGTTGGCTTGGATATCGGACAAGGAGTTTGCTAGGCAGGTGTTAGCTGGACTAAATCCTTTGACTATTCAATCCTTGAAGGTGTGGAAATCCTGATTCTCACTTATTCTCTCTTCCAGATTTGTTATTGAATGAGCGTAGGAAAAGCTACATATTGATAGGTTTTACCGCGAGACCCAAGGAATTGATCGATTTATGTTTTTCGAATATCCGGTAGTTGCTGCTGTTTGAATTCTATGTTTGTTGCAAGATATGCAGTAGTTGCAAAATGAACGCGTGGTGCTTTGCAACCACCGTTCTTGTGATAAGAGCTTTTTACGATCTATTTCACAACAAAATTATTTTACTGATTCCTTGTCACCCTATTCAAGCAGGTGTTTCCTCCAACAAGTGCTCTTGATCCTGCAACATACGGTCCCCAAATATCAGCCATCACAGCTAGCTACTTGGAGCCGCAACTGGAAGGTCTTAACCTTCAACAGGTAATAGTGCCGAGATGTGATAAATCAAAGATGATGATCTTAATGTTGACATATTTTTTTGTCTGTACTGAGAGTCAACACACGATACTTGGGTCTTCATGATCGTAATTCCCCTCTTTGTAAACGTTTGCAGGCGCTTGATCAAGATAAACTCTACATAGTAGACTACAATGATCTCTATCTACTCTACTTGACCAAGATCAACGCTCAGTCAGAAGCTCAAGCTTACGCATCTAGGACCATATTCTACCTTACAGACGATGGTACTCTGAAACCGATCGCCATTGAGCTGACGCTTCCACCCACCCCTTCAACAGCGGCTTCAATGATGGATCGATTGTGCTGCTGCAATAGATTAGTTGACAAGTATGCTAGCAAAAGCTAAAACAGAAAGATCACACACCGTTTGCAATGATCAATTCACAAGTTAAAGAAAGGCAAAAGCATTGACAAGATTGCGTGTCATTACCAAAAATGAAACCTATACATATACATCTATCTGTCTACTTGCCAAGAAAGTCCTAATCTAGGGTTTCCGATTCACATGACAAGAAACCGTTTTTAACTAACTATCACTAACTACTGCCGTTATGCTTCATCGTGAATTGTAATCTGTCTGCAGAGATTTCTATCATTCAAGCCTTAGGAGGGTTTTTACCCCTCCTCTTTCTGATTCGAAGGACTGGCTGTGGGAGCTTGCCAAAGTACACGTTGCTACCAACGATAGCGGCTATCACCAATTAGTTAGCCACTGGTATGTGTATTCTAGGAAGAACTGGTTCTTGACAGGTTTCTATTGATCTGCAAGAAATGAAGGCAGTTCACGGAGAACTAATCCAGCAAGTCTGTTGTGTTTCAGGTTGACCACTCATGCGGTGATAGAACCTTTTGTCATAGCAGCTCATCGGCAATTGAGTGCTTTACACCCCCTGAACATCTTCCTGCTTCCACATTTTAAGAACACAATGGCCATCAATTCCAGTGCTCGCAAACTCCTTATCAATGCTGGAGGTATTATTGAAAACACCTTCACAACAGGAGGATATTCTATGGAGATCAGTTCGGTTGCTTACAGGGATTCCTGGCGTTTTGATCAACAAGGGCTTCCAGGAGATTTGATCTCAAGGTAGACAATAGTTGCATGATTTTCCAGGCTTTGCAAGGATTGCAAGTTTTTCTCTCTAAATTTCAAATGTATTGAAACAACAGACAAATTTCTGCTCCTTTGAGAAAAGATCTAAAAAACTAATTATAAAGGGCACTAATTACGTTGTGTGTGCAGAGGTATAGCAGTGGTGGATCCATCTGCGAAATATGGGTTAAGATTGTTGATTGCTGACTACCCATTTGCCGTCGATGGGCTTGATATTTGGGATGCCACAGAAAAGTGTGTGGAAGATTATGTGAATATCTACTATAAAGATGATGCAACAGTTCTGGCAGATCAAGAGCTTCAACTCTGGTGGTCAGAAGCCAGAAACGTGGGTCATGGAGACAAGAAGGCTGAGCAATGGTGGCCCCAAGCATCAACAAAATCTGACCTTGTGCGCATCTTGACAACAATAATCTGGATAGCATCTGCTCATCATGCTGCTGTGAATTTTGGGCAGTACGCTTATGGTGGGTATATGCCAAATCATCCAACCATAACACGAAGACTTATCCCGGAAGAGGGGAGTAAGGAGTACGTTGAGCTGCTTCAAGATCCTGAGAAATTTTTGCTTTCTTCTGTAAACGGAAGAATTCAGGCAACAATCGTATTGACCACCATTGAACTTCTATCTACGCATGCAAAAGAGGAAGAATATCTTGGATATCGAATAAGCAACTGGACTGATAATAAAGCTGCAGTTACTGCAATAGGTGCATTGTCTGATAGACTTGCTCAAATTGAGCAGCTGATCTCTCAAAGGAACTCAGATCCAAATCTGAAGAACAGGTTAGGACCAGCAGGAGTGCCCTATACCCTCCTCTTTCCTAGCTCCAAACCTGGACTTACTGGAGCAGGGATACCCAACAGTATTTCAATCTGACACTCCAATGAAAATCAACAAATTCCTAACTCATTCGATCGACTCACATGGCCTGTAGTTTTCTTATCTCCAGCTCACAATAGAACATGATGCAGGGCCAGGAAACAAACCTGCTGTGTCCTGCCTCCTTTTGATGAAAGAGGATCGGATAGGAAATTCATATTGTGGGCTGCAGTACTATAGTTTTGCAAGTGTTTTATACAGACTGTGATTTTTGGAATCACTGCTTTCTCCTTCAAGTAACAGTCATGAAGCGAAGTTAAATTGAAGCATGAAATGAATGAGGGATGATTCTTACAAACCTCATTTCTTGAAAGAAACCTGGTACATACTACAAATCATGTGCACAGTTGTTTTTTAGTACATTGTTGTGTAAGGAGAAAACAAGTGCGTTTGATGGTTTGAAGCTCTCTTTAATAGTTGAACAATGTAAATCGCTTGAAATTATATCCATAGTCACTCTATCCTATGCACAATAATGATACCTCTAATACTAAGTTAAGATTCTGGCAAAATAGCATCATGGACTTGCAAAGGAGAGATCAACATGTAAGCACCAAAGTCAAAGTTTTCCAAAGCTCGAGTCTTATGCACACTCTATTTTTCATAAAGTAAAATTATACATTTACCTGTTTTGGTGGCAAACTGTTCATGGCCCAAGTTTCTGTTGGCGGGACACGTCTTGTTCAGCAACTAGTGGAAATTTAGCTACCATGTATAGCTAGTCCTAGTCTATCGATTGGACTTCAACCTTTATAGAACAAGTAATTTTAATTTTACTTTTTACACTAACAGATAGGATGTAGGCACAACATGACAACAATGCCCACTGAAACGAAGTGGCCCATATTTCATGAAGAGCCCCAAAATTTGAGATTGGTCATGGATGATGTGAATCTTCATTGTGATCAACAACTACTTAGTCAACATGGCTAGTGGTGCTTCTAAATAGAATGTGCCTCAACAAGGGCACAGAAAAAAGGCCATTTACTACTTGCTCTAATCATTCTAGATTGTTTTAAAGTAAACAAGTACAACGTGGTACTGTACCACAAAGTCCTTGCCATGTCATAAAGTAAGTTGATTATTACTTTACAAAGCTGATTGTCAAAATGTGATTTCATTGAGCATTGATTTTGTAAACTTTTTAACATGAGAAGTTTAATATGATGTAGATTTGTTAAAATTTGAAGTTATTGCATGATGTATTGAAACGCAACAACGTGGTTGCTCAAAGTTACAATTAGACGCAAGGATGCAATGTAAAGAAAGAAATTGGAGAGGGATGTTAAAAAATGTTAAAGATAGTTGGAGTTTCAAAGTATACTTCAAATATACTTTCTTTGAATGCTTATTAAATTATCGAAGTTTCAACAGACCGGTACTCAAAAATCTCAACAGACAGGTGACATTATATGAAATCAAAATCGGAAATCTAGTGCTCCAAGTTTTCAAACAAATATTGTAGACGTAGTAGAATGACAAAGAATCAAGATACTCTAAAAAAAAAAAAACTATTGTACTGAATCAGAAAATTAATGTATCCAAGTTTTGGCAGAGAGTGTGAAACTACGATTCAAGTTTCCATAGAAAATTGTCTCACAACCTCTAAGTGGCTCGCCGTTCCCCACTTACTAGATGCAACAAAGTATTGAAAGATGCAAAAGAAGGTAAACATGCAAAACAAGTCTTTCAATAGGAGGCCAGGAGGTTAGCCTGCAAATTGATATCCGAAAGACATGCAACGCAAAAGCAGAATGGAATACTTTGCTGCTTCAGAAGTAAAAGTGAGATTAGCAACGCTCATAGATGAACACAGGTAAGGCTTCTTCTTATTGCATATAAAGTTGTAAATACCAAGACCAAATAGAAATGAGTGATCACTCCTGAAGAAGATATTTGTCGTTAGGAAAAGACACATTAACGAATCCGCTGGTTTCGCAGCTCCATGATGCAGCTATAGATCAAATTTCCTGGGTCAACGATCTCTTCTTGTTGAAATCAGAGTATTCAGGAGGCGAATACGATAATATTTCTTCCATGGTGTGTTTCAACGAGTCTCACAACTTTCAAGTCAGTGTTGGGACAGTATGCGAAATGATTCAACACAAAGACGATGATTTTGATACGCTTTTCCATGAACTTATAAAAATTCACTCTTGATGACAGAACCTGGACTACAAAGCTACTTCGAAGGCTTGGGCAACTGTAACAGCTCGATACCAAGGTGTGGATGCAAACCCACAAGCTGCTATTGTACCGTGATGATACTCTGACCGCATGCTCTGGCTGGGTTAATAGAAAACTTCAGTTAGAATAGCAAATCCCAATAATGAATTTTGCTTTTCATGCATGAGTCATGTTTTTGCTTTTCATGCTGCATGCTTTCTTTGATTCCAGTCTTAAAACTTACAATTATATATAACTTGGAGTTTGAAGAAACAAACAGATCTACTCTTAACTACATGCAAAACCTAGCAGTATGTTGGGTGACAATAAAACCGCATAATTGTGGAAAAAATTTGTCATAGATTCCAAATGAATTAAAGTGGATACTTGCATGGTTGGAGTGACTCAAGAACAAAGGGCGTGATTGATACTTGACTCAAACTTCAATAGCCTCAAGTCAATACTTTGTAAAAATGTCTAAAAGTTGCAGACTGAGATCCTAAAACATTGACATTATGTCTAGGCGTAATTACCAGCAAACGCAAAGTTTTGCAATCTGGTTTGTAAGTTTGCATGGCGAGTAGGGCATGTCTTGTATACATTGCCCCAAAAAAGCCATAGTCACTTTATTGATTTTGTTTTCAACTACTTTTGTTTAAAACTCTTTGTATGGGGACTTGTAGGAACAAAATACATCTAACAAGCTACAAACAAAATCATTTTTGCTTACAACTCTTTGTATGGCTTAGAACTCTTTGTATGGGGACTTGTAGGAACAAAATACATCTTATAGTCTATGTTCTACATCGTACAATGTTGAAAATATGGTCTAGGATAATAGTAGACATAACAAAGGTGTTAGCTTTGGCTACCAAAAGGATGACTGCTAGTTAATCTAGGTAAGGAAACTCAGAAACTCAGAAAAGAAACAAGACAGCCTTGATGCGGAAACGACTATACACAGCCAGCCTTCGTGGGCTGTTTATATATCCAAAAGAGAGCAGATTACATGCCAAGAACTAGATACTACGGATTGACAGCCTTGAGAGTTGGATTGCTCATGTCAACAAACATAAGAAACACAAGTGTGTTTTGTTTAACACCAACAAACCCTCCCTCAAACAAAACATGACATTTCTTTTCTGAACCTACATGTCGCCTCCACGACTTCACACATCATTTGTGTGTGGTCTACGCAGCTATACATGGACTGTGATTAAAAAATCTTTCACTTACATGTAGACTCTACATCTTCACACACCATTGTGTGTGGTCTACGTAGTTATACATGAATTGTGTTTTTGATTTTAGTGATACCTACAAGAAGCTGTACGACACTTAGTGCAGCCATCTCATGAACCATAAGAAGAACTCCGTCATCAATGTGTTTTTCTCTATTTTTTCTTCCAAAATACCATTCTCCATTTACAAGCTTCTTTAGGATACAATCGCACATGGCGTCCGGCATATACCTCAAACATCTGAACAACCGAATGAATATCGGTTTGTTTTTTGTCTTCCTCGATCCCAATGCAGGTTCGTCGTAGCAAATTTGATCATTTACATACAATTTCATGACTTGCATATAATTATTGAATGTTTCGTTTGAACGAAATATTATTATTGTGTACTCCTCAAATTTCTCATACAAAGATATAAGTGTGTGTTGTCCTAACAAAGATCCAACATTACTACTGCCAAGTACACCATGCAAACCGAGATAAAATGCTCTCATCTGTTTTAGTTGTTGAGGATTTAAACATGATGACCAAAGAAAAAGAGATGACTTGGAGACCCATTTTTTTTTAAAATTTAATTTTTATTAAAAAAGTATTCAAATTTAAAATGCTTCAAATAAATATATTGTAATGTTAAAAAATGTTATATTTTGCAAGAAAATAATTCAAACTACAAAAATTTGGTCAATAGATTTTCAAAAATAGCTTAAATTCAGCTTATATTAAATAGTAATACTATTCAAAATAAAATCATTAGATACACAACCACTAAAATAACTAAAAAATATTTTTTATTTATTTAAAACAAAAGTTATAGTTTTTTTTTTTTTTGAAATTTTGAAAGTTTTTTAAATTACAATTCTTGTATCGAAAAAAATATTTTTTAAATTAAGATAAAAATTTTAATCAATATTTTTTTTAAAATTTTAAATATTTTAAAATCTTTACTTATACCTACGTAAGTTCATTGAATATTTAAACATTAAATAAATGCAAATGAAATTACTTTACAATAATTGAGATTAAATGATTTGTGAAAATATTTAAATCACTCTGAAAAAATTCTTTTCATTTCTTAAAATTTCCAAAAATATTTTTTTTTTACAAAAATATTATAAAAACACATCCAAAATTAAAATATTATAAACTTGACAAATCGCTACAATTTTAATTTTTGGTAATAATTATCAATGTTAAATTTTTAAAATATTTCAAATTCTTAATTTTAAATAATTAAAAAATAAATTTAAGAACATTAAATCAATAAAAAAGATTCAAAACATAATAAATCAAAAAATATAAACGCAATTATTTTTTAAAAGAAAAAAAAATTTATTCCCAGAAATCATCGAGGTCATTTACATCTTTTTCTTTTTTTTGAGTAGCCACTGTACTTTCAAGTGACACCTCTTCTACAGTTTTCTCGACTACCGTAACCACCTTGTAATCTTGAACCAAGACATCATCAAATTCTCCTGTGTTACTTTTCCGCTAGCAGTAGGCTAAGGTTCCTTGGACAAGGGAATTACTGTATCCTCGCTATCTAAACTCTTTCCCACCTCAGATAGTTCATCTGACAAAACTGAAAAAGATTTCATTCTCATTTTTACAAAATTAACTAGATTAGTATCTGAATATATTATAGCCAACACATGCACTCGTAGTGCCGCTACCGCTAAATAAATCCAAAATCCAATCAGTTGGTTGTGAAAAAATGTCAATTAAATGATTAATTAATTGTTGTGGTTTTTGGTAGGGACAAGCCACGGAACCCGTCATTGGATTTTTTAATTTTTTCGTCACGGTTGGATACTGGAAAAAGTTTTCAAAACTTGTTAGTCCGGAAGTGTTGTAATGAAGCATCGAACGTTTGCCATCCAAAGAATAATAACCGATGATTATGTATTCTATTTCATTGCAAAGTCGTGTTCCTCCCGAGTTCCTGACATTGGGCTTGTACCTGACATGAAACATTACAAGTAAAATAAATTTAAAATTTTAACTGTAAAATAAAAAATTTAAAATAAAATTATGAATTAAAATACAAATTAATAATTCAGAAACTTAAAAACTTACAACACAACATTTTCTATTCCCGCATTACAGAAAGTTAGTAGAGCTTTCTGTATTGAAGCTGACTGCCAAGAAGAATGAAAAATAACAACTCTCCAAATTGAAGAAGTTGTGATTTCAAGAAAACCCTGCATAAATCTATGGATTTTAGTGAACTTGAAGAGGGAATCATCATTTAATGATTTCTTCATCTGAAATCCATATGGTATATCGGCAATGTAGAGTGTATAAGGCCTTTTTTTTAAAAAAAATTGAAATTTCTCTACAATCGTCCTCCTCTACCGAGTAGAAGCATGGTTGATCATCGACACTTTTGGGAAGGTAGGTCTCTAATGGATCCTCCTCCGCAATGGTCTGACCCCATGCCAATCTCTCCCTGGCCCTTTTTTCTGCTTTTGTCTTCAGAATATGCCTCTTGAATTGCTCTGAAAGGACTTTGTTTTTCTTATCTTCGGGAGGCTGAAAAAGAAAAAACTATGCTTAGCATGGGAGACACAAGATATAAAATAAAATGGAAGACTTAAAGTATCAAAAAGAAATAATTAAATAAAGAAAAAGCTATGCTTAGCATAGGAGACATAAAATATAAAAAAGAAACAATTAATAAGCACCTATGCTAAGCATGGGTGAAATAAATACTATGTCTCTAAACAAAATAAAAAATGGACTCAAAGCTTCATTTTGATTGCTCAGAGGATAAAGCCTTTGGCACTCTTCAAAATCTTGACAATTTAGCCCTGTCACAAGGGCTTCTTGAACTTTCATAAATAATTTATGCCTGCATTTAAAAAGTACAATTGTTAAAAATCCAACAAAATCATGAAAATCACTTTATTACAAAAGGTAACATGAAAATAAATATTTAGATTATGACTATTACCTTTAAAATTCTTTTCTCATTTCTGCCAGAGAAAGTTGACCATCAGCAACTCTAGAAAAAACACTTATTATTAGCTCTGAAGAGCTAATCCCTTGCATATTCTTCCACTTTGATATTTCCATTTCTGTAGGGATTGGGTTCAGAGTTTGAGTGTTGACAACTTTTTTCTTTGACTTTGAGGCACCTTGAGCATGTTGGCCTTTTATTTGAAAAGTTTTCCATTTATCAAAAAATTTATCAACAAGGGCCCACACCTAAAATTAAAAAAAAAAATTATTTGATAAGGAATTTAGGGAGTATTATAATTGAGTTCAAAATTTTAGTCTGATAAAAACAATTTACAAGGATTGCAACATATATTATGACCAGAGCATTCCATGACGAGCGTAGCAAAAAAAATTACCTGGCCACTGCGAAAAGCTAGCTGAAAAAAATTGTCATATTTTGTAAGGCTCTACGTAGGATATTTCGAATCAAAAGGCAGGCCTGTCTTTTGAGCACAGAGTGCTTTCAGTTCTAGTTGAGATTCACATCTCCTGCTTTGGATGCTCTCACGTATTCTTTGTGAAAAAATGGAATTCTTTGTATCACGGTCATCTTCATCCCGTAGCCCTGATCAATATTATGGTCCCAAGCCAATAATTTGGCTTCTTCCACTGTCAGGCCAGCAAATGCAATAACACCCACAGTTCGAAAGGTTGGAATATGGGGATACTCTTGAGATCACTATTTTCGAGCTTGTAAACTGCATATGCCCCCAAGAACAAAAAAATGATATGAATCTAATAAAAAAAAATCAAAATTTGCAACATAATTGCATTGTTTGATATCAACCAGAACAACAAAAGGAGTAACTATGGCCTGTGGTGTGTACGATCTTTAAATTTTATTTTTAAATCATGTACATGTGTTTTATTCGGTTCTCTTACTTCTATTGGCATGTCTCCTGTTATTGTATCTACAGGTGGCCTATCACACTGATTTATATCTAAAATCAAAGTTGTTTCTTTAATTTTTTTTGTTTTAGAAATATCTTCTCTTAATTTGGCAAGTCAGAGCTATCTTGTAAGGGACAGATGGATGCACCAGGTAGAGACATTGATGGTTTGGTGGCAGCTTTCTTGCTTTCAGCAGAAGGGATGGACTTATGGCGATGTGTAGCCATGGTCTTTGGGCGTGACTTGGGTCTAGTGAGAGAAGACTCGGATGAGATCTCTTTTTCTTGGGATGAGGGACAACTACAGTTTCATCCTCAATGTTTTTAGAGGCCGGTTTTGTGACCTGAGCAGTGGCAGAAGCAGGCTTGCGAGGTCCAATAGAAACACCTTTTGAACTCCGTAATGAATAGACCGGATCTTTCCCCTCAGCAATAGCAGCTAGAACCATTTTTAAGCATTGCTTCATGGTCTAGACAGAAACAAAAATCAAGTTTAAAATATAATGAGTTAAGGCTTTTACTAAAAAATTCAAAGAATTTTATATTTAGTAACCACTATGCTAAGTATAAAACAAATGTAGACATATATGAATAAAAATATGTTTCATAATTACACACCAAAGTAACTAGAGCTTTATCAAAATAAGCTCTGATGGCCTCGTTCTAGCAAAGTCGAATTTTTATCATAGTCTCGTTCAAAATAAAAATAGAACAAGACTTATCCGTCTCCTTTACAAGTACGTTCACAAAACCTTCTTCCTCATCCTCATCTGGTTGATCAGCAAGCAATCTTTCTTGAACTTTATATGATGAGTCTTCCTTGCCAGGCTTCTCAGCTAAATGAATAAAAAACTCCGACAACTATGTGTTGTTGACCCCTCTGGTGAAGTAATACATGAATTTCTTCTTATCTTTTAGTGGAATATCTTGAGGTTTACCCGAAATTTTGAAAGAAATCCTCGACATTTCGAAAATTATCAAAGACAATTGAAAATTTGCAAAGAAAATGATTTTTTAGGAAAATTTAAATCATTATTCTGAATGAAAATTGTGGAAGAAGTACAAAAAGGACCAAGAGTGAATCCTAATCTGATCCTCAAGAGGGATTGGTTGTCAGATTACTTGATCTATCAATCTACTTCAGATTAAGATCAATCTAGATCAATTCTAGACACAAAATCCTAACAAGAACAATCATTAATTGTAGGTAAGTGTACTTTATGGTTTCACACGTCTGAAACACTGTCTGAGTACAGACTCCAACCTGAAAATCAAGTACACATTGATAGACAGTAATGACTAGTCGCTTAGAAACTTTGCTTTGATCACTAAGACAAAAGCACACGATCTTTGAATCGAATCACTAAAGAAATCAGATCCAATCTTCTATTGGACTCATCAAATACCAATGACTCTTTCTTTTGAAAGTTGAAATGGATATGAAAAAGATTTGACACCTAGATTTTCCTTTTCACTTGACTAGTTCTCTCAACACTTGAGATTCTTGAACAAAAGATGGTTTTTTTTTCAAATACATGAAAATCAAACTTAATCACTTCTTTTGGACTCACTCTTGAACCAAATAATCTCACACTTGAGATTTAGAATGAGTTTGATCTGATTTGACAGCAAACTATACCAACAATTTTTCACAAAGCTTAAAAAATTAGACAACTAGAGATTCACAAAGATCTCAACCATGCATGAATACTCAAATATGGACTTCTCCTCATTCTAGACATCCAATGGGATCACAAGTTGACCCTCACACTCTCACAAAGAAAGTTGAATAGAACTAATTTGAGTTTCATACATTCTTTGTCAATTTTTGCTCAACAAATTGAATTCAATTACTCCTATTGGATTCCACCAATTACTCTACTTTTTAAGACTTGGAATGAAATTCAAAATCAAAAGTTGTGATTTTTCTCACTAAGATATTGTGGTTCAAAGAGCTAATACCACTTAGAAAGATTTAATCACCTAGGAGAAGACAAATTCTTCACCTATAACAACACATAATGAGCTTCTAGGTCTTGCCCTCTACAAAGGAAGGAACTCTTTAGAAAATTGGATCTCTCTCTACACATTTGCCATAGACACCTTAATGACTCTTTTCAAACCTTACAATCACTCAAACAAATTGAGTAGGGTTGAACAATGTGACATGGATCTCAATCTCTTTTCTAGAACTCTCAATTTAAGCCAATCTATGTCAAATTCTACAAAAGATTTGCATAGATGCTCTATATGCACTAGAAACTCTCAAAGGTTTCACTTGGAGGACAGATCCAAGGATGTTTTCTAGCAAATTGATGCTTCTAAACTTGACCCTATCACTCTTGAACAAATCTAGATGATGGTACAATGGATTTCAACCTCTCACCTTGCATATCACTCCTTAATCTATGATTTTTAGCAAAATCTCTCTCAACTTCAACATGCACTCAAAAAATCAGAGATAATCAATTAATGCACCTAATTCAAGCTTCAAATTTAATTTCTTGGCTGATCTAGTCCAAAAACTAATCAAGGGATTAGATTTTCTATAGAAAATGCTTGATTTTGCACCAAAAATCATTCAAATTGGGTATGTGAGTCGAATTCTACAAATTTTTGAAATTTCTAAGTCAAAACTGGAGTTGTACGGCCTCACATGTGTGGAAATGATTCCTACAGCCCACAACAAGATCTGGACCAAAAATTTTGAGAATAGCTGTCAAATCCAACTCGCTACACAAAATTTGACTAGTTTCCAAAAAATTGCTAATTTTGGCTTTGATTTGGATTAACCCTATCAATTTCAACAAAATCTCTTGTACTAGGCTCTGATACCATGTGGAAAAATCACAAAAAGGACCAAGAGTGGATCCTAATCTGATCCTCGAGAGGGATTGGTTGTCAGATTACTTGATCTATCAATCTACTTCAGATTAAGATCAATCTAGATCAATTCTAGACACAAAATCCTAACAAGAACAATCATTAATTGAAGGTAAGTGTACTTTATGGTTTCACACGTGTGAAACACTATCTGAGTACAGACTCCAACCTGAAAATCAAGTACACATTGATAGAACCTCAAAACAATCAAAACAAATGTAGACAAATGGAGAGAATCACTCAAAATTGCTTCCAAAACCAAGATTGGTGTCTCACTATGATTATGGCCAATTGTGGCTCTATATATACAATAAGTGAGAGCTCGTGGTACTGATCATCCCTCTGATCCCACATGTGTAAAGGTGCTTTTTCATATGATGATTCATCATGCAAAACTGACACTTGGACAAAACCTTCTATTTTGAGCACTTTTGGTCCATTTTCCTTCTATATGGAGATCTACTTGGAAATCTTCTAGAAGTCAAAATTAGCCTACTTCAGCTTATTCCACACGTGTGAGATGTCCTCTACACATGGGATATGACACCTAACCAAAAGATGTGGCTCATGCAATCAATAGATTGATGCCATGTGTCATATGTCTAGAAAACTAGTTTTTGGCCATTTTAGCCACTAGAACTTGAATTAAATATCATATGTACAACATATATGATTATGGTACATGACAAGTACACTAGTTTCACATGTGGGAACAGGCTCCACACATGTGTAATCATCCTATATACATGATTTTTGGCCTCTACCAAGCTTATTTTTGCATTTTTCACAAAAATACTGAAAACTTTAATAAGACAAGCAATTTTTGTGAAAAAATCCTTAAAAATCAAAACTAAAAATTTAACACATTTTCTTACAAAAACATCTCAAAAGTATCACTTTTCTCAGACTAAGCCTTGTAGAACAGGAAAAATATGAGTAGAGACCTATGCTGAGCATAGGTTAGATCTTTAGTCCTCTTCCAACCTATGCTTAGCATAGGTTATCAAGCAGATTGCGAAGACATCCTATGTTGAGCATAGTTGGGACTAGAGCACACGAGTGACGACCTATGCTGAGAATAGGTTAGAAGAGGACCATAGATGCAACCTATGCTCAGCATAGGTCATCACTCACACGCTCTAGTCCCACCGATGCTCAGCATAGGATGTCTTCGCAATCTTCTTGCTAATCTATCATGCTGAGCATAGGTTAGAAGAGGACAAGATATGCAACCTATGCTCAGCATAGAAGCATGTAAGAATAAAAAAATCCCACCGGCTTCCTATGCTGAGCATAGGTTGTTACTAAGGACCCGAACACAACCTATGCTCAACATAGGTTAGAGGAGAGAATTGTGCAACCACCTATGCTGAGCATAGGTCACGTAAGTTGTTAAGAAGATGAATACTAACTAAAACATGAATATTTACTAATGCAATAATTTAATACCCATGCTGAACATAGAACAAGACAATAATCTTACCCTCAAGAAATCTGTGAGCGAGCACGTATGCAATATCCTATAGAAAGCCGTGACTTGTCGTAGCGAGAGCTCTGGCAGCATGTGTGCTTCTGAATTCGCAGATGAGGTGAGTTATGCTTGGACTACGGTCCTTAGTTAATTTTTTTTTCGAGACTCCCGCCTCATGCTAGACCTCCGGCTTGCGTCGGGACCGTGTTGTCGCGACTCACCTCACGCCGACCTCGAGCCTGAGCTGGGATCATCCAAACCTGAACCTAACCCTAAACCTACTTTTGGGTCAACCCTAATCCTAAGGATGCTGCCAAACAGTATCTAAGGCATGGTAGCTACTGGAAATTTTAATTAGCCAGTTGCTTTCTAGGCTTGTTGCTCATTTGTATTTAGTTGTTTTTCTTGTATATGTCTATTGAGGTTCGCATAACTTTTTATTTGTTCTATGACCATCATAGGTTACAGTTAAGTTTGTGGAGCACATTTAGTTTTGTGTTAACTATTTTAACGGGTCTATGCTTAGCATAAGTACATAGTTAAAATTTCTTTTAAGGTCACGATGTCAAGTAGTTCTACCTCTTCTATTCCAGTAGTTGTAACTCAATACGTTGCAACAAGTGCATCATCTTCATCTGATATTCCCAATGAAATCTTTTTTCATAAAGCCACTCCTGAATCTGAACATATTTTCATAAATGATGTGGCATCATCATCGTTTACCCGTTCATCTTCTGAAATTTCTCAAGCAAGTACTTTATAAGAAATGTCGCCTGTAACTCAACTTGTGTCAAATCTTTCGACCTCGTCCTCCTCTTCAGATACAGGCTCTGCATAATTAGAACATTGTTCTTTTGAATAAGTTGAATCATTGAGTGATGAGTCAAAAGCTTCAATTCACTCAGTTACTGATTCTAGTAAATCAACAGATCCACGTAAGTCTGTTGATCCGCGACGTTCAAGCTTTTCTCATGTTCGTAGGAGACCTTCTCAAAGTGATGTTCGTCGTGTTAAATCTAAAAGGGCTATATTCGTTGAAAAATTAGAGCCTTCTAAGGGTCCAGAACATCCTGAGGTTGGAGCCAGAATTCTGATCATGAAATTTCAATACCTTCTCAACTAGTTCAAGCACCTACTAGTGTCACAGGTTCAATTTATAGATCAAACTCCAAAAAAAAAGAAAAATACAAGAGAGACTTGAGATCCTCACTTGATTTAACGAATCGTCAAAAATAGTTGATTACAAAATCTGAGATTCGAAAGGTACGGAATATTATTTGTTGCTCATCCTGTTGTTTGCAAAAGTTGAGTATCAAAGAAATTGAAGAATTAAGATCAAACTCCTTTTTATGAAGTAAGGATGAGAGAAATTACTATTTGTGTGCAACAGTGAGGCCGGACAAAAACTCATTTTTCTATTTTTTAAATGCTTTGGAGGTTTGTCGCAAAGCTTACAAAACAGTCCACGCAATCGGAAACTCACGGCTTCAATGAATGCATGCACGACTTCAGAAAGACCCAACATTACGTGGATCGTTACAGGGTCGAACTGTTTTTTCATATGTTTTAAATACAACTGCTTGGCTAAATCATTTCATAGATGTGCACGGAGAGAAATTGTCTAATTCCTTATATTTTCACTTGCCGGATAATTTTACAAAATTAGAAATATTTGATGTACAAAGAGTTTGCCAAAACAAAAAATATTTCCTATTTGAGTTACTCATATTTTCTTAGAATTTGGAAAAGAGATTTTGGACTGGTAAAGATTCCCAAAAAATCACAAATGACAGTATGCTCCACTTGCGAGTTGTTAAAGTCTGCAAAACAATTTGCAAAGGCCAATCATGACGAGAAAGATGAATATTAATCAAATTTGTCATTCATTTTAATACTTTCTGTTTTGAAAACATTTATATTGCAGTCTTTTTGAATACCATTATGGTATGATCTTTATTCTATTAAATTAGTGAATCATTAAAAGCTCTTCAACTGCACAGAGATCAACAAACAGTTGAAAGACAAAAGTTGGCCAAGCATCGAAAGAAATGTTTGGAATGTCCATAAAAATATCAAGGCCTTGTTATTGGTGACATGGATCAGAAGAAAATAATGTTGCCTCATTTTGTCAGAGTGCCCAAAAATTTGAACAAGGTAGATTTTATTCAGGTTCATCTCATTAGAGCACTTGTGTTTAATGGCACTTTGGAGTCCAAGGCCTTTTTTAATTATCCCAATGTTCGAAATGATCCAAATTTGATAATCACCATTGTAAATAAGATAATTTGCAAATTTGGTGAAAATCTTCCAGAAATACTTTATTTGCAGCTTCACAACACTGCTATGAAACTGTCCTAAGGTTTTCATGAAGTTTTGTTAGGATTGGACACCATTAGCGGTCTCAAAAAGTCAAAAAAATAGTGTATTTTGGGAGTTTTTTGAGCATGAATACCTATGAAATGGTGGTCTGAACCTGTTGGTTCTCATTATAGGCTTAAAGATATGATGAATCACCAAACTGTTTTGGCATACTTGTCCATGCTAGTGGAGAAATTTTTTTTCAAAAAAATAAAAATAGGATTTTTGTTGGTAGGACATACCCACGATCAAATCGATCAAATGTTTAGTTGTTTTTCTAAGAGGTTGAGACACAACAAAGCATTTTCTTTACCAGTGCTTCAAAGCATTGTTGAGGAATCGTATGTGCCAAGCCAAACGTGTCATTAATCATACACACATGATTTTTGTGATTATGTTAAGGTGTCCAACGAAACAGAACGATGCGTAGCTAATATTAATGATATTAGCTTTCAGCATCAGTTTAAAATCAAATGTAACGAATCAGGCATTATATTATTATGGGGCAAACTATTTTCAAATTCAATTTCATGGCTACCTCTTGGAGGAGTTCGATTTTTGCTTAACATTCCATAGACTCAAATCAAGCTTGTTGTGTTGTCTCCCTTGAAGTTCTTGCTAGAAGAACAAAAGGTGCAAAGAGAACATTGTGAGATTGATCCATTTGTCTCATTAAAATTTTTAGAATCAAGTATTCAAGCAGCTTATCATTTTTTTGATGAGTTTGATCAGCATTGGTGGATGGACTTTTTTGAGGAACAAAAAATCAGTTTGCTCAATCTCGAACATACATCAACAACTGAAGAATTTCATTGGCCTCATAAATTAGGAACATCAACTACAACTGTCGAACCTTCAAATCTTCCTCGAGATAATGATTTCTTGCAACTTGTGCAAGGTGAGGAACGTGAAATTTATGTGGGCTCAAGGAAGAATAGGCAAAGTGTAAAAGCTGCAAAAATGAAATGGCGTGGTGATTTGAATGAAATCCAAATTAGAAGCCTTGTTGCACTTCTAGCTTCAGAAACCAATGAAGGACATCCATTTTGGATTGCCAAAGTACTTGGTTTTATTCAAAATAGCAATCAAACGAAAGTACTACGTGTCCATTGGTTGCGCACCACTTCAATGAATGCTTTTTTGGGAAGGTAGAAACTCGAAATGTTACAAGTAGATCCAAAGGGCAAGAGAAAGAGATTGCCACAAAATCAACCAAGAGTCGACGATTTGAATCTACATGATGTAGATGTTTTGACATTTAATTTTGAATTGACAATGACTAATCATCTACGAAAGTCCACTATATCTATATTGAAAGAACGACTTGGATTATTGGAAAAACCATCATCCTCCACTAGTCATCAACAGACAAAAGCTGATTTACAAAGTTTTTTGTCAACATTAGACGCGGATTCTAAGGAAGATATGCCAGTTGACTCTAATGAAGAAGATGGGTCTTCCACTTCATCAACTGAAAACAAGAGTGTTGATAATATGTCAAGTTCTGAATTGAGAGGCATCAGAGAAAATTCCTTAGAAAATGTACTTTAAAAAAAAAATGTGCAAATATAATTTAAGTTGTTTTGTATTTCAGTGGGATCAAAAATCATTTGTTCTCTAGAAATTATTATTTCATTTGTAATTATGATGCTTTTATGAAGTTTGCAACAAAAAACTTGTAGTTCTTTATTTAAAATATGCATTTTTTGGCTTTTTTTAAAAACAAAATTTAGATTGTCAAAGTTCCAAAACAAATGTCATTGTGTTTTTAGCTTCACTCCTTTAACAAAGCGTGGTTGACTCAATGAGATCCATACATCAAGTGCACGCTCCATGATTTCTGGCAGACTGCTCTTTTTTCTTTTCTCTTCCGGTTCGTGATTGAGTCTATCTGATTCAAGAATGTAATGGGATGCATTCTGAAACATACATATCTTGGCATGCACAAACCTAAAAGTGGCATCAATTATTCGAGGATGTATCCTATTTTGATTTAATGCAACCTTTGCCAATTCATTACATGCATAACAAAAATGTTGACCGTCGATAGGCTCAAAAATACAATAAGACAAAAAGCGATTTTTACACAATCCGTCCAATCTGGATCCAGGATTGAGATCCACCTCCTTTGAGTAAGTGTCTGTGTAGACCTGCTCATTCTCTTCTCTATCAACATGCATGAATTTGCGATACATCTTTTCAAACATAATGGGACCTTCAAACATAATTAAAGAGACATAAGATTTAGATTTATACTGAAGATCATTTTAATGAAATTGATTTTTTTACACCTAATGGCTTTTGCACATTCACACAAAGTTTCTCTGAACAACTCCATTTTGCTGAGGAGTATATGAACAAGAAAATTCTCTTTGAATACCCTCCCTCTCACCAAAGTTTTTAAACTTATTGGAAGTGTATTCTCCTCCACTATCACTTCTCAAAGCTTTCAACTTGAAAGGAAATTGCTTTTCTACATAAGCTTTGAAAGTAAGAAAAACATCATAGACCATGGCTTTTGAAGACAGCATATAGATCCAAAAATATCTTGTATAATCATCTACAAAAGAGACAAAGCAATTTGCTCCTCCTTTTCTCCTAGTTGATGAGAAATGAACATCAGAGTGCACAAGTTCAAATGGTTGCTTTGTCTTGATACTTGATCTAGGAAAAGGCCTTCTGTGTGATTTTTCCAGCACACAAGCTTCACAAGGTAGAAGCTCCTTAGAAAGTGTCTTTGGTAGACCAACAACTTTTCCTTCTTTGACCATAGATTGCATGGCTTTGAAATTGGGATGACCCAATCTCTTGTGCCACAGATCCTCCTGTAGGACCTTGGTCTCATAAGCAATATCTGAAATGTTAGCACTCTCCCTAGAATCTAGTTTGTACAACTTACCAATTCTAGATCCTCTAGCAATAACTTCATTTTCTCTTGAGATTATACACTTGTCAACTTGAAACTTGACATCCAATCCACTATCAAACAACTGTCCTATACTAATGAGATTCTTAGTCAATCTAGGTACATACAGTACATCATGTAAGCAAAAAGATTTTGATGATGATGCATGCAGTGGAATACTACCTATTCCTTCAATCCTACACTCTACATCATTAGCAGTATAGATTGATCTTTTTGCACCTAGATATGACATGAGATTAGTGAAAGAGTTCCTAGAACTAGACATATGGGAACTAGTCCCACTATCTATCCACCAGACTTCTTCATTCTTAAAAGAAAAAGATGAAAAAGTAGACATCATTAATGAATCCTCTCTTTCACTCTCAACACCCTCACACTCATCCTCATTAGTAAGGCTGGCTTACTTAGATTGGTTCTTCTTTTTGAAATAGTTTGATGCATAGTGTCCTTTCTTGCCACAGAAAAAACACTTGACCTTTGACAGCTTCTTCTTGCCACTTGATGTTGCAGCTTGTGAAGACTGATCCTCGCCACCTTCTATGGCTTTGTCCTTCTTGAAGTGTTGTTGTCCTTTGCCCTTGCCTCTTGACTTGTCTCTGATGAAGAGTGCCTTGTCATCTCCACCATCTTTCAATGAAAGTCTGTTGATCCTCAGCATCTTGTTCTCTTGCTTGCTTTCTTTAGCAATGAGAACACCTTACAATGTCTCCAAGGATGGAAGATCCTCCCTTACAGCATAAGTCTGCACAATATTGTCATACTCATCTCTAAGTCAATTAGAACTACTTGAACAAGTTCAGTGTTCTTAAGAGCATCACTAATACTAGCTAACTCTTGATGAAGATCCTTAACTCTCATGACATATGATGAAGCACTCTTATCTACTCTCTGATAATTTAGAAATATTTGGTTTCTAAGTGTAAGCAATCTAGAAGTATTCTTGATTTCATAGATTGTTTTTAGAGTATCCCAAGCTTCCTTGGTAGTGGTGCATGTATTGATCTCTCTTAACACTTCATTGGTAACATTCATTTTTATAAAATGAAAGACAATTCTGGTTCTTTTGTGAAATGTTGCAGCTTCATTAGGTGCAGTAGGTTCTTCATCAACTCCACTCACAATATCCATTACATCCTGTAGAATCAATATTGATTTTATTCTGATCTTCCACATTGCATAATTGGAAGATGTTAATCTCTCACTGTGCTCTAAGAAATGTGAACCAGATTAAGACATCTTCTCTATGAGAAATTCTAGTAATGATAAAAAATGGAGTTGAAAGGATGTTGCTTGCTATCTCAATCTAGGATCTAACACTGATGTTGATCCAACCTATGAAATCTAGCAATAGATGTGAGAACAAATTCTCAACACATAAAATCAATCTAGCTTGAATTTGGATCTTGCTTCAGTAACAAAAAAGAAGCACATGCAAGCAAGAAGTTTATCTCTCCCACGAGTTTCAAAGTATTGATAAACTCTCTAAAAACTTACTTTCAACTCAAACACAGTAATATGAAATAAAAAGGCTAAGACCTCAAAACACTCACTTCTATCCAATTCTACTTGATTGACAGTGAAAATTAATTAAAGATGGTGAAAAAGACAGATTTGTGCTCACTTTGGCGTATCCCACGAGTTGAGTACTCTCTCAAATTCTCTGACTACCTAAAACTCTTCTAAAAACAAATCAAATTGATTTAGAAACAAGAGCAACATATTCTACTCTTCAATACCTATCCAACAAGATATAGAACATCAAATTTGGATCATTCCTTGAGAAGTAGAACTCATTAATGTGGGATGATTTCACACATGTGAGCTCTCTGTCCGTACAGAGCTCCGCTGGATCAGATCAGTCCACTTATGATCTATAGATAGCTTGTCTCTCAGCGAGTTTGAATCCCTCTTCCAAATCTGAGTTCCTACAAGCAAAAACATTGATGATATGATGTATACACCCTCACCTCTTCAAAGCATGAAGCTCTGATACCATGTGAAGTTTTTAGCACGTGTGAACTTCACCACACACCCTACAGGATCTTACTGAGGTGTTGTGATTGCACAAGATTGATCAAAGAACAGTATGTTTGAAAAATCTAAGGCAAGAGCACAATGGCATACATCTGATGAAAAAATCTAACCCCTCACTATGAGAAATGAATGTCAGAAATAATTCTAAGTGTTCAGTATGGAAAAAACAGGCTGCTCTTGGGTAAAGAGAGGAAATCAATCATAGAAAACTCGGGTAGAGAGAGAATGAGTCCAAAACACCAAAATCTAAATATTCACAATATGGCAAAACATGCCAAGCTTTCCCTACATGAGAGAGACTCAAATTCCTACAGTGGAGTTGCATGGAAAGTCCACTTAACTGAACCAATTCACCTACCAGAGATCCACATGTGTAACTGCATGCGTGGATGTTGCATGTACTGCATGTCAACTCATAAAACTGCCTAGACATGTGTAGATCACAGAAACTACTTTGCATGTTGCATGCACTGATTGCATGTGGCTTGCATGCATACAATAAAACTTTGCATGCTATCTAAACATCTGCATGTCATCATAATTGAATCTATCTAACTCAAATCTGAGCTACACTAGAAGGATATGTGCTCAATTCATACTCCTTTTATGTACAACATGAATTTTAGTGGAAATCACCATGGACATGACCCGAAACTCAAGATAGGAAGATAATATTTTAATAATCTTCACACCTAATGCGGTCCCTTTGCGATCCTATGAGGTTTCTCTAAGGTCCTATGCGACCCTCTACGGTCCCTCTGTTGTCCCTAATGCGGTCCCTCTACGGTCCTCCCACCGCGGTGGGAGGTTTTCAGTTTTTTTATACAAAAAATGAAACACTCCGAATTTTTTTTAAACAAAAAATTAATGAGAACCTCCCGCCACGGCGGGAGGACCACAGAGGGACCGCATTAGGAACCGCGGAGGACCGCAGAGGTCGCATAGGACCTTACAGTTTCTCAATCATGTTAACTATTAAGATGGGGAGGGGTTTTATCTATCTTTGTGGATAGATGTTCATTTGCTTATGGGATTTATGAACTACCACATGTCAACAACATGTTGAACTCATAAAAAAGCAAATGTAATTGATTTTGGCTTTTTTGTCTTGTTGTAATTGTGGCTAAAGAGCCACAATTCTTGAAAATGGACGATTTCAGAATCTATATATATACTCATGAGTTCTGTCATGTTTCTGTAAAAATTACAGCAAATAAGGATCCTAAAACACTTGAAATGATGAGGGAAACAATAGATTATGATTTCATAAGATTAGCACAAGTTGAACCATCAAAATCCATCAAAAATCTATGCTTGAACCTCACTAAATGGCCCAAATCCTTGAAGAAGGCTTCACACGTGTGAAAGTACGGCCTCCCACAGTCTGAGTACTGTACACCAGACCTACATTCAATCCTATAATCATTAGTAATCACAAGTACTCAAACAATTATGAACATAGAGAGCAATTGCACCATTATGAGAGAAAAATCATGAAATTGCTTGATTGATTTTGGTGAGATATCATCACCTATATATACATGATCCATCACGATTTTCGGCAGGTATGAGTAGCCCTAAACCTATCCCTAATGCTAATTTTGGTGGATCTTTCATCCCTACCAAGTTAGGGTTGGAATCTTGGAGATCCCTCAACAATGCAAAAATTACCAAAAATAGCTCCTATTTTTTCTCCCTTGTATCTAAGCATAATTTGGACTCATTCCAAAGGTTCTAACACTTAGGTCTACTTGAGAACATCCTTATGAATGGAATCCTATGCTATTTGGCACGTGTGACAAGCCACATCATGACCATCTAACTATTTACAAGTCATATGACCAAAACTAGTCAAGCTAGAATTGTGAATTTTTAACACTCCTCACTATCTAGCTTGGTTCAATCATTGCTTTACTAATCACTCCAAGTGATGATCTGAACTTCATAAAAGGTGTCTTTTGAAGTGGTTTAGTAAGTAGATCAGCTACACATTCATTGCTTGGAACATGCTCCAAAGCAATCTCCTTGGCTTGCACCATTTCTCTCACAAACTGATGGCATATCTCAATGTGCTTAGATCTTGCATGGAAGATTGGGTTAGATGCAAGGTGTTGGGCTGATATATTGTCATTGTAGATGATTGGTGCCTCCTCTGAATCCATGATCTTTAGTTCCACCAATAATCTCTTGATCCAAAGTACCTCCTTTGTAGTGGTTGTCAAAGCTTTGTACTCGGCCTCGGTTGAAGATAGAGATATAGTTTCTTGCTTTTTTGAAAGCCATGAAACCACACCTTCTCCTATGAAAGTTGAATAGGCACTTGTTGATTTCCTATCCCTCTTGTCCCCTGCAAAATCTGAATCACTAAATGCATGAAGGTTAATCACATCTCCTCTATATAGAATCCCAAAATCCAATGTACCCGAGATGTATCTTAGAATCCTCTTAGCCTTTTTCCAATGGATATTCAATGGCTTTTGCATGGATTGGCTCAACCTACATACACTAAAGCTAAGATCTGGTCTAGTTATAGTGATCCACATTAAGGAACCTATAAGTTGCCTAAACAAAGTGATGTCCATGAAGGATCTTTCATCATCTTCATTTGGCACTTTTACATCTTGCTCCATTGGTGTGTCAACACTTTTGCATACTTCCATCTTAAACTTCTTCAAAAGACTTTGAGCATAGTTTACTTGACTTATAAAGATAAAATCAGACCCTCTAAGTACTTCTATGCCTAAGATGAAGTGAAGACACCCTAGATCTACCATCTTGAACTCTAAGGATAGATCTATCTTGATTTTTTCAATACCATCAACACTATTTTCACTAATGATGATGTCATCTACATAAATGAGTAAAAGTACAATACCAACATCATCAAACTTAATGTAAAGAGTGGGATCATATTCACTTTGAACAAAAGAAAGTGAAATAAGATAGCAATGTAGTCTTGAATTCCAAGATCTCGAGGCTTGCTTCAAGCCATAGATGCTTCTTTGGAGATGGCATACTTTGTTCTCCATTCCATGCTTGATGAACCCTTGTGGCTGCTCCATATAGATATCCTCTTCCAAATAACCATTCAAGAAAGCATTAGAGACATCCATTTGACATAGAATCCATCCAAAATGTGATGCAAGTGCAATGATTAGTCTTATTGTGACCATCTTGGCCACGGGTGCAAAAGTTTCCTCATAGTCTATCCCTCTCTCTTGAGCATAACCTTTTGCAACTAATCTTGCTTTATGTTTGTTAACACTCCCATTTGCATTCAACTTAAGCTTTAAGACCCACTTGCATCCTATTACATTCCTTTGAGGTCTCTCAACAAGCAACCAAGTTTCATTCTCAATCAAGGCATCATACTCATCCAACATAGCTTTATACCATTCTTTGGAGTTCAATGCATCTTCAACATTAGACGGTTCTTCAAAACTAGATAAAGCATAAGAAGTGGATGAGATACCCTCAACTTGCTGTCCTTTGCCTTGATATGTGAGCCTTGATGGCTCCACTTTTGCCCTTGAAGATCTCCTTGGTGTGATAGGTGGGTTTGGTGCTTGCTCCTCCATGAGCTCCTCCTCAAAACCAAGATCTTGCTCTTCGGCCATCTTCTTCTTGATTGTTGGAGCACTTGAGCCTTCTTCAAGCATATGCATATGATGTTCATCAAAGATGACATCCCTTGAAACAACAAATTTGTTCAAGGATGGGAGATAGACTTTGTAGCCCTTGCTTGAGCTTGCATATCCAAGCATGATCCCTCTTGTGGAAGATGGATCCTCCTTGGTTCTTGTTTCCAATGGCACATGCACATAACATATACACCCAAAAACTTTCAAGTGATTAAGATTGGGTTTCTTTCCATACAACATCTCATAAGGAGTTTTGCCTTCAATTGCTTTGCAAGACACCCTATTCATCAAGTAGTTTGCACATACAAGAGACTCACCCCAAAAGGATTTGGGCAAACAAGCATCTAATCTTAAAGCCTTAGAACATTCACATAATGTTCTATTCCTTCTTTCAGCAACTCCATTTTGTTGAGGAGTGTAAGGACAAGAAGTCTCTTTCTTGATCCCTTCCTCCTCACAAAAGGCCTTGAACTCATTGGAGATGAATTCTCCACCATTGTTACTTCTAAGGATCTTGATGCTATGATTATGATGCTTTTCCACAAACAACTTGAACTTTACAAAAGTATCAAATACTTGAGACTTGAAGGAAAGTAAGAACACCCAACAATATCTTGAGTAGTCATCAATGAAGGTTAAAAACATGGATGAACCTCCATTAAATTTGGTGCTAGCAATGTGCACATCCGAGTGTATGAGTTCAAGAGGATGAGATGACTTTGTGATGGAGTTAGGAAACACCTTCTTATGTGCCTTGGATAAGGCACAAGCTTCACAAACCTTGTCTTCCTTCCCAATAGACCTTGGTAGGCCTAAAGCATACTCCTCCTTGATCATAGCCTCCATGGAACCCGAGTTGACATGTCCAAGTCTTTTGTGCCATAAAGTAAAGGTAGATATCTTGCTCTTCTCGGCCAACATGACAACATTAGTATCCACAAATGCATCCAGCTTATATAGTTTGCCAAGTCTAGTGCCCTTAGCCACTATCTTACCCTTCTTCTTGATGAAACATTCATTTGAAGCAAAGTCAACATTGAAACCATTGTCTACCATTTGGCCAACACTTAGTAGATTCTTTGTTATTGTAGGAATGTACAAAACACCTTCTATGTTGATCTTTTTGGAAGATCCTAAGCAAAGGGGAATGCTACCAACTCCTTCAATCTTACAAGCTTCATCATTTGCTGTATAGATAGACTTTATAGGTCCATCATAAGATAAGAGAGAAGAGAAAAACTCCCTTTTACTAGTCATGTGTGAACTAGCACCCGAGTCAATCCACCAAGGATCTTCTCCTTTGAAGCTTGTTGAATAAAATATGGACATCATGAGAGAGTCCTCATGTGAACTCTCCTCCTCCTCCTCTTTGCTCATGTTGGCTTGGCTTTGATCTTGCTTCCTCTTGAAGCATTCCGAGGCATAATGCCCCATCTTGCTACAATAGTAGCACTTCACCTTTGATTTGTCCTTCTTGACTTTGGTGGTTGACGAAGATGCCTTTGGGGGTCCTTCTTGATCCTCAAGCT
The DNA here is from genome assembly GCA_029204225.1 of Diphasiastrum complanatum. Taxonomy (NCBI): domain Eukaryota; kingdom Viridiplantae; phylum Streptophyta; class Lycopodiopsida; order Lycopodiales; family Lycopodiaceae; genus Diphasiastrum; species Diphasiastrum complanatum. Next base: position 8,600,101 of record CM055094.1, on the reverse strand, counting down.
TTGTAGACTTCTTGAATGTTGATCCTTTGCCTTTGGACTTGCCTTTGCCTTTGGTGAAGAGAGCTTGGTCATCTTCACCTTGGATGGAAAGCCTATCCATCCTCTCTTGCATTTGGCTCCTTCTTGATTCCTCGGCCATGAGTGTGCCTTGGAGTTCTTCAAGTATGGGTAGCTTACCCATAATTGCATATCCCTGAACCAAATTGTCAAATTCAAAGCTTAGTCCATTCAATATGAGTTGAACAAGCTCTTCATCCTTGATAGGGTCACCTATAAAGGCTAGCTCTTTGTTCAATTCCTTTACTCTTAGGACAAAAGTATGTGCACTCTCTCCTTTCTTTTGATAGCTTCTATAGATTTGATTCTTCAAAGCTAACATTCTAGTTTGGTTCTTGGATTCATAGACCTTTTGCAAAGTCTCCCAAGCATCTTGAGCTGAAGTGCAATCTCCTACCTCTCTTAAGAGTTCATTTGCAACATTCATTTTTATGCAATGTAGTGCAACATTGCACCTCTTGATGTATTTGGCTTTTTCTTGAGGATGAATAGGTTCACCCTCCTTACCATTTACAATTTCCATCAGATCTTGCATGATCATGATAGATTCCATTCTAACTTTCCATATGGAATAGTTAGTTTTGTTGAGCCTTTCATTAGTATCCAAAAGATATGCATTTATAGATGCCATCTAGTCTCCTAATCAAGGACTTGACACAAATGAAGGTTACTTCTATTGATTTGATTGAAGGTCTACCTTATCCCACTTCTTAGGGACCTGAAAAGATCAGTAATAGACTTCCTATAAAGATCTAAGAATGATCTCTAACAAAATCAAATCATAGAATACTAGAAACAATGCACTTGCTTGATTGAAGTAGACAATACTAGTAGAATTGCCCCTCTTTCTATAAAGAACATTAAAGCTTACAAATGATCTGATCAAGAGTGACTTTCAGCAACCTAATATACTTCCAAAATCACTTGTAAAAGATCTAAATGGAACTTAATGAAGATGCAACACAATCTACTATCCAATCACAAGCAAAAAATGATCAAAATTGATGAAAAATTGATCTAATTTGGTGCATAAGTCAAGCAATGGTTGGACTGAACCTAAATCACTTTAGGAGGTGTCTACTACACCTTAGAACAGCCTTGAAGAGTCCCCAAAACTCTGATCTTCCCTCTCCTTGAATGCTAGAAAGCCTTCTCTATGAAATCACCTCCAAAACTCGCTTAGAAATCAATGCTTGGAGCAAGCAAAACTTGCTATCTTGGTAATGTGAATTGAATTCAACTTTGCCTCTGGTTTTAGACACCTAAACACCTGCAAATGAAGTCACACAACACCAATCTCCAATGTATTTGACTCACTTTGAGTTCTAGAATCAATACTAGATGCTAAGATCCAATCTACACAAGATTTAGATCAAAAATTGTGATCAAATTGAATGAAAACCAAGGATTTAGCTCATTTCAGCCTTTAGGCTCTGATACCATGTAAAAATTACAGCAAATAAGGATCCTAAAACACTTGAAATGATGAGGGAAACAATAGATTATGATTTCATAAGATTAGCACAAGTTGAACCATCAAAATCCATCAAAAATCTATGCTTGAACCTCACTAAATGGCCCAAATCCTTGAAGAAGGCTTCACACGTGTGAAAGTACGGCCTCCCACAGTCTGAGTACTGTACACCAGACCTACATTCAATCCTATAATCATTAGTAATCACAAGTACTCAAACAATTATGAACATAGAGAGCAATTGCACCATTATGAGAGAAAAATCATGAAATTGCTTGATTGATTTTGGTGAGATATCATCACCTATATATACATGATCCATCACGATTTTGGGCAGGTATGAGTAGCCCTAAACCTATCCCTAATGCTAATTTTGGTGGATCTTTCATCCCTACCAAGTTAGGGTTGGAATCTTGGAGATCCCTCAACAATGCAAAAATTACCAAAAATAGCTCCTATTTTTTTTCCCTTGTATCTAAGCGTAATTTGGACTCATTCCAAAGGTTCTAACACTTAGGTCTACTTGAGAACATCCTTATGAATGGAATCCTATGCTATTTGGCACGTGTGACAAGCCACATCATGACCATCTAACTATTTACAAGTCATATGACCAAAACTAGTCAAGCTAGAATTGTGAATTTTTAACAGTTTCTAGAAATACTTATGGGATAATTGTTGTCTTTTTTTTGTGCTCTCCTCTCCTTCTTTTTTGAAAGACATATATAATTAAAAATTGCACACAAAACATAAAGACATAAATAACTTTAAAAAACAGAAAAGTGAAAATTAGCAGAATTAAATTATGAATAACACTAAACGTCTACTAAATAAAAATCATAAATTTATAGGATTCAAAAATAAATAAAAGAATAAACAGATTACAAGAATAAACAAATTGAAAGAAATTAAAAAAATATACAAATAGTATCACATAATCATAACATTAATAGATAAAATATTCAAAAAACTGAATAAAATTTCAAATATAAAATAACTTTAATAATACAAAGAAAATTGAATATAATCAAAATAATCATAAAATAACTAAAAATATATATCAATAAAAAAATAATATAACTATTAACAAATCATCAAAAAACTCGAATATATCTACTAATAAATCATAAAAATTTAATAGATTGATTATTTACCAAAATATTAAAATAAAATTATAAATAAATAAAATACAAAATAACACAATAAAATTAGATATATTAAAATGGAATACAACAAAATAAACTCAAAATAAATGTATCAATAATATAATTTAAAAATAAAATCACAAAAAAAATATAAACAAATACAATAAAATAAAAAAATTAATGAGAATAAAAAAGTACAAAACATATTGAAAAATTAATTAAAACATAGTTACTATTTTAAAATATAATCAAAAATAAAATCTATAAAGCTAAGAAAAAAACAAAAACTTTAAAAGAATAATGAAAAACATTAATACAAGTTACAAGAAAAAAAAGCCTTTAAGGTCAAGGACTAAGGGCCTTGGACTAAGGACTAATCGCCTACGGTCATGGCATTGGTCCAAGGGAAAAGAGTCAAGGGCTAAGGTCTAATTGCCGACAACCAAGGGCTAAGGGCCAGCAGCTAAGAACTAAGCTCCAACGGCTAAGGGTCAAGGTCTAAGGACAAAGGGTCAAGGGTCATGGTCTAAAGACCATGGGCCAACTGGCTTAGGCCTAATGGCCAAGAAGTAAGGGCCAAGAGGCAAGGGCTAAGGGCCAATTACTGACTATCGAGGGCTAAGTGTCAACGGCTAAGAACTTAGGGCCATCGGCTAAGGGTAAAGATCTAAGGACTAAGGGCTAACTAACTAAAAATTGAGGGCCAACTAACTAAAGACTGACTCGGGCCAACTAGCTAAGGACTGAGGGCCAACTAGCTAAGGACCAAGGGTCGAGGGCCAACATCTAAGGGCTAAGACTAAGGGCCAACTGGCTGAGGGCTAAGGGCTAAGGGCCTAGATATTAGGGCCAACAACTAAGGGTCAAGGTCTAAGGACTGAGGGCCAACTAGTTAAGGACTGACGGCCAACTAGTTAAGGACTGAGGGCCAACTAGCCAAGGGTCGAGGGCCAATGTCTACGATCTAAGACAAAGGGCCAACTGGCTAAGGGCCAAGATATAAGGGCTTAGGTCCATAATGCTAGCTTTTATACATTCGTCAATTACCAACATACTGAGTTTCTATCAATTTTGCAAACACGGAGGCCAGATTTAGTCAAGATGAAGGCCAACACTAAAGAGAAAACCAAGATTCTAAACCATTCCAAGAAACATCCCATAAACTGAAAACTTGTTATTTGTCCTTGCAAATAATGGAAAGTCCAACTTTTTAAGTCTAGATGATAGATCACATCAAAGATTATCACTCCACAACCATTGATGTTCATTCTACTAGTTACTGATAAATTTTTCAGAATGTTACCACCAAAGCTTCAATATAGATTTTCTTTATTCATTGAGTAGTGATTTTGTAAAGAAAGGAAAATGCAGGTAGGCAATTATGCCGATCAACATCAATTCGATGACAATCACTATGAGGATGATGCAGGTGAGAGTTCAAGCTTGTTTATTACAGCACTAATGACAAGTGATGAAGCCAAGGATACCTGGTACATCGACAATGGAGCGTCCAAACACATGACTTCAAGGAAGGAATGGTTTTCAAAATTTAAGAAAATTCACAATGGCGATGAAGTTGGAAAAGTCGATGATGAGTTATCCAACTTGGAGACTCTTCAAAGAATACTTATTTCTGAAGAAGCAAGACAAAAGTACAAGCTTTTGAGGATGCACAAGCTATCTCTCAATCATAGTGAAGATGGCAAAGCTCTATTTGTCAAAGACAAGCACAAAGGGAGGAACAAGAACCAACACTATCATGTTTTCAACCAAGACAAAGCAAAGGACAAAGACAAAGACGGAGAAGAAGATGATTCTTCACATCCTTCTTCCTCCAAGTTCAAGAAGAAGAAGATAAAGTGTTTCTTTTGTGGAAAGAAAGGTCATTATGCCACCAATTGTTTCAAGAAGAAGAATCAACTCAAGCAAGCCAACATCATCAATGAGAAATAAAATTTCATTGCAAGTGAAGGAGAAGTATCCTTTATGGCATCAAGTTTCTCCTCTACACCCTTCAAGAAGGATGGATCATGGTATATTGATACTGGTGCTTCATCACACATGTGTTGCTCCAAGAATTCTTTTGATTCTATTGTACCTTATGAAAGATTTAAGAAATCAATATACATAGCAAATGATCATGAATGTACTATTGAAGGAATTGGGAGTATTCCCTTAAAGCATGTATCTTCTAAAGTTTTATCTCTTTCCAATGTTCTTTTTGTTCCTAAACTCACAAAGAACCTTATAAGTGTTGGTAAATTGCTTGATAATGGCCTTGATGTGAACTTCAACATCAATACTTGTACTATTAAGAAAGGTGATGAGATCCTTGCACATAGATCTAGATATGGAGGCATTTTCAAATTAAATCTACATGAAAGTGCAAATTCTTGCGACATACAAGAGGATGGGCCATTACCAAGGCTTTTTTTGAGCATTTATTTGAAAGATAGTTTTTAAAATGATTTGCGAGAGGAGCTAAATGCTCGAGCCTCGGGTTCGGTGTTTGGCCTCGGAATAAGCCTACCAGATTTGAACCTGGTTTTGAAACATTTATAGAGAGGGATATAGAGAGGGTTATAAATCCACTAGAGAACTTCATAACATACATCAGAATACTGAAGCTAATTTGAGGGGTATACCGAGGCTAGCATTGGTATAAGCCTACTAAATTTGGACTTGTTTTTGAGACATTTATAAAGAGGGCTATAAAGAGGGTCTAGGTGGCCAGGGGCATTCCAGGACACTCTGCTCACCGAGGGTAATACCGAGACTGATGAAAAAAAAAAAAGACCCCTCGGTATAAACCACGATATAAAACAAAATATAAATGGATCTCACTTTTGGAATTTGTTACCTATCAACATATCGAATTCCATTTTCTATCAACATTGGTTGCCATATGCACAAGTGAATAAAGAAATTTATATGTATCACAAAAAAATGATGATCACAAATTGTGTTCTCACATGCATCGACTTTCTTGTTCGATGTCAAGTATTCAATTAATAAAGTGTAATTGCATCTGTGAGCAATATGATTAATATTACAATGAGTTGAAATACATCGTACTGCCTCACTTATTCATTTCGTGGTTCATCGTTATCATTTGCCACATCATCATGCGACAAATCCGTCAAACCAAATGAGTCTATCTCTAATTCTACCAAAATATCTCCTATAGCTTCATCATTAATAAGCTGATCTTCAAAAACTAATGGTGATGGTGATGACGAGTGAGATCGAGAAGGTGTGTCGTGTGTCGTTGAACCATCCGATGATGATGCATCACACTCAACGTCATCATTAGCTTGTGAACCTTGCACATGATCATCCTTCGAAAATGTGTCATCGAATCCATCATCATGATCTTGTTCATGAGATGCATTAGATGATAACACCATGTCATCCACAACATCTCTATCTTCAAAAATTATTTTACTTCGAGGAGTGACTTGAATCATGTGCCACCATCTAGGGTCTGAATGATCGGGGTGAAAGACCACCTATAATTGATTGATGTTACCATAAACGTTGACTTGTAGTTAGTATCCATAGCTATATTATAGTTGCTAATTGCGTATTACTATACACAATATACACTTTTTTTAGTACATTGAAAATCAACTGATTGACAACAAAAGAGCATAGATATCTTGAAGACATAGAAGAAATGTACTTGCTGTTGAAAATTGTCACTTCTCACTTGACATTGGTTCATGTAAATATTGATCAAACATTAGAATATGTTGATGATATGATTTCACACGTGTGGAGCATGTTCCCATGTGTGAAAGGATGTACTTTTCATGTTTGTATATATCCAAATTGATTTTGTATCATTCTAGTTAGTGTGAACATGAAATGACTAGTTTTTAGTCAAGTTGACTAGTCACCTACAAATTAGCTTTTCCTTGCATGTGCATGAGTAAATGCTCCCACATGGCAAGTGGATGTTCACATGTGTGTATAGAGTACTAGAAGATAAGAGTTGACCATTTTCCTTAGATCCTATTTTGTAGGGAATATTCCTATATTCTAGGAGACTAGCTTTTTGGATTTTAGTCATATTCTAGAAGGTCAACTATTGGATAAGGATCAAGGATGGATCAAATGGATAGATATGAGTGATGTGGCACTCTTCACACGTGTGAAGGCCTGCTGGACTGTACCAGACTCATGGATGTACTTGATCCATAAAAGGATCATCATTTTGCTAAGAAAATTGATGAGACTTTTGCACTCTACACTTTTGTGAGATTTCTAGTCATTTGTCTTGTGATTTTTATGCATGATTGCTATCTAGTATCATTGTACTTGTTGTTTCAGGTGCAGGCCGTACAGTGGACAGTACTCCACACGTGTGAAGCCGCTCTCACTAAAAAATGATGTGTTGATCCATTGCTCTTGCTTAAATCCAAGTGTAGTGAATCTAGATCAAGATCTAATGTGTAGAACTTGATAGATTCATTGATTAAGCAACCAATAACTCTCTATGATTGTAAAGTACAATCATTATTGTCCTAAAAACTGTAAAATTTATCATGGTATCAGAGCTAAGTAAGAGAGTGATCATTGAATCATAAATCTTGTAAAGATCATTGGCAAAATTTGTTTTTTGGCCAATACTAGTGAGGGCGAGTTCTTCTAGAGTGATAGCTTGTAATCATTTGGATCAAAACGACTTGGAGGCTGTGTATGTACTTTTCACACGTGTGAAACCGTACAGCAACTTTCAATTCAAGTTACTTTGTGTTTTTTGGTCCCAAAATCACAATACTAGTTCATTTTTGGTGCTTTTTGAAGCATAGTATTGATCTAGATTCATTCTAACTAATGCCTATGACCAAATAGTGTTTTGGATCATTGAAGCATTTCTTTTTAGAGTCTAAGATCAGATCTAAGAGGCTGATTTGTTCAGATCCTTAGTTGAAGTGAAATCTCTAAGAAAAGTGTAAAGCAATTTTTTTTGTGAGAGTGAAAGCTAGAAATTTTTGGTAAGATCTTTGAGTATCATTCAAGCTTGTGTGTTAGTTTGATAGAGACAAGCCTATAGGCATTCTAGTAAGCTTTAGGCCACTTCATAGATCTTTTAAAATTCAAAAATCTTTGTGATTTTTAAAAGAGCATTCATTCTAAAATGTCATCCATGGGTGGATATTTGATGGAACCAAGTGAGAGACTCACTTCCACAAATTATTCCATTTGGAAAGTGAGAATGGAATCACTCCTAGTGATCCATGATCTATATGACATAGTTCAAGGAGTAGAGGAAGAGCCTCAAACTCCCCAAGAACAAGCCAAATACAAGAAGAGAGCAAGATTAGCTCTACATTGCATAAAGTTAAATGTATGCAATGACCTCTTGAAAGAGGTGTCTTCTTGTACCTCATCCAAAGAGGCTTGGGATTCATTAAAGAGCATTTATGAATCCAACAATACTTCAAGAATCCTCATGCTAAGAAATCAAGTTTTCCAAAGCATGAAAGGAAGTGGAGAGAGTGGACAAGAGTATGTTCTTAGGATCAAATCTCTTAACAAGGAGTTAAGTGCAATAGGAGAGAAGATCCAAGATCAAGAACTAGTACAAATCATTTTGAATGGTCTAAGTGATGAGTTTACCAACTTAGTCCAATCATTTGCCATTCAAGACTCTCTTCCATCCATTGAAAAGTTGCACAATGTTCTTGTGGCCGAGGAGAGTAGGCTTCTACACCTCAAGACAAGAATGGATAGCATGTCACTTAATGGAGGAGAGGAGAAAGCTAACTTTACATCTAAAGGCAAGAAAAAGCAAAATCCATTCAAGAAAAATCAAGGCAAGGAGGCCGAGATGAAGAATGGAGGATCTACCTCCAAAGGCAAAGTGAAGAACAAGGCAAAACTAAAGTGTTTCTTTTGTGGAAAGAAAGGACACTTTGCCTCAGAATGCTACTTGAAGAAGAATCAACAAGCCAAAGGAGATCAAGGGAACATTGCTCAAGAGGAAGAATATGAGGATGGATTCAACACATCCTTAATGGTTGCATCTACACCAACTTCAAGTCAAGACACATGGTGGATAGATAGTGGGGCTAGTTCCCACATGTCCTTTAACAAGCATTATTTTTCTACTCTTCTATCTTGTAATGACTCTAAGAAGTCAATATACACTGCTAGTGATCAAGCATGCAAGATAGATGGCATAGGATCTATACCTCTTTGTTTAGGCACATCTAAAAGGATAGATCTAGATAATGTTTTGTATGTTCCTACCATTTCAAGAAACTTGCTTAGTGTAGGACAATTAATGGACAATGGACTAGATGTACATTTCAAGAATGGAGTTTGTTCCATCTTGAAAAATGATAAGTGCATAGCTAGTGGCATTAAGCAAGGTAGACTTTTCAAGTTGGATGCTAATGTTGCAAGTGAAAGTGTGAACTTGGCTAGGGAGGAGCTAACTCAAGTGGAGCTTTGGCATAAGAGATTAGGCCATCCTAATCTTCAATCTATGGAGTCAATGGCAAGCAAGGAACTAGCTCTCGGCCTACCAAGAGCTTTCAAGAAGTGTGGAAAAATGTGTGAGGCATGTGGCCTTGCAAAGTCACACAAATCTTCTTACAAGAAATCTTCATCAAGATCTCTCTCTCCCTTGGATCTCATACATTCAAGATGTACATAGTTTTTCACATGCAAGTAATGGAGGTGCCTTGATGTATGTAACTTTTATAGATGATTGTACTAGATTCACATGGATTGAGTTACTATCAAAGAAAAATCTTGTTTATGAAGCTTTCATTAAGTTCAAGTCTCTAGTAGAGAAACAACTTAGTACTTCTATCAAAGCACTAAGATGTGATAATGGAGGAGAGTACACCTCCAATAAAATGAAAGACTTTTGTGAGATCAATGGTATTAAGTTACAATACACTTGTTCCTACACCCCTCAACAAAATGGGGTGGCCGAGAGGAAAAATAGGAGTCTATGTGAGTGTGCAAAGTCCTTGAGGCTTGATGCATCACTTCCCATCTCATTTTGGGGAGAAGCCATAACATGTGCTAATTATTTGTGTAATAGACTTCCTAGTAGTGCTATAGATGGGATCTCACCTTATCAAGCCTTGTTTGATAAGAAACCCAATGTAAAATATTTTAAGATCTTTGGATGTACTTGTTATGTACACATTCCTTTGGAGACTAGAAGGAAAGAAGATGCTACCTCCTTCAAAGGAATCTTTGTTGGCTATGGAGAAAATAGCAAGGGATATAGGATATATGATCCTACATCCAAGAAAGTAAAGGTAAGCAAGGATGTACTTTTTGATGAGTCACAATTTGCTAAGAGCTTGTCAAATGGATCTAACCCATTGTGCATTGAAGATCTTGACAAATCCGAGGAGGATCTTGACAAACCCGAGGAGGATCATGACAAACCCGAGGATGGAGATTTGGATCCAAGTCAAAAGGGGCCAAGAAGATCATCAAGGAGCAAGGCCGAGCCCTCAAGGCTTACCTATGTGGACAAGGGAAAGCAAAAGGAAGGCTCTACATCTTCTACCTCTTACTCTTTTTTAGCTACATTGATTGAAGAACCATCATCTTTTGAAGAAGCATGTAAATCTAAAGTTTGGAGAGATGCAATGCAAGTAGAGTATGATGCATTAGAAGAAAATCATACTTGGAATCTTGTAAATCTTCCAAGAGGAAAGAAACCACTTGCATGTAAGTGGATTTATAGAATTAAGTACAATCAAGATGGATCTATTAGTAAATACAAAGCTAGGCTTGTTGCTAAGGGATTTCTTCAAATAAAAGGATTGGATTATGAAGAAACATTTGCACCTGTAGCTAAGCTTGTAACTATTAGATTAATCATTTGCATTGCTACTTTGTTCAAATGGGATCTCTATCAAATGGATGTGACAAATGCCTTCTTGAATGGCTTCTTAGAAGAGGAAATCTACATGATGCAACCCGAGGGCTTCATCAAGATTGGTGAGGAGCAAAAGGTGTGCTACTTAAGGAAGAGCCTATATGGCTTGAAGCAAGCACCTAGAGCTTGGTACTCTAGGTTGCATGATTTTCTCTATTCCCTTGGCTTTGTACTAAGTGCTTATGAACCTTCTTTATATTTCAAATGTAATGAAGGAAAGATCATCATTTTGGTTCTTTATGTTGATGACATCATTATGACAGGAAATGATGATGATGGCATAGGCAAAGTAAAAGTTGACTTATCTAGTGAGTTCAAGATGGTAGATCTAGGCTTCCTAAAGTTTATACTTGGGATAGAAGTGTCTAGAAGTAGCAATTGTACTTTCATAAGTCAATCTAAGTATGCTACTTCCATTCTTGAAAGATTTGGTATGAAAGATTGTAAGGGGATTGACACCCCTATGGAGCATGTTGTGAAAGCAACTAATGAAGGTGATGAAGCATCCTTTGAGGACATCACTCTCTTTAGGAAGCTTATAGGCTCTCTAATCTATTTAACCATCACTAGACCTGACTTAAGTTTTTGTGTAAGCAAGTTGAGTCAAAGTATGCAAGCTCCTTTAATTCATCATTGGAAAAGTGCCAAGAGAGTACTTAGATATGTTTCTAGTACTAGATTTTTTGGTATACTTTATGAAGGATCTAACTTGCACTTGAGAGCCTACTCGGATTCAGATTTTGCAGGTGACAAGATGGATAGGAAGTCCATTAGTGCATTTGCAACATTTCTTTGTGGAGGAGTGATATCTTGGCTTTCCAAAAAGCAAGATACAATCTCACTATCTTCTTGTGAAGCCGAGTACAAGGCATTGACTTCAACAACCAAAGAGCTCTTATGGCTAAGAAGACTCTTGATGGAACTACATGTGCTAGAGGCCGAGGAGATCCCTTACATATTTTGTGACAATCAAGCTTCTCAACAAATTGCTTCAAATCCTATCTTCCATGCTAGAACAAAGCATATTGAGATAGCTCACCACTTTGTGAGGGAGAAGGTACAATCCAAGGAAGTGCAACTACATCATGTACCATCATCCGAATGCATAGCTGATATCTTAACCAAACCATTGTCCAAAGATCCATTTTTTAAGTTAAGATATGCTCTTGGAATTGTAGATAGATGTACACTAGATTTGCCAAGTTAGAAGTGAGGAGGAGTGTTGAAAATTGTCACTTCTCACTTGACATTGGTTCATGTAAATATTGATCAAACATTAGAATATGTTGATGATATGATTTCACACGTGTGGAGCATGTTCCCATGTGTGAAAGGATGTACTTTTCATGTTTGTATATATCCAAATTGATTTTGTATCATTCTAGTTAGTGTGAACATGAAATGACTAGTTTTTAGTCAAGTTGACTAGTCACCTACAAATTAGCTTTTCCTTGCATGTGCATGAGTAAATGCTCCCACATGGCAAGTGGATGTTCACATGTGTGTATAGAGTACTAGAAGATAAGAGTTGACCATTTTCCTTAGATCCTATTTTGTAGGGAATATTCCTATATTCTAGGAGACTAGCTTTTTGGATTTTAGTCATATTCTAGAAGGTCAACTATTGGATAAGGATCAAGGATGGATCAAATGGATAGATATGAGTGATGTGGCACTCTTCACACGTGTGAAGGCCTGCTGGACTGTACCAGACTCATGGATGTACTTGATCCATAAAAGGATCATCATTTTGCTAAGAAAATTGATGAGACTTTTGCACTCTACACTTTTGTGAGATTTCTAGTCATTTGTCTTGTGATTTTTATGCATGATTGCTATCTAGTATCATTGTACTTGTTGTTTCAGGTGCAGGCCGTACAGTGGACAGTACTCCACACGTGTGAAGCCGCTCTCACTAAAAAATGATGTGTTGATCCATTGCTCTTGCTTAAATCCAAGTGTAGTGAATCTAGATCAAGATCTAATGTGTAGAACTTGATAGATTCATTGATTAAGCAACCAATAACTCTCTATGATTGTAAAGTACAATCATTATTGTCCTAAAAACTGTAAAATTTATCACTTGCTCACATTGTTGAGGAAAAACAAATGTATCGCTTTGATCTATCCACAACTTGGTAGAATCAATTGCAAAATAACCACTCTCATCTTTCCTGACAGTTGCATTGGGACCTTTGCAAATAACTTTGAACCATTTGACATTAAATATGAAAAAGCTAAATTGCCTAAATCCAACTTCGAGGATGTCAATGATTGTCCCACAATAATCAAATTGAGAAGAGAGTAAATTGGTGTCCGTCATGCTTGCTCGACTCTCTTGGGTAAAATTTGCCATGACTCCACAATCGTACATATTTCTATTTTTATAAATGTGCTCCATATGAAAGTGTCATTCATGCGTCCACAGTGCATTGTATTTTTTGTATTGAATAAAATGGAACTAACAAAGTAAAAAAACATGCCATGTCAACCTGTAAAAATATGCCAGTCATGAGACTTTAGTCCACTTAGCTTGTTGTCCCTTGCGAGGTAGCCTTTAGGCATCGCATGTGTCCTGTCGGAGTTCAAAATGAGGATATTGCCCTCTTTACAATCGTCTCTTCTCTCCTCGAGAAGATCCATGGGGCCTTTGGTAGGACAATCGACATCCCCACCATTTTTGGCCATAAATCGGCCATCTTTTCCACATCTTTTAAGTCATCTTTTACGTCTTTTTTATCTTTCGACTGGGTCAAGTGCTCACAAATCATGCTCCCATGTGCATCGGGTCCAAAAGATAATTTATCAACAATTTCTCCCAATAAGGGAGTTGATCATGAAATATTGATAACCTCTTCATGCCGGCAGGGAGTTGCCCAGATCTTGATTGGATCTCCAAATCTAAAACCAATCATTTGCCTACAATACTAACAAACAAGCACACACATTTAATGCAGATTATATATCATTAGAAGAAATATAAAGAGAGTAATCATAAAATAAATATGTATTGTACGTTCATGGAATGAGGATGTTGACCAATTAGCCCATCACGCATAGGACTTAGGACACAAGGATGTGTCACGAAGGGGACATGGATGACATGATAGATGCAGTCTTCACAAACCACCCTAGGCCACATTGACAAGGGAAGAAGAGATGATATGTGGCTTGGCATCCACTCCTTTGTATGAGGGTGGACAAATGTCAAAGTTGCGAGCTTGTTTGCTATTTTTGAACTTGCAAACTAAGTATGAGTGGTCGGATGCAAGCATCATGGAGTTGTTTGTGTAAGCTTGCAAGCTTCATGTGTGTTATAGACAAATTGCTCTAATCTCATTTTATTTTTTATTCATGCATTGCGAGAAACTATATATAACTAATTACATAAAATACATATTTTGTCGCAGTTTGCTCAGGAAAATGTTGCCCCCAAATAACACCATGGCGACATCTCGACAAGAAGCCAAGAAAATGCTATCCACGGTCGACATGGATTACAGGAGTATTCATGCATGTCTCAATAATTGCATCTTATATCAAGATGAGTTTGAGGAGGCAAGCATGTGTCCACGCTGCGGAGAACACCGCTACAGACAAGATTTACAAGGACGACCATACCCGCCAAGCTGGTAAGACATTTTTTCATCATACCCAGGATACGCCACATGTTTAAGTGTAATTCCATCATGGAACTAATGACATGGCATTCGAACAATCGTTCATCGGACGATACTATGAGAATCCCTGCTGATTCTCCAGCATGGAAGCATGTGGATGCTACCTGACATGAGTTTAGGGATAAGTCTCGCCATTTCCATTTGGGGTTAGCGATGGATGGTGTGAATCCATTCGGTTTGCGCTCCACATCATGGTCCACTTTGCCGATTGTCCTTGTAAACTACAACATCCCCCCTTGGCTAAGTATAAAGAAGGGGCACCTAATGCTCACCCTACTTATCTCGAAAAAATACAAGGCAAAAAATATGGACGAGTATATGGCTCCCTTGATAGATGAGCTAAAGATTCTATGGCAAGGAGTTCAAGTGAGCGATTTTGTGGGAAAGGGGATCTTGATGTGGACGATGCACGACTTTCCTGGATATGGGAAATGTTCAGGTGAGATATTCTTACTATTGGTTCGATCCATGCTATTATATTAAATTTTATGTGCATCTACAAATATGCTTTCAGTTTAAACATTGGACCCACAATTAAGTTGATTGTAATTTTGTCTCAATGTAGGGCTCCAAACTAGTGGCTACAGTGCATGTCCCGTTTGTGGTGAGTATTTGCAAGCACGTCACTCACAACATCTACGAAAGATGGTTCATGAGGGCCACACTAGATACCTTCCACCCAATCACCCTCGGGACATATCTTCATGCAAGTCCACGGGTGGTGTATGTGAGGAAAGTGGTGGCTTATGTGAGGAAAGTGGTGGCTCTCGTGCGCTTGCACGTCTGAATTTTGTGGATTGCATGGAAACTTCTGATTGAATTCTTCGATAGTCATGTGAGTGTGAGTCATCGTCCTATACAACAGTGAGGGTGCTGGATGAGGGTGCTGTAGATCCATAATTGAGAGTGTTGGAGATCCAGACTTCCAGAGGGTCGGAATGCCCATCAGAATATATAGATCTGTTGGATTTGTTAAATCAACATCTGTTTCAATGGCTGTTCCAATGTCAAATCCTCAATTGGCCATCGAATTTTTTGGTGCATACACAGGATTCCCTATGGATCTTTGTTGTTCTTTTTTGTAAAATTAATTTGTTAGAATCATTTTTTGTGGTGATAAACTTAACAAACTACAATACTGATATTTGTTTTGTAGGTTTCATTATTGTTTATTGGGCCGATCATCATCATAGGATTTGGGACATAAATTTTGTAGCAGATCCCTCTAGTACTTGCAGGGTTAGAATGGAGGTCAAAATAGACCATGCTGGTTTTCATAGTATACTAGTGTCTATTCCGAAGGCTGTTCCGACCTCCCCTTAGATGTTTTTTTGAGCTTTCCAATGACAAATATGTGAATTTTATGGTTCATTTATTTTTTTGAGCAGAATCTTCAATTTTGAGGACTAGTTCTATGAATCCCATGAGGCAATAGTTGTAAGGGTTTTTGTTATGAAATTGTTTTGCAGATTTGTATGTCTATTTTTTGGCTCTAACACCATCCAAGTAGCTGACTAACACAACTAGTAGCAGTTCCAGGTACTTGTACAATTTCATAGCAGTTTGTCTCCTATTTTTTGTTGTAGATCCACATTTTGTAGTGTAGGACTACATTCACTTTTCTTTACATTAGGATTTATGAAAACAGATCTACACATCTTAGATACAAATCTATACTTGTATTTATGAATCAATCGATAATGGATACATCTATCAACTGGGGTGGAAATCAGTGAAGGTCAGAACAAACCTCAGAATATGTGAATCTGTTTAAGACAATGTACCATCACTTATTCCAAGGTGCATTCCGACCTCTTCTCATACATTTTTACAATTCATAAAGAGATTATATACTAGATTGTATACCTCTGCTCATAAATTTTTACATAAATGTTTATCTCCTATCTTTTGTTGTAGATGCACGTTTTGTAGTGTAGGAATACATTCAATTTTATTTTACATTAGTATTTATGAAAATATATCTACACATTTTAGAAAAAATCTCTGCATTTAATGACAAATCTATTGATAATGGAGTCGGAACAGACCTCGGAATATGTGGATCTGTTCAAGGCAGTATACCATCTCTTATTCTGAGATGCATTCTGACATCTGCTCTTACATTTTTACTTTTCAAAAACAGATATCTGGTAACCATTGGCAATTTGTGTCTAAACAATGCTAGATTATTACCACCTCAGCTGATATATCAAGATTACAAAATTTTCGCCAGAGAGAGAGAGAGAGAGAGAGAGAGAGAGAGAGAGAGAGAGAGAGAGAGAGAGAGAGAGAGAGAGAGAGAGAGAGAGAGAGAGAGAGAGAGAGAGAGAGAGAGAGAGAGAGAGAGAGAGAGAGCTCATGAAAGAGTTAAAGGTAACCAACACTCCCAATTCTAGGAAGGTGTGTAGCCCTTGTTTTCTTTTGTTAAAGACGTGGTCCAAATGTTTCTTGTTGGACGATAAGTTCCACAAGAAAGCCCAAACGTCATAGGGAGGGAGCATGTGGTGACATTCTGGAATATGATATAACTGTACGGTTTGAGAATTCTGATTAGCACTCTACTATGTTCTATTTTTTTTTCCTCATGTGTTTAGGTTTTAGGTTTTAGGGTGTGTGTGTGTGTGTGTGCGTTTGTGATGCCATTCATTTATGTTTCATAATTACCAGTTCATGCTACCCTAATTCGTAGTATCTTGATTTATGTTTCATGCTTACTAGTTCATGCTACTCTGATTTGTAGGATCTTAATTTATTCATGTTATTTGGAGAGAGAGAGAGAGAGAGAGAGAGAGAGAGAGAGAGAGAGAGAGAGAGAGAGAGAGAGAGAGAGATCATGAAAGAGTTAAAGGTAACCAACACTCCCAATTCAAGGAGGGTGTGTAGCCCTTGTTTTCTTCCATTAAAGACGTGGTTTAAATGTTTCTTGTTGGACGATAAGTTCCACAAGAAAGCCCAAATGTCGTAGGGAGGGAGCATGTGGTGACATTCTAGAATAGGATATAGCCGTACAGTTTGGGATTTTTGATTAGCACTCTACTATGTTCTTTTTTTTTTCTCCTCGTGTGTGTTCTGGTTTTAGGGTGTGTGTTCGTGTGTGTGTGTGTGTGTGCATGTCTGATGCCATTCATTTATGTTTTATGATTACCAGTTCATGCTACCCTAATTCGTAGTATTTTGATTTAAGTTTCATGCTTACTAGTTCATGCGACCCTAATTCATAGTATTTTAATTTATGTTTTATGCTTACTAGTTCATGCTACTATGATTTGTAGGATCTTAATCTATTCATGTGTGTGTGTGTGTGCGTGCGTGGTTCCTGTATCATAGTTCGAGCTATTATAGGTATTGAGTCAAAGCTATGAGGGCAATACCAACATATAAATCAATTTTCCATTTATAATTAACCACAAACCATAACCCTAACAATATTGGTGAAAACACGAATCCATTGAGGACGCAAAGGGGGCTAACTGGCTCCACGATCGAGTTGCAGTGTGCCAATTGGGTGTCTCGCCTAAAAATGATGACACCAAAGAGGCATATGGTGTGCAGGCCATTGATGTTCTTGAGCCTCATGGTTCACCACATCGAAATGAGAAAAGTGTGTCTGCTATTTTAAACTCAATAACTCTAAAAGATTGCATGAGGTTCATTTGGATTCAAACAAGTGTCCACAAGTAACCACTTTGAAGTGTTGAGTTCGAAGTAGCAGCACCCTTTTCTCTCTTCAATGCTACGAATCGTCAGACTTGAGGACTGCCAAGGGCCTACACATCATGTTTCTCTTTGGTCTCTTCATAGAAGAGACACCCCCTTATTATGTACGGTCACTTGTGAGGCCAGTGAGCCTCTTATTGATGTCAAGTCCTCAATGTGATTTAATCTGGATCATCATTGTTGTTTGATTAACCACAAACCATAATTGACCACAAATCATAATTAACCACAAACCATAACTCTAACAATAATAATGATGACACGAATCCATTGAGGATGCAAAGGCGGCTAACTGGCTCCGTGATCAAGTTTCTGTGCTGATTGGGTGTCTTGCCTAAAAATGATGACACCAAAGAGGCATATGGTGTGCAGGCCATTGACGTTCTTGAACCTCATGGTTCACCACATCGAAATGAGAAAAGTTGTCCACTTCAAACTCAATAACTCTAAAAGGTTGCATGAGATTCATTTGGATTCAAACAAGTGTCCACATGTAACCACTTTGAAGTGTTGAGTTTGAATTAGCATCATCCTTTTCTCTCTTTGATGCTACGAACCATATATACTCGAGGACTGCCAAGGGCCTAAACACCATAGTCCTCTTTCATGTCTTCATAGAAGAGACACCCCCTCGTTAAATACGAGCCACTTGTGGGGACAATGAGCCTCTTATTGATGTCTACTCCTCAATGTGATTCAATTTGGATCATCATTGTTCCTTGAACTTGAAATGGTTGTGAACGGACAATAAATGTGTTGATATTAACATTGTAGCTATGAGTCAGTATACATAAAAGGTTTGGCATCCGTTTCACAATACTCTATTTTTTTTTAGCCCACGAGATGAGAGAGAGAGAGTAACAGAACATCACATAGTCCCTCCTGACATCTCAAGACCAAATCCTTTGAACCCTTCAATTGATAGCATAACAGGTTAAAATAATAGCTGTATAAAGTCTTATAGTATAGAGTACCAGAAAGTGAAGCAAGTTTTAGAACACCCAACTGTTACCTGCCACCATCCCACAAAACAAAACCGCACGAGCTACTTAAGTGAGGAAGACAAGTGTCATAGCTGAGCATCAATTGTTATCCATGTCCGAAACAAGATTCACTACTTTATCAGCTTGAATGCAATAACAAAATGTTTCTCTAGTCTTCCCAAACATGCAACTCATAAATAGCAATACATTCTACCCTTGAATCGAAACCGTATCAGGGCAGATGCCATACTAATCAATGTAAGAGCAAAGAGAATGTATTCAACTCATAAAGTAGTAAAAACATGTAAGATGCTATTAAACCATGCACAAATACAAAGAGACATGATTTTGAACACAGTGTCGAGTACTAGGGCAGATCCGTGCCATGCCAGCCCAACAGACTTCCCATGTAACTTGTTAGGGAATCTGGGCACTTGTAGGCTTGGGCAACTCCATGCCATTCAAGCTTATCAAAATCCACCTCTGAAAATATTTATGGCTTACTTAAATAGGCAGCACTTTCACCAAAACAGCCCCTTCAAGGATGAAAAACGTAATCATAAAGATTTACAATATGGAAAAAATTCACTTTTCTGACTGTTAAAAAACTTTTTATGTAAAAATTGTCATTCCAAACGTCATAAAAAACTGCGTGGTGTTGTTGGAATGGATGATTCCAAAAGTTTATTATTACAAATGGATCAACTGAACGTTATTCTCTTTGAGCTTTCTACTTTTCTAGAATGGATGTTTGATAATACAAAGGCATACACTTAACCTAAGTAGAAGGCACATCACGTAAAAAGTGGACCTCTTTAGAAGGTAACCACATAACAAAATTTGAAAGTTGTTTTTCCCATAGTAATATGATGCATTCATCATTATTTTAAATTTTGAATTGGTGCTGAAAATTGATATCATTGATTGGTTCTATATAGAGTTGTTCAAACCTTTTGACATAATCCCTAAAATCAAATTTGTGTCATAATACTAAGACCTTTGTTTAGGGACTTCTCGATAATACTTTGTAATAGTGGCCCAAAAAAAGGTGGCTTAGCTATTTGCAAGTAAATCTTTTGCGAGTTTTTCTCCCACAAAACTCCACAAAAGTGATGGCACGTGATGTGCTACAATTTTACAAACATGCATCTTGTAAGGGCAAAAGAAATTTCCAGGGTAGTTGCCAAATATGGCACGCCGGCATGCCATGTTTCACAACTGTCAGCTATCAGGACAAATTTGTTCAACCCTGACAATGCTAGAAGTATAACATTTAACCAGCATTGTAAGGGCTAAAAAAATTTGCCTTGATTAGATGTTGTAATTAAGGCAAAGCAAAGTATGCACTACTAGCTATACGGCTATGTTGTGAAATTTCCAACAAGTTCACACATGTGGGAAAAGTACAAAAGAATTTAATGTATGAATAAAAGCCTTCTCCTCAAGTTAGAGAGAGAATGAACAATTCAAGCTTACAAGTAAAAATCCAAATTGACAAGAGAATAGCTTATATGCTTGATTCATCATCAAAATTGTGAGAGAACTCACTTACATATATAGTGGATGTACTAGCTCGAGGTAGAGCAAGCCTCCAATCACATTTTTCCACTTCTAAGATAATATCTACCTAAAACTTGACACCTACAAGTTTGGATGTTGAGAAATGCAAGTTGAACTACAAATTTCCTACATGTGTAGCTTTCTAAATTACAAATGTACAGATATTCATGCATCCCAATACAAGTTATAATTTTCTTTGCATGTTACAATGGCCAAAATTAACATTATGCATGTGGATTGGCTCGAGTTTCTACTAGGCCAGATTTGGCTTTTTCAAGATAGATGGCTTTTTTAATTTTGACACTCCTCCTAAAAAGTTATGTATTTGACTTAAACATTGATCTTGGAATTAATCCAAGGTTGGACCTATACTTGATTAAAGAACTTTTTGAGTGGATCCTTTGGTATGCATATGAAGTGAATATCAGCCAAGGAATCCATCATAGCAGCATCCTCACCATATACATGATAAGATCCCTTTGGTAGAAATCTCTTGCCAACACCTTTGAAGAGTATTCCACCAATTTGCCACTATTTCAATATGCTTTCTCCATGCTTGATGATGATCTTTGATTTGAAAATTCCATTTGCATAAAGATAGTTGCATCATAAATGGAGAAATTTGAGGCTTCCATGCCTCATAAAGATCATAGAGATCAAGATCATAAAATGAGTAAAAGCGCCAAAAGCTCTTTGAAAAGGACCCTATGGCCATCAGGGCTTATGTGACAAGTCCTAGACAATTACGGGTGAACCCCCACTTTGTCTCTTACCCACATCGATCTAAGTGGGTGGAGTGTGGTACCCCTCTAGACAAAATCACCATCAACACGATGAATTGGCCAAAAATCTGTTGGAAATTAAAAAGTTTAACTGTTTTTAGCACAACTTCAGCTCTTTGCGAAAAATGCGAAGAGAGAGAAAATTACGAAGGTCATCTATTTTCATGCGTTAAACTGTTTTAAAGACATCACCGTCTTTTTGAGGGCACCTTCAGCTTCTTGCAAAAAATGTGAAGAGAGAAAAAAATCCCGAAGGTTGTCTAAAATAAACAAGAAATTCAAGAAAAAGCATCATCGCATCCTGGTCAACCCAACATCCGCAGATCCTCACGGACTCAGACAGTTCCTGAGAGGTATGCACCTCAATCATTTTGGACTTCATCAGAAGAACTAGAGAGCCTCGCCAAAGCAATTAGCTCCAAGGATGCTGTGAAGTGACAAGCTATGGAAAGTGAGTATAACTCACTTTTGACGAATCAGACCTGGATGCTAGTCGACTTCTCCACTCACAAGAGAGTTATCGACAACAAGTGGATCTTCAAGAAGAAGATCAACTCTGATGGTTCCATTGCAAAATGGAAAGCACGGCTAGTGGCTAAAAAACTCACTCAAGTCCAAGGAGTGGATTATTAAAAAATCTTCAGTTTTGTCATCAAAATGTAGTCAATCAGGACTCTGATTGCATTAGCAGCCGCGGAAGACCTCGAAATGCACCAAATGGATGTCAAGACAGTATTTCTCAATGACAATGTCGAAGAGGAGCTCTACACCTTCCAACCGGAAGGATTCAAAGTCAAAGGCCAAGAGCACAAAGTGTGCAAGCTGCACAAAGCAATCTACGATCTAAAATAGGCTGCAAGGGCATGGTTCGATAGAATCAACTCTGATCTCATTCAATTAGAATTTGAAAACAATTCAGTTGACTATAATGTTTATTCAAAGCATATAGGCACCAATTCAGTTCACATAGCTCTTTACGTAGATGATGCATTTATTCTGTCTAACGACACTTCTCTATTGCACACTACAAAGAGTGATCTGTCAAAGGAATTTGACATGACTGGTTTAGGAGCTGTTTATTCTTTGCTAGGAATTCACATTACTAGAAATAGACTTCAGAAGAAAATCTATCTTAGCCAGTAGGCATATCTAAAAGGCATTTTAGAAATGTTTCATATGTCTGATTGCAAACCAATTGATACTCCAATGGATCCAAGTATAGTATTGACTAAATCTTCTTGTGCTGACACTGATAGTGAAGTACTCGACTTAGCGAAGTACCCTTATCATTCACTAATCGGATCTCTAATGTATGCAATGTTGTGTACTAGACAAGATTTAGCATACACTGTTAGCACGTTAAGTCAATTCATGTCTAATCCTAGGATCTCTCATTGTAAAGATTAAAGAGAGTGATGAGATATATTCAGAGAAGTTTAGATCACATATTATGTTACGATGGAAATGCTATCGACCCACTCGTCCTGTGAGACTACTCCGACTCGGATTGGGGAGAAACAGTCTCTACCAGAAAATCTGCCTCCAGGTTCTGTTTCTATCTAGCAGGGGGACCAATTTCATGG
The DNA here is from genome assembly GCA_029204225.1 of Diphasiastrum complanatum. NCBI lineage: Eukaryota > Viridiplantae > Streptophyta > Lycopodiopsida > Lycopodiales > Lycopodiaceae > Diphasiastrum > Diphasiastrum complanatum. The sequence goes on along the minus strand of CM055094.1, from coordinate 8,577,202 downwards.
AACTCAAGGAAGCAAAAATCACTTGCGCATTTTGGATAGAGGCAGAGTACATCGCAGCATGTCAAGCTTCAAAAGAAGCTGTATGGATCAGGTTATTACTTCACAACTTACATCACACTCAGTTGAATACTACCACCATTCTATGTGACAACTTGAGCTGTATTTCACTGTCACTGAATCCCAGATTTCATGGCAAATCCAAGCACATAGAAATCCAGTATTATTTCATTTGGGAGAAAGTGTTCTCAGGGCAAGTGATCCTTCAATACTACTCCACAACAGAAATGGTCGTAGACATCTTCACCAAAGCACTTCTCAGGATCAAGCACCGGAAATTCTTCAACAAGCTGAACCTGACGAAGATACCAAGGCACCAACCGTGATCTTAAGGGGGACTGTTGGAAATTAAGCCCACAGTTGCCTCCTTGGTGAATGACTAATTTCTAATTCATGATTCCTCCTGCATGTTTATTGATCATTGATCTAGGGTTAGGTGAAACCAACTTTGGTTCTACATCTGTTCATCTGATATCTACAGGAATCACAAACTTAGACAGCCAATTTATTTGAAGAACGTCTACAATGGGCTTCCGGCTGATCTCCAGCAAAGGGTAACCAATCCTGTCATAATCTCAAAGTTCAGATGTTAAGTTTAATAACTTGAAGTCATTGAAGACTTGGCCATCTTCAAGGACTTCCACGAAACTTGAATTTAGAACAAGTCTGAGAAATACATTACTTTTTCAACGGTCTGTAGAAATACAGTATGTTTTCAACAGCTTCAACTTTTTTCGCATTTTCCCAAAATGTGACACTTGCATAGTTCAAAAATTTAACAATTTTCAACACACCTTCGGCTCTTTGCAAAAATGTGAAGAGAGAGAAATCTCGAAGGTCATCTATTTTCATGCGTTAAACTGTTTTAAAGACATCAACGTCTTTTTGAAGGCACCTTCGGCTTCTTGGAAAAAATGTGAAGAGAGAGAAAAATCTCGAAGGCCGTCTAGAATAAACAAGGAACATTCCAGCGACGTCCTCGTCCGCGTCAACGATGCTGAATTATTGACCGTTTATACTATGTACAATTGTCATAAAAGCCATATACTTCCAAGTACAATGACTTTTCTAATTAGGTGATAAGCATTCAATGTAATCAATACACGGATAAAATCTATAAATAGATCGTCCAAGCACAGATTAGTGGTTGTTCCGTCCATGAGACACATTTTTGAGCCTCCCAATTACGTCGTCATTTTGTTGTGATTGAATGCACTTTCATTGCTGTTTGATCACGCTTGTTTACTCACTCTGATCAGAACACGGACATCTTAGACTCCTCAGTTTCAAATGATATGATGGTTGTCTTTGACGCTTGAGAAACTTGCGATATCATACTGGTCTTCCATTTCTTTTAGAACTATACTTCACATTGAATCTGATTTCAGTAACGCCACACACAAATCATTTCTAATCTCTTCGGTGGACTGTACTTTTATTTTAAAGTATGAATTGATTTTTAAGATCCTGTTGGGCAATTAGAACACTTAAAGCTGTCATTACATTTAGCATAAGTTGTCTATTAGACTATTGTTGCACCTAGCAGCCAATTAATATGGGAGAGCTATTCCACAATATTCCTGCTCTCTTCCCCATTCGCGTTCTTCTATTTCCCTTGCCCAATCAAAATCTCCTCAAGATATGAATGGAAGATGGACGTAGATGCTAAGAGGGCTCTCGTTCAATTTTCCAAACGATTTATTTACTGCCCTGATCCAACAATCCACACGGCCGCAACATATTTCCGAGACTTAGAATATTTGATGGGAATCAAGACGAAATGGGATGATTGTCTGCCTCCCATAACTTTTGGTCCAAATACCGTTCTGACTTCGAAAAAAGTTGAAGACCAACTACCAGTGACGCGAGTGTTGTGACGATTATTAAAATATTATCTTCCTATCTTGAGTTTCGGGTCATGTCCATGGTGATTTCCACTAAAATTCATGTTGTACATAAAAGGAGTATGAATTGAGCACATATCCTTCTAGTGTAGCTCAGATTTGAGTTAGATAGATTCAATTATGATGACATGCAGATGTTTAGATAGCATGCAAAGTTTTATTGTATGCATGCAAGCCACATGCAATCAGTGCATGCAACATGCAAAGTAGTTTCTGTGATCTACACATGTCTAGGCAGTTTTATGGGTTGACATGCAGTTAATGCAACATACATGCATGCAGTTACACATGTGGATCTTTGGTAGGTGAATTAGTTCAGTTAAGTGGACTTTCCGTGCAACTCCACTCTAGGAATTTGAGTCTCTCTCATGTAGGGAAAGCTGGGCATGTTTTGCCATATTGTGAATATGGAGATTTTGGTGTTTTAGACTCATTCTCTCTCTACTCGAGTTTTCTATGTATGATTTTCTCTCTCTACCTGAGAGCAGCCTCTTTTTCCCATACTGAACACTTAGAATTATTTCTGACATTCATTTCTCATAGTGAAGAGTTAGATTTTTTCATCAAATGTATGCCATTGTGCTCTTGCCTTAGATTTTTCAAGCATAATGTTCTTTGATCAATCGTGTGCAATCACAACACCTCAGTAAGATCTTGTAGGGTGTGTGGTGAAGTTCACACGTGCTAAAAACTTCACATGGTATCAGAGCTTCATGCTTTGAAGAGGTGAGGGTGTATACATCAGATCATCAGTGTTTTTGCTTGTAGGAACTCAGATTTTGGAGAGGGATTCAAACTCGCTGAGAAAGAAGCAATTTGTTTATCATAAGTGGATCAAATCAAGGCTGATCTAATCCAGCGGAGCTCTTAAGGACAGAGAGCTCACACGTGTGAAATCAGCCCTCATTAATAAGTGCTACTTCTCAAGGAATGATCCAAATTTGATGTTTTATAGCTTGTTGGATTGGTATTGGAGAGTAGAGTGTGTTGCTCTAGTTTCTATATCAACTTGATTTGTTTTTAGAAGAGTTTTAGGCAATCAGAGAGTTCTATAGGGTACTCAACTTGTGGGATATGCCAAAGTGAGCACACATCTATCTTTTTCACCATTTTCATCAATTTTCACTATCAATCAAGTAGAATTGGATAGAAGTGAGTGTTTTGAGGTCTTAGACTTTTGATTTCACACATATTACTATGTTTGAGTTGAAAGTAAGTTCGTAGAGAGTTTATCAGTACTTTGAAACTCGTGGGAGAGATAAACTTCTTGCTTGCATGTGCTTCTTCTTTTGTGACTGAAGCAAGATCCAAATTCAAGATAGATTGATTTTCTGTATTGAGAATTTGTTCTCACATCTGTTGCTAGATATCATAGGGTGGATCAACATCTATGTTAGATCCTAGATTGAGATAGCAAAGCAACATCATTTTTTCAAGCCATACTCTGAAGTGCCTTTCACATAATGCAAAATGCGTTTAGTTGCCTTCCAATGCGTTTCCATAGGTGCTGCCATAAACTGACTTACAATGCCAACAACATAGCATATATCTGGTCTAGTCGTGGTAAGGTAAGTCAAGCTCCCTACTAATTGTCTATACAACATAGCATCAAATGACTGTGACTCATCAAGCTTAGGAAGCTTTTTACCTGGTCCAATAGGAGTATTCACTGGTTTGCAATCCTACAACCTAAACCTGTGCAACAACTCTTTGACATACTTCACCTGTGTTAAACCCACTTCGTTTCCTTTTTGCCACACCTCTACTCCAAGGCAATAATGCATCAGGCTGAGATCTGTCATCTCGAATTGTTCTTGAGGACTTTCTTGATCATGTCTATCATCTCTTGATTATTTCCCGTAATAATCAAGTCATCAACATAAAGAGAAATCAAAGCAACCATACCATCAAAGCATAAGACATATAGATTTGGATCAGAATGTGTTATCACCATCCCCTTTGAAGGAAAGTAGGCATCAATCCTGCTATACCACGCACATGGTGCTTGTTTAAGACCCTAAAGCGCTTTCTTCAAGCGACATACTTTATTTTCCTGTCCCTTCGCTACAAAGCCTTCAGGTTGATCCATGAACACCTCTTCTTCCAACTCACTATTTAGAAAAGCAGATTTCACATCCATCTGATGCAAAGGCCAACCAAAATGTGAAGCTATAGCAACAAGTAGACGTAGAGTATTCCACTTACATACCGATGCAAAGGTCTCCTCATAGTTGATGCCTTTACTTTGTGCATACCCTTTGATCACCAATCTTGCCTTGTGCTTTGCTATACTTCCATCTGCATGGTACTTAGTCCTGTATACCCATTTGCAACCAATGGGTTTCTTGCCAACTGGTGGTTCTACTAAGTCCCATGTGCTATGCTTAGCAATTGACTCCATCTCCTCTCCCATGGCCTTGACCCAAATGTCATCATCCTTCACTTCACCATAAGTTGAAGGTTCTTTGCTTTGAATAATGCTAGATAAGAGAGCATAATTTGTTTCATACCTTTCAGGTTGAGTCTTCTCTCTTGTTGATCTTCATAGCTCTCCCTGGCTAGATGATCCTGGAAAGTCATCCATGTCGCAGCTCTCCAACAATCTCTCAGACCACTTAGGGAGCTTCATGTCAGGTGATTGGCTTCCTGGTGAAAATGTATCACATGGTACATCCTTCTCCTTGCGTTTGTCACCTGAAACTTCAATCCTTCTTGCACCAAAAGGTTTGTCCCTACCTCTCCAACCTATCTCTTGAGGTTGAGTAGTAGTATCTTGAGATGTATCCTCATGTTCATCACTTGGAAGGTCAATGAATGGATCATCATCAGGTGGTATCCTCACTATACCATCTTTCCCACTGGATGTGTCTATCTTCTCAGCATCCTCATCTTCATACATCTTGGATTCATCAAAGATAACATCACGGCTTATATGAATTTTGTTTTCCACTGGATCAAAACATCAATAGCCCTTCACATGATCATCATATCCTAGGAATATGCACTTGATAACTTTCACATCAAGTTTACGTCTCTCTTCCTTAGGAATTTGTACAAAGGTCTTACATCCAAAGATTTGCAAGTGGTTCACCTTTGGCTTCTTCTTCGTGAATGATTCCTCAGGTGTCATCTTTGGTATGGCAATGGTAGGACTTCTATTTTGAAGATAGACTACCGTACTGCATGCTTCTGACCAAAAATCTTTTGGTAGTTTCATCTCAGCTAGCATAGATCTAGCACTTTCCACAATCGTACGATTCTTGCGCTCAGCACCATTGAGAGCAGGAGTATGAGCTTGCATAAATTGTCTTTAAATCCCACATTGATCACAAAGATCATTGAAGTCATTAGACTTGTACTCACCTCCACTATCTGATCTTAGGACTTTGATCTTCCTACCTGTTTGATTTTTTACCAATGCTTTGGAGCTCTTGAAGTTGTCAAATGCATCTAATTTCTTCTTCAAGAAGTAGATCCATGTCTTACGTGACATATCATCAATAAAGGTCATGAAATAGAAGGTTTTACCTAAGGACATGGTCCTCATAGGCCCACATAAATCTGTGTGGATTAAATCCAGGATGTTCTTTGCTCTTGCAACACCCCCTTTATTGAACTTCTCTTGATGCTGCTTCCCATATACACAAGATTCACACATCGATTTCAAGTGATCTTCTATGGTAGGCAATCCTGTTACCATCTCCAATTTTCTCATTAAACTGAGGCTTCCCAAGTTCAAGTGACCAAGCCTCTTATGCCACAACTCAGTTTGCAATGGAATGGACGATACAAGTCCATGTTGCCCCTTGATTGTAGCATTCAACCTGTACAATTTTGTATTGGGATCCCTTACTCCATTTGCAATAACTTTGAACTTTTGGTTCACATCCTTCACAATGCAACGATCATGGGTGATCAGTAATGACTCCAGTAGAAAGTAGATTTTTCTTCAAACCTGGTACGTAAAGTACCTCCTTGATCATCTTGCTTTTGCCATCAGGTAGTTGGATTGAAATGGTGCCTATCCCCTTGATCTTACACACCTCACGATTTGCTTGTGAAACGGACATTCCATTATCCAGCACTTTCAAGCTACTGAACCAATTCTTGTTACCTGTCATGTGTCTTGTGTCTCCCGAGTCAATATACCACGCTTGATCATCTTGATTAGATGACAATGCAGATATGAAGATGCTAGAGTCTTCAATCTCACCCTCATGGACAAGGTTACCTGCTTGTTTTGGTTTTCCCTTGCCTTGTTCCGCCAGGAATTTGCGACATTCACTCTTCCAATGGCCCTTTTTATCACAATGGAAGCACTTGCCTTTCTTCTTAGTCTTACTGGAAGATCCCTCGTCCTCTTGAGACTTGGCAAATTGTTGTTTAGACTTCTTCTTGCCCTTGCCCTTGCCTTGTTTTTGGCATGTCGCAAGTGCCTGATCGTCAATATTTTTACGTCTAGCTTTCACCATTTCTCGTCGTTGCTTTTCCTACATCAAGATTCTTGTGAGCTCGTCAAAGGTTGGCAATCTTTCTCTTGATGCTATTTCGCTCACAAACATCTGATAGGGTTATGCAATGCTGCATAATGCATTGTGCACCAGCTCCACATCACGTATGCGCTCACCAATAGAATGCAGTTCATCCCTCATTGTCTTGATTCTGGTCATGTACGTTTGAATGTGCTCTCCTTGTTCCGTTCGGGCACTATTCAGCTTTGACTTCAGAAACATGATTCTTGACGGATTTGACATCTCAAACTACTCCTTTAGCACATCCCATGCCTGTCTGGGTGTAACAGCATCACAAATGTGGGTAATGATGTGATCCTTCACTGACAAGTTAATGAAGGTCAAAGCTTTTCTCATCTTTTTTGTCGAACACTTTGATATCCGCTTCATTTGGCGGCCTTCTCTCATCACCTGTGACAACTTCCCACACGTCTTTCTCCATCAATATGTTTTTCATTTTGAATTTCCACACTGCATAGTTAGAAATTCTGTCCAATTTGCTACTTTCACTCAAAATGGACACTCCCATGTTTGCCATTGCAAAACTGCTTGAAACTTCTGTCGTAGGCTAAAAACAGTATGTCGAGGCCAACAGTGATGTCAAAAGTTGAAAATAATGAGCTGCACTTTTTTCCTTACCAGGCCACTCGCTGCTTTTCCGCGAATTTGAAAGCCAAATCGGCATCGCCTTCCGAAATGCACTCAATCGTCAACTCCCAACAACGTGCCTAGTGGAATGGTGAAATTACTTCTGGTGCACTCCGAACACTTTCTCCGCTAAATCACTCTGTTTTGTTGTACCGTAATTGTAGGTACAGTCCGGGTTCCCTTTGTTCGGAGGTTATATAGCCTTTTCGTTTGGGTCAAAATGGGCAAAGGACCCAAAAATAGGAATTTTCTTTGTTTTTGAGCTATTTCTTCACCTTGAAGAAACTTCAATCTTCACTTGTGAAGGAACCCAACTCAACTTTCACTTTGAAATTTTTTAATGAAGTTGAAGGCTAGAATGCACTTCAATTCTTCAGGGCCCTCTCCAATGCTCTTTTAAAAACAATCCGATGGTCCAAATTCAATGTAGAGGTTCGATCTCTATCGTTGATCATGATGGACACCGATCCGACGATCTGCACACTGTCTTCACTCCTTGTAGCTGCTGGCCCACCTTAGAACGCTAAGAGAGTACTCCTCTTCTGCCCGCGAACAGACCCGCGACCTCCCTATCTACGGCCGCGCCTCCCCAAGCTACCTGTTGCTTGATCAAACTCACCTACGGATCAATTTGAGCACAATCTGAGGCCTAGAGCAGGGTCGCCCTACTGATACCAAATCTGTAGAGTGTTCAATCATGAAATTCCGTGGAGAAACGGTGATTTTAGCTCAACTTGACAAAGTGGCTTTTTTTCACCTTTTGCCACAAATCTGCTAGGTTAACTGTCTGGAGAATCTCTGACACATACCTCAGAATCTCTCCATGGCTGGTTGACAATGTAATTAGCTTCCTTCCTGTCCTTACGACATCCAAAATAGTGCACAAACATCGAAGAAATCACCAGTTATGTGTCTCTTTGATGCAATTTAGTTCCATGATTAACCTCTTGATCCAAAGCACCTCTTTAGTTGTTATAGTGAGTGCTTTGTACTCGGCCTCACAAGATGATAGAGATATGGTATCCTACTTCTTTGAAAGCCAAGACACAAGATTGCCTCCAAGAAAGATAGTATATGCATAAATGGACTTTTGATCCATTTTATCACTTGCAAAATCAGAATCTGAATAGGGGGGGGGGGGGTTTGACATTAAATACTATACAATTCTATCATTTCTCTATTGGTATATCATGACATATGCCAATTTTGGTGTCGTTGCCAAGGATAGCCAATTTAAGTTGATATGAAACTGAAATATCCACCGTCATTCCTAGTGTATGTCAGACAGAGCTGTACAACTTGAAAGATATTGGAAACTTCAAGAAGATTTTTTCAAAAGTCTTCAGGAATCCTTTCAAAGAGGAAATTCAGTTTTGAAGAATTATCACAAAGCTGAAACCTTCTTTGATAATCTTCTTGCTAATCTTGATAATTTACTTGAATGAATTTTTTCTAAAGCTTCTGCTGTAGTTGAACCAGGTTCTGACACTGTAAATCCAGTTGCTGATCCAGAATCGGAACCTAATCTTGAACCAAAACTGACTACGGAAGCCCCTACTCCCCGTTTCACACCTATTTCAAAGATCAAATACGACTATTTTAAAGGAACATCTTCAGATGATGTTGATAGTTACATTTCGCAGTTCGAATCAAATGCAACTTCGAACAACGAAGGTACCGATGCTAACAAGCTACGGATTTTTCCGGGTCTTCTCAGTAAACAAGCATGCATATGGTACAACCAACCATGATGCGTGGCAATCTGGTTGCTATTGAAAGATGCATTTCTACACCGGTGCAGAGAAATTGGTTATTCATCTAGAGTATTCAGAAGACTCAACAATGTGTAGAAAAAGAGTTGAGAATCTCTGCGAAGGTATACTCGAAAAGTAAAGAACCTTATTGGAAAACTAATCGAAGTATATCCTGTCGCGATGCAGGTTGAATGGTATTAGGGTAGTTTACCACCAAATATCGATCGATACTGTAGACAAGGTGATATAGTACCTTATTAGCAGTCATTGAAAGTGCAGAGAATCATGAGACTTTGAAATTAACATGAAAGAGACGATCTACCAGACAAAGTCAAAAATCTTAACACGATTCTAGTGGCAGTGATGATGATTCAAAGTCTGAATCAAGCTCAAGTCTTCTAGTTCAAAATCTGATTCCACTGATTCATCAAACAGAGGCTGATGACAGAGATCGAAGGAAAAAACAAAAATCCAAATGAAAAAAAGATAACAAACATTAGAGAGTTACAAACATCAAAAGGGCCATCTAAGAAATGCCATATAGGACAAAAAGAAACGCTAGATTTTAAAACTCCGACGGACTTTCAAGTCCAGTTTAGCTTAACTTTACTAGTAATGTGTAGTTAATATGACACGATTATGACGCATGCAACTGCGACTTCAAGAACCTATGATGCTCATTAACTAGCTTTCTCAAATTTGAAAATGAGATTGTGTCCCTCGTTTTAACTAGCGAGAGAATAAACATAGAATCTCAGGTACGCCATGGATGAAAAATAATGTCTATTTTCTTTTCGGTCTGTCAGCTGATGTTTGCGAAGATGTCTCAGTTTCATCTACAGCTAATGCTTGATAGCTGAGTAGTCGACATAGCTTTTGTGGACGGATGGATAGATTAATTTCTATGTAAGATTGCTCTTCAAGAGATGACTGATGATGTACAATGTTCCAACAAGTGGATTTTTTTTTTTTTGTGGAAGAGAAGGGGAGGAAAAGAAAAGAAAAAAACAATCAGGATGTACAAAGGTGAATCGAAACCAAATAGAAACTAAAAGTGAAGTGGGGTGGATGATTCTTGATCTTGATCTAAGTTTGATATTCTCCCACTTCTCAAGATGTTTGATCCAATTTTGATTTTGCTCTAAATTTTGTATATTTTTACCCACCTGATTAGATCTTGGGAAAAGCAAATTTAAAGGTGTGAATGATGATTCTTTTAAGATCTTGGAGTGTATCTAGAATTTGTTGGTCTAGATATACCCCGGTCGGCGAGGTCAACTTGAAGAATTGAACTTGTTGATCTTGTTGTGTATCGAACTTGAGCTCGTCTATAAAACCATCGAAATAGCTGAATGATGTAACTATTTTTTGAGGATGTTCCACCATGTTGTGTGTTTTGATAATATGCTGCTCTTGCCTGCCAATGAGATTTCTCCATTCCTTGTGAGGACCATATACTCAAACTGCCATACTTTTTTGCAAAACATGATGCATGATGCCTTAGTATGTGCTGCAATATCAAAGATTTATGCATTGGTTAGAATCTATCAAGCAAGTTATACTAAAATTATAAAATTGTAAGACACTGTTCAAATGTATCTTACCATGTAGTGGGTGATGTGATATGAGCCCCAAGCCACCCGAACTGCATCTACAGACTCTATTGTTGTTTTCTCCAATAGGAGTGCATCTGCATATGAAATTGTGTCTTTTCTAAGCACTTCAATCATATTATCGAGCTTTTTCCAAACTTCAACCTTCTTTACCCTTGTTGTTCCTTTATCTTCAAAGTCTTCTGTTGCAGAAATAACATCTTTCCAAACCGAGTATTGGATCTTAGACAACTCTTTAGAATGATTTGATAAAAATCGACGAGCTTTGACTCCTCCTATGCTAGGTTTATTGGGTACGTTTCCTGTGTTTTTCTCAAAAGCTTTTCATCTTTTTGTATTTTAACATGGCCTTTATGAAGGCCTGCTTTTGACAACACTTCCTCTAATCGAGTGATTGCTTGTTTTGATGCTGACTCTGGCTTAGTATTCCATGCAAACAAGATATGAAGATATATTAATTTCTCTATGATCCTCACCTCTCCATGAAGTGTGCAAATATGCACATTTTGTAAAGGGATTGGTAGTACTTGTTTCCAGTTTGGATCTTCAATATCTCTTGAAACTCTTGTGTTATTTGAAATGTCATTTGATGATTTCATACAATATAGACATGGATGTTTCGAATTTGCTCCACGAGATACATTGAACATACATTTCAATGACTTCAAGTCTCCAGCTAAATGCCATTCCACCAAAAATTCACCTCTTTCAGGAACACTAAGTACTTTGGCATTCATATGATCCTTTATGATATCTGGATAACTTGTTCTGCTAAAAATCCACATGAATAACAACCATTTTTTACCTAAAAACATGCTAGCCACCATATGTTGTTTTCTGATTGCACACTGAAGTTGAGATCCCTTGAGTTTGTTGCATTGCTCAATGCTCCATTCATGAGAGTAATACTTACTCTTTCCAACTTTTGTCCTTTTATAACTTCCGATTTATCTAGCTTGACCACTAGAATAAGTTTGCTCATACTAATACTTGTAATATTATAGAATTTCACTATAAATCTCAATAAATGATTCAAATCCACAAATAAGTCGTTGGTAGAATTATATGACAAATTTTCAAACTTTGAATTGTAAATCTCATTGATGTGAAAAGGGATTCCAATGACATTTTGCATACCCTTATTCAATACATCTCTCTCCAATCTTATCTGAAAAGGGCGAGGAATGGGAAATTCTATTACATGCAATTGTCCAAAAGCCTCTTTAATAATTTTAAATATACTGGCATATGCCTCCTTGCTAATACCTGAGAAATCACATGCTCCCTGAATTAACGTTTAGTCGATAACCTTACCGACCTTGTTCATCAAAGCCTCAGTGACCTTGGACTTGATTCGAGAACACACAAAGGTAAATCAACAGCCTTCATGGCATTATGTTGAAATTGTGGCTTTGAACATTCCTGTCTAGATTGTCCTTTGCGATTACAATCGACTATGGCAAAATCCATCTTTGCAATGCATGTGAGTCGCCAAAAGGCAAACCAGTCACCCAGCGCCACAAATGCAAGATTATAATTCCACCAGGCTTTCAAATGGTTGCTGAATCGAGGGATATTGCAAAGGTCACCAAATGTGCTGAAACATCTGTCAAAAGAATTGAAGTACCTTCAAACATGACGGAACTGGTAGAGACAATCAAGCAACAAGCGACAACTGATCTTATGAAGAAACTACCAAAAATTGTTCAACAGGCGATTCAACGATCCTTGGACATTGTTGTGATACCAACGGAACTCTTAACTTGTAAGCCTTATGACTCACAAGTCAAATGTGCTTTCACGAAGACTCCTATGGAGAACAATGATAGAGGCAAGGCCAAGGTAGTTGATTACAACCCATTGCAGAGACCAACAACGAGTAGTCAACCCCTGAACCCAACTTTTTTCAGCAGCAAACCGACCACCACAACTCCAAATCTGGTTACATCAACGATCAAAGGGCCAAATCTAGGGAATCCAAGCTCGACGTAGCCACCCATCCAGCAAGCACCAACACTTCAAGTAAAAAAACCTTGTACTCAAGTGGTACTCTTGACTGCCGAAGAATGTCTTCAAGTTCAGGCATATCATGAACACGTGGATCGATTAAGCAGTCAATCAACCCTATCCTATCTGTCGTACCAACGACCGATCATAGTTGCACCATTCTATGAAGATCCATGCCAACAAGTGTTATCTTGGGACCCGGTTTTCAATGATGACAGCTATCCATTTGTCGAGGAACAAGGCTATCAAGAATGGCCACTAGACTTTTATTGAAAATCGGGCAAGTTCGGGTTCTTGCGACACCATCCATCAATAAAGCATCAGGTTTTATGTAAGCGAACACTTATCTACGCTTTTCCTGAGGCAAAACAAAAATATATATCTATGCTCTCTACAATTGTGACAACATCATGGACTCATCAACAACAAAACGCTACCATCTCAAAGATCCGTCACAGGCAGTGCCATGGGACTGGCACCTATTTGGTCATGGGAGAATGTTGCCCGATTTTAGAAATGACATGGAATATTCTAAAAGTCGGCAAAAAGATCCTATAGTAAACCCAAACGCTACATGAATGTGGTAGAGAGTCGGAAATATAAGGATCAGGCAAGCAGTCGGCATTCTGCACATATAAGTCCAACATTGGGCCTTTAGGCTAGAAAGTGCCATGTGCACTAATATTCAAATAAAATATTTTAACTTAGCTTTTGCAAGTTCCTAAGTTAAGAAACACAACTTGCACCCAAGAAACACAAAGTGATTCGGACGGTCAAGATTGTGATCTTGATGGAACTTCAGTAGCCAATGGGTGATGAGGAGGTTCCACTCTCACTCTTATAAAAAGGGACCATTTTCCTTGTATTTCCATCATTAGAAGATTAATAAAACTCTGTCCATTTGTTCTCTCTCTCTCTCTCTCTCTCTCTCTCTCTCTCTCTCTCTCTCTCTCTCTCTCTCTCTCTCTCTCTCTCTCTCTCTCTCTCTCTCTCTCTCTCTCTCTCTCTCTCTCTCTTTGTGCTTACCTTCTCTTTCTCTCTCTCTTCCCCTTCCTCTCTTCTCTTTTCCCTCCATTATCCATCACCTCTCCATGTCTTGCGACTTCTCCATGGCGTTCCCCTCTTCTCATTCTCTCTCTCTCTCTCTCTCTCTCTCTCTCTCTCTCTCTCTCTCTCTCTCTCTCTCTCTCTCTCTCTCTCTCTCTCTCTCTCTCTCTCTCTCTCTCTCTCTCTCTCTCTCTCTCTCTCTCTCTCTCTCTCTCTATGCTTAATGACAATGTGAATGTGTGATATGGTTTTGCTTTCCATGTTGCTGATTTTTGAGTTGATTATAAAAAGCTAGGTTGTGGGGATAACATCTTCTCGGCTCCAAATTGGACCGAATCCACCCTATACTACTGACACTCCTTTAGCATTCTTGCCGAGACGACAAGAAATGGCTTAACATTGGTGCCGTTGACAGGGAGCCAAATGTTGTCCCTGCATTAAACAAGCAGTTTTTTTCCTCCCTTTGCTCTGTTTTCTTATTCTCTCTTTCCTAACTCCGCATTTGTAATGCCATTTTGGGACATGATTACCCTTTAAAATTTCTTTCTTTTTTGTTATCCTAACCTATTTGAGAGCTCTTAAAAGCACTGAAAACAAAAAATAATAATAATAATAAGAAGAAAAAAGCCTGCATCCGACTTTATTTATGGAGTGGGATTTGAACCCACTATATTCCCCAGGACTATCCTCCAGGCCATCAACCATCAACCTATCTACATGATGTTTTGTTGACATGGTTCTACAACTCTATGAAAAGTCGATGTTCAAAGAGGGTCACAATCAGATCAATAGACTGAACAGAACCGTAGAACCTTAAGGAACACCTTCAAGAAGTGCCAACCAGAGAAAATAAAATGAACTTGGAACATCAAGCCATATGATCTAGTTGCAACCCTGGATCCACTTACATCAAGAAACCTGCTTCCATTACTCGCCCATTGTCACTTACCTGCAATCATTGTGCTAATACCCCTGTCATAGTGTAGCACAGGCATCCCAAAGGGAGTCGGGAACCACGACTTAGCTTCCTAGCCTTCAACTCTTGCCATCCAAACCCACTTGACATACAAGCAGCCGACTCGCCAACAACGATCAGACTTAACCAACTTGGAGTTCCGAAAACCAACATTGAGATCCAACCTGGCGCCATGCCAGATCGGGGGTCCCGATGTGGGTGACTTCCCTCCAAGCAAGCCGCCCGACATACATCAAACTTAACCAACTCGAAGCTTCGTTACAAACGAGTAACATCCATTCCAAGCAAGCGGTCTGACTTACATCAGACTTAACCAACTGAAAGCTTCGTCACGAGCGCTGGAAGCCAACCTGGCGCCACGCCAGACTGGACAGCCATAAACATGTAACTTCCACCCAAGCAAGCCATCCAACTCAGCTGACAGGTTAGAGCCCGTTCCCCTATAAAAATTACAGCAAATAAGGATCCTAAAACACTTGAAATGATGAGGGAAACAATAGATTATGATTTCATAAGATTAGCACAAGTTGAACCATCAAAATCCATCAAAAATCTATGCTTGAACCTCACTAAATGGCCCAAATCCTTGAAGAAGGCTTCACACGTGTGAAAGTACGGCCTCCCACAGTCTGAGTACTGTACACCAGACCTACATTTAATCCTATAATCATTAGTAATCACAAGTACTCAAACAATTATGAACATAGAGAGCAATTGCACCATTATGAGAGAAAAAACATGAAATTGCTTGATTGATTTTGGTGAGATATCATCACCTATATATACATGATCCATCACGGTTTTGGGCAGGTGTGAGTAGCCCTAAACCTATCCCTAATGCTAATTTTTGTGGATCTTTCATCCCTACCAAGTTAGGGTTGGAATCTTGGAGATCCCTCAACAATGCAAAAATTACCAAAAATAGCTCCTATTTTTTCTCCCTTGTATCTAAGCATAATTTGGACTCATTCCAAAGGTTCTAACACTTAGGTCTACTTGAGAACATCCTTATGAATGGAATCCTATGCTATTTGGCACGTGTGACAAGCCACATCATGACCATCTAACTATTTACAAGTCATATGACCAAAACTAGTCAAGCTAGAATTGTGAATTTTTAACACTCCTCCTCACTATCTAGCTTGGTTCAATCATTGCTTTACTAATCACTCCAAGTGATGATCTGAACTTCATAAAAGGTGTCTTTTGAAGTGTTTTAGTAAGTAGATCAGCTACACATTCATTGCTTGGAACATGCTCCAAAGCAATCTCCTTGGCTTGCACCATTTCTCTCACAAAGTGATGGCATATCTCAATGTGCTTAGATCTTGCATGGAAGATTGGGTTAGATGCAAGGTGTTGGGCTGATATATTGTCATTGTAGATGATTGGTGCCTCCTCTGAATCCATGATCTTTAGTTCCACCAATAATCTCTTGATCCAAAGTACCTCCTTTGTAGTGGTTGTCAAAGCTTTGTACTCGGCCTCGGTTGAAGATAGAGATATAGTTTCTTGCTTTTTTGAAAGCCATGAAACCACACCTTCTCCTATGAAAGTTGAATAGGCACTTGTTGATTTCCTATCCCTCTTGTCCCCTGCAAAATCTGAATCACTAAATGCATGAAGGTTAATCACATCTCCTCTATATAGAATCCCAAAATCCAATGTACCTGAGATGTATCTTAGAATCCTCTTAGCCTTTTTCCAATGGATATTCAATGGCTTTTGCATGGATTGGCTCAACCTACATACACTAAAGCTAAGATCTGGTCTAGTTATAGTGATCCACATTAAGGAACCTATAAGTTGCCTAAACAAAGTGATGTCCATGAAGGATCTTTCATCATCTTCATTTGGCACTTTTACATCTTGCTCCATTGGTGTGTCAACACTTTTGCATACTTCCATCTTAAACTTCTTCAAAAGACTTTGAGCATAGTTTACTTGACTTATAAAGATAAAATCAGACCCTCTAAGTACTTCTATGCCTAAGATGAAGTGAAGACACCCTAGATCTACCATCTTGAACTCTAAGGATAGATCTATCTTGATTTTTTCAATACCATCAACACTATTTCCACTAATGATGATGTCATCTACATAAATGAGTAAAAGTACAATACCAACATCATCAAACTTAATGTAAAGAGTGGGATCATATTCACTTTGAACAAAAGAAAGTGAAATAAGATAGCAATATAGTCTTGAATTCCAAGATCTTGAGGCTTGCTTCAAGCCATAGATGCTTCTTTGGAGATGGCATACTTTGTTCTCCATTCCATGCTTGATGAACCCTTGTGGCTGCTCCATATAGATATCCTCTTCCAAAAAACCATTCAAGAAAGCATAAGAGACATCCATTTGACATAGAATCCATCCAAAATGTGATGCAAGTGCAATGATTAGTCTTATTGTGACCATCTTGGCCACGGGTGCAAAAGTTTCCTCATAGTCTATCCCTCTCTCTTGAGCATAACCTTTTGCAACTAATCTTGCTTTATGTTTGTTAACACTCCCATTTGCATTCAACTTAAGCTTGAAGACCCACTTGCATCCTATTACATTCCTTTGAGGTCTCTCAACAAGCAACCAAGTTTCATTCTCAATCAAGGCATCATACTCATCCAACATAGCTTTATACCATTCTTTGGAGTTCAATGCATCTTCAACATTAGACGGTTCTTCAAAACTAGATAAAGCATAAGAAGTGGATGAGATACCCTCAACTTGCTGTCCTTTGCCTTGATATGTGAGCCTTGATGGCTCCACTTTTGCCCTTGAAGATCTCCTTGGTGTGATAGGTGGGTTTGGTGCTTGCTCCTCCATGAGCTCCTCCTCAAAACCAAGATCTTGCTCCTCGGCCATCTTCTTCTTGATTGTTGGAGCACTTGAGCCTTCTTCAAGCATATGCATATGATGTTCATCAAAGATGACATCCCTTGAAACAACAAATTTGTTCAAGGATGGGAGATAGACTTTGTAGCCCTTGCTTGAGCTTGCATATCCAAGCATGATCCCTCTTGTGGAAGATGGATCCTCCTTGGTTCTTGTTTCCAATGGCACATGCACATAACATATACACCCAAAAACTTTCAAGTGATTAAGATTGGGTTTCTTTCCATACAACATCTCATATGGAGTTTTGCCTTCAATTGCTTTGCAAGACACCCTATTCATCAAGTAGTTTGCACATACAAGAGACTCACCCCAAAAGGATTTGGGCAAACAAGCATCTAATCTTAAAGCCTTAGAACATTCACATAATGTTCTATTCCTTCTTTCAGCAACTCCATTTTGTTGAGGAGTGTAAGGACAAGAAGTCTCTTTCTTGATCCCTTCCTCCTCACAAAAGGCCTTGAACTCATTGGAGATGAATTCTCCACCATTGTCACTTCTAAGAATCTTGATGCTATGATTATGATGCTTTTCCACAAACAACTTGAACTTTACAAAAGTATCAAATACTTGAGACTTGAAGGAAAGTAAGAACACCCAACAATATCTTGAGTAGTCATCAATGAAGGTTAAAAACATGGATGAACCTCCATTAGATTTTGTGCTAGCAATGTGCACATCCGAGTGTATGAGTTCAAGAGGATGAGATGACTTTGTGATGGAGTTAGGAAACACCTTCTTATGTGCCTTGGATAAGGCACAAGCTTCACAAACCTTGTCTTCCTTCCCAATAGACCTTGGTAGGCCTAAAGCATACTCCTCCTTGATCATAGCCTCCATGGAACCCGAGTTGACATGTCCAAGTCTTTTGTGCCATAAAGTAAAGGTAGATATCTTGCTCTTATCGGCCAACATGACAACATTAGTATCCACAAATGCATCCAGCTTATAAAGTTTGCCAAGTCTAGTGCCCTTAGCCACTATCTTACCCTTCTTCTTGATGAAACATTCATTTGAAGCAAAGTCAACATTGAAACCATTGTCTACCATTTGGCCAACACTTAGTAGATTCTTTGTTATTGTAGGAATGTACAAAACACCTTCTATGTTGATCTTTTTGGAAGATCCTAAGCAAAGGGGAATGCTACCAACTCCTTCAATCTTACAAGCTTCATCATTTGCTGTATAGATAGACTTTATAGGTCCATCATAAGATAAGAGAGAAGAGAAAATCTCCCTTTTACTAGTCATGTGTGAACTAGCACCCGAGTCAATCCACCAAGGATCTTCTCCTTTGAAGCTTGTTGAAGAAAATATGGACATCATGAGAGAGTCCTCATGTGAACTCTCCTCCTCCTCCTCTTTGCTCATGTTCGCTTGGCTTTGATCTTGCTTCCTCTTGAAGCATTCCGAGGCATAATGCCCCATCTTGCTACAATAGTAGCACTTCACCTTTGATTTGTCCTTCTTGACTTTGGTGGTTGATGGAGATGCCTTTGGGGGTCCTTCTTGATCCTCAAACTTTGTAGACTTCTTGAATGTTGATCCTTTGCCTTTGGACTTGCCTTTGTCTTTGGTGAAGAGAGCTTGGTCATCTCCACCTTGGATGGAAAGCCTATCCATCCTCTCTTGCATTTGGCTCCTTCTTGATTCCTCGGCCATGAGCGTGCCTTGGAGTTCTTCAAGTATGGGTAGCTTACCCATAATTGCATATCCCTGAACCAAATTGTCAAATTCAAAGCTTAGTCCATTCAATATGAGTTGAACAAGCTCTTCATCCTTGATAGGGTCACCTATAAAGGCTAGCTCTTTGTTCAATTCCTTTACTCTTAGGACAAAAGTATGTGCACTCTCTCCTTTCTTTTGATAGCTTCTATAGATTTGATTCTTCAAAGCTAACATTCTAGTTTGGTTCTTGGATTCATAGACCTTTTGCAAAGTCTCCCAAGCATCTTGAGCTGAAGTGTAATCTCCTACCTCTCTTAAGAGTTCATTTGCAACATTCATTTTTATGCAATGTAGTGCAACATTGCACCTCTTGATGTATTTGGCTTTTTCTTGAGGATGAATAGGTTCACCCTCCTTACCATTTACAATTTCCATCAGATCTTGCATGATCATGATAGATTCCATTCTAACTTTCCATATGGAATAGTTAGTTTTGTTGAGCCTTTCATTAGTATCCAAAAGATATGCATTTATAGATGCCATCTAGTCTCCTAATCAAGGACTTGACACAAATGAAGGTTACTTCTATTGATTTGATTGAAGGTCTACCTTATCCCACTTCTTAGGGACCTGAAAAGATCAGTAATAGACTTCCTATAAAGATCTAAGAATGATCTCTAACAAAATCAAATCATAGAATACTAGAAACAATGCACTTGCTTGATTGAAGTAGACAATACTAGTAGAATTGCCCCTCTTTCTATAAAGAACATTAAAGCTTCCAAATGATCTGATCAAGAGTGAATTTCAGCAACCTAATATACTTCCAAAATCACTTGTAAAAGATCTAAATGGAACTTAATGAGGATGCAACACAATCTACTATCCAATCACAAGCAAAAAATGATCAAAATTGATGAAAAATTGATCTAATTTGGTGCATAAGTCAAGCAATGGTTGGACTGAACCTAAATCACTTTAGGAGGTGCCTACTACACCTTAGAACAGCCTTGAAGAGTCCCCAAAACTCTGATCTTCCCTCTCCTTGAATGCTAGAAAGCCTTCTCTATGAAATCACCTCCAAAACTGGCTTAGAAATCAATGCTTGGAGCAAGCAAAACTTGCTATCTTGGTAATGTGAATTGAATTCAACTTTGCCTCTGGTTTTAGACACCTAAACACCTACAAATGAAGTCACACAACACCAATCTCCAATGTATTTGACTCACTTTGAGTTCTAGAATCAATACTAGATGCTAAGATCCAATCTACACAAGATTTAGATCAAAAATTGTGATCAAATTGAATGAAAACCAAGGATTTAGCTCATTTCAGCCTTTAGGCTCTGATACCATGTAAAAATTACAGCAAATAAGGATCCTAAAACACTTGAAATGATGAGGGAAACAATAGATTATGATTTCATAAGATTAGCACAAGTTGAACCATCAAAATCCATCAAAAATCTATGCTTGAACCTCACTAAATGGCCCAAATCCTTGAAGAAGGCTTCACACGTGTGAAAGTACGGCCTCCCACAGTCTGAGTACTGTACACCAGACCTACATTCAATCCTATAATCATTAGTAATCACAAGTACTCAAACAATTATGAACATAGAGAGCAATTGCACCATTATGAGAGAAAAAACATGAAATTGCTTGATTGATTTTGGTGAGATATCATCACCTATATATACATGATCCATCACGGTTTTGGGCAGGTATGAGTAGCCCTAAACCTATCGCTAATGCTAATTTTGGTGGATCTTTCATCCCTACCAAGTTAGGGTTGGAATCTTGGAGATCCCTCAACAATGCAAAAATTACCAAAAATAGCTCCTATTTTTTCTCCCTTGTATCTAAGCATAATTTGGACTCATTCCAAAGGTTCTAACACTTAGGTCTACTTGAGAACATCCTTATGAATGGAATCCTATGCTATTTGGCACGTGTGACAAGCCACATCATGACCATCTAACTATTTACAAGTCATATGACCAAAACTAGTCAAGCTAGAATTGTGAATTTTTAACATCCCCAAGAGCTTAACCCATTCACGTTCATGCAAGAAGCACTCAGAACCACAAGCCGCGATAGATATGGAGACAACCAGTTCCTGGACCAAATGGTCCCGACAGCATACCGTTGGCGCCACGGACCGAACAGTCCCGACGGCATACCGCTGGCGTCCTGGGATACGACCCTCAGCTATGTGCCAAGTTAAAAATTTTGAAAGCGGCCTTACAACTGGCGCTTTTACCGAACACTGAAATCCAGAAGGTAATCAGAGTCAGTTTGAGGAAAATCCCACTTTATTGATAAATCTGAGAAGGTTACATTTCAAGTGTGTGACCGACCCTAGTCTCTGGGGCGCTAGCATGCCAAGGCGAGAGCCATGACAACATTCCAGCAAGGGAGGCTGAGACTTGGTTGGAGCTCGGCTGGATTCTGGTCACAGTGGCGCCGGGAGCAGCAGGGGCGCTGCTGGCGCCGGGGACATAGCTGGCACCGAAAGTAAAGCTTGTAAAGGTAGCTTTACAACATCCACCCCACCTTTATAAAATCTGATGTCCTCATCAGATGTCAGATAAAAGTAAAGGTGTCTCCCAATTAAAATAACTATACATTTAAGCTACTTGGCACAATACTCAATTTACTGGCCACTTTTTATTAACATTGAAGCTGGCACACCACAAGTCGGAGGCTCAGCTCTTTGTACTGAAAGATTACATAACTTGAAAATATATCTTTGTCTGGGAAAAGCGTAGATTTGATATTGCTTTCGTAAAACCCAAAAACCTTATTAACTGGTGACAGAGGCCTTTCTTTGAAATGTTCGCCCCTGTCGCTTCTGACTTTTGACTTTGGAACTCCTTTGAGCTCTTGAGTTGTCCTTGATGCACTTTGTGTTGAGCTCCCTGAGCTCCAGATTTGTTCAGTTCCTCACAGGTATCAGGGCTCCCTGAGACAAAGGATTTATCGTTTGATTGCCCACTTTATGGTCCACTTCGTGCCTTGTTGCTTCTGCACCTTGATTTCTCTCCTTGTCCCAGCTTGATCTTGATACTTTTCCATCTTGGCTCTTTAAGGTAGGCAAAGATTGAGTACTCCGCAATGCGCCTCTCACTTAGCTTGAAGTAGCTCTTTGAATCAGCCCAAATGTAACCATTGACCTCGTTGAAAGCCAAAGGGTCGCACCAGTTTGATCCGCATCCGAACTATCTCTTCGCATTTGTTTGAAGCACCATATCCGTCGCGCAAAACTTGACTTTCACAATTCCATCACTGGTGAGTTGCGTCACAGTCAAAACAAGAAGTGTACATCGAGCTTGGCTTCAAGTAGCTCTCTTTGAATCAGACACATGCACCCAGAGTTTGCACTAGTCTGATCTCAACGCGAACTGTCCCTTAGCGTCCGTTCGAAATACCAAGTCTCTCATGCAAGACTCAACTTTCACAGTTCCTTCATTGATCAGCTGTCTTACACGTAACACAAGCCAGCGTACTCATATGTTTCCTCATCATTGCTGGTCCAGAGAAAGCCTATAACAAACTTTCCTTTCCACAACAAAAACTTGTCAACTTATTAGGTCCAAAGTTCACTAGTCTCCTCGTGTGAGTATGGCTAGGTCACCTTGAATTTGCCCCCATTTTGATCAACTTTCATTCAAAATTTGCCCCAAGAAAGAGGTGTGTGTGATAGTTCCCCTCCACTTGATAAATTAGCTAATCGGACTTAGAGTAGAGTTCTTAAGACAAAAAGCCTTTCCAACACTTTGCTTCCCATCTGCTAGGATTATGGCTCGATCCAACTTGTTGCCAATCCTTGAAGAGGATCCTAGTCTTTTCCCCTTTGAGAAAAAACCCAACTGATACTGGATATCACCCATGCTCAGTGAGTTTCAGTTCCGAAGGTGGCCGTCCCAAAATGAAGACCAACTGCTACAGAAGATCTCCCCTGAAATTGCCCTTTCCAACTTTTGACTTCCTGCTTGCGTCTGGTGGGCGTTGTCGCAAATGAAACCAACCCAAAAAACAGGCTAGCCATCCATCCTTTGCAAACAATGAGTCATTTCATTGTCGTTCACGTGCGAGTCTTGAACTGCAAATCCGCCGCACATATTCTGGATATCGCCCATGCTCAGTGAGTTTCAGTTCCGAAGGTGGCCGTCCCAAAATGAAGACCAACTGCTCCATAGAAGATCTCCCCTGAAATGGCCCTTTCCAACTTTTGACTTCCTGCTTGCGTCTGGTGGGCGTTGTCGCAAATGAAACTAACCCAAGAAACAGGCTAGCCATCTATCCTTTGCAAACATTGAGTCATTTCGTTGTCGTTCACGTGTGAGTACTTGAACTGCAAATCCGCCCCACAGATTCTATAGTCCTCTTTGTTTGATGGTATCAGCCTTCAAAAGAAAAGGTTCCTTCTTGAGCCATCAGCTCCTTGTATCACAAGCAATCATGCAAACCAGGCAAAGCACGAGTACTAAGACTCACCACGAATACATGCAAGTAAGACACTCAGGCAGGTTTACTAACAAGTAACAAAGACAAGGTCCCCCTTTGAGATGGTCCTGCCAACGGACCTTTGCCTGGCCGCGCCCATACAAATCGATCACAGAATCAACCCACATAGGACACCCCTCCAACCATCCGTGCTTTCACCATTAAGCAGCACATTGCCTCAGTCACGCCCCACCACTTTTTGGTTGATAGCCCTTATAGCTAAACGATCGGCAGCTATCCTTGAATATACCACCCCCGTGGACGCACCCGTGCTTTCACCGCCAGGCAGCACATTGCCTCAGTAACGCCCCCACCAAATCTAGTCGATAGCCCTTATAGCTAAACGATCGGCAGCGTACCTCCCAATCGTGGACACACCCGTGCTTTCACCGTTAGGCAGCACATTGGCTCAGTAACGCCCCCACCAAATTTGGTCGATAGCCCTTATAGCTAAACGAATGGCAGCTATCCTTAAATATACCGCCCCCGTGGACGCACCCGTGCTTTCACCGTTAGGCAGCACATTGCCTCAGTAACGCCCCCACCAAATTTAGTCGATAGCCCTTATAGCTAAACGATCGGTAGCATACCACCCAAATTGTGGACGCACCCGTGCTTTCACCGTTAGGCAGCACATTGCCTCAGTAATGCCCGCACCAAATTTGGTCGATAGCCCTTATAGCTAAACGAACGGTGGCCATCGCGAATATGTCACCCCGCACCCCACAAGGCACAGACCGTGCTTACACCATCCTAATGGCAGCACATTGTCTCATCTGTCCTACGTGCAGACGGCGCCAGGCCCGAACCGCGGAAACTGACCGTGCTTACACCTCAAGGACAGCACTTTGACTCATCAAGCCCCCGTCCTGCCAACCACCCCGACCGTGGACACACCCGTGCTTACACTGTGGGCAGCACCTTGCACAACAGTTGTCTTGATGAACCCCAAACCGTGGCCATTTCCGTGAGATCCGCATAGCTGACCGGCCAGTCGGCTCTGATACCACATGTAGCGCAGGCATCCCAAAGGGAGCCGGGAACCACAACTTAGCTTCCCAGCCTTCAACTCTTGTCATCCAAACCCACTTGACATACAAGCAGCCAACTCGCC
The DNA here is from genome assembly GCA_029204225.1 of Diphasiastrum complanatum. Classification (NCBI taxonomy): domain Eukaryota; kingdom Viridiplantae; phylum Streptophyta; class Lycopodiopsida; order Lycopodiales; family Lycopodiaceae; genus Diphasiastrum; species Diphasiastrum complanatum. Next base: position 8,552,500 of record CM055094.1, on the reverse strand, counting down.
AACAAGATCAGACTTAACCAACTTGGAGTTCCGAAAACCAACATTGAGATCCAACCTGGCGCCATGCCAGATCGGGGGTCCCGATGTGGGTGACTTCCCTCCAAGCAAGCCGCCCGACATACATCAAACTTAACCAACTCGAAGCTTCGTTACAAACGAGTAACATCCATTCCAAGCAAGCGGTCTGACTTACATCAGACTTAACCAACTGAAAGCTTCATCACGAGCGCTGGAAGCCAACCTGGCGCCACGCCAAACTGGACAGCCATAAACAGGTAACATCCACCCAAGCAAGCCATCCAACTCAGCCGACAGGTTAGAGCTCGTTCTCCAAGAGCTTAACCCATTCACGTTCATGCAAGGAACACTCAGAACCACAAGCCGCGACAGATATGGAAACAACCAGTTCCTGGACCAAATGGTCTCGACAGCATACCGCTGGTGACACGGACCGAATGGTCCCGACGGCATACCGCTGGCGTCCCGGGATACGACCCTCAGCTATGTGCCAAGTTAAAAATTTTGAAAGCGGCCTTACAACTGGCGCTTTTACCGAACACTGAAACCCAGAAGGTAATCAGAGTCAATTTGAGGAAAATCCCACTTTATTAATAAATCTGAGAAGGTTACATTTCAAGTGTGTGACCGACCCTAGTCTCCGGGGCGCTAGCATGCCAAGGCGAGAGCCATGACAACATTCCAGCAAGGGAGGCTGAGACTTGGTTGGAGCTCGCCCTGAGTCGCAACCCGCACTCCCCTATAGTATTGGTGTGATTCGGCACCCCCCCTCATACCAAGCACTCTACCCAAGCTGGTAAAGCACGTTTTTCTCTCTCTAGGATTTTCTCTTTCTAGAAAGTCATTTTCTCTCTCTAGATTTTATTGATCCCCAGGCTTCCTTTAATCATGCCTAGATCGTGTGAGGTGATTGCACATCGATCTGAGCTCTTTGGACTTCGCTAGAACCGATCAAAGATTTTCAGCCATAGGAACTTGGCGCCGGCTGGATTCTGGTCACAGTGGCGCCGGGAGCGGCGCCGGCGCCATTGGCGTCGGGAGCAGCAGGGGCGCTGCTGGCGCCGAGAACATAGCTGGCGCCGATGGCGCCGGAAGTAAAGCTTGTAAAGGTAGCTTTACAACAGATACGACCCTCAGCTATGTGCCAAGTTAAAAATTTTGAAAGCGGTCTTACAACTGGCACTTTTACCGAACACTGAAACCAGAAGGTAATCAGAGTCAGTTTGAGGAAAATCCCACTTTATTGATAAATCTGAGAAGGTTACATTTCAAGTGTGTGACCGACCCAAGTCTCTGGGGTGCTAGCATGCCAAGGAGAGAGCCATGACAACATTCCAGCAAGGGAGGCTGAGACTTGGTTGGAGCTCGCCCTGAGTCGCAACCCGCACTCCCCTATAGTATTGGTGTGATTCGGCACCCCCCTCATACCAAGCACTCTACCCAAGCTGGTAAAGCACGTTCTTCTCTCTCTAGGATTTTCTCTTTCTAGAAAGTCATTTTCTCTCTCTAGATTTTATTGATCCCCAGGCTTCCTTTAATCATGCCTAGATCGTGTGAGGTGATTGCAGATCGATCTGAGCTCTCTGGACTCCGCTAGAACCGATCAAAGATTTTCAGCCATAAGAACTTGGCGCCGGCTGGATTTTGATCACAGTGGCGCCGGGTTCCAATAGGGCCAATTATATGCTTCAGGGAGCTTTAAGGCTATTACCTGCTGACTGTCTAAAGGTTGAAGATGCAAAGAAAACAAGAGCCTTAAAGAGCAGGCGCAATGGAATTTTCCCATCTTTCTTTCAATGAAGTAATTATTTTACTTTGAGTCAATATGAGGCACATACAATGAGCACATGGGGGAGGAGCATGCAGGCTGTAAGCTTATCCAAACTTGTTGGGCATGTATGTAGGCGAAAGACATGTATCAACCTATAAATATCAAAGAACTAATCTAGACTTTGATATGATTCTTTGATACTAGAGTCGATACCCCCCAAGAGTGGGATCATATCAGTTGATTCAGAAGTGGTTGTGTGAAGAGCTTGATTGTTAGAAGAATAGCAATGGTTGAGTTTGTAAAGATAGCCACTTCTTCTTTCGTAGGCTAGAACCTTCTGGGATTTGTCAAGAATTGTGCATCATGTATCAAATTCGACCCTTCGACTTGAATCGGTGATTCTGCTAACTGAGAGCAGATTCTTGGTTAGATTTGGAACGTGGAGAACGTTGGACAACAACTTGACCTCACCTCTTTTGAATTCAACTCTGACTGTTCCTTCACCTTCGATTGAATGTGATGAGTTGTCTCCAAGTTGCACAACTCGAGAGTGGGTGAATGACTTATAGTCTTTGAACCAGGCGCGATGGTGAGTCATGTGTTGAGTTGCTCTGTAATCTAGATACCAGGAATCGATATCCTGTTTTTCTTCGACTTTGGTCATGAAAGCTGCTTCATCGTCTTCTTCTTCTTGTTGATTTGAGTGACTGGTTGTAGCACTATGTGTTTGTTGTTGGAACTGCTTCTCCTTTATGTTGTTGTAATTCAAAGTTTGGAAGTCCTTGATTTCGTGGCCAATCCTCATATAGTATTTGCAAAAAAGTTTCTGCACTGATTGGAATGATGAAGAGCTTGAATTCGATCCTAAACCATAATTTGGTCCAGAATGCATGTTGCTCTTCTTGTCAGTATAATTTGACTTTGTAGATCTCTTGGATCTACACTTCTGATTTTTTGAATATAGAGCTTGAGGATCTAATCCTAAGCCTGAGGAGGATGTTGATTTTCTAATCTCCTCTTGTAGGAGCAGCAAAATTACTCTTCATAGAGTGAGGTGCTCTTGGTAGAAATTGCCATTACCCAATTTTTGTAGGCTTCAAGTAGACTTGATGATAGAGTCATGAGTGCATCGGAATCTTCTATGACAGAGCCAGTTGCAGTCATTTGCTCCACAAGATTTTTGAACATGTTGAGATGACTCGAAACACTATCTGCATCAGACATTCTGAGGGTGAAGAATTTCTTCCTCAGATGAAGCTTGCATGTAACATCTCTTATGTCGTAGAGAGTTGCTAGGATGTCCCATGCATTCTTAGCGGTATGAACAGCACGTATGTTGGCTGATCTGAGTATCCTTGATATTGAGGGTGATCATGGCAAATGCTTTGCCATCTCTCAGTCTCCACTTGGTGATGATGGCTGCATCACCTCCTGGTTTGAGCTTTGTGCCATCAACGATGTCCCACAGTTCTTTGGCTAGAAGTATAACCTTCATCTTGAATTTCCAGAGATGGTAGTTATCGCCATCGAGTTTGTCAATGAGAGATGAACTAGATGATGGATCCATTCTGGTTGGAATAGATCATTGGTAGAAACAACGATTGTCGGAATATTGTTGGCTATGCATTTGCTAGAAAGATGTATTGATAGAAACAAGACTAATAATTTGCAGTACAAATGCAGATTACTGAAATGTCCGCTTTGATACCATGTCGTAAAACGTGGGGATGACTGGCAGCGGAAGCTCGAAGCTTTGAGCGTAGGCATGTAGGAACGGAGACGCAACAATTATCAGTAGAAATAGTCAAGTAGAATGATTCATACTGATTATGCAAATGAACAATTCAATAGTGAGACAAAAATTGCACTCTGATTATTATCAACAGTGAGTACAATGGCTTGAAGTAATCACTTTAGCTTGCTGAGCATGATAATGCTGGCTATAGATAACTCTGATTGATTAAAAGAGAACACTTACATAGCTTGATTCAGCTTGTATATATATTTACAAGTGTTGAGAAACAAATATCCTATATGCCTTAAATGCCATTTACACCAGTCTTTGTATATGTACAAAGTGGGTAACCGCCCTTGGGATATTTATCTAACACCATGGTCCATAAGCTCTAGTGGGGAGGTGCTTCATTGTTAAGGACTCTCGAGATGAGGCGTGGCAAGGGTGGGTAAAAGGGCCTTCTAAGGCGATATTCAAACGGTGATGTGTCCAAGTGGTTTCTCAATACTTTCATGGGAGATATTTAATAAATAAATAAAACTTTTATTTATGGATTAAATCTAAGCTCCATAAAAGCGTCGCTTGTGCCTAAGGGTCCACGTATCGATGTGAGGCCCATCGCTATGCTATTTGGTCAGTTTGGCGACCACTAGGCCTTAGGATTTCATGAGTAACTTGTCTTTGCCTTTGGTTAGCTTTTGGGGATGGATTTTAAGCTAGCTTTCGAGTTGGTTGGGATTCTACTTTTCGTAAGTTTGAATGATTAGGCATGTTGCATTATCTAAGTTGGCTTTTTAGTGAGTTCATGACAGATGGATGTTAGACTTAAGTGTGTCTTGGAAAAACTACTCAAGTCCCAGCTCCCTTTGAGGCGCCGGTTGCAACATGTGGTATCAGAGCCGACTAGCCGGTTACCTATGCAAGTCTCATGGGGATGGCCACTTTTTGGGACTCATCAAGACAACCATTGTGCAAGGTGTTTCTCACAAAGTAAGCATGGTGTGTCCACGGTCGGGGTGGTCGGCAGAATGGGGGACTTGATGCGACAAGGTGTTACCCTTGACACAAGGAACTTTTGATTAGTTCCTATATAGGAAAAATGTCAAATTTCCTAGTTTCACATGATTTTTCCTAGTTAAAATGTCGATTTGGACCTCTTCTAACTAGGAAAGCTTTTTTCCTAGTTAAAAAATGCATGTGCATCAATTGCATCTAGGAAAAACCTTATTTTCCTAGATACATTTCTACCATTTCTAAATAAGATTTTTTTTTTCCTAGTTACAAAATGTATGTGTCTCAATTTCATATAGGAAATCATTTTATTTCCAAAATACATTTTAAATTATAGATTAGTTTTCTTACATATTATAACCTCCCACTCATATTTCCTATCCTCGTTAACATTAATTGGTGATAGGCTAGTATTTTTTTTCACCATCTTTATAACATGGGCATCGACACTTTCATTTCATTAGCCCCCTATAGCAATTAACATGTTCATTGACTGCATGTTCACAACTTCTAGAACTAACCAGTCAAATCAAGGTGTCCAAAGATTTGTAGCCCCAACCTTGATCCAAAAGGTTACAAATCCTTGGTTCTTTTATTTTTTTGTCGAACATTAAGGTGAAAGGTAAAATCATTTTCATATGCATCAATTTCCCCCCTCAATTAAAAAGTAGAATATCAAGAAATTACAAATATTTTTTACACTATTGGGCAGTGTAGCAAGGTTGAAATGTTATACTAAAGCAACTCAAAAAATGGATAACAATCATGGTGCCTCATCTCCATGTGGCCTCAATAAAAGTACATAATGGTTTTGTAAATTCTTTAACAAAAAAGAATTCGTTTAATACACAAGGAGCTTATGACCACTTCACATATGGCAAGAGATTGCCGATTGACTGATCAACTTAGAGTAAGCTTATGTTTACGATATTCCAGTAGATTCGATTTTATGTCTACACACAAGATAGCTTGATTTTGATCCCTATGTCTTGACATAGAATAATCTAGCTCGTCGATCTGTCATGTACTTTTTGTACATCCATGCTTATTTGTGCAAGATAATAGCTTTGTAGGCCAAAAAGGAGCTATTAGCCTTAAGAACAAGGCGGTTTCCTCTTTAAGCCCAGTAATTAATAAGGATAATAGGCCAATAAGGCCCAATGTAGTTTAAATAACACTTAACAAGGGCTAACTATCCCTCAAGATAATTATGTTTAGTTAAGTGAGAGCATTGTCTATAACTAGATAAGAGACATCACTTTTGGGATCTTTTGGCTCATTTGCAAGTGAGAGCTTCTTGCTTCCTCCTTGTGAATATGAGCTATGGGGATTTCCTTTGCTAGGTCTCATGTGCCTTATCTACATGAATCCATGCTCATTTCCATTGCTATGTACTCTTTCTTTCATTTCTATTGAGATTCTATAGAGATCCTTGTGTTTCTAGCTTTCTATGGATATGTTATCATGATTGTCTTGTACTTCTTTTGTAATTGATATTTGCTTGGGATTTGGCACGACATTTCTTGGTATTAGAGCATAGATCCTAATTTTATGATAATTCTCTATGAATTTCATTAGATTTGATAAGTTTAATGCATCTGTAGCTTTGTATGGACATGCTATCTCGATTGTCTTGTTCTCTTCTTGATTTTAGCTTTACTATCATTGTTATTGCTATTAGCTTGGGATTTGGCACATGAAACGATCTCAATTTTAGGACATTTAGATTGTTTGAATTCGATCTCTTGTGGATGAAATTATTCCTATCACTCAAGATAGCTCAAATTTGATGTCAATAAACCAAGATATATTTTGGCTTCTAATAGCTCAAATTTCATGCCTATCACTCAAAAATTCTCAAATATGATGCCTAACATGCGATTTGGTCTTTATTATTTAACATAATTCATGAAGCAATCAAACTTGACCAATATCAATTTTTAGACACACGGATTGTTCAAGTTCAACTCATTATTGATGGAATTGGAGTCCATATTTTTAGATTTTACAATTTTTACCTCGTAAATGTAAATGGTTTAATATCGATGTGGTTCCACACGTGTGAGGACCTGTCCACACGTGTGAGGACCTGTCCACATGTGTGAAATATCATGTAAAAAGTTCAAATCCAATATATATAGATTTCATACAAGTCAAATGTCAAATCTCCTAGATTGTAGGTGGTGGGAGGAGAAGAACGCACTGCAGACTGGTGTGATGGTCCAACCAAAGGACGAGAGATGTGAGAGGGGGATGGTGATTCACTGAGTACCACCCTTTGCCTGGCAGGTCTGGTGGGCTTGGTCTGCTTTCTCCTTCTTCGTTGAGGAACATGCCCTCTCTCTATAGGTGGTGGCCTAGAGGTGAAGCCACTCTTAAAGACCTGATCGTATGTACTACTCAGCCTCATGACAAGATGCATGTCCTAAGGCATGAGGGTAACTCTCTTATCGTGCACTGTGCAAAGCGTGGAGTCTTCAAAGAATTTGACTTGAAAGTCCTCATAGGCAGTATGGAGGGCTTCTAGGGCTGTTATGTTCCAGCGAACATCATGTGAGAATGACCTTGTCACTAATCTCACAGACCTGTAGAAAGGAGCATGGGGAATCAGAAGATTCGTTGTCCTCTGAAGTCTTCTGATATCCCTTAACCATGGTCTTCTAGGCCGACCTACTCTCCTACCAGTGCCCACTGCCCTTTGTATAGGAGGGTGAGGAGGCGGGGCAAATGTGGTAAGGCATGCTGTCTGCTTGGTACGGGCCATTTCAAGCAAAGGTATTGATATGACGCGCCAATGAGAAAGAAAAGTGCATATCTGACAAGGGAGGCACTATATGGCGATATGGCAGATGGCGTATCGCCACGACGTGCGGAGGGGGAAGCTGTACTGGTATGTGAGTCTCTGGGCGTGTGGTAGCGATATGCGTATAGCGAGGAGCGGAAGTGAACGAAGAAAGCTGAGGCGAGCTAGGGAATGAAGAAATTCGAAACTGAAATATGAGCCGAAAATGTCCTTTTATACCTGTAGAACGTCCCATCATATTCACACGTGTGATGTGACACCTCCACTCCCCGCACGTGTGGTCACACGTGTCATCACATGGAGCTGTCACGTGTCAGAACATCAGCTGTTCGTACGATCATACGGCTGGCATGCACATGCGAGGACACATGTCAAGATCTGGGCCACACACGCATCACAAAATGACTGGCTCGTATGATCGTATAGTTGGCATGCGCATGCGAGGACATATGTCAAGATCCAAAGTGTACACGTGTTATGCAAATGATTTGGCCGTCGTTTCCACACGTGTGGCAACTTTGACTGCACGTTACCGAAACACGTGTACGGTGCAGATGCTCTGTATTAGACTATATATGTGAGTGTCATTTTTGGAATTCAGTTTCGCATATTGAGTCCAGGAATCCGACCTGCTCCAAAATCAGTACATACAATATCGCTACCATGCGCCCAACAGACAGTTCCATAGTTGCACTGCTTCCCTGGTGCATGGTTCCATCGTGTACAATGCATATCACCATCAGGCACCCACGATTACACCGTTTATGTCCCCTTGATAACCGGTGCCTCATATCTATATGGCCTCCTCTTCTACAAGTTCGATCTATTATAGAGCTCTTAGTTCTTTCCTTGTTGATGCTGAGGTTAGCAAGAGACAGACCCATTTTCTGTCCTATTTCAATTTTCAGTTTGACATAGAGAGATTTGTTATTGAGCACAGAGAAGTTTTTTCTAAACTGTACAAGGATATTTATGAGTGCTTGCAACATGGTACCCTTTTGATGGACGACCTAAGATTTGTGCATTTCACAGATTTGACTCATGCTCAGCCTAGTGCCAAGCAAAGGCATGATTGTAAGTTTACCAAACTTATCAATCTGTTTAAATGTGTCATACCCTGTGAGGAACACAATCGAGTATGTCGATTCGTTCAGGAGGGTATGGCCTTTGTGTTTTTCTTATGTGCTCTTATCTCCCTGACGAGGCAGAATCTTCTGGGTCGTCCATGATTGGTTTGCCTGCCCCTACTACTCGTGTGGCTTCAGAGGTTTCCATTACTGATAAGGTTTTAGGAGATGTAGAGTAGGCTAGGCAAGCACAGCAATATGATCCTGCCAAGGCTCGTTCTCTGTCTATCTCTCCCTTATCTACCGTGAGTGAGATTGACCAGAGCAGAACCCTGATGGACCTCCTTGTGTAGCATATGGACGATATTGCATTCTTGTCCATTAGCGACATTGGAGACGTAATGGATCTCAGAGAAGATGAGATATTATCTCTTATGTCAAGAATGATTTCTAAATTTAATGATTTTATTGACTTTGATGATGATGAGGACCTCATAGATGGCATCGACTATGAGGACCAGGTAGAATGGGCAAGTGGCACATATGCCCTTCAAAGGATGCTATCTGAGAGCATGGCATATGAGGCTAATATGCCGAGTGAGGAGGAGTTTTTGGCTTTTCAGAAAAAGTATCTGCCACCTCCCATATATACTATTCTAGCTGACCAGCAATCCACCACAATTTAAAAGCTGCTGGTATGATCCAAGCTGACGAGGAGGATTTGGTAAGTACACCTTCTGTAGGATGTTGATAGGAATAAATTTGGCATAGATGGCAAATTATGCATTTCCACTTGTAATGCCACTATTGAGCCAAAATAGAGTAAGAGGCTAAACACTTGCTAATTAGAGTGTAGACAAGTGTAAAGTTTTTGTTTGATGAATTTCAGAGTCTGCTAGTTTGACTAACACTTGATTACGTGTTGTAGGATATCGTTGAAGTTGATGCCTTTGCTAGCAGGCATGGAGGATTGAGAGAGAGACAAGGCGGGAGACAAAAGGATGCCTCATTGGCTCATTATTTGAAACATTTTGTAAAAAATGAAATTTGTATTCTTCATGAAAGGTTTTTTGTGAATGCGGGAACCTTAATCATGGCCATCAAGGCCCTATCTGATTTTGCCCAAGGGCATAAATATCCAAAAAATACATATAGAATCATTTTTGTCAAAAGAGATGCTGCTCTCAAAGTGTTCAATTATGTGCCAAAAAATGTTCCTATGAGATCATCTGCTCTGGCAATTCTATCAGGATATATAGATTTGAGCAAAAGGCGATCCACTTGATTTTTGGGTCCGTATGATAGGAAAAAGTTCTATCATGACCACACATCAAAAATTGTCCTTAGAGACAATGAAAAAAAATGATTGTACTCTTTTCCATTTAATGTATGTGAAATTTGAGAATTTTTGATCACACACGTTTGATCTTTATTGAATGCCATCAATCTAATTTTGGCTTATAAATTTACATGCTTTTTTGAATCTTTGATATTCAATTAATTGTTAAGCCATTTCTTGTCATCTTGACAAGAATGCTAAAGGAGTGTCAATAGTATAGGGGGGATTCGGTTGAATTTGGAGCCGGGAAGATGTTATCCCCACAACCTAGATTTTTATAATCAACTCAAAATTAGCAACATGGAAAGCAAAACCATATCACACATTCACATTGTCATTAACCATAGAGAGAGAGAGAGAGAGAGAGAGAGAGAGAGAGAGAGAGAGAGAGAGAGAGAGAGAGAGAGAGAGAGAGAGAGAGAGAGAGAGAGAGAGAGAGAGAGAGAGAACAAATGGACAGAGTTTTATTAATCTTCTAATGATGGAAATACAAGGAAAATGGTCCCTTTTTATAAGAGTGAGAGTGGAACCTCCTCATCACCCATTGGCTACTGAAGTTCCATTAGGATCACAATCTTGACCGTCCGAATCACTTTGTGTTTCTTGGGTGCAAGTTGTGTTTCTTAACTTAGGAACTTGCAAAAACTAAGTTAAATATTTTATTTAAATATTAGTGCACATGGCACTTTCTAGCCTAAAGGCCCAATGTTGGACTTATATGCACAGAATGCCAACTGGTTGCCTGATCCTAATATTTCCGACCCTCTACCACATTCATGTAGCGTTTGGGTTTACTATAGGAGCCTTTTGTCGACTTTTAGAATATTCCATGTCATTTCTAGAATCGGGCAACATTCTTCCATGACCAAACAGGTGCCAGTCCCATGGCACTGCCTGTGACGGATCTTTGGGATGGTAGCGTTTTGTTTTTGATGAGTCCATGGTGTTGTCACAATTGTAGAGAGCATAGATATATATTTTTGTTTTGCCTCAGGAAAAGTGTAGATAAGTGTTCGCTTACATAAAGCCTGATGCTTTATTGATGGATGGTGTTGCAAGAACCCGGACTTGCCCGATTTTCAATAAAAATCTGGTGGTCATTCTTGATAGCCTTGTTCCTCAACAAATGGATAGCTGTCGTCATTGAAAACCGGGTCCCAAGATAACACTTGTTGGCATGGATCTTCATAGAATGGTGCAACTATGATCGGTGGTTGGTACGACAGATAGGATAGGGTTGATTGACTGCTTAATCGATCCACGTGTTCATGATATGCCTGAACTTGAAGACTTTCTTCGGCAGTCAAGAGTACCGCTTGAGTACAAGGTTTTGATACTTGAAGTGTTGGTGCTTGCTAGATGGGTGGCCGCGTCGAGCTTGGATTCCTTAGATTTGGCCCTTTGATCGTTGATGTAACCAGATTTGGAGTTGTGGTGGTCGACTTGCTACTGGAACACATTGGGTTCAGGGGTTGACTACTCATTGTTGATTTCTGCAATGGGTTGTAATCAACTACCTTGGCCTTGCCTCTGTCATTGTTCTCCGTAGGAGTCTTCGTGAAAGCACATTTGACTTGTGAGTCATAAGGCTTACAAGTTAAGAGTTCCGTTGGTATCACAACAACGTCCAAGGATCGTTTAATCGCCTGTTGAACAGTTTCTGGTAGTTTCTTCATAAGATCAGTTGTCGCTTGTTGCTTGATTGTCTCTACCAGTTCCGTCATGTCTGAAGGTACTTCAATTCTTTTGATAGATGTTTCAACACATTTGGCGACCTTTGCAATATTACTCGATTCAGCAACCATTTCAAAGCCTAGTGGAATTATGATCTTGCGTTTGTAGCGCTGGGTGACTGGATTTGCCTTTTGGCAACTCACATGCATTGCAAAGATGGCTTTCTCCATAGTCGATTGTAATCGCAACGGACAATCTAGGCAGGGATGTCCAATGCCACAATTTGAGCATAATGCCATGAAGGCTGTTGGGTTACCTTCGTGTGGGCATTCTGATTTGCGATGTCTTCCGCCACATCCATAACATCGTATCATTGGCAAAATGTCATCGCCTCGGAGCTGGATTGCATAAACTGGCATACGCTCGTCACTAGGTCCTTCCACATAATATATTGGAGAACTGTCGTGGGTTTAGGCTCCAGTAGGTCTTGGTGATGCACATGGCGAATGCACAATTGGCGCCAATCTTTCACCTATTGTCTTCAAAATCGGCCCATCTCTTGAAGATAAACTGCTTGGGTGCGCCATCTGCTCAACTTGCTTTCTTGTTGTCAAGGGTGGATCTTGGAATTTTTGATGCTTTCCTGCTACTATTGGTTTTGCAACACGAAACTTCTTAGTTGGGCAATTGGCAATGTGATGGTTCTCGAAGCAATATGAACATTGCCCTCTTTGAAGCAGCATTACACATGCCTTTGGATCATGTTCCAGATCTGGATGTGTTGATTCATGTTGGTCATCATCCCTTCCTAGTGAAGTTTGCTCATCCCTCGTCTCTCCGTTATTTTGCATTAGTGTTGTCAAAATTCTTGAACCTCTTATTGATGGTAATCCAGATATTTTACATGATGAAAGATATTAAAATTGAACGCCCAAAGGCAAACGTAAATATATAAATGATCTAGATTTGTTTGAAAACTAAGAAAATTCAAGTTTAAACGACACCAACAACATGGAAAACATCACTTTGTAACGTTGAACACACAGCATGGAAAACATCACTTTGTAACGTTGAATAAGAAGGATGTCGTGGAGCAGTTGCACCAGCTGCATTACCACGACGAATTAAGATTTGAGCTTGAGCACGTTGCAAGGGTACACGTTGTCAAATATAATACACCGTGATGGACAAAGGAAGTGCAGAATGCCTTTTGATTGGTGGTGGACCCTGAGCTAGTCAAAACGGAGTTATTATTCCAATTAAGAGACAAGCTAAGTCGGAGGATTGGAGTGATTGTTGCAGTCAACTCTCAGGAATCCTTATTGTTGCTGCTTGCTTGTGATCTTGTTTCCACGTTTTCGCTGCACGATCCCAGCTGCAGGGACATGGCCAGCATTAATTGGTCCTGATTTATAAGGTGCTCAAGCAGCATGCTTATCCTGAATTCGCAAGTGATCTGTTTTGCTGTTTGTAGTGAATGATGGTGAATTCGTAGCTGCATTGAGCATATTTTCCGGCTGTTGATCAGTTTCTTTTGCTGGCTCTTGGAATGTATAGTATCACTTGATGTGAGCACAGTTTAGCTTTGCATATCGACAGCTGAATATTTTGGAGTACTCAAAGTTGCAACACAATGCAGGGCTTTGGAAGTTCACTGCTTGGGGGGGCTATAGGAAACGTTCTGGCTCCCCATTCAACTTCTCCAGCAGGTACGTCGATCCAGATCAATGGCACAATCATTGTACAGAAGACGAATCTCCTTGATTTGGTGAATGCTGGAGCGTCTGCGGTCGATAACACCGCAGATCTTCTCGGTCAGAAGGTGAAATTGCAGCTTGTCAGCGTTGAAGCCGACCCAGGTAGGCTGGAGTATTGCCATTTATAGACTTGAGTGAGAATGGGTATACGTTTCAATGTGCTATGCATTGCACGCATCTTATGACAGAATGCTAGATCGTAAAGATGTCCAGTTACAAAATTAATGGAAGGATTTGAATATCTTGATGGCTCATCACGTGCAGTGACAAAAACGGGAAAGCGTAGCCAGAATGTATCTGTGCAGAACTGGTTTCTTGCATTTGATGGAATAACCGTAGGAGACGTCACCTATACTATCAGCTTCACTGTTGACAGAAACTTTGGTGTTCCCGGGGCTTTCATCATCCAGAACAATCATGTTAATGAATTTTATCTCAAATTTGTGTCTCTGGTACTTCCTGATCACAGCACCATTAAGTTTATGTGCAACTCGTGGGTGTACAATGTAAGCAAATACAAAAGCGATCGTATCTTCTTCAGCAACCGGGTAAGCAGTCTTTTCGGTTTTCGGCTCTTACGCCATCCATTTCCTTAACATGCCAAGCTATTATTTTGCGATGTCAGCTTAATCTGAATGTTGTATCTTGGGATATGGGCGCAGCACTGCCTTCCGATCGACACTCCACAAGGACTCTTGACTCTTCGCCAGCAAGAGCTCATCAATCTGCGAGGAGATGGGACTGGCGAAAGGCAAGAATGGGATCGGATATATGACTATGCTACTTACAATGATCTGGGTTCTCCTGACTTCAGCAAAGCTCTTAGCAGACCAGTTCTGGGAGGCTCGAATGAGCTACCATATCCTCGGAGATGTCGCACGGGTCGCAAGCCCTCGGCAGCAGGTAAAAATTCCATTACTGGAGAAATTAGGCCTGTCCTGTTTCACTTATAATTATTTGCTAGTCTTTCTTTGTATTTTCTTCATGAATCTTTCTCTGGCTTGGAAAATGATTGACGATGGATGGACAGATCCCAACTCCGAGAGCTTGACGTTCATCTTGGAGGACAATTACATACCAAGAGATGAGAGGTTCAGCGTTGTGAAGAATTCAGACTTCATAGGCGATGGTTTGAAAGCTATTGTGCACATCCTCATTCCAGCCTTAGAAAGCTTTTTTCAGATGAACAACAATCACTTCGAAACTTTGAAAGACGTGAAGAATCTGTATGATCAAGGTATAAATCTTACCGAATGCCTGCCGGTCAGCCTGCCCCAAGCCGAACAGCCGTTCATCCTCTCTCCTTTTGAGCTTATCAACGAGCTTACAGATACCACTGGTGGAGATCCGAGCTTGCTGCGATACCCGGTTCCACAGGTTATCGCAAGTAAGCCGTCCCTCACCATCAGCAGCAGCTATACCATGTATAATGATAAATTATGATGCCTTAGACAAACGTTTTCCTGGAAACTGGGCTATAAGTTTGACGTAGTTTTCAATTTTGACAAACAAAAGCGTTTTTGCAGACGATGAGTTGGCTTGGATATCGGACAAGGAGTTTGCTAGGCAGGTGTTAGCTGGACTAAATCCTTTGACTATTCAATCCTTGAAGGTGTGGAAATCCTGATTCTCACTTACTCTCTCTTCCAGATTGCTTATTGAAAGCGTAGGAAAAGCTACATATTGATAGGTTTTACCGCTAGACCCGAGGAATTGATCGATTTATGTGTTTCAAATATCCGGTAGTTGCTTCTGTTTAAATTCTATGTATGTTGCAAAATATGCAGTAGTTGCAAAATGAACCTTGGTGCTTTGAAACCACCGTTCTTGTGATAAGAGCTTTTTACGATCTATTTCACAGCAACATTATATTACTGATTCCTTGTCACCCTATTCAAGCAGGTGTTTCCTCCAACAAGTGCTCTTGATCCTGCAACATACGGTCCCCAAATATCAGCCATCACAGCTAGCCACTTGGAGCCGCAACTGGAAGGTCTAAACCTCCAACAGGTAATAGTGCCGAGATGTGACAAATCAAAAAATAATGATCTTAATGTTGATGTATTTTCGATCAATTCTCTGATGTCTGTACTGAGAGTCAACACACGATACTTGGATCTTCATGATCGTAATTACCCTCTTTGTAAATGTTTACAGGCGCTTGATCAAGATAAACTCTTCATAGTAGACTACAATGATCTCTATCTACTCTACTTGACCAAGATCAACGCTCAGTCAGGATCTCAAGCTTACGCATCTAGGACCATATTCTACCTTACAGACGATGGTACTCTCAAACCGATCGCCATTGAGCTGACGCTTCCACCCACTCCTTCAACAGCGGCTTCAAGCCTTAGGAGGGTTTTTACCCCTCCTCTTTCTGATTCCAAGGACTGGCTGTGGGAGCTTGCCAAAGTACACGTTGCTACCAACGATAGCGGCTATCACCAATTAGTTAGCCACTGGTATGTGTATTCCAGGAAGACTGGTTCTTGACAGGTTTCTATTGATCTGCAAGAAATGAAGGCCGTTCACGGAGAACTAATCTAGCAAGTCTGTTGTGTTTCAGGTTGACCACTCATGCGGTGATAGAACCTTTTGTCATAGCAGCTCAACGGCAATTGAGTGCTTTGCACCCCCTCAACATCTTCCTGCTTCCACATTTCAAGAACACAATGGCCATCAATTCCAGTGCTCGCAAACTCCTTATCAATGCTGGAGGTATTATTGAAAACACCTTCACAACAGGAGAACATTCTATGGAGATCACTTCGGTTGCTTACAGGGATTCCTGGCGTTTTGATCAACAAGGGCTGCCAGGAGATTTGATCTCAAGGTAGACAATAGTTGCATAATTTCCAGGCTTTGCAAGAATTGCAGGTTTTTCTCTCTAAATTTCAAACAAATTTCTGCCCCTTTGAGAAAAGATCTAAAAAAAGTTAATTATAAAGGGCACTAATTATGTTGTGTGTGCAGAGGTATGGCAGTGGTGGATCCATCTGCAAAATATGGGTTAAGATTGTTGATTGCTGACTACCCATTTGCCGTCGATGGGCTTGATATTTGGGATGCCACAGAAAAGTGTGTGAAAGATTATGTGGATATCTACTATAAAGATGATGCAACAATACTGGCCGATCAAGAGCTTCAACTCTGGTGGTCAGAAGCCAGAAACGTGGGTCATGGAGACAAGAAGGCTGAGCAATGGTGGCCCCAAGCATCAACAAAATCTGACCTTGTGAGCATCCTGACAACAATAATCTGGATAGCATCTGCTCATCATGCTGCTGTCAATTTTGGGCAGTACGCTTATGGTGGGTATATGCCAAATCATCCAACCATAACGCGAAGACTTGTCCCGGAAGAGGGGAGTAAGGAGTACGTTGAGCTGCTTCAAGATCCTGAGAAATTTTTGCTTTCTTCTGTAAACGGAAGAATGCAGGCAACAATCGTATTGAGCACCATTGAACTTCTATCTAAGCATGCAAAAGAGGAAGAATATCTTGGATATCGAATAAGCAACTGGACTGATAATAAAGCTGCAGTTGCTGCAATAGGTGCATTGTCTGATAGACTTGCTCAAATTGAGCAGCTGATCTCTCAAAGGAACTCAGATCCAAATCTGAAGAACAGATTAGGCCCAGCAGGAGTGCCCTATACCCTCCTCTTTCCTAGCTCCAAACCTGGACTCACTGGAGCAGGAATACCCAACAGTATTTCAATCTGACACTCCAATGAAAATCAACAAATTAATTCCAACTCCTTGGATCGACTCACATGGCCTGTAGTTTTTCTTATCTCCAGTTCAGAATAGAATATGATGCAGGGCCAGGAAACAAACCTGCTGTGTCCTGCCTCCTTTTGATGAAAGAGGATCGGATAGGAAATTCATATTGTGGGGCTGCAGTACTATAGTTTTGCAAGTGTTTTATACAGACTGTGATTTTTGGAATTATTGTTTTCTCCTTCACGTAACAGTCATGAAGAGAAGTTTAAATTGAAGCATGAAATGAATGAGGAATGATTCTTACAAACCTCATTTCTTGAAAGAAACCTGGTACATACTACAAATCATGCGCACAAACTTTTTTGAGTACATTGTTGTGTAAGGAGAAAACAAGTGCGTTTGATGGTCAATGATCATTAATTTGATAAGGTATCTTGGCTGTAATCAATAGTCTCTTAAACTTTCAAGCGTGAATAAGAAATGCGTGACTAGTGGCCTCTACCCAATTTGATGGACATAGAGTTCAAGAAGACAACTGGTCATATCCACTATAGCTTTTGAACTCTGAGAAAACCTTCTTTTTGAAGCTCTCTTGAATAGTTGAGCAATGTTATAAATCGCTTGAAATTATATCTATAGTCACTCTATCCTATGCACAATAATGATAGCTCTAATACTAAGTTAAGATTCTGGCAAAATAGCATCATGGACTTGCAAAGGAGAGATCAACATGTAAGAACCAAAGTCAAAGTTTTCCAAAGTTCGAGTCTTATGCACAATATATTTTTCTAAAGTAAAATTATACATGCAAGTTGTTCATGACCCAAGTTTCTGTTGGCCGAACACGTCTCGTTGAGCAACTAGTGGAAATTTAGCTACCATGTATAGCTAGTCCTAGTCTATTGATTGGACTTCAAGCTTTATAGAACAAGTAATTTTACTTTTACGGTAACAAGATAGGATGTAGTGACAACATGCCAACAATGCACACTGAAACTTAGTGGCCCATATTTCATGAAGAGCCCAAAAATTTGAGATTGGTCATGGATGATGTGAATCTTCATTGTAATCAACAAGTACCTGGTCAACATGGCTAGTGGTGCTTGTAAAATAGAATGTTCCTCAACTAATGGGAAAAAAAAAGGCCATTTACTACTTGCTCTCATCATTCTAGATTGTTTTAAAGTAAAAAACATGGATGTATATTCAAAACCTCTTGTTGAAGGGTTACAAATTATTCAGAGATGATAACATGTTTATGATGTTTTATGTCCAATTGGTTTTCATGAATTTGAGTTCGTACGTATATTGATGTGAACAATGCATGATAATCTAGGATTGGGAGAATGTAGTGGGTTTTTCATTTCATGATATCATGCATACATGTGGAAGTGAACTCCCTATGTATCATCCAAACTATCTCAAAAATTGATATTTTTAACTATTGCATGTACCTCCCCATTGGCCATTATCTCCCTATGTATTGTCCAAACTATCTCAAAAATTGATATTTTTAACTATTGCACGTACCTCCCCATTGGCCATTATCCTCATAAAACACATTTATTTCCCAATGGAAAAGGTGCAGACTCATCTCGCAACTGGTAGACTAAAAAGTAGTGAATAAATCTCTTGGATCCAAGGCACATTTTAAAAATTGTGGGAAAACCTTTGTGGAAGCACTTCAATCAAGAAGCTGAATTATATGCACAACTTTGCAAGGAGTCGAAACTTGTAGGTCAAATGCAACACTTGTGGATGAAAGATTAGACATGTGCAAATTTAAGATCTAATGATTCATATCCTAAATGTGGATCTAGGCCAATGGTAGTTGCACATAAATCACTTGTCAAATTGATAGACAATTTCTACCAAATCTCATTAGTTTGATCAAGATCATTCTACGAAAATGAATTAGAATAAAAAACTATTTAACACATGATTAGAACTGATCCAATTCTCTATTAACAAGCCATACAATAGAAATCATTTATTCCCTTCCTTCAATAGATATTGAACAAGCATACATCAAGTATTCTAGCCAAATGTAGAAGAGAACCAAAGATGAGAAGGTAGTATTGACTCCAAAGCTTTCAAAAGTGGAATATCTCTTAGGTTCTACATTCTCCACGCCCTACCTACTATTTATAGTTAAAAGTGGTGAACCTGACCTGAACTAGTCATATTAACCAAAATTGCCAAGTGAAGCTAAAAATGAGTTTTTGTATGTATGAGTGAGTAAGTGAACTTGGATCCAACTTAACAGTGGTTATGTGCACTATAAATTTTACACGTTCACATTCCATGGATTTTTTTTCCAAAGAAGAGAGTCATCTTGTCAAGCTTGCAGCTCATCATATGAGATTTGCAACATGATAGGCAGTCTTGATAAGAGGGGCATTGCATATAAATTATTATAGAATATATGGCTTAAAAAATCCATGATTGGCATAAAATACATGTAATATTTTTCACATTACATCATGATAAAAAACAAAAGCATGTCATGAACATTGATCGATGAATTTGATTTTAATGAAATAGTTTTTTTTGCTCAACATATTTTTCCAATGGTACTCAAAGGATGTCTAAGCGAAAATGTACATAATGTAATTTCCAATTAGTTGTCAACAATCGTGAGGTACCAATTCTTAATGACACAATTTGTAATGTGTGTACAAAAATATTAAATGCATCTAATGCCTAATAAATCTAGTACTTCAATAGTAAACTTTGAAATTGCATATTTATATTATCATGAATTTTTCTAGATGGTTATCATCAAGAGAGATAAATAAACAAATCTATAACAAATGAATTGAAAATCTATGGAGATTGTTTGTACCGTTTGGAGAAAATGTCTTTTTACATCCTTCATGGATATCCAACACCATCTTATTGTTCATCTAGTTGATGAGGTTGAGATCACAGGCCTTGTAATCTCATATTTGAAGATATTAGTCTTGCCATTGTTTGGAAACTATTGATCAGCTCTGATACCAGCCAACCAAAAAATTGCATGTCGTACCCACAAAGAGAAGGTTGCATCAGGCTTAGGAAAAGGAGTTGATCCTAGCAAGTTGAAAGTTGTGATGGCAACTGAAACTATGGAAACTTCAAAGGCAAAACCACCAAGGAGAAAAACTTTTCCCCCAAAAAATAAAAAACCCATTGAGATTGAAGAAGAGCCATCGTCTGAGGAAGAAGAGACAACTTTTTCACGCTTCCTGTTAAGTTTTGGTGTATTTTTCAGTGAGCAAAAGCAAATCAGAGAGTTAATCTCAAAAGAAAAATTGCGCCCCCGTATAAATCAGGTTTTGTTTAAATCAATCTGATATTGATTTAACGAAATTTTCTTACTAAGTGAAAGATCTTACTGAGTAATGTCGGCCAGTTATGAAGGTCTTGAACATTTAGACAAATTTGTTCATCCATCTGGGATAAATTTATTTGCTAATGTAATGGAGGTTTTTGATTCACAACATGAAGCTTATTCTTTATTTGCTAAGCCAATTTTGGATTTATCTGAAATGCATCTAAGTAGATGTGAATTGTCAAAGATTCTTAACTCAGTAGACTTAGATCAGGAGCAAATGGAGAAGAATAAAATACGGTTTGGATCTAAAGATGTATTTCCAAAAGAATTACCCCATGGAATAGTTAAAATAGCAATGATCGACTAATATAGTGCTTTCTTATTTCAACGGCACCACGAGTGCTTAGTTCTAGAGTTATCGGGCGGGAAATTGTTGGTTGAATTAGAAAGCAAGCAAAGTTTGAAGCTAAAAAATTCTTCTGGAAGGTTGCTTGGCATTTGTGATTGGTTTGAATCCAATCGAATACCGTTTGAAGAGCGGTTTGGAGCAGAAGATAGCCTGCAGTAGGGCGACCTCAGCCAATTAGGAGCTGCAAAGGAAAGCAGGGAAAGCCTGAGTACAGCCCAATATATTCTTCTCTTCAAATTTGCTAGGGTTTCAAGGGACAAAATCTAGGATATCTCCTTGTAGGAGGTCGTTTTCAAAGCTGTGAGGTGTTGTGAATGGGCGCCCTAGTAGCACGATTCAGCAGTAGAGAGGCCGCGACTGGCCGTGGAGAAGGATGGCAGCCAGTTTGATCCATTTGGAGCTGCCATAGCTTGTGAAGGAGAGAGAAGAACTCCATCGCAGAGAGAGAAGAGGAAGAGAGGTCGCGGGAACTCTCGCGCGCCCAATCTAGATTGCCAGCTAGCGGCCTGAAGTGCTCAGTGCTTCGAAGGCCTTTGATCAACGCACAAAAGCGTGGACAGCTGTCCGATCTCGATTCACACAGATCGACGATGGTTATTTCACGACAGGTGGGTCGTTGGATCTAAAGGATCCATTGGATTGAAGTGAAAAACTCTGAAGGGGTCTGAAGTGCAAAGTGCATTGCAACTTCATTATAAATCTTCAAACTGAAAAAATTGCTGGGTCCCAAGTTTTTGAAGGGTGAAGTTTTTTCACATTGAAGAAACAGCTCAAAAATCCAAATTGCCCTTATTTTCACCTCCTTTAGCCTATTTTGGCCAAACGAAAGGCTATAGCCTCCAAACGAAGGGCACCCTGACTGTACTTGCAAGTATGGTACACCAAAACAGAGTGATTGCCGTGGAGACAGTGTTCAAAGCATGCCAGAAGTGATTTCACCATTCCACTGGGCAGGAAGCTGGGAGTTGGTGACGTGAAGCATTTTGGAAAACGACGCCAGTTTGGCTTTCAATTTGGCGAAAGAGCGGTGGGTGGCCTGGTAAGCTAAAAATTTCAGGTCATTATTATCGATTTCTAACATCACGGTTGGCTCCAGCATACACTTTATTGCCTACAGGTGAAGTTTTAGGCAGTTCGGAGATGGCAAACATCAATGAGGCAGTTTTGGGCGATGCAAGCAAACTTGATGGGGCTTCTAACTAAAACATCTGGAAATTCAAAATGAAGAGCATTTTGATGGAGAAAGAGTTGTGGAAAAGCGTGGCAGGTATTGAAGTCTGGCCAAATACCACTCCAGGTGACATAAGGGCCTTTGATAAAAAGGCAGAGAGCATTGTCCTTGATCAATCTTTCAGTGAAAGACCATGTGATCACTCACATAAGTGATGCCACGACGGCTAGGGGAGCTTGGGAAGCTCTTAGAATGCAATTTCAAACTTGCAATCCAGCTTGAGCCATGTTCTTGAAGTCAAGATTGAACACAATGAGGATGGAAGAAAGTGAATCAGTGGGATCCTTCTTCACCAGGATAAAGGAGCTGAGAGATTAACTTGTGGCGATTGGAGAACCAATCAGAGATATTGAATTGGTACATACCACAATGAGCGGTGTCTCGGAAGGGCTACAGATGTTTGTGAGTAGCATTGCTTCGAGGGAGAGGTTGCCTACTTTTGAAGACTTCCACGGAATCATGTTCCAAGAAGAGCAGTGTCGCGCAGTGGTGAAGTCAAGGCAAACCCCACAAGAGGATCAAGCCTTGCTTGCTAAAGGCAAGCAGAAAGGATGGAAAAAGATTTCTAAGAAATCCAAGGATGATGATGACGAAGGAGAGTCGTCATCAAAAGAGAAAAATAAGAAGAAAGACAAATGTTACTATTGCCACAAACCGGGTCATTGGGCACGCGAGTGTTATAAGAAGAAAGCAGACATAAAGGTGGGAAAAGTGACTCAACAAGGAAACATTGCCGAAGATCATGGAGAAGATGATGAGACCAGTGTCTTCTCATCGGCATTGGCATCCCAAGTTTATAATGGTGCCAGATGGTTCATAGACTTAGGCGCCACAAGGCATATGACCGGGATTGGTTTGAAAAATTCTCACCAATCCATGATGGGGATAAGGTCACTCAAGCCAATGGAGAGGAATGCCAAATACAGGGTGTGGGCAATGTACCTGTGCAGTTTCTTGATGGCAAAATTAAAAACATCCCTAGTGTACTTTATGTTCCTGGACTCAAAAAGAGTTTGCTTTCTATTGGTGTAATGGCAAATCAACATCTTAAAGTTAAATTTGTCAAGGATGGATGGCTTATGAAGGATATGAACCACATCCACAAAGTGGTGGCGAAGGGTTATAGAGATAGTAATTGTGGCCTTTATAAATTGGATGCTGCAAAACCAGGTGAATATGGTTTGACTATCTCAACAGCATCTCAATCTGAGTTGTGGCACAGAAGACTTGGTCATTTGAACTATGGGAGCTTGAGATTGATGGCGAAGCTGAAGATGGTAATAGGGTTACTAGCATTGCAGGATGATCATCATGCAATATGTGAAGGATGCATCATGGGAAAGCATCACAGAGAGACATTCAAGAAAGGTGGAGCTGCAAGAGCTAAGAAACCACTAGAACTAATTCACAGCGACCTGTGCAGCCCAATGAAGACCATGTCGTTGGGGAAAGCATATTATTTTATGACTTTTATAGATGATTACTCTAGGAGGACATGGATTTATTTCTTGAAGAAGAAATTTGATGCTTTTGCTCGCTTCAAGGAGTTCAAGACTTTGGTAGAGAACCAACTGGATGCACGCATCAAAGTGCTAAGATCTGATAGAGGGGGTGAATACAAATCTGATGATTTTGAAGACTTTTGCAAAGAACATGGCATTAAAAGACAATTCACACAGTCACACATGCCGCATAGTAATGGTGTAGCTGAAAGGAAAAACAGAACTGTTATGGAGAGTGCACGCTCCATGATGAAGCAATGGGCTTGACCGATTCACTTTGGTCGGAAGCTTGCAGTGCGGCAAAACACGCGGTTCTTGCAAAACAGGAGCCCTACAGTTGCGGTTCCAAATGTGACTCATGAAGAAGCATTTACTGGAATAAAGCCAAAAATCGACAAGTTTCGTGTCATTGGATGTAAGGCCTATGTAGATGTGCCAAAGGAGGAGCGAAAGAATAGTTCTAGAGTTATCGGGCCATCTTTCTTTTACAAGCCCTTTGAGTGTTTTTAAGGAACTCATCTTTGTACTTACGCAGAAGTTGAATATACAGTTTGAGGAGAGCAATTCTGGGTTCTTGTTGCACTTGACGTTGTGCTGTGGTGATTGATCCGATTGGGTGTTTTCAATTGTGTTTTCTTAACTAGAATACCGCCGTCCAAATTGGTAGACCTTAAGATTGAGTTAATTCCAGATAGTCACACTATCTCTAGACAACCATATCGGTTTTCTCATAAAGAAGAGATAGATATCACTAAATAAATTGAAAATCATTTGAAGATGGGTCATGTTCAGCCAAGTAAGTCACCATGGGGTGCTCCTATTCTTCCAATAGCAAAGAAAGATGGAGGCTTCCATTTGTGTGTTGACTACAAGGGGTTGAATAAGGTAACTATTTAAAATAAATATCCTTTTGCCTCGTATGGATGATCTGGTAGATTTATTAGGTGGAGCTAAATACTTCACAAAGATAAATCTTAGAACTGAATATCATCAGATTGAAATTCATCCGAATGATGTGCAAAAGACAGGTTTTTGGATGAGATTTGATCATTATGAATTTCTCGTGCTTCCTTTTGGGTTGACAAATGCACTAGCTACGTTCCAAACGATCTTTTTTGTCCATATGTTATCTTAGAGACTGATAACAAGTTCTTTGACAACTGAGAAACATGAAGGATGTTAGGAACACAAATGGACAGATCGTTGTTGAAGGTGATCTTCACTGCTCTTTTGTCTTTCACTCGTATGGTGCTAGAATCTCTGAGGCAGATAAATTGGTCTTTGTTGTAAGATGTGTACTCTATAAACCATTCCTTGCGAGAGGTCATGTGTTGGGTAGAGTTGTTGTCCAAGTACCAGCTATCACAATCTTCGCTGCTGTTGTAAGCCATTAACAAGTGTGTATCTTGCTCCTTGAAATCTGCCACATTGGAGAAGTCTGGTTGCTACTGTTGTTGCTGCTTCTTTGCCTTGTTGTAGATCCTGATACAACACTCTTTGATGTCGTGATTGGCTCTCTTGCAATATCTACAGAAAACTTTTTGCGCGATCCACCATGCTCGACTTGATTGTGAGGCTTCTCCTATTGTTGTTGCACTTGATTCTTGCCCTTGGAATAGTCTTTCTTCTTGGTGTAGTGAGCCATGGATTTGTCTTTGATGGACAGGCTGCTAGTCTTTTTTCGTATTTCTTCTTGAAGAAGATGACCAATCACCTTTTGAAGAGTGAGGTCAAGTTGTGTGGAGATCATTACCACAAAGTGCTAATAGGACCTTGGAAGAGAAAAAAGCAAGGTCATGACGACATCATCATCTTGAATAGAACATCCTACAACTAATAAGTGATCTAACAGGGACTTGAAGCTATTGATGTGAGAAGTGATGGTAGTAGAATCAAACATGCTAAGAGTAAATAACTTCCTTCTGAGATGTAATCTCATGGTTACATCGTGAGTCTCACTTGATAACAAGTCCAGTGTTTCCTTAGAGGTTTTGCACGTGGTAACGTGAGATATCTGGGAGTCGGCCAGATTGAGTGTGACACATGCGAAGGCCTTCTGATCTTTGATCATCCATGCCTTTGCTTGACCACCATCTTCTGGTTTCAGGTCTACACCTTCTACTACATCCCAAAGATCTCTATCTATCAACATCATTCTAAGTTTTAACTTCTAGATGTCGAAGTTAGAACCATTGAACTTGTCAATGACTCTAGCTTCACTGAGTGATGAAGATGAAGAGCTACCTATATGAGACATGATAACAGTATACAAATAGAACAAACTTAATCTCTCGGTTTATTTGAGCTACGCTTTGATACCAATCTGATGGGACAAGGGAGATATGAAGAACAAGAACGGTGAAGAGAGCAAGAATATTGTGAAACAGCTCTCCCGTTCTAATCGGTTGCTAGGCGCAAAAACAGTCTAATAGATAGCTTGTGCTAAAGATGATCACAATTTAATGCGTTCTGATTGCCCAACAGGATCTTAAAAGCTAATTCATATTCTATAACAAGAGTACAGTCCACCAAAGAAATTAGAGATGGTTTGTGTGTGGTACCACTAAAATCAGATTCAATGTGAAGTATAGTTCTGAAATAAATGGAAGAGTAGTCTGATATCGTGAGTTCCTCAGGCGTCAAAGATAGCCATCATCTGATCAGAAACTGAGGAGTCGTAAACGTCCGTGTTTTGATCAAAGTGAGTAAACAAGCATGATCAAACAGCAATGAAAGTGCATTCAATCACAACAAGCATTCATCTACGTTGTACACAGATAAAAATGTGATGTTGTTATATTACACTAAAGCACAATACAAATAGCAATTACAATTAAAAATTGATGGCGTAATTGAGAGACTCAAATAATATGTCTCATGGATGGAGCAACCTGCAATCTGTGCTTGGATGATCTATTTATAGATTTCATCCGTGTATTAACTACAATAAATGATTGTCACCTTATTAGGTAAGCCGTTGTACTTGGAAGTATATGGCTTCTGTGACAACTGTACATAGTGTATATTGTCAATCCATAGGGAATGTTGACGTGGACGAGGGAATTGCAAATTCTCTCACTTCGCTTTATAAGGGAAGTGGTTTTCTCTCACTTCGCAAATTTGGGAAGTGGCTGGAAACATTCCTCGTTCAAAGTAGACGACCTTCGGCATTTTTCTCTCTCTTCAGGATTTTGCGAAAAAGTCGAAGGTGCCCTTAAAAAGACGAAGGTGTCTTTAAAACAGTCAACATGAAAATACATGACCTTTGAAAGTTTTCTCTCTCTTCCTGAGCACTCTAGATACAATCCCGGGCCACTTGCCACACTTTATGCATATCATACATCTTTCTGGATCTTAACAGAGTTCGTCTCCACATTTATTGGACTCGATCTAGGTTGAAAATCGTACATCAGCATAAACAGACTATAAGCAGTAGCAAATTTTTTACAATATAACATTGGTCTAATTTGGCATTTGCATAATCCATCACAACTATTGGCCTAATTTGGCATTTGCATAATCCATCACAACTATTGCTAGTCCTAATCTAAGCTTTTTTGTCAGTAAGTTGAGCCAATATATGCAATCTCATTTGATCTATCATTGCAAATTGGACAAGATGGTGCTTAGGTACAATTTTAGCATTCTAGATTTTGGCATAGTTTATAAAGGGGATAAGATTTGCTTGATTAGTTTTTTTTATTTATATTTTGTAGGTGACAAGATTGATAGGAAGTCCGCAAGTGCATTTTCTATATTCATTGGAGAAGGATCCATCTCTTGGCTCTCAAAAAAGCAAGACACCATATCTCTCATCTATTGAAGCTAAGTACAAAGCACTCACCACTACTACCAAAGAGATTCTACATGGAAAAAGTTTAATACCAATAAATCTCGCAAGGTGGCGTGGGACCGCCACCAATTTTGGTGGGGGATAATGTTGGAGAATTGCAGATATTGAGACAACCCTAACCATAGTTAATAAGTGAGAGGGATTTGGCATCCTGCGTGTGTAAGTCCAACCCGATGATCACATAGATAATTGATTAGTTACAAGTTAATAATGACTTTAGGCCTTTTTGCGGGACTTTTAATGTCATAGGGCCTAAAAGTCAAGTTATTGAATAAAATGGATTCCCACCAATTTTCAAGTTGGTGTTCTCCCAAATTCAAATTTAAATAGTTAGGGAGGTAGAAATTGACCAATAGGATTTGAGGCCAATGCCCTAAAATCCAGTATATAGAGTGGTAAATTCGAATTATTTGTACATATTCTCTTCATTTCAATACAAGTAGGTTGGCCCTCTCATGAAATGGATATGGAATGTCCTTGATCTCCATCTTTCATCCTCTAACTCTCATGTCTTCTTTGGATTTGCTATTTGTTGGATTTGATGCTTATAAGAATTGAATGTTCTTATGCTTTTTGTGAGAGAGAAAGGGAGAGAGAGAAGAGTAAGTTTCTATCATTGTTGTGGATCTAGTATTAATGGATGTAGTGTTAATACTTAGTGTTAATGGATTTTAGTGTTAGACATGAATCATATGCACATGCTGGATTATGAAATATGCTACACTTTCATGAGAATGAATCTACGCATGACAACTAGTTAATCCTCATCATCTCCTTGATGCTTGTGTGCTTGGATCTAGGGTTGAGAGAAGGATAGAAAATTCCCACTACATTGATGGTTGTTACATGAGCTCATAAACATAAAGGAGTTTGTTGTTGATCCAACACCTATTGAATCCGTGCCAACTGCTTATTTATATACCGCATCAGGGGTGTATCCAAATCTCGACTCTGAGAAGAAGAAATACCACAACATGAGGTAGTGGATCAAATATTTTCAAAAGGAGGAGGCATTAGAAGCTACCAAAGTTGTAGCAGAGATTCATTCTTCACATGTGCTGCCATCGAATTTATATAATCCACGAATAGATGTTAATACTAAGTTGCACAATCACGAAGATCCTTTCATGATGACCAAATCTAAAATGTCACAAACAAAATTAATCGTGAATATTCTATCTAGCAAGATTGATACTACATTAGAAGAATTTTTTAAGTTGGTGCCTCAAGCGAAAGAAGTGTTAGTGGAGAGATTGACTCAAATTGAACCAACAGTCTAGCAGGAACCATTATTTTGTGCTAGTTCTGAAGAATCAAACAAAGTACTCAATGTAGGGGCATCCAGGGAGAGTGAGTAGAGAAATATCACCCTTCCGATATAGCATAAATAATTTGCTAAAGAGACAGTTGTGATAGATGGAGGTTTAGGAGTTAATCTGATCTCAACAAAACTATGTGCTAAATACAGTCTTACAAGGATGAAACCTGCAACTTTTGCTATCAAGTTAGCTAATCAGACTACAGTACATCCTAGAGGCTTAGTGGAAGACATACCTATCAAGATTGCTAGAATTCAGTTTGTCATTACTGTTGTAGTAATGAACTTACTAGAAGCACCATCAATTTATCGCATTCTATTGGGACATCCATGGTTATGAGTTGCGCAAGCAATTCATAACTGGAGAACCAAAAAATTTACATTTGAGAATTGTGAGCATGCAGTTAAAGTTGATCCATTAGCTTGGACAATAAACCAGTAGTCTAGAAAGGAGACGATGATTCATCAACAATGGATCATACTTGTGATCAACTAGTAAAAGCTTTGGGAGTGCACTATGACTCTCAAACAGATAATGTTAATTGGAATCAAGCTCTTGCAATTGTGGATTGTACAATAGGATATAAGTGTCAACGAGATAACAATTTAGAGTTGAGAGACATTCCTATGTCCGATCGTACTTTGGATATGCCTATCACACTCCCATTCAACATGATGAATGTGGCATGGATATGAACCGATCAATCCTATTGAAGATGAAATCATTCATTTCAGTCATGTCTTATCTTATGATGAAAATGCTGAACTTATTGATGAGTAGATTCTAAATCATATGAATCCTACAAGGTTTGGAGTTCAAAATATTTCAGATGAACCAGCAATAAAATTGCCAAAAGTAGTTATAGTGAAGGAAGAAAAGAATAAATGAGCAATGACGAAGAAGCAAGCTAAGCAACATTATAACACAGTTCTAAAATGGATGAATACATTATGAGATATAGTTTTGACAGCTGATCCAAAAAATATACCGCCTTTATTGGATAAAGGTAAAAGAAAAATCAAAGATGACTCTTCAAGTCAGAATTCTCGGAAGACATCACCTTCTAGGAAGTCATCACCTACTCGAACGATACATGCCAATAAAGCTTAACGTAAATCAAAGGTTAATCCTTTTGAACAAGAACAGCCAAATGTCCAACATGACGTGTCAGATCATTTCAAACACTATAATTTGGATGATGTTGTTATTATGTTACCAAAAGCTCATCGTGAATCTGACTGAGGATCAAGTGTCAAAAACACAATTA
Organism: Diphasiastrum complanatum; assembly: GCA_029204225.1. Taxonomy (NCBI): domain Eukaryota; kingdom Viridiplantae; phylum Streptophyta; class Lycopodiopsida; order Lycopodiales; family Lycopodiaceae; genus Diphasiastrum; species Diphasiastrum complanatum. Next base: position 8,522,701 of record CM055094.1, on the reverse strand, counting down.
GAAGTTTATGATGGACCATCAGCCTTTGAATCTTGTTGAACCAGAAGAGGTTGAGAAGATTGTTCAAGTTGGATCACAGTTTACGTATTGTAAGAGATTGAAGAGATGAATAGATTTACCAGAAGACTATTTTCTCTGTTATTTGCTCTTCGCACTGCTAAGTGTGATTGATCTCAAATATACTAACAGTCCTTTTTGCATCACTTAAATTACTCTCAAGTCAGATAGTTGTATTACTACATTTACACTCTTTGTTGTGCTACCGCAAAGTTTTTCTAATGCACTATCTTTAAACTAACTTATTCCATCACTCAAATACTTGATTTGACACTTGAATAATGTATATCATTGGTATAGTCTTCCATAGTCATTGATAGAAGAGTATGTATACCTTTGAAATGGTAGTCCTTGCCTAAAGAATTGAGACAAAGATTTGTATTCTTGTTTTTTGACGAATATAAGTTTCTAATATATTTGAAGACTATTTGAGACCTTAACCTCAAAAGGACTTCAGTTGTTGAGGACTATTGTCTATAACTCGACAGTCTTAGATTAAGATTAACTGGTTGTTTGTTAATACTTGAATACATCGAACATCTCTTCGAATCCATGCTGACACCTTAATCAGACAAAGTGTAGTAAATTCTTACTACTCTGATTGCATTTCTTTTGTAGAATGCTTTTCATATCATTTGATAGAGAAGGATAGTTGTTTCTGGAAAGTATCATTAACACATCCACTATAAAAGTAATACTGGTTACTTTTAAAATGTCTGTTTGACAACCAAAATAACATCCGACTTCACTACCTTTGAATAAGTCAGAATTGTATCAATTTTGTATCAATTTATCAACTCTTAATCGCTATCCTCTTGTGGTTCAACATTAAATACTACACAATCCTATCATTTCTCTGTTAATATATCATAACACTAACCATTAACACTATGATCCATGTACACTAGAAATTAACACTACTCAAGCAATGATAGTTCTTACTCTTCTGTCTCTCTCTTTCTCTCTCACAAAAACTCTTTCAATCTCTATCTCTTTTCTCAGAACAAAAAATAAAATCAATTGATTAACGATTCATTCATTCTCTTATACACACATAACCTCTCTCTCTCTCTCTCTCTCTCTCTCTCTCTCTCTCTCTCTCTCTCTCTCTCTCTCTCTCTCTCTCTCTCTCTCTCTCTCTCTCTCTCTCTCTCTCTCTCTCTCTCTCTCTCTCTCTCTCTCTCTCTCTCTCTCTCTCTCTCTCTCTCTCTCTCTCTCTCTCTCTCTCTCTCTCTCTCTCTCTCTCTCTCTCTCTCTCTCTCTCTCTCTCTCTCTCTCTCAAAACAAAAAATTGAAACCAAAAGTCAAAATCAACTCATTCACCTTTAGTTCATTTTTTCATTCTCTCTCTCTTTCATTCTCAATTTCTCTCTCACAAATTCAATAACTCACACACACACACACTTTAAAAATCAAGTGTTAAATTTTTTGTACACACACACACACTCTCTTTCCATCTATCTATCTATTTATCTCTCTCCCTATCTATCTATCTATCTATCTATTTATCTCTTTCTATCTATTTATCTATCTAAAACATGTAAAATCAACTAAATTAGCAAATGAAAACCTCCAAAATATGAATCTCCAATCTCCCCAAGCTCCAAGCTCCAAACTCTCCAAGCTCCAAGCTCCAAACTCTCCAAGCTCCCCAAGCTCCAAGATCCCCAAGCTCCAAGCTCTCCAGGCTCCAAGCTCCTCAAGCTCCTCCACTTCCAAGCACCAAGAGTTCTCTGAAAAGGTAGCGCGAAAATGGAGGTCGCGGGAAACAATACGAACATAGTGTCGGAATCCGACACACACACACACACACTCTTTAAAAATCAAGTGTTAAATTTTTTGTACACACACACACTCTCTCTTTCCATCTATCTATCTATTTATCTCTCTCCCTATCTATCTATCTATCTATCTATTTATCTCTTTCTATCTATTTATCTATCTAAAACATGTAAAATCAACTAAATTAGCAAATGAAAACCTCCAAAATATGAATCTCCAAGCTCCCCAAGCTCCAAGCTCCAAACTCTCCAAACTCTCAAAGCTCCCAACTCTCCAAGCTCCCCAAGCTCCAAGATCCCCAAGCTCCAAGCTCTCCAAGCTCCAAGCTCCTCAAGCTCCTCCACTTCCAAGCACCAAGAGTTCTCTAAAAAGGTAGCGTAAAAATGGAGGTCACGGAAAGCAATACGAACACAGTGTCAAAATCTGACATCCTTAGAATCTATCGGATTCCAACATAATTTTTAGAATCCAAAACATCCAAGCATCAACACAGATTGCGGATCTGGATGTCAGAATCCAACACATTTAAAAATTTGTTGAATCTGACATCCAACCAGGATGCCAACTCAAAGATCGTTTGCCACATGGCACCCACGCCGCATGTCGAAATTCGTTACATATTTTACATGTCAAATTCCAACATCCAATTTAAAACTCTATTCCCGCCAGCTACCAGAGGCAGCCAGAGTTTTTTTTTATGGGGGTTCGACAGAGGTGTCAGAAAGCGACATGTTGTATTCTGATATTTAATGGGATTTCTAGAAATCCATCGCAAGCACATGTCAGAGTGAACACGTTTTGTAGTAGTGGTAATTTGGGACATCCTTAAACATTGTAGGCCACCAATATTTGGCGGTCAATATCTTATTAACAATGTCCTTCATAGCAAAATGACCTCCAACATCTTCCGAATGTAAGGCTCGAATGACCTTTGGAATATCTTCGGCTTCAAGACAACTTCTTAAATGATGATCTGCACCAACCTTGTACAGAACATTGTTAATAATAGTATATGGTACAAGTTTGTATTAAAATACCGTCTTTTTCTCCAAGTCATATCCTTCCGGATAAATCTGATCTTTGAGATAAATAATAATATCAAAATATAATGAGTTTGAGGATGATAACAAAGAACAAATTTTCATCGGAAAAGTCGTCATTAATTTGTTCTTCAATTTTTCCTATGTTGAGTCGTGAAAGGTAATCAGCATTAGTATGATATTTTTCCAGACAAAGTTCAACTTGATAAGTGAATTATTGTAGCAGCAGAACCCAGCGAGCAATTCTTCCAAATAAATCGGGTTTATTTACAAGATACTTCAAAGCATAACAATCAACATGGAAGATAAAAGCATAACCCAGCAAATAATGTCAAAATTTTTTTATAGTGAATATCATTCCAAGTGCTTCTCTTTCTATTGCCGAATAATTTTGCTCTGATGCTATCGACTAGCATAGTATATTGGATGGTCTTTCTTCTGTTCATCCTTCTGACTCAGACAAACACCAATATTGAATGCTAACACATCAACATAACTATGAAATAGTATCATCCAGTTAGACGGTCTTAAAATTGGAGCATTAATCAGCTACTGCTTGAGTTCTTTGAATGTTTTCTGTTGTTCAGGCATCCACAAATACACGACTTGCTTCTTAAGTAACTGTGTAAGGGCCGCAGCTGTCGAGGCATGATTTTGTATGAATCTTCGGTAATAACCAACATGTCGTAAGAAGGCTCTAAGTTCTCGTAGATTCATTGGTATCAGTAGATTCTTTATAACCTCGAACTTGTCAAGGTAAAGTGACAGACAAGTGTCTCAACACCTCTGTAGTGTGAGTTTCAGTTTCTGGATGTGAGACTTTATATCAATGTACACACAAAAGTCGTCAATCAAAATTTCGAGAAATGTTCTCAAAAAAACAGCAAAGATTAACAATATAAGTCGTTGAAAAGTCGTTGGCGCATTGTATAGGCCTAAGGGCATTTTATTGTAGGCATAAGTGCCCCAATCTGTAGTAAAGGTGGTCTTTGATCCATCATCCTTTTGTACTCCAACTTGATTATAACGAGAGAACCCCTCACAAAAACTATAATGTTCTTGTCCAGCAACCTAATCTAGAATTGAATCAGTGAAGGGCAATGGATGGTGATCTTTCCTGGTGGCTACATTGAGTTTCCGAAAATCTTGGCATATTTGAATCTGTCTGGTCTTTTTCTTTGGAACCATGACAATGGGAGATACCCGTTCACTACTTAAAACAAGATAAATAATTCATGCCTTGAGATGTTTGTTGAGTTCATCTTTTACCATTAGAGAGTACTTCGGGTTGAGATGGTATCGTCTCTATCAACTTGAGTGCTGAAATAATCATCGAGTTGTTGGATGATGGTTGGAATACAAAAAAAAATCAGCAACTCGAGTGCAGAGTATATTACTCATCCATGACATTTAGATATCACATTGAAAAACAAATGCTCACTTTGCTGCTGTATTATACAAGATGGATTAAATGCAAAAATGTTTGGAAGCCACTTGATCAAGATTTTGGTATAAACCCTCAAGAGCAACTTCAGATAACAATGAAAAGAAATGACAACACTCTTGCAATGGTTGAGGTCGAGGAAGATTGGTTTCTCGATCACATTCGATCAGAACTAGACATGTTGCAATTCGATCTACCTCAGTACTATCAATTTCGATTGAATGGTGTAAAGGTACGTTATGCCATATAAAAATATTCCTTTTTTTCTATATATAAGTGAATCAGTTTCATAAAATATATTAACTAAAACAATTTCTCTTGTGCTGGTAAGAGTAAGGCAGGAAGTGACAAAATTTCTAGAATTCACACGTGTGGGGAAGATCCACAAGTATGATAGATCCAATTAAGCTTTATGATTAGCACAATAACCTGATTCTAGATTGAATAGCAAGATCTAGTACAGAAATTATGGCTTAACCACAATCTAGCATGTTAAGCATCAGAGAATGATAGCAATGAATCATGAATGAGCAAAAGTACAAGAAATTAGTGTATTAGCATTAGCCTCAACATGAGTTAGAGAGAGAAAGATAGAGAGATATCAAGCAAAAATTGTGTGGATCCAAAATGGCAAAAGATAGCTACAAAGCTTTGGTTCTTCATCAAAACTTATGAGGAGAGCTACATATATTTATGGAGTTTGAGGTGGCTCGAGATAGAACCACATCTATCCACCTTTAGATGACATCTAAAGTGAAAACTAGAGTCTATGTGACATATGTCACATATCATGCATGTATCTCTACATACTTTTACCAAGTGTCCTAGTTCAAACTAGAAATGTACAAATCATCATGCATGTGTCCATTTCACTTTGTGCACTATGGATCACTTACAATTAATGCATGTGAAATGCCACGAGTTTCTACTTGCATTTTTTTGCTAATTCTAATTCTACAATCTATATGCAAGTTGTAATCATCAAACTAGATATGACAAATTCATATAGCTCGAGTTCTATCTAGGCCAAACTTGGCATTTGCATTTATGGAACAACATACTTGCATGGTACAATGTTTGTAGCAAGTCTAAAGTCAAGATGGATTATTTTTCCATTTCACCACTCCTCCTAAAAACAATCTATATTGACTTGAACATGGATCTTGGTGTTACTCCAAGATTGGCTCTATGCTTGATGAAGGAACTCTTGCTCAAAGGTTTGGTGAGCATATCAGCAATACAAGATGATGTGTTGATGTGCTCCAAGTAGATTTCCCCTCCAATGAGGTTCTCTCTCACGAAGTGATGTGCAACTTCAATATGTTTGCTCCTTGCATGGCATATTGGGTTGTTGGCAAGGGCTTGGGCTGAAATGTTGTCACACATGATCATAGGTAGATCATCCTCCATGATTATCTTTAGCTCCACTAGCAACCTCCTTTGTTGTAGTAGTGAGTGCCTTATACTCAGCTTCACAAGATGAGAGTGATACAATATCTTGCTTTTTGAAAAGCCAAGATATCAAGTTTCCTCCAAGATATATGACATAAGCACTTGTAGATTTTCGATCTGCTCTATCACTTGCAAAATTCGAGTCAAAATAACCAACAATAGAAAGATCTTAACTTTTATACAATAAACCATAATCAAAAGTTGAAGATATATATCTAAGCACTCTCTTGGCCATTTTCCAATGATAAGTAGTAGGATTTTACATAGCCTGGCTCAACTTATGAACACTAAAGCTTATGTCAGGTCTAGTTATTGTGAGCCAAATTAAGGAGCCTATAAGACTCCTTAAAAGAGTGATGTCCATGAAGGAAATTTCATCACCTTTGTTAGGGTCTTATACATTTTGCTCCATAAGAGTTTCTATACTCTTACAATCTAACATATTGAACTTTTTTAACATTGAAAGAGCATACTTGGATTGACATACAAAAGCTTTATCTATAAGAAAGTCAATCTCTAATCCAAATATGTAGTGAGTTTTTCCAAGATCTTGCATCTTGAACTCTTTTCCAAGTGCAATCTTGGCTTCCTCAACTAACTTGATACAACTTCCTGTTAAAATGATATCATCAACATAAATAAGAAGGATGACAATATCTCTATCAAAAAACTTGACATACAAGGAAGGATCATAGTTACTAAGATTATATCCCAGTGACTCAAGAAAGGTGTTAAGTCGAGAATACTATGACCTTGGAACTTGCTTTAGTCCATATAGACTTTTGAAGAGCAAGCAAACTTTGTCTTTGTCATGGATGAACCCAATAGGCTGATCCATATAAATTTCTTCTTCTAGATATCCATTTAAAAATGCATTAGAGACATCTAGTTGAAGAACTTGCCAATTGAAAAAACAAGCAATAGAAATTATGATTCTAATTGATACCATATTTGCAACTGGAGCGAAAGTCTCCTCATAATCAAGTCCATAAACTTGAGCAAAACCCTTTGCACAAAGCCTAGCCTTGTACTTGTTGATTATACTTGACTCGAAAAACCCACTTGCAACCGATGGTGTGCTTGTTGGATGGATGATCCACAAGCTCTCATGTCTTGTTGGCCATCAAAGCATCATATTCCTCCTTCATGGCAAGATACCATTCCTTCAAATTGAGTGCATCATATACATCCTTCGGCTCCTCATGTGAAATAAAATAAGCATAATTAGTGGAGTTGAGTTCCACTTGCTTTCCTCTATCTTCATAGGTAAGCCTTCTAGGCTCGGATCTTTCTCTCTGAGATCTCCTTAATGAAAAAATTCGAGGTGACTCCTCAATTCTCGGCCCCATCTCTCCATGATAGTCTTCAAGGGTGATGATTGGAGTATCTTTTTGAGAATCTTTGAACTTGGCCTCTTCAAGAATGTACTTTTGATCCTCATGGAATATAACATCCCTACTCTCAATTGCAGTTGAGGTGGAGGGAACATAGATTCTATAAGCTTTCTTGTTGGATGCATATCCAACCATGATCCCTTTAATAGAATTAGGATCATCTCTTTTCCTTATTTCCAAGGGTACATGAACAAAGCAAGCACATCCAAAAACTCTAAGGTGATCTACCTTAGGTTTCTTCTTAAACAAGACTTCAAAAGGTGATTTTCCAGCAAGTGCATTGTGAGGTAATCTATTGCACAAATAATTTGCACAATTTATAGCTTCACCCCAATATCCAATAGGCAAAGAAGCTTCAACTCGGATTGCTTTAGCACATTGACATAAAGATCTGTTTTTCCTGTCGACAACTCCATTTTGAGATGGAGAATAAGCATAAGAAAACTCTCTCTTTATTCCTTCACCTTCACAATATTCATGAAACTTGTTGGAGATGTATTCACCTCCTCCATCACATCTTAAAGCTTTTTTTTCTAAGAAAAATGTTTCTCAACATAAGCTTTGAAGATTAGGAAGTGATCAAATACCATAGCTTTTGAAGAAAGTAGATACAACCAAGTATATCTAGTAAAGTCATCAATAAAAGTGACAAAGCCTGTTGCACCACCAATACTTTTAGAAGAAGAAAAATGAACATCCGAGTGTATAAGCTCCAAAGGATGAGTAGTCTTGATAAAAGACTTTTGATATGGCTTTCTATGTGATTTTTCAATGGCACAAGCCTCACAAGGTTTGAAATCTTTGGAAAGAGATTTTGGAAGGCCAACAGCCTTTACTTTCTTGACCATAGAAGACATAGACTTAAAGTTAGGATGACCCAACCTTCTATGCCACAACTCCTCCTTAGATAAAAAAGCAACTTCACAAAGGTTGGCATTCTCATGAGAATTCAACTTGGAAATTCCACCATATCTAGATCCATCAGCTAGGACCTCATCATTTTTCTTGATAAGGCAAGTATTGGAGTTGAACTTTACATCACAACCACTATCAAGCAACTTTCCCACACTAATCAATTTCTTTGTAAGTTTTGGAACAAAAAGAACATTAGAAAGTGCAAGAACTTTTGAAGAAGCAAGTTTCAGTGGAATGTTGCCAATTCCTTCTATAGAGCATTCATGATCATTAGCAGTGTAAATAGATCTCTTAAGTCCATTGTAAGGCACAATTGAGTCAAATGAATCCTTTGAACAGCACATATGTGAAGAAGCTCCACTATCTATGTACCAAGCTCCATCTTTCTTGAAAGGTGATAAAGAAAAACTGGACACCATGAGTGATCCTTCTCCATCACTTGGAACAAAATCTTCTTCAATCTCTTTGGAGAGATTTGCTTGCTTGAGTTGGTTTTTAATCTTAAAGCAATTAGAGACATAGTGCCCCTTCATGCCACAGAAGAAACACTTTACTTTCTTCTTCTTGGTCTTTGAAGTAGAAGGATGAGATGAATCATCCTCTTCACCATCTTTGTCTCGATCCTTGGCTTTGTCTTTTTTGGATGCTTGAGAGAACTGGTTCTTACTCCTTCCTTTATGCTTGTCCTTGAAAAGAGGGCTTTGTCACTTCCACCATGCTCAAGTTTGTTCATCCTTGAAAGTTTATAGCTTTGCCTAGCTTCTTCAGAAATAAGAATTCCTTGGAGAGTTTCTAGATAAGGCAACTCCTCCTTAATGGCAAAAGACTGAACAAGATTATCATAGTCATCTTTCAAGTCATTTAAAATGACTTGAACTAGCTTATCTTGGTTAATAGTCACACCAATACAAGAAAGCTCTCTATGTAAATCTTTAACTCTCAGAACATAGTTTGATGCACTCTCCTCACTTCTTTGAAAACTTTGAAAAATCTGATTCCTAAGAGAGTTCTCCTTCCTGAAGTGCATTTTCTCCACTGGGGAGACCTTTGGGCATTTAAACTAAAAAAAACATAAACACAGTAAAATCTTATTAATCAAAGATTAGTTATTAGAAATTTGATTATGAAAAAACACCAAAAACACAATTAAATGTTAATCGAAGATTATCTCTTCCAGATTAAGAAGTCCATCATGTAGTGCAAGCCAATTGAAAAAGTGTTTGGCATTGCATACGGTATATCAATCACAGCTTACAGAATCAACCTGCTGAGAGGACTGCAATATCCAAATTTTAACATTATGGGATGTCGGATTAACACGCAAGATGTTATGATTAGATCTATAACGGAAACAAGCGCGCGTCGAACCGAAAAATATTGTTTGAATATCATATCAGCGTGCACGATTTGAAAAGAAACCAAACAATAACTACAAGGGCGCGTCAAACTGATATTGATAAATTTTTACCTCTGCGTCAACAATTTTCAGCCTCGTATATGCTATTGCATTTGGTATGGCTCCTGGCAATTTTTTGTGTGTGTAATAGAGTTCATCTTTAAACAAACTGGATTACACGCCCTCATCATTGACATATAAGGACAACATATATAAGCTCCAATGATCATTGCACTCAGAAAACAATAAATTTATGAGAATCAATGTGAAATCAAAATTCATATGAAAAATTCAACTTAATAAAATCTGAAAAAAAATACACTTACTTTGTTATGTATGGGAACATGAGAATTGGAGTCTCCAGTATGACGTATTGGAGCATATCATCGTGCAGACTTTTGAAATCAAGGAAATCAAATGCAACCATGAATTGAAGAGAAAACAATGCTACATCTATAAACAATGGGGTCTGGAAAAACTCCATCTAGTACTAAATTGCCCCCCCTCCTACATTGTCACCTAGCATTTTATCCCTACTTTCTAATTCACATGTGTCTAATCTAGAAAGGGGAAGACCAGCATTGGTCTTCGGCATCTTAAATCTATATCTAGGACCTAAAGCTTTAAGATATGTGTTCAACAATTGGTCATACTGTATATATTGAGGAGTATTTACAAAGGCAAGTGCAAGGGGTGACAGAAGTAATACAGATAAACCACAAAAAGAACTGTCATTCAAAATTGATTCTACTTTTACATTTACAAAATCATCTAAATCATTTCCTAGAACAGGAGGTGGGGATCTAATATTTAGAGGGGTAGGAGGAGACAAAGATTTTGAAAGAGGAGAAGATTTATTAGGAGAGGAAGATTTAGCAGGAGAAGATAAAAATGGAGTTCTGGGAGGAGAAGAAGGAGACTTAGGAGCAGACATGGAAGGAGATTGCCTAGCAGATAGAATCTTATCCAGAGGAGATGGCTTTGAAAAATCCCTCGCTTTATTAGGAGGGTCATTAGACCTCCTCTTCTTTGAAACACTCTCGCTCTGTACACAAAAAACAAGCTGGGATGGTTGAGATTGCTTTCGTTTTCTCCTCTCCGAATCTTGTTTTAGAAGAGAGGAACTAACAGGTCTAAAGTACTCTACAAATTTGTCATATATGTCCCATAGCCTGAACACAATGTTGAAATCCTTGGGCATGATGGTCACTCTCTTGGCATGGACAACTGCAACAACAGTATCTAATAGAAAAATTTCACTTGGAAATCCTCATATGCAGTGTGCATTGTCTCTATTGTCGTTACAGTCCATCTCACATCTACAGATAGATTTCTTGTAACCTGTCTGATGGATCTCTGTATGTGAGCTTTCGAAATCAAAAAATTATTGGTCTTTTGTAGCTTCCGAATATCCTTGAGCCAGGGTGGGTCTCTTCTTCTGTCCCTTGGCCTAGGAGGAGGTGGTGGTGGACGAGGCGGTGGTGGTGCATTTCCCTGACCCCCTCCTATGATTGGGATTCCACCAGGGTGGACTCGTGTTGTTTGCTTAGTCCATGCCATTAGTATCCAATATCGGATCAACACGCGATGAAGGATAACTCAAGATCAGAAGTCAGGTCGAGCACATCGAACCGATACCTAGACTAAATTTAACCGATAGTTGGTAGCGGATGGACACGCACGACTAAAAGCGGATCGTAGGAAGGTTGCTTCGAGTGCGCTGAATCGATATCGCATGGATGTAGAGAATGTTAAGAACTTTAAGCAAAAAAATTTCAGTGTCGTCTATCTGTATATGTAGAGAAAATTTGAAATGATTGCATACGTGGTGGTTTGGATGTTCGAGGCTCGGATTACGTTGATGATTACTTCGATATATTTAGAGGCTTGTCAATCAAATCAAATTAAATATCCATCTTTCATCAAAATGATTAGTCAATAATAACGACCACAATTAATTTCAACAAAAGTGTGGTCACATTTACAATTAATTCTACAAAAGTATGGTCACATCAACAATTTATTGCTGAAATTGACAAGGTTAAGCCATAAATATCTGACCTTTTTTATATCCAATCATTATAATTTTGGAAAATTCCAACAACCATTATTTTACCCAATAGCAAATCAATGCACATATACTGCATGTGAAAACCAAAGAGGTTATTCTCGCGCGCTGAACCGATATTGGAAGATAATATGAATGATCAAAACTTGACTCGATAGATTCTCCTTAGCTATAGACAGTATGAAGAGTCTATCGAATCAAGCTTTGATCATGCAAAATACCCTCCAATAATTTTGAAAATTTTCCAAAATCTTTTTTTCCTACAATAGCGATTCGACGCACGTATTCCAAGTGAAAAGTCATTGTCTTCTCCAAAGGCACGCTGATCCGATATCTAAGACGTTCTAAAAATATATTGGAACGCCTTATGAAAATGTTCTGAATAAATTTACCTCAAAAAAAAATCTCGTCTTAACGGTGCTTAAATAGGATGAGAGTCTGTAATAATTCTCCTCGTGCACGTTTTTCAATGTTGTCCATTTAATATTTTTTATTATTTGTTTAATGATGATTCAGTGAGGCTAGTAATAGACTATTTAATGTATTTTGGCGTAGGTACAGATTCTAGGATCAGTGCTAATGATGATTCGTAGAATCTAGTGATAGACTATTTAATGTATTCCGGTGTAGGTACAAATTTGTCTCACTCTGATTGGTGGATAAATATAGGTTGTGTTTTTCAATTTATTATTTGACAAATGTATGGCTATGATCAACAAGAATTGGCTATAAATATAGACACCACTTTCCATGTTTCGATTCCATGATCTTTCATTCTGAACTCACTAGTCATTTTGTTTTCTTTCTTTCTCGCGATATCGAATCGACGTTCGCCTTCCCATACAGTGCACGGTCGAATTCATTCAGGCGCGCTGAATCGATATCAGTCTCTTTTGACGTCTGCTCGCGGAAAATATCAGTCTCGCCCTAACGATATCGGATCAATGCGCGCACTATTGTTCATTCCTCTACCGATATCATTCTGTCGCATTGAACCGATATCAAGTTCAATATGGCTAGTTTCTCCATGTCCTCAGATAACAAACTTTTGGATTTTTTGAATGCCAGTGACATTCCATCTGAGAAATTAGGGTATTTTGCGAGTATTTTTTTTGCTCCCTTCGATATCAATAAGCTAGTTTATGAAAATCGTTATAATTTAATTTCTTATCTTGATAATTTTTCTTAGATTATTAGTACTCCTATTTTAGATATAGATAGTTTTTCTTTTGTTCATTTTCAGGACCTTGTGCATTCCCAACAATCCTCTAAGCATAAATACAATAGAAAGTACTCTAACCTACATGACCATTTCAAAAAAAATATATGTTGTGATATTCACAAAAGAATATGTCACCTTCTAATCAAAGGAATGGCTTTTGTCTTTTACATATCTGCTGAAATTCTAGATGATGAGTCTATTGAATCTTCAACTATTCCATTGATCGAAGCATCTGCACCTACTCCAGTTGATGTAGATGATGCAGATACTATGAAAAAAGTACATAAAGGACCAAGAGTGGATTCTAATCTGATCCTCAAGAGGGATTGGTTGTCAGATTACTTGATCTATCAATCTACTTTAGATTAAGATCAATCTAGATCAATTCTAGACACAAAATCCTAACAAGAACAATCATTAATTGAAGGTAAGTGTACTTTCTGGTTCACACGTATGAAACATTGTCTGAGTATGGACTCCAACCTGAAAATCAAGTACACATTGATAGAACCTCAAAACAATCAAAACAAATGTTGACAAATGGAGAGAATCACTCAAAATTGCTTCCAAAACCAAGATTGGTGTCTCACAATGATTATGGCCAAATGTGGCTCTATATATACAATAAGTGGGAGCTCGTGGTACTGATCATCCCTTTGATCCCACATGTGTGAAGGTGATTTGTCATATGATGATTCATCATGCAAAACTGACACTTGGACAAAACCTTCTATTTTGAGCACTTTTGGTCCATTTTCCTTCTATATGGAGATCTACTTGAAAATCTTCTAGAAGTCAAAATTTGCCTACTTCATCTTATTCCACACATGTGAGTTGTCCTCTACACATGTGATATGACACCTAACCAAAGGATGTGGCTCATGCAATCAATAGATTGATGCCATGTGTCATATGTCTAGAAAACTAGTTTTTGGCCTTTTTAGCCACTAGAACTTGAATTAAATCATATGTACAACCTATATGATTATGGTACATGACAAGTACACTATTTTCACACGTGGGAATAGGCTCCACAAATGTGTGTTTATCTATATACAAGATTTTTGGCCTCTACCAAGCTTATTTTTGCATTTTTCACACTCCTCAAAAATCTAGCTTGGTAAGTCTAGCTTGATGGAAAACATGATGATCTTGAACTTGACTCCATGGGCTGAATTGGTCTTTGCTGGTTCAAAAGGTGTGAAGATCAGCCAATGAGCTTGATATTGATCTGAAATCACCATATCCATGATAGTGCTTCTTTGATGTTGACATCTTTGATGAACTTGAGAGCTTTGCACCATCCTAGCACCTCCAAAATTGATTCCTTCCAATTTTCATGTAGATGCTTGACCTTGAGGCTTGCTCCTTCTTCATGTGCATGCTCCTTCATGAGAAAATAAAGATTTCTTCTTGATTTATTAGGATCACAAATATCTAACATCATGTTACCACGATCTAGAGAATTAGACTCATCCAAATTGGCAAGACTATGCATGCTATAATAACAAAGTGTTTGCATCATATCTTCATGCTTTGTTTACCATGCTAATCTCAGATCCAATGAGGCTAAATACTTCATTATCGGGATAAGTGTCTTTAGAAGATGATTCACTTACTCTCGTAAAGAGTTTACAGTTTGCCTCAATACAAATTTTCAAACTATGAGTGAACAAATCACTTTTGCTCTTGCATGACTCAAGAGCATACATTTGATGAAATAACCATTTGCTTTCTAATTGATTTAAAATTAATTTCAAACTTTTAAGAACATCATCTATGTTCTCAAGAGAGACTTCATACTCAACTAGTATGGCTTTACTCCAATTTTGAGACGCAATGATCTCACTAAAGCAAATTGATTTATCAAATGACATAGGAGAAGTAAGTATGAGATGTATACCACATGAGGTATGCTCCTCTTTCCCTTGAAATGTGAGCCACATGGACTCAACCATGTTTCTTGAGATTCTTTTTGGAATCACAACTTGAGAAGGTCTCTCCTCCTCAATCCTTGACATACTTGAACCTTGAGAAGGACTCTCCTTCTCAATCCTTGGCACACTTGAACCTTGAGATGACTCCTTAAGATCCTCTTCATGATGCTCCTTTTTGATGGAAATCCAAGACCTCCATGTCTCATAATGATCACAACAATCATGACCATTCAATATGCACTTCCTATGATTATCAAGATTACTTATGCTAGAAACATAAGTCCAAAAATCACCACAACTTGGCATGATTTTTCCAATATTGAAATCAAAAGGTATTTCCATTTCAATAAGGCTAACTACTTGCTTATGGATATAAGTGTCCACTTTGGATGCTTCACTTATTTTCATAAGAAGTTTGCAACTTGCCTTTAGGATTGAAAACATACAATTTTCATCTTTATGAATGAACACATCATTCATGATCTTATTGAAACCAAAAGATCCTACATTATAAAGATATTTCCATTTCCTTGTCTTCATAACTAATGTAAGCTTACAAGGAAAAATGCTTTGCTATACCTTAAGGCATCACACTCAACTAGTATTGCCTTAATCCACCTTCGAGATACAAAAATCCCTTCAAAGCAAAATAGATCTTCATAAGTTGACATGAGAGCATAAATGAAACTATTTTCATTTTGTGATTGATGCTCCTTATTCTTGATTGATTTCTCTTGGATCATAACAATAAGCTTGAACTTATCTAAAGTTCCAGGCAAAATACTTTCCAAGGACATAAAATAAATCCAAGTTACTTTCATGAAAGTGACATCTATCTTTGCATCTTGAACCAAACAATGCACTTCCAAATGAAAAATTTCAAAAGATTTGACATGTGTTGTGATGGACTCTTGAAGACAAATCTTGCAAGTCCTTGTGAGACTCCAAGCCTCATTCACCTTTCCACAAAGGAAACACCTTTCCTTGGACTTGTCCTTCTTGTATTTGCATTTTGAACTTGAAGCTCCATCATTCACCTCGGCCCCCTTGCTTTGGTTCTCCTTGGATGGATTGGTCTTCTTTTTGTAGCATCTTGAGAAAAAATATCCTCCCACAAAGGTTGCACTTAGGATCCTTTCTTTCCTTCAATAGGATGCCACCTATTGATACTATGTGAATAAAAACCTGTGATATGATTCTACAAATGTAATTTGTGACTCTCAAAAGACTAGATTTGAACATCTTCAACAATCTAGAAGGATCTACAAAAGATCTAACTCACAAACCTAAGAATCAATTTTCACACTAATGAGTAGTCACTTGGACTCATCAAATACCAACGACTCTTTCTTTTGAAAATTGAAATGGATATGAAAAGATTTGACACCTAGATTTTCCTTTTCACTTGACTAGTTCTCTCAACACTTGAGATTCTTGAACAAAAGATGGGTTTTGTTTCAAACACATGAAAATCAAACTTAATCACTTCTTTTGGACACACTCTTGACCCAAATATTCTCACACTTGAGATTTAGAATCAGTTTGATCTGATTTGACAACAAACTATACCACCAATTTATCACAATAGACAACTAGAGATTCACAAAGATCTCAACCATGCATGAATACTCAAATATGGACTCCTCCTCATTCTAGACATCCAATGGGATCACAAATTGACCCTCACACTCTCACAAAGAAAGTTGAATAGAACTAATTTGAGTTTCATTTATACTATGTCAATTTTTGCTCAACAAATTGAATTCAATCACTCCTATTGGATTCCACCAATTACTCTACCTTTTAAGACTTGGAATGAAATTCAAAATCAAAAGTTGTGATTTTTCTCACTAAGATATTGTGCTTCAAAGAGCTAATGCCACTTAGAAAGATTTGATCACCTAGGAGAATACAAATTCTCCACCAATAACAACACAAAATGAGTTCTAGATCTTGCCTTCTACAAAGGAAGGAATTCTTAGAAAATTGGATCTCTCTCTAGACATTTGCCATAGACACCTTAATGACTCTTTTCAAACCTCACAAACACTCAAACAAATTGAGTAGGATTGAATAATGTGACTTGGATCTCAATCTCTTTTCTAGAACTTTCAATTGAAGCCAATCTATGTCAAATTCTACAAAAGATTTGCATAGATGCTCTATATGCACTAGAAACTCTCAAAGGTTTCACTTGGAGGACAGATCCAAGGATGTTTTCTAGCAAATTGATGCTTCTAAACTTGACCCTATCACTCTTGAACAAATCTAGAGTGATGGTACAATGGATTTCAACCTCTCACCTTGCATATCACTCCTTAATCTATGATTTTTAGCAAAATCTCTCTTAACTTCAACATACACTCAAAAAATCAGAGAAGATAAATTAATGCACCTATTTCAAGTTTCAATTTTAATTTTTTGACTGATCTAATCCAAGATTAACTATAGAAAATGCTTGATTTTGCACAAAAACCACTCAAATTGGGTATGTGAGTCAAAATCTACAAATTTTTGAAATTTCCCAGCCAAAACCGGATCTGTACTGCCTCACACGTGTGAAAAGAGTTCCTATAGCCCACAACTAACCCTATCAATTTCAACAAAACCTCTTGTACTAGGCTCTGATACCATGTGAAAAAAGTACATAAAGGACCAAGAGTGGATTCTAATCTGATCCTCAAGAGGGATTGGTTGTCAGATTACTTGATCTATCAATCTACTTTAGATTAAGATCAATCTAGATCAATTCTAGACACAAAATCCTAACAAGAACAATCATTAATTGAAGGTAAGTGTACTTTATGGTTTCACACGTGTGAAACAATGTCTGAGTACGGACTCCAACTTGAAAATCAAGTACACATTGATAGAACCTCAAAAACAATCAAAACAAATGTAGACAAATGGAGAGAATCACTCAAAATTGCTTCCAAAACCAAGATTGGTGTCTCACAATTATTATGGCCAAATGTGGCTCTATATATACAATAAGTGAGAGCTCATGGTACTGATCATCCCTCTGATCCCACATGTGTGAAGGTGCTTTGTCATATGATGATTCATCATGCAAAACTGACACTTGGACAAAACCTTCTATTTTGAGCACTTTTGGTCCATTTTCCTTCTATATGGAGATCTACTTGGAAATCTTCTAGAAGTTAAAATTTGCCTACTTCAGCTTATTCCACACATGTGAGCTGTCCTCTACACATGTGATATGACACCTAACCAAAGGATGTGGCTCATGCAATCAATAGATTGATGCCATGTGTCATATGTCTAGAAAACTAATTTTTGGCCTTTTTAGCCACTAGAACTTGAATTAAATCATATGTACAACCTATATGATTATGGTACATGACAAGTACACTATTTTCACACGTGGGAACAGGCTCCACACATGTGTGTTTATCTATATACAAGATTTTTGGCCTCTACCAAGCTTATTTTTGTATTTTTCATAGATACTAATATAAGGGCTGAAGCTGAAGCATCTATGGCTTCAAATTATCAAAAAACTCTCCCTTGTTCTATAATCCTCTCTTATTCTCTTCTATCTGCATCTCTTGTTAATCAATTAACTCTACTCGATGTTACCTTATATTTTATAAATAATGAAAGTTATATTTCATTTAATGATACTAAATATGTTTTGAATTTGAGAGAGGATGAAATCCTCTCAATTTTTGCTCAAAATTTATCAGAATTTTTTGACATTGTTGATTACCCATATGATGACCTTGAAGGTGAGATAGACTATGATAAAGATGGCAATTGGAAATTTGGCAATGAGGCCTTGGAGGCCATGATTGAAAAATCTAAAGCCTATTAAAAAACTTTGCCTATAGAGGAGAAATTTTTGGAATTCCAAAAAAAATATTCTCCAAGGCCTAGATATATCCCCTCCGAAAATGTAGAGGCCATTGGAGGACATGAAATTAGCAGAACAAACATCGTTGAATACGATGATTGTGATCTGGTACGTAGATATTATATTGGTATTGATATTGTTCCAGTTTCTTATTTCAAACATTATGTTAAAGTATGAGTTTGCAGTGTTATGTATCATTCTAAATTTATTTTATTTTCTCGTTCACAGGATGCTATTGAAATTGATGCCTTTGGTATGAGACATGGAGGTGTCCGAGGTGTATCAGCCGGGAGAAAGGATGTGTCTCTATCTCGTTATTTGAAAAACTTTCAAAATAATGAGATTTGTATATATCATTCATGTTTTAATCCATATGCAACCACTATCATTATGGCCATCAAATCATTGTCAGTTTGTTTAGGAGGTCATAAGTATGCAAGAGGAACATATAGAATAATTTTTGTGAAAAGGGATTTGGCTATTAAAATATTGGGTTATACTCCCAATGAGACTACAAAAAAAATCATCTGCAATGGCCCTTTATTCGGGTTACTTTGATATGAGCAAAAGAAAAAATTTAGAATTTCTGGATCCATATGAAAGGAGATTATTCCTTCATGACAATACCATTCATCTGAATCTTAAGAGGATGATGATGATAATTAAACAATTTTCTATAATAGATTTTTGATATATTACAAGGATCTCTCTTTGTTATGAATTTGAATGCCTTTCGAAATATCATAATACTTGGCGAGTTTTTAGCTTGAAATCTAAATTGTGCTCTTCTTTAAAACCACTGAAAAAGTTGAACTAAATATTTATTTCTTGAATTGTGTCCTCCATGATTTGTTGCTCTATGAAATGCTCCCCTTGCTTGCAATGAGATTTTTCCATGCCTTGTGATGACTAGATACTTAAGCTCCCATATTCCTTTGCAAAATAAGTTGCATGATGAAGAAGGATGTGCTGCAAACAATAGTTTTGATTAGTTTCATCAGCAGAAAAAAAATATAAGCCTGAATGAAAAAAGTATAAGATAATGATATAGATTAGCACCATGTAATGAGTAATGTTGTTTTTTCTCCAACAATCATGTACAGATTTTACAAAGGTGGTGCAATGATTTTGCGAAGTCCTCATATCTTCTGATGATAGGTTTTCTTTCCTGATAACACCTATGAGTTTGTCTAAGTTGGTCCACACTTGTCCCTTTTCCACTCGATTACTTCCTTCTAGTGTTCATGTGGCACTGACACTTGATTCTTTGCATGTGTGATTGGATAAGAATCTTCTTGCTTTAGCACCTCCAATTGATGGCTTATTAGGAACGTTTCCTTTTTTCCTGGAGAGTCTGTCACTTTTTTCAATCGTGACATTCCCTTTATGTAGTCCTGCATTTGACAGAACTATTTCCAACCTCCTAATTGCTGCTTTAGCCATAGACTCCGGTTTATGATTCCATGCTAGTAGAATATGCAAGTAAATAAGTTTTTCAATAATACGAACCTCAGCATGTAATGTACATATGTGAACATTTTTTAATGGAATTGGCTGAACACTTTTCATATTACAATTCCCTGCTAGCATTGTGCTGAAGCAAGCCCATGTGTTGGCCGAGTATAAGGCTACCGTCATTGACATGATTAGTAGCTGCAAATATAGAATTAACATAGCAATCTGTGACCTTTGACAGAAGTAGAACTGGCGACAACTTATGAAGATACCTCTTCATGGATGTTTGGAATGATTTCCAGTTGCTGCCTTGCTTTCTTTGTGTTTCATCTAATATACCAGTTCTCTCCTCAACATCTGAGAAACCCATATTGGTCGTTTGAAATTCTATCCTCGAGGAATTCATTGCTCTAGATTCTAGGTCTTTATTTCTAATCAATGAACACAATTTAATGATATTTGGAAGCAATTGAATCAAACAAAGAATCTTGAGTTTATATATCAAAATGATATGCCTACTGACAAGCTTTGCTTGAGAGAGCCATTGTTATTGAATCTCTATAGTGTTGCTGACAAAGAACGGAAGAAGTTGACCATTGAGAATGAAGAATATATAGAGTTGAAGAAGCAAAATTCTTTGTTGAAATTTATGTTTGTTCAAAGTCACAAAGATAAAGGCAAATGCTCATACTGGCATGCTCAGCCGTAGAAAAAAGTGAATGCTCATGCTCGCATGCTCAAACATGTTGATTCACATGCAAAATAAGTGAAATTTGCATGCAAGCCCTCCAATAATGTCGATATCTTGAAATTTGGCCCACTTTAAAAATTCAGACCACCACACAATTTATAGTTTAACGTTGAAATTTTTGAAACTCCATTGACCAACCTCACCACATAGTATTGTCGTTGCAAGTCAAGGCCAAAAATGTGTTATTGTCAAACCTAGAAAGTAACCTTAGAAAACCTGTGAAAAACTCAGATCCAAAAGATGCTAAAGTTTCATAAAGATCTTGGCCATGGAAGTTATGCACATCTAGATTGAAAAAATGATAGAAATTGTGATGTTAAGCATACTAAACATCAACTAAACATCAAAATCTGATCATAAGCTTCCACAAACAGAAACTTGCTGTCCCTGTCCGTACTTCAGAGCCTACAACCTGCATTTCACACGTGTGAAGCCATAGCAACAAAGAAATCACAATTCTAGTGGCTAGAATGCAAGATATGAACAAAAAAGTGAGAGAGAAGAAGATGGACCTTCAAAGAGCATAACATTCATTCAATAGAATGAAAATGTGATGTGTACATACTCGTGGAGATGGCTATTTATAGCAGCCATAGTGCCTCTTGGCCACTTGTCTTATGATAGGCTAAAATTGGGGTCCAATAGGATTCACCCATATACCTAGAAATTTGGTCAAATAGGAATGCACCAAATTATGAGCCAATAGAAGAGCTCCACACTCGACCTCCTCTAATTAATGTGACCTCAAAAGTAGTGTACACATACTTTGGGCCTCTACATACATGTATGAACCTATCTCTAACTTTTATTTGGCCATAGGCCTACAAAATCTCAAGTTAGGAAAATACTACTAGTTGACAATTTTTCACAAAACCCACACGTTGATTATTGCTATTTTAACTGTTAATAGTCATTTTAAACTAAATTTTCTTGTAATCCTCATTTTGGTGCAACTATATATATACATCTGATCTCAATAAAATATTATTAGAGAACATAGAGTGAGAATAGGAAGGAGGTAGAGATGCATGTGTCTACCACAAACTCCGATAATACAGAGAATACAAGGCAATTGAATACTATTCTTCAAGCATTGTCTAACTTATCGACTTTCTCAGTTGTGATTCTGATCTTATGTGATTCTCATTTAGTAGTTAAAATAGAATTAAGTTAGATATAGAGAAGCCCCAACTTAATTATGAGAGAGTTATAATAGGGGATGGAGGATATAGAGAAGCCCCAACTTATATATGGAATATTGAGAATTCTCAAGGCCTTCACTGGGCACTCAAGCCCACGGCACTTTCCTGTGCGTGGCTTGCAACTAAACATTCCGCAACACACCCACTCAAGCAAGCACAGGAAAGGAATCCCCACTGGGATCTGATACCATGTAAAGAATTTGGGCCACAGGGCCACGCACACACATGTGCCAACACAAGCCGCGTACTGGGATCCCAACCCCAACGCCTAGCCACCAGCCATCCATCTAACCCCCAAAAGGGCTGGTACCAGGGGATAGAGGATATAGTGAAGACCCAACTTATATATGGGAGAGTTCAAGGAAAGCAATTACTTATGGGATATTGAGAATTCTCAAGGCCTTCTCTGGGCGCTCAAGCCCACGACACTTTCCTGTGCGTGGCTTGCAATTAAACATTTTGCAACAGCATGTGTCTACCACAAACTTCGATAATACAGAGAATACAAAGCAATTGAATACTATTCTTCAAGCATTGTCTAACTTATCGACTTTCTTGCGATTCTGATCTTATGTGATTCTCATTTAGTAGTTAAGAACTTTGAGTCAGTAATGTCATGATAGGTTGATGTTTCACATGTTATGCAGCATCAATTCCAAAAGTTATTCACTCCAAATAAAACACCTGCAAAACTACACCATGCTGCTCCCTGTGCCGCTCTCGGCGCCACTGTGACCAAAATCCAGCTGGCGCCAAGTTCCTATGGCTGAAAATCTTTGATCGGTTCTAGCGAAGTCCAGACACCTCAGATCGATGTGCAATCACCTCACACGATCTAGGCGTGATTAAAGGAAACCTGAGGATCAATAAATTCTAGAGAGAGAAAATGACTTTCTAGAGAGAGAAAACGTGCTTTACCAGCCTGGCTAGAGTACTTGGTATGAGGAAAGGTGGCGAATCCCACCAATACTATAGGGGAGTGCGGGTTGCGACTCAGGGTGAGCTCCAACCAAGTCTCAGCC
The DNA here is from genome assembly GCA_029204225.1 of Diphasiastrum complanatum. Taxonomy (NCBI): domain Eukaryota; kingdom Viridiplantae; phylum Streptophyta; class Lycopodiopsida; order Lycopodiales; family Lycopodiaceae; genus Diphasiastrum; species Diphasiastrum complanatum. Next base: position 8,499,690 of record CM055094.1, on the reverse strand, counting down.
TCCCTTGTTTGAATGTTGTCCTGGCACTCGCCTTTGCATGCCAACGCCCCGGAGACTAGGGTCGGTCACTGTTGTAAAGCTACCTTTACAAGCTTTACTTGCGGCGCCATCGGCGCCAGCTATGAACCCGGCGCCAGCAGCGCCCCTGCTGCTCCCGGCGCCGGCGCCGCTCCCGGCGCCACTGTGACCAGAATCCAGCCGGCGCCAAGTTCCTATGGCTGAAAATCTTTGATCGGTTCTAGCGAAGTCCAGAGAGCTCAGATCGATCTGCAATCACCTCACACGATCTAGGCATGATTAAAGGAAGCCTGGGGATCAATAAAATCTAGAGAGAGAACATGACTTTCTAGAAAGAGAAAATCCTAGAGAGAGAAAAATGTGCTTTACCAGCTTGGGTAGAGTGCTTGGTATGAGGGGGGGTGCCGAATCACACCAATACTATAGGGGAGTGCGGGTTGCGACTCAGGGCGAGCTCCAACCAAGTCTCAGCCTCCCTTGCTGGAATGTTGTCATGGCTCTCGCCTTGGCATGCTAGCGCCCCGGAGACTAGGGTCGGTCACACACTTGAAATGTAACCTTCTCAGATTTATCAATAAAGTGGGATTTTTCTCAAACTGACTCTGATTACCTTCTGGGTTTCAGTGTTCGGTAAAAGCGCCAGTTGTAAGGCCGCTTTCAAAATTTTTAACTTGGCACATAGCTGAGGGTCGTATCCCGGGACGCCAGCGGTATGCCGTCGGGACCATTCGGTCCGTGGCGCCAGCGGTATGCTGTCGGGACCATTTGGTCCAAGAACTGGTTGTTTCCATATCTGTCGCGGCTTGTGGTTCTGAGTGTTCCTTGCATGAACGTGAATGGGTTAAGCTCTTGGGGAACGGGCTCTAACCTGTCGGCTGAGTTGGATGGCTTGCTTGGGTGGATGTTACCTGTTTATGGCTGTCCAGTCTGGCGTGGCGCCAGGTTGGCTTCCAGCGCTCGTGACGAAGCTTTCAGTTGGTTAAGTCTGATGTAAGTCAGACCGCTTGCTTGGAATGGATGTTACTCGTTTGTAACGAAGCTTCGAGTTGGTTGAGTTTGATGTATGTCGGGCGGCTTGCTTGGAGGGAAGTCACCCACGTCGGGACCCCCGATCTGGCATGGCACCAGGTTGGATCTCAATGTTGGTTTTCGGAACTTCAAGTTGGTTAAGTCTGATCGTTGTTGGCGAGTTGGCTGCTTGTATGTCAAGTGGGTTTGGATGGCAAGAGTTGAAGGCTGGGAAGCTAAGTCGTGGTTCCCGGCTCCCTTTGGGATGCCTGCGCTACATGTGGTATCAGAGCCGACTGGCCGGTCAGCTATGCGGATCTCACGGAAATGGCCACGGTTTGGGGTTCATCAAGACAACTGTTGTGCAAGGTGCTGCCCACAGTGTAAGCACGGGTGCGTCCACGGTCGGGGTGGTCGGCAGAACGGGGGACTTGATGAGTCAAAGTGCTGCCCTTGAGGTGTAAGCACGGTCAGTTCTCGCGGTTCGGGCCTGGCGTTGTCTGCACGTAGGGCGGATGAGGCAAAGTGCTGCCTAGGGAGGTGAAAGCACGGTCTGTACCTTGTGGGGTGCGGGGCGACATATTCGAACTGTACGGGTTAACCATTGATACAGAGATGCTGCTCGAATTCGGGTGTAAAGCACGGGTGGTTAGCTGCCGGTGCGGGATAGCTGCCGATCGTTTAGCTATAAGGGCTATCGACCAAAAGGTGGTGGGGCGTGACTGAGGCAATGTGCTGCTTAATGGTGAAAGCACGGATAGTTGGAGGGGTGTCCTATGTGGGCTGATTCTGTGATCGATTTGTATGGGCGCGGCCAGGCAAAGGTCCGTTGGCAGGACCATCTCAAAGGGGGACCTTGCCTTTGTTACTTGTTAGTAAACCTGCCTGAGTGTCTTACTTGTACGTATTCGTGGTGAGTCTTAGTACTCGTGCTTTGCCTGGTTTGCATGATTGCTTGTGATACAAGGAGCTGATGGCTCGAGAAGGAACCTTTTCTTTTGAAGGCTGATACCATCAAACAAAGAGGACTACAGAATCTGTGGGGCGGATTTGAAGTTCAAGTACTCACACGTGAACGACAACGAAACGACTCAATGTTTGCAAAGGATGGATGGCTAGCCTGTTTCTTGGGTTAGTTTCATTTGCGACAACGCCCACCAGACGCAAGCAGGAAGTCAAAAGTTGGAAAGGGCCATTTCAGGGGAGATCTTCTATGGAGCAGTTGGTCTTCATTTTGGGACGGCCACCTTCGGAACTGAAACTCACTGAGCATGGGCGATATCCAGAATCTGTGCGGCGGATTTGCAGTTCAAGTACTCGCACGTGAACGACAACGAAATGACTCAATGTTTGCAAAGGATGGATGACTAGCCTGTTTCTTGGGTTAGTTTCATTTGCGACAACGCCCACCAGACGCAAGCAGGAAGTCAAAAAGTTGGAAAGGGCAATTTCAGGGGAGATCTTCTATAGCAGTTGGTCTTCATTTTGGGACGGCCACCTTCGGAACTGAAACTCACTGAGCATGGGTGATATCCAGTATCAGTTGGGTTTTTCCTCAAAGGGGAAAAGACTAGGATCCTCTTCAGAGATTGGCAACAAGTTGGATCGAGCCATAATCCTAGCCGATGGAAAGCAAAGTGTTGGAAAGGCTTTTTGTCCGAAGAACTCTACTCTAAAGTCCGATCAGCTGATTTATTAAGTGGAGGGGAACTATCACACACACCTCTCTCTTGGGGCAAATTTTGAATTAAAGTTGATCAAAATGGGGGCAAATTCAAGGTGACCTAGCCATACTCACACGAGGAGACTGGCGAACTTTGGACCTAATAAGTTGACAAGTTTTTGTTGTGGAAAGGAAAGTTTGTTATAGGCTTTCTCTGGACCAGCAATGATGAGGAAACATATGAGTACGCTGGCTTGTGTTACGTGTAAGGCAGCTGATCAATGAAGGAACTGTGAAAGTTGAGTCTTGCATGAGAGACTCGGTATTTCGAACGGACGCTAAGGGACAGTTCGCGTTGAGATCGGATTAGTGCAAACTCTGGGTGCATGTTTCTGATTCAAAGAGAGCTACTTGAAGCCAAGCTCGATGTACACTTCTTGTTTTGACTGTGAGACAACTAACCAGTGATGGAATTGTGAAAGTCAAATTTTGCGCGACGGACATGGTGCTTCAAACAAACGCGAAGAGATAGTTCGGATGCGGATCAAACTGGTGCGACACTTTGGCTTTCCACGAGGTCAATGGTTACATTTGGGCTGATTCAAAGAGCTACTTCAAGCTAAGTGAGAGGTGCATTGCGGAGTACTCAATCTTTGCCTACCTTAAAGAGCCAAGATGGAAAAGTATCAAGATCAGGCTTGGACAAGGAGAGAAATCAAGGTGCAGAAGCAACAAGGCACGGAGTGGACCATAAAGTGGGCAATCAAACGATAAATCCTTCGGCTCAGGGAGCCTTGATACCTGTGCGGAACTGAACAAACCTGGAGCTCAGGGAGCTCAACACAAAGTGCATCAAGGACAAATCAGGAGCTCAAAGGAGTTCCAAAGTCGAAAGTCAGAAGCGACAGGGGCGAACATTTCAAAGAAAGGCCTCTGTCACCAATTAATAAGGTTCTCGGGTTTTACGAAAGCGATATCAAATCTACGCTTTTCCCAGACAAAGATATATTTTCAAGTTATGTAATTTTTCAGTACAAAGAGCTGAGCCTCCGACTTGTGGTGTGCCAGCTTCAATGTTAATAAAAAGTGGCCAGTAAATTGAGTACTGTGCCTAGTAGCTTAAATGTATAGTCATTTTAATTGGGAGACACCTTTACTTTAATCTGACATCTGATGAGAACATCAGATTTTATAAAGGTGGGGTGGATGTTGTAAAGCTACCTTTACAAGCTTTACTTGCGGCGCCATCGGCGCCAGCTATGTCCCCGGCGCCAGCTATGTCCCCGGCGCCAGCAGCGCCCCTGCTGCTCCCGGCGCCAACGGCGCCGGCGCCGCTCTCGGCGCCACTGTGACCAGAATCCAGCCGGCGCCAAGTTCCTATGGCTGAAAATCTTTGATCGGTTCTAGCGAAGTCCAGAGAGCTCAGATCGATGTGCAATCACCTCACACGATCTAGGCATGATTAAAGGAAGCCTGGGGATCAATAAAATCTAGAGAGAGAACATGACTTTCTAGAAAGAGAAAATCCTAGAGAGAGAAAAACGTGCTTTACCAGCTTGGGTAGAGTGCTTGGTATGAGGGGGGGTGCCGAATCACACCAATACTATAGGGGAGTGCGGGTTGCGACTCAGGGCGAGCTCCAACCAAGTCTCAGCCTCCCTTGCTGGAATGTTGTCATGGCTCTCGCCTTGGCATGCTAGCGCCCCGGAGACTAGGGTCGGTCACACACTTGAAATGTAACCTTCTCAGATTTATCAATAAAGTGGGATTTTCCTCAAACTGACTCTGATTACCTTCTGGGTTTCAGTGTTCGGTAAAAGCGCCAGTTGTAAGGCCGCTTTCAAAATTTTTAACTTGGCACATAGCTGAGGGTCGTATCCCGGGACGCCAGCGGTATGCCGTCGGGACCATTCGGTCCGTGGCGCCAGCGGTATGCTGTCGGGACCATTTGGTCCAAGAACTGGTTGTTTCCATATCTGTCGCGGCTTGTGGTTCTGAGTGTTCCTTGCATGAACGTGAATGGGTTAAGCTCTTGGGGAACGGGCTCTAACCTGTCGGCTGAGTTGGATGGCTTGCTTGGGTGGATGTTACCTGTTTATGGCTGTCCAGTCTGGCGTGGCGCCAGGTTGGCTTCCAGCGCTCGTGACGAAGCTTTCAGTTGGTTAAGTCTGATGTAAGTCAGACCGCTTGCTTGGAATGGATGTTACTCGTTTGTAACGAAGCTTCGAGTTGGTTGAGTTTGATGTATGTCGGGCGGCTTGCTTGGAGGGAAGTCACCCACGTCGGGACCCCCGATCTGGCATGGCACCAGGTTGGATCTCAATGTTGGTTTTCGGAACTTCAAGTTGGTTAAGTCTGATCGTTGTTGGCGAGTTGGCTGCTTGTATGTCAAGTGGGTTTGGATGGCAAGAGTTGAAGGCTGGGAAGCTAAGTCGTGGTTCCCGGCTCCCTTTGGGATGCCTGCGCTACAGTCACACACTTGAAATGTAACCTTCTCAGATTTATCAATAAAGTGGGATTTTTCTCAAACTGACTCTGATTACCTTCTGGGTTTCAGTGTTCAGTAAAAGCGCCAGTTGTAAGGCCGCTTCAAACTTTTTAATTCGGCACATAGCTGAGGGTTGTATCCCGGGATGTAGCGCAGGCATCCCAAAGGGAGCCGGAAACCACGACTTAGCTTCCCAGCCTTCAACTATTGCCATCCAAACCCACTTGACATACAAGCAGCCAACTCGCCAACAACGATCAGACTTAACCAACTTGAAGTTCCGCAAACCAACATTGAGATCCAACCTGGTGCCATGCCAGATCGGGGGTCCCGACGTGGGTGACTTCCCTCCAAGCAAGCCGCCCGACATACGTCAAACTTAACCAACTCGAAGCTTCGTTACAAACGAGTAACATCCATTCCAAGCAAGCGGTCTGACTTACATCAGACTTAACCAACTGAAAGCTTCGTCACGAGCGCTGGAAGCCAACCTGGCCCCACGCCAGACTGGATAGCCATAAACAGGTAACATCCACCCAAGCAAGCCATCCAACTCAGCCGACAGGTTAGAGCCCATTCCCCAAGAGCTTAACCCATTCACGTTCATGCAAGGAACACTCAGAACCACAAGCCGCGACAGATATGGAAACAACCAGTTCCTGGACCAAATGGTCCCGACAGCATACCGCTGGCGCCACGGACCGAATGGTCCCGACGGCATACCGCTGGCGTCCCGGGATACGACCCTCAGCTATGTGCCAACTTAAAAATTTTGAAAGCGGCCTTACATTTGGCGCTTTTACCGAACACTGAAACCCAGAAGGTAATCAGAGTCAGTTTGAGAAAAATCCCACTTTATTGATAAATCTGAGAAGGTTACATTTCAAGTGTGTGACCGACCCTAGTCTCCGGGGCGCTAGCATGCCAAGGCGAGAGCCTTGACAACATTCCAGCAAGGGAGGCTGAGACTTGGTTGGAGCTCGCCCTGAGTCGCAACCCGCACTCCCCTATAGTATTGGTGTGATTCGGCACCCCCCTCATACCAAGCACTCTACCCAAACTGGTAAAGCACGTTTTTCTCTCTCTAGGATTTTCTCTTTCTAGGAAGTCATTTTCTCTCTCTAGATTTTATTGATCCCCAGGCTTCCTTTAATCATGCCTAGATCGTGTGAGATGATTGCACATCGATCTGAGCTCTCTGGACTTCGCTAGAACCGATCAAAGATTTTCAGCCATAGGAACTTGGCGCCGGCTGGATTCTGGTCACAGTGGCGCCGGGAGCGGCGCCGACGCCGTTGGTGCCGGGAGCAGCAGGGGCGCTGCTGGCGCCGGGGACATAGCTGGCGCCGATGGCGCCGGAAGTAAAGCTTGTAAAGGTAGCTTTACAACATCCACCCCACCTTTATAAAATCTGATGTCCTCATCAAATGTCAGATTAAAGTAAAGGTGTCTCCCAATTAAAATAACTATACATTTAAGCTACTTGGCACAGTACTCAATTTACTGGCCACTTTTTATTAACATTGAAGCTGGCACACCACAAGTCGGAGGCTCAGCTCTTTGTACTGAAAAATTACATAACTTGAAAATATATCTTTGTCTGAGAAAAGCGTAGATTTGATATCGCTTTCGTAAAACCCGAGAACCTTATTAACTGGTGACAGAGGCCTTTTTCAACTTATTAGGTCCAAAGTTCGCCAGTCTCCTCGTGTGAGTATGGCTAGGTCACCTTGAATTTGCCCCCATTTTGATCAACTTTCAATTCAAAATTTGCCCCAAGGGAGAGGTGTGTGTGATAGTTCCCCTCCACTTAATAAATCAGCTGATCGGACTTAGAGTAGAGTTCTTCGGACAAAAAGCCTTCCCAACACTTTGCTTCCCATCTGCTAGGATTATGGCTCGATCCAACTTGTTGCCAATCTCTGAAGAGGATCCTAGTCTTTTTCCCTTTGAGGAAAAACCCAACTGATACTGGATATCACCCATGCTCAGTGAGTTTCAGTTCCGAAGGTGGCCATCCCAAAATGAAGACCAACTGCTATAGAAGGTCTCCCCTGAAATTACCCTTTCAACTTTTGACTTCCTGCTTGCGTCTGGTGGGCGTTGTCGCAAATGAAACTAACCCAAGAAACAGGCTAGCCATCCATCCTTCGCAAACATTGAGTCATTTCGTTGTCGTTCACGTGCGAGTACTTGAACTGCAAATCCGCCGCACAGATTCTGGATATCGCCCATGCTCAGTGAGTTTCAGTTCCGAAGGTGGCCGTCCCAAAATGAAGACCAACTGCTCCATAGAAGATCTCTCCTGAAATGGCCCTTTCCAACTTTTGACTTCCTGCTTGCGTCTGGTGGGCGTTGTCGCAAATGAAACTAACCTAAGAAACAGGCTAGCCATCCATCCTTTGCAAACATTGAGTCGTTTCGTTGTCGTTCACGTGTGAGTACTTGAACTTCAAATCCGCCCCACAGATTCTGTAGTCCTCTTTGTTTGATGGTATCAGCCTTCAAAAGAAAAGGTTCCTTCTCGAGCCATCAGCTCCTTGTATCACAAGCAATCATGCAAACCAGGCAAAGCACGAGTACTAAAACTCACCACGAATACGTACAAGTAAGACACTCAGGCAGGTTTACTAACAAGTAACAAAGACAAGGTCCCCCTTTGAGATGGTCCTGCCAACGGACCTTTGCCTGGCCGCACTCATACAAATCGATCACGGAATCAGCCCACATAGGACACCCCTCCAACCATCCGTGCTTTCACCATTAAGCAGCACATTGCCTCAGTCACGCCCCACCACTTTTTGGTCGATAGCCCTTATAGCTAAACGATCGGCAGCTATCCTTGAATATACCACCCCCGTGGACGCACCCGTGCTTTCACCGTCAGGCAGCACATTGCCTCAGTAACGCCCCCACCAAATCTAGTCGATAGCCCTTATAGCTAAACGATCGGCAGCGTACCCCCCAATCGTGGACGCACCCGTGCTTTCACCGTTAGGCAGCACATTGCCTCAGTAACGCCCCCACAAAATTTGGTCGAGAGCCCTTATAGCTAAACGAATGGCAGCTATCCTTGAATATACCACCCCCATGGACGCACCCGTGCTTTCACCGTTAGGCAGCACATTGCCTCAGTAACGCCCCCACCAAATTTAGTCGATAGCCCTTATAGCTAAACAATCGGCAGCATACCACCCAAATCGTGGACGCACCCGTGCTTTCACCGTTAGGCAGCACATTGCCTCAGTAACGCCCCCACCAAATTTGGTCGATAGCCCTTATAGCTAAACGAATGGTGGTCATCGCGAATATGTCACCCCGCACCCCACAAGGCACAAACCGTGCTTACACCATCCTAATGGCAGCACATTGCCTCATCTGTCCTACGTGCAGACGGCGCCAGGCCCGAACCGCGGAAACTGACCGTGCTTACACCTCAAGGGCAACACTTTGACTCATCAAGCCCCCGTCCTGCAAACCACCCTGACCGTGGACGCACCCGTGCTTACACTGTGGGCAGCACCTTGCACAACAATTGTCTTGATGAACCCCAAACCGTGGCCATTTCCGTGAGATTCGCATAGCTGACCGGCCAGTCGGCTCTAATACCACATGTAGCGCAGGCATCCCAAAGGGAGCCGGAAACCACGACTTAGCTTCTCAGCCTTCAACTATTGCCAACCAAACCCACTTGACATACAAGCAGCCAACTCGCCAACAACGATCAGACTTAACCAACTTGAAGTTCCGCAAACCAACATTGAGATCCAACCTGGTGCCATGCCAGATCGGGGGTCCCGACGTGGGTGACTTCCCTCCAAGCAAGCCGCCCGACATACATCAAACTTAACCAACTCGAAGCTTCGTTACAAACGAGTAACATCCATTCCAAGCAAGCGGTCTGACTTACATCAGACTTAACCAACTGAAAGCTTCGTCACGAGCGCTGGAAGCCAACCTGGCGCCACGCCAGACTGGACAGCCATAAACAGGTAACATCCACCCAAGCAAGCCATCCAACTCAGCCGACAGGTTAAAGCCCGTTCCCCAAGAGCTTAACCCATTCACGTTCATGCAAGGAACACTCAGAACCACAAGCCGCGACAGATATGGAAACAACCAGTTCTTGGACCAAATGGTCCCGACAGCATACCGCTGGAGCCACGAACCGAATGGTCCCGACGGCATACCGCTGGCGTCCCGGGATACGACCCTCAGCTATGTGCCAACTTAAAAATTTTGAAAGCGGCCTTACAACTGGCGCTTTTACCGAACACTGAAACCCAGAAGGTAATCAGAGTCAGTTTGAGGAGAATCCCACTTTATTGATAAATCTGAGAAGGTTACATTTCAAGTGTGTGACCGACCCTAGTCTCCGGGGCGCTAGCATGCCAAGGCGAGAGCCTTGACAACATTCCAGCAAGGGAGGCTGAGACTTGGTTGGAGCTCGCCCTGAGTCGCAACCCGCACTCCCCTATAGTATTGGTGTGATTCGGCACCCCCCCCTCATACCAAGCACTCTACCCAAGCTGGTAAAGCACGTTTTTCTCTCTCTAGTATTTTCTCTTTCTAGAAAGTCATTTTCTCTCTCTAGATTTTATTGATCCCCAGGCTTCCTTTAATCATGCCTAGATCGTGTGAGGTGATTGCACATCGATCTGAGCTCTCTGGACTTCGCTAGAACCGAACAAAGATTTTCAGCCATAGGAACTTGGCGCCGGCTGGATTCTGGTCACAGTGGCGCCGGGAGCGGCGCCGGCGCCGTTGGCGCCGGGAGCGGCAGGGGCGCTGCTGGCGCCGATGGCGCCGGAAGTAAAGCTTGTAAAGGTAGCTTTACAACACGGGATGCCAGTGGTATGCCATCGGGACCATTCGGTTCGTGGCGCCAGCGGTATGTTGTCGGAACCATTTGGTCAAGGAACTGGCTGTCTCCATATCTGTCGCGGCTTGTGGTTTAGAGTGTTCCTTGCATGAACGTGAATGGGTTAAGCTCTTGGGGAACGGACTCTAACTTGTCGGCTGAGTTGGATGGCTTGCTTGGGTGGAAGTTACCTGTTTATGGTTGTCCAGTCTGGCGTGGCGCCAGGTGGCTTCCAGTGCTCGTGACGAAGCTTTCAGTTGGTTAAGTCTGATGTAAGTCAGACCACTTGCTTGGAATGGATGTTACTCGTTTGTAACAAAGCTTCGAGTTGGTTAAGTTTTATGTATGTTGGGCGGCTTGCTTGGAGGGAAGTCACCCACATCGGGACCCCCGATCTGGCATAGCGCCAGTTTGGATCTCATTGTTGGTTTCTGAACTTCCAGTTGGTTAAGTCTGATCCTTTTTGGCGAGCTGGCTGCTTGTATATCAACTGGGTTTGGACAACAAGAGTTGAAGGCTAGGAAGCTAAGTCGTGGTTCCCGGTTCCATTTGGGATGCCTGCGCTACATGTGCTATCAAGTCGACTAGCCGGTCAGCTATGTGGATCTCACAGAAATGGACATGATTTGGGGTTCATCATGACAATTGTTGTGCAAGGTGCTGCCCACAGTATAAGCACGGGTGCATCCACGGTCGGGGTGGTCGACAGAACGAGGGACTTGATGAGTCAAGGTGCTGCCCTTGAGGTGTAAGCACGGTCAGTTCTCGCGGTTCAGGCCTGGCGTTGTCTGCACGTAGGACAGATGAGGCAGTGTGCTGCCATTAGGTTGGTGTAAGCACGGTCTGTGCCTTGTGGGGTGCGGGACGACATATTCGAACTGTACGAGTTTACCATTGATACAGAGATGCTGCTCGAATTCGAGTATAAAGCATGGGTGGTTAGCTGCCGGTGCGGGATAGCTGCCGATCGTTTAGCTATAAGGGCTATCGACCAAAAGGTGGTGGGGCGTGACTGAGGCAATGTGCAGCTTAATGGTGAAAGCACAGATAGTTGAATGGATGTTCTTTGTGGGCTGATTCTGTGATCGATCTGTATGGGCACGACCAGGCAAAGGTCCTTTGGCAGGACTATCTCAAAGGGGGACCTTGTCTTTGTTACCTGTTAGTAAACCTGCCTAAGTGTCTTACTTGTATGTATTCGTGGTGAGTCTTAGTACTCGTACTTTGTCTGGTTTGCATGATTGCTTGTGATACAAGGAGCTCATGGCTCGAGAAGGAACCTTTCTTTTGAAGGCTGATACCATCAAACAAAGAGGACTACAAAATCTGTGGGGCGGATTTGCAGTTCAAGTACTAAAACGTGAATGACATTGAAACGACTCGATGTTTGCAAAAGATGGATGACTAGCCTGTTACTTGGGTTAGTTTCATTTGCGACAATGCCCACTAGACGCAAGCAAGAAGTCAAAAGTTGGCAAGGGCAATTTCAGGGGAGATCTTCTATGGAGCAGTGGGTCTTCATTTTGGGATGGCCACCTTTGGAACTGAAACTCACTGAGCATGGGTGATATCCAATATCAGTTGGGTTTTTCCTCAAAGGAGAAAGACTAGGATCCTCTTCAAAGATTGGCAACAAGTTAGATCAAGCCATAATCCTACCAGATGGAAAGCAAAGTGTTGGAAAGGTTTTTTGCTTGAGAACTCTACTCTAAGTCCGATCAGCTGATTTTTATAAGTGGAGGGGAACTATCACACACACCCCTCGCTTGGTGCAAATGTTGAATGAAAGTTGATCAAAATGGGGGCAAAATCAAGGTGACCTAGTCATACTCACACGAGGAGACTGGCGAACTTTGAACCTAATAAGTTGACAAGTTTTTGTTGTGGAAAGGAAAGTTTGTCATAGGCTTTCTTTAGAAAGAGCCTAAAAGGAAAAGTATGAAAATCAGGCTGGGACAAGGAGAGAAATCAAGGTGCAAAAGCAACAAGGCATGAAGTGGACGATAAAGTGTGCAATCAACGATAAATCCTTTGGCTCAGGGAGCCTTGATACCTATGCGGAACTGATCAATCTAGAGCTCAGGGAGCTCAACACAAAGTGCATCAAGGACAAATCAAGAACTCAAAGGAGTTCCAAAGTCAAGCAGTCAGAAGCAACAGGGGCGAACATTTCACAAGAAAAGCCTCTGTCACCAGTTAATAAAGGTCTTGGGTTTTACGTAAGCGATATAAAATCTACGTTTTTTCCATACAAAGTGATATTTTCAAAGTTATGTAATTTTTGAATAAGAAAGAGTTGAGCCTCCGACTTGTGGTGTGCCAGCTACCATGTTAATAAAAACTGCCAGTAAATTGAGTATTGTGCCAAGTAGCTTAAATGTATAGTTATTTTAATTGGGAGACGCCTTTACTTTAATCTGACATTTGATGAGGACATCAGATTTTATAAAGGTGGGTGGATGTTGTAAAGCTACCTTTACAAGCTTTACTTCCAGCACCACTGGCGCCAGCATTGTCCCCGGTGCCATGCAGCGCCCCTGCTATTCCCAGCACCACCGGCGTGGGCGCCGCTCCCGGCGCCACTGTGACTAAAATCCAGCCGGCACCAAGTTCCTATGGCTAAAAATTTTTGATCGGTCCTAGCGAAGTCCAGAGAGCTCAGATCGATGTGCAATCACCTCACACAATCTAGGCATGATTAAAGGAAGTCTGGGGATCAATAAATTCTAGAGAGAGAAAATGGCTTTCAGAGAGAAAATCCTAGAGAGAGAAAATGTGCTTTACCAGCCTGGGTAGAGTACTTGGTATGAGGAAAGGTGGCAAATCCCACCAATACTATAGGGGAGTGCGGGTTGCGACTCAGGGCAAGCTCCAACCAAGTCTCAGCCTCCCTTGCTGGAATGTTGTCCTGGCACTCGCCTTGGCGTGCCAGTGCCCCGGAGACCAGGGTCGGTCACACACTTGAAATTTAACCTTCTTAGATTTATCAATAAAGTGGGATTTTTCTCAAACTGACTCTGATTACCTTTTGGATTTCAGTGTTCGGTAAAAGCGCCAGTTGTAAGGCCGCTTCAAACTTTTTAATTTGGCACATAGCTGAGGGTCATATCCCGGTACGCCAGCGATATGCCATCGGGACCATTTGGTCTGTGGCCCCAGCGGTATGCTGTCAAAACCATTTGGTCTAGGAACTGGTTGTCTCCATATCTGTCGCGGCTTGTGGTTCTGAGTGTTCCTTGCATGAACGTGAATGGGTAAAGCTCTTGGAAAACGGGCTCTAATTTGTCGGCTGAGTTGGATGGCTTGCTTGGGTGGAAGTTACCTGTTTATGGCTGTCCAGTCTGGCGTGGTGCCAGGTTGGCTTCCATCGCTCATGACGAAGCTTTCAGTTGGTTAAGTCTGATGTAAGTCAGACCACTTGCTTGGAATGGATGTTACTCGTCTGTAACGAAACTTTGAGTTGGTTAAGTTTGATGTATGTCGGGCGGCTTGCTTGGAGTGAAGTCACCCACATCGGGACCCCCTATCTGGCATGGCGCCAGGTTGGATCTCAATGTTGGTTTCTGAACTTCCAGTTGGTTAAGTCTGATCGTTGTTGGTGAGTTGGCTGCTTGTATGTCAAGTGGGTTTGGACGGCAAGAGTTGAAGGCTGGGAAGCTAAGTCGTGGTTCCCGGCTCCCTTTGGGATGCCTGCGCTATAGGAGGTCATTCGAAGAGAATTGTGCCCTCATATAGTCTCCAAGGGCTTGACTTGGCTAGGGGGCAAGGCCTAGATTTAGGGCGTCTCATTTGAAAACATGTGAATGGATATAATTATGTATAAATAAATGTACACCATCCTTATGGCAATAACATTTATCCAAAGCAATTTAATGAAGGGAGTATCTAAAGCATAACACATAACATCTGTCTGTTGCAAAATAGTGAGTAAACTTTATGTAACATTTAAAGTAGGTTAACAATAAGGAAGGGTAGACTGTATGCACAATTAAAAGGCAAATTTATTGAAATCCCTTGAGACATTGTGACTCCCTCAAGGGATATCAAACTATGATCAATGTTTTTTAATACTGAATACTTGAGATCATTATCTTTTGAGTGCCCGCCAATCACTTTAGAATCTATCGAGTTGTAATCGATATATTTTTAAAAACATTGATTGTTGACTTCTTCTTAGGGCCATACACAATGTTCACCCTCAATGCTCTCCAAATACTTTTCAAGCAAATTGTGACAATATTGGCAAGGACATGTACACAACTATACTCTTCTTGTGATGCATCTGAGCTTGTTGGAGGGTTTGCGGATCCCAAGGCAACCCTAACCCTAGTTAATAAGTGAGGGATTTGGCACCCTGTGTGTGTAAGTCCAACCCGATGATCACATAGTTATTTGATTAATTAGAATGTTAATAAAAGGACTTTAGGCCTTTTTGCGGGACTTTTAATGTCGCAGGGCCTAAATGTCAAGTTAGTGAATAAAGTTGGGTTTCCCTCCAATTTTGATGCTTCCCACACTTTTTTAAATTTGAATAAAAAGAGAGGCAAGACTGGACCAATAGGATTCAGAGGCCAGGGTCCTCCTCTCTACTATAAAGAAGGACCAACTTGAGCTGTTCCTCATGTTCATTTCCTCATTTCAATAAAGCAGATTGGTTCTCTTTAGAAATGGATTGATAAATGTCCTTGCTTTTCCTCTCTTTTTCTCCATTTCTCATGCTTTCTTTGGATTTTGCTAATTGTTGGATCTGATCATTATTGGGATTGCTATTTCTTATGCTTTTTGTGAGAGAGAAAGGGAGAGAGAGAAGAGTAAGTTTCTATCATTGTTGTGGATTTAGGGTTAATGGAAGTAGGGTTAATGGATGTAGTGTTAATGCTGTGTTAATGGATGTTAGTGTTAGATCCTCCTTTCATGTTGAAATCTGAACTATACTATCGCTCTCATGGGAACGAACCTCCGCGTGAGAACTAACTTTGTCTCTTTGATGCTAGATTGACTAGATCTTGGATTTAGGTTAGGCAAGGAAAGAGAACCCACTACAATTCTGGCGCCGTTGCCGGGGAGCTATGCCAATTTTTCAGTTTGCAGCATGTTTGGCTGATGGTTAGCTTGCATTAGACATTTTGTCGTGGCATGAATAGTGTTAAAACTGCATTGTAGGGATAGTTTGGGATTGATTTTGCTAGATTTTGAGTGGATTTGCTTGTTTGAAATCTAATCTGATTATTAAATAGGAAAAGCTATTCAAATCACTAATCTTAAGATCCTTTTGGATCTGAGATATCAGAGAAAATAACAAAAATCAGTCAAATCTGTCAAATTTGGTCAAAAAGAGACAAGAAGCATCATCAGAGCCCAGAACTTTTTACCCTCTTTCAGGAAACCTTCACCGAGTTTAGAGACCTTTGGTTTTGTTTAAAAAACCTATATTTTGAAGGGCAAAGATTAATTCCCAGCAGATTTTTAGAAACATCAGAAAGACCACCAAAAAACACCAAAAATTATCAAAATCCTGAAAAATACAAAAAAAAAAACCTTCGCCCAATTCATTGTGCTTAGATGTGATTCAAATCTATCTACTGCCAGATTGGCGAAGAATAATATCAAAAATAGAAAGGTTTTCAGAGGATCAGTTGTCATATTGTCATATTTTTGCCAAAAAAGTCACTTTTTTTGCAAAATTACCAGTATTACTCTTGATCCTTCACCAGAACCTTCGCCGAGTTTCTAGAACATTCTATTTATATAAAAATACTATTTTTGAGTTCGACGAAGATTTATTTTGATCAGATCACAAAGAATCTTGATTTTTACCCTCGCTAGATCACAAAAATTGTATTTTCTTGTGTCAGAAACCTTCGTCCGGTTGTCCATAGTTTTATCTATGTCAGATCTTCCATCTGAGAAATCGGCAAAGGCTATTTTCCAAGAAATTGCCAGAAAAGTGTTCAGAGAGTTTTTATCCCAAGATAGCACTGTTGAACCTTCGTCGAGGTAACCTTCGCCTATATAACCTTTGCCAGTCCTATTTTTAGTTTTTGATTTTCCAGATCAAGTTTCTGTCAAAATTTGGATCAGATCTGATATATTCTGAATTGGACTCTGAGAGATTTATCATTTTTGAGAAGTATTGATTGTTCGAATTTTGGGTAGCTTTTCATCATATAGAATCAGATTCTTAAAAAGTGGAATAGAGCTAGCAAATCTAATCTGAGATAGTTTTTGAAAAAATCTATATCCAATCACATTATCAATTTGATCTAAATGGCTGCCCCTGGAGCTGCTCCTGGAGGTGCTCCACAGGAGGTCAATCCAATTATTGTTAGAAGAGCACCCCGATTGGATCTACCCAAATATAATGGATTAGCAGATCCAATTCGATTTCTTCAGATCTATGCTGAATCTGTGAGGTCTATGGTGAGATTTATCTTCAAGATAAACTTAAGCTGTCTCCTATGGCCTTAACAGGTGCAACACAAGATTGGTACTATAACCAAGATGAAACTGAACGTACAGATTGGGAGGTTGTTAAACGAGCCCTTATCACATGGTTCAGACCACGGAAGTTTATGAAAGACCCTTTCCTACTTTTAAGTAAAATTAAAATGGGAAAGCGAGAAATGGTTCGAGATTACATCGAAAGGGTGAAACGTCTTAGATCTGAATGTGAGCCTGAGCTGATTAATGAAAATGCCATGATTATGTGGTTGTTGTCAGGTCTACCTAAACGGATCAGACGTGAACTGAAACGCCATAATGAGTACGCACTTTTGCAAAATGCGATGGACGATGCAATTCGGGAGGAAGATGAAGATTCAGATGATGAGCCGAATGTCAGTATGTTGCCTTATACAGCAGGGCAGACTACTACGACATCCACACTATTGCATCAACGAATGCCAATGCTACTGCAGAAATGATGCTCAATGAGTTCGAGAAACTTGGGAGGACCCAGCAGAAACAGATGGAAAAGTTGCAGTTGCAATTTGATGAGAAGATCAAAGCATCGGAAAATTTCCACGGAGAAGCAAACAAGGAACCTGAGAAGTTTGCAAAGACTTTTTCTACCAGGGAAAATGTCTGGTGTTCTATTTGTACAGGAAATCACACAGTGAACGAGTGTCCTCAATTGAAAAAACGAATGGAAATCAGTGTTTGCCATCTGTGTAGTTCAGCTGACCATGATACTGCCTTTTGCAACTTCAACCCTTGGATGATTCAGCAACGGTATGCCCAGATGGGATATCAAAATCCACAGTATGGAGGCGATCCAGCAGCAAGACTATGACAATCTACTCTTGGATACCCGGAGCATCTAGCCTTGCCTGCCCCACCAAAGCACTCCGCTCCTCCTGCCAATTTGATGGAAGTGTTGAGCAATGGAGCTATGGTAATGATCAAGAAGGTGGATCTTCAGAACGGTATGCCATTTATGTTGCCGCTCAACAACAAACCTCGAGAAATTGGGCCAGTGCACCACTTGGATGCTTTGCATGTGGAGAAAATCGCAGAGTTGCAGAATGCCCAAATAAAGAAAAATTTGTACCATTCTGTCATGACTGTGGATATGGGCATTGCTATAAAGACTGTCCAGCAAGACCGAAGCCACCACCAGCTATAGCACCTGTAAATTTGATAACAATCAAGCAGGGATCGGTAGCTCATAATAAACCAAGTGCACCCTTGATGGTGGTCACCAGAGCACAAAAGCAAAAAGAACCAGTACTGGATTCAGTACCTGCTGATTCTATACCATTGAACGATACACCAATAGCATCAGAAGTTTATCCAAATCTTAATGCAGAAAAACGAAGATATCAGGATATGAGACAGTGGATTAAGCATCTACAAGAAGAAGAGGAACTTGAAGCTGCTAAAGTAATAGCTAAAGTTCAGTCTTCACCATTGCAACCTTCAAGAAATTTACGTACGGATATGAATGATCAATTACATCATCACGAAGAACTCTTCAAGATGACGAAACCGGAAGCACCGCATACAGAATTACTCATGAATATTTTGTCTAGCAAGATCAATTTTTCATTGGGAGAGCTCCTAAAGTTGGTGCCAAAAGTAAAAGAAGTCTTAGCGCAAACGTTAGCTCAAGAAAATCAGAGGACCATTAGGAGCCGCTCTTTTGTGCTGGATTTGAAGAATCTAACGATGTACTACATGCTGGAGCAGCTTGGGAAAGTGAACAAAAGAATATCACTCTGCCAATACAACATAGACAATTTTCTAAAGAAGCAGCCGTGATAGACGGCGGTTCAGGAGTTAACCTGATTTCTACAAAGCTATGTACAAAATGGGGCCTTACAAAGATTAAGCCTGCTACTTTTGCTATTAAGTTAGCTGATCAAACGACGGTTCGTCCACGAGGAATGGTGGAAGATATATCTGTCAGGATTGCAGGAGTACAATTCGTCATTACTTTCGTCGTGATGGACTTACCAGAGGCACCAAATGTCTACCGAGTTCTCTTAGGACGTCCATGGTTACGAGTTGCGCAAGTAATTCATAACTGGGGTACCGGCAAAATCACTTTTGAAAATCGTGAACATGCAGTTAAAATTGATCCTACGACATGTAGCCTGGATATCAATGGAACCTATACCAGATCCAATTGAGGATGATCTCATACCAATGAGCCATGCCTTAACTTATGATGGCAATGTAGAACTTACGGATGAACAGATTCTACATCATATGGATCCGACCAAATTTGGAGTGCGTAATCTTCTTGATGAACCAACAATCAAATCGCCCAAAGCAGTTATATTGAAACGAGACAGGATGATAGGTTCGATGACGAAGAAACAAGCAAAGCAACATTATAATACGGTCCTGAAATGGGAAAATCCCTCTCAAAAAATTGATTTAAAGGAAGTGCCACCTTTATCGGATAAAGACAAAGGAAAAGTCAAGAATGATTCTTCAAGTCAAATCTCCAGCAAGACATCATCGTCTAGGAAGTCTTCACCTGAGAAGAAAGAGTTATCATCCCGGAAGTCATCACCTCCACGATCAATTCCTGCTAAGAAGACTAAATGAATATCCAAGACAAGTTCTTTCGAAAAAGAACAAGCAAATGTAGTCCAGCATGATATGTCAGAGCATTTTAAACGTTATACACTGGATGATGTGGTTATCATGTTACCTAAAGCACATGGTGAACCTGAAGAACACATGCCGAAATCTAAAGAGGTTTATGATGGCCCAGCTAGGACGCAGCCAATGAATCTTGCAAAACCAGGAGAACCAGAAAAGATTGTACAAGTGGGATCACAACTTACTCCTGAACAGTATCAAGCACTCCGTTTGCTACTTATTAAGTATCAAGATTGTTTTGCATGGAC
This sequence comes from Diphasiastrum complanatum, assembly GCA_029204225.1. Classification (NCBI taxonomy): domain Eukaryota; kingdom Viridiplantae; phylum Streptophyta; class Lycopodiopsida; order Lycopodiales; family Lycopodiaceae; genus Diphasiastrum; species Diphasiastrum complanatum. The sequence goes on along the minus strand of CM055094.1, from coordinate 8,480,293 downwards.
TTATCAAGATGTGAAGGGTATTCTGACATCAGTCATTGAACATACCATACCTTTAGTACCTGATGCTGTACCAAAAATTACAAAGTTCTATCGCTGTAATCCTAATGTGGCAGATATTATAAAGAAAGAACTTCAGAGATTGCTTGATGTCGATTTCATTTATGAGATCGAGCATACCGAATGGATTTCACTGGTTGTCATTGTTCCTAAGAAAAATGAAAAATTGCGAATCTGTGTGAATCTCAAAGCATTGAATAAAGTGACACGGAAGGATCACTTTACATTACCTTTTATTGAAAGCATTTTGGATCGCCTTGCTAGAGCGGAAGCTTATAGTTTCCTGGATGGATTTAGTGGTTACAACCAGGTTAAGATTGCACCTGCCGATCGCCACAAAATTGCTTTTGCAACAGAATGGGGCACCTATTCTTACAAAGTAATGTCATTTGGACTCTGTAATGCACCAAGTTCATTCCAAAGAGTATTGCAATTTGCCTTTAAAGATTATCTACAAAATTCCTTGAAATTTACTTGGACGACTTGGGAGTTCATAGTACAAATACAGACCACCTGGATCGATTGGAGAAAGTCTTTGAAAGATGCCGCAAATATCAGATTTCTCTAAATCCAAAAAAATGCCAGATATGGGTTTCTCACGGAGTGGTGCTTGGACATGTGATATCAAGACATGGTATTGCCACCAATTACTCTAAGATCAAAGTTATTGTGGAATTGCCACCGCCAACAACAATTCGAGGAGTCTATGTGTTTATGGGTCATGCGAACTACTATCAAATTTTTATTATCTTCTTTGTGGATTTAGCACGACCTATATACAAATTAACTATTGTTCCTAAAAAAACTCTTTCAATCTCTATCTCTTTTCTCAGAACAAAAAATAAAATCAATTGATCAACAATTCATTCATTCTCTTATACACACATCACCTTTCTCTCTCTCTCTCTCTCTCTCTCTCTCTCTCTCTCTCTCTCTCTCTCTCTCTCTCTCTCTCTCTCTCTCTCTCTCTCTCTCTCTCTCTCTCTCTCTCTCTCTCTCTCTCTCTCTCTCTCTCTCTCTCTCTCTCTCTCTCTCTCTCTCTCTCTCTCTCTCTCTCTCTCTCTCTCTCTCTCTCTCTCTCTCAAAACAAAAAATTGAGATCAAAAATCAAAATCAACTCATCCACCTTTAGTTCATTTTTTCATTCTCTCTCTCTGTCATTCTCAATTTCTCTCTCACAAATTCAATAACTCACACACACACACACTCTTTAAAAATCAAGTGTCAATTTTTTTTCACACGCACACTCTCTCTTTCCATCTATCTATCTATTTATCTCTCTCCCTATCTATCTATCTATCTATCTATTTATCTCTTTCTATCTATTTATCTATCTAAAATGTGTAAAATCAACTAAATTAGCAAATGAAAACCTCCAAAATATGAATCTCCAGGCTCCCCAAGCTCCAAGCTCCAAACTCTCAAAGCTCCCCAAGCTCCAAGATCCCCAAGCTCCAAGCTCTCCAAGCTCCAAGCTCCTCAAGCTCCTCCACTTCCAAGCACCAAGAGTTCTCTAAAAAGATAGCGTAAAAATGGAGGTCACGGAAAGCAATACGAACACAGTGTCGGAATCTGACATCCTTAGAATCTATCGGATTCCAACATAATTTCTAGAATCCAAAACATCCAAGCATCAACACAGATTGCGGATCTGGATGTCAGAATCCAACACATTTAAAAATTTGTTGAATCTGACATCCAACCAGGATGCCAACTCAAAGATCGTTTGCCACATGGCACCCACGCCGCATGTCGAAATTCATTACATATTTTACATGTCAAATTCCAACATCCAATTTAAAACTCTATTCCCGCCAGCTACCAGAGGCAGCCAGAGTTTTTTTTTATGGGGGTTCGACAGAGGTGTCAGAAAGCGACATGTTGTATTCTGATATTTAATGGGATTTCTAGAAATCCGTCGCAAGCACATGTCAGAGTGAACACGTTTTGTAGTAGTGGTAATTTGGGACATCCTTAAACATTGTAGGCCACCAATATTTGGCGGTCAATATCTTATTAACAATGTTCTTCATAGCAAAATGACCTCCAACATCTTCCGAATGTAAGGCTCGAATGACCTTTGGAATATCTTCGGCTTCAAGACAACTTCTTAAATGATGATCTGCACCAACCTTGTACATAACATTGTTAATAATAGTATATGGTACAAGTTTGTATTAAAATACCGTCTTTTTCTCCAAGTCATATCCTTCCGGATAAATCTGATCTTTGAGATAAATAATAATATCAAAATATAATGAGTTTGAGGATGATAACAAAGAACAAATTTTCATCGGAAAAGTCGTCATTAATTTGTTCTTCAATTTTTCCTATGTTGAGTCGTGAAAGGTAATCAGCGCTAGTATGATATTTTTCTTGACGAAGTTCAACTTGATAAGTGAATTCTTGTAGCAGCAGAACCCAGCGAGCAATTTTTCAAGTAGACATAGAATTAGCATGATTATGCTTGTAGAAACTCGTGGCAACTCACATGCATTAATTGTAAGTGATCCATAGTGACGTGCAAGGCATGCACAAAGTCTATTGGACACATGCATGATGATTTGGACATTTCTAGTTAGAACTAGTAAACTTGTAAAAAGTTGGTAGATTTTCATGCATGACAAGTGACAAATGTCACATAGACTCTAGATGTCACTTTAGATGTCATTTTGGAATGGATAGATATGGTTCTACCTTGAGCTACCTCAATCTCCATAAATATGTGTAGCTCTCCACACAATTGATAATGAAGAACCAAAGTTTTGTAGCTATCTCATGTCATTTTGGATCTAAACAAATATTGCTTGTTATCTCTCTAGCTCGTTCTCTCTCTAACTCGTGTTGAGGCTAATGCTCATACATGAGATCTTGTATTTTTTTCATTCTTTGATCATTGCTATTATATTCTGTTGATTAGCATGCTAGATTGTGGATTAGCCATTTCTTCTGAACTAGATTTTGTTGATCAATCTAGAATCAGGTTATAGTGCCAATCACAAAGCTTAATTAAGATCAGTCACTCTTGTGGACATTCCCCACACGTGTGAATTCTGGAAATTTTGTCATGGTATCAGAGCCACATTAATCTTTGCATGCTAACAACTCTGATTGTACAAGAAGCTGAGAGCTAAAGCGAGCAAAAAAACAGTTTTGCACTTTTTCTTATCTTTCTCTGAAGTGTATTTGGATCAAATCGGACTTGAACTGAATTTATAGACCTAAATTGAGGAAGTACGGATTCTGGAATTCCGCACATGTGAAAATCAGAGTTTTTCAGTCCCTTTGTCCTCCTTACTTATAGATCCAAAGATAGCAATGTTATAGCTTGATGGAAAGCATTTGATTTGTACTTTCCATAAAAATTGAAACCAAATCAATCTGATGTGTCTAGCAAGAGTTATAAGCTCTTAAAGAGGATTGGGATAGGTCCAAAATCCTAGTGACAGCATATTGATTTGATTCAATTATACTTTGTTCTGAATTCATTGTTTTGAGCATCCAACACAAGAAACTGTAGATCAAGACTGAGTTTGAAGTATTTGAACACCCTTTGAGCCTTCTGAGTGTCAATAGTGTTTTCTTTTGAAGCATTTCACACGTGCCAAAAGTTGGATTCAAACAAGCCAAAGTGTCACAAACCACTTTTTGTGTCTGATCTATATAACTTGTCTTGTTGAATATTTGAGATTCATCTCATATATAGTTGCAAGTGTTTCACATAGGAAGGTAGTTCAACCTTGAAAATACCTATAGTGAAAGAGAGCAGCAACTCTAAGTCTGATAGGAACAAGCTCAAACATATTTCAATCCAATAACTAAGAAGTCTTCATTATAATGGCATCTCAGGGAGGATACTTCTAGAAGCCAGTGAAAGACTAAACACTTCTAATTACTCAACTTGGAAGTTAAGAATGGAGTCTGTTTTGATTCTCCAGGATGTTATGGATATTGTGCTTGGTGTTGAGGAGGAGCCTCAAGCACAGGTTGAAATTCCTAAATATAAGAAGAGAGCTAGAATGGCTCTACATTTCATTAAGATGAATGTATCTAGTGAAATTTTGAGAGAGATAGGATCTTGCACTACAGCCAAAGAAGCTTGGGATGCACTAAAGACCATCTATGAAGCAAAGAACACTTCTAGAATACTCACTCTTAGATATCAGATTTTCCAAAGTTTCCAAAGAAGTGAAGAGAGTGCATCTAACTATGTTCTGAGAGTTAAAGATTTACATAGAGAGCTTTCCTGTGTTTGTGTTATCATTAACCAAGTTGAGCTAGTTCAAGTCACACTGAATGGCTTGAGAGATGACTATGATAATCTTGTTCAGTCTTTTGCTATTAAGGAGGAGTTACCTAATCTAGAAACTCTCCAAGGAATTCTTATTTCTGAAGAATCTAGACAAAGCTATAAACTCTCCAAGATGAACAAACTTGAAGTGACAAAGCCCTCTTTGTCAAAGGCAAGCAGAAAGGAAGGAGGAAGAACCAATTCTCTCAAGCATACAACAAAGACAAAGCCAAAGATCGAGATCAAGATGGTGAAGAGGATGATACATCTCATCCCTCTAACTCAAAAACCAAAAAGAAGAAAGTGAAGTGCTTCTTCTGTGGCAAAAAGGGGCACTATGTCTCTAATTTATTTAAGAAGAAAAACCAACTCAAGCAAGCTAATCTCTCCAAAGAGATTCAAGAAGATTCTGTTGCAAGTGATGGAGAAGGATCACTTATGGTGTCCATTTTTTCTTCATCACCTTTCAAGAAAGATGGAGCTTGGTACATAGATAGTGGAGCCTCTTCACATATGTGTTGTTCAAAGGAGTCATTTGATTCAATCTTACCTTTCAAAGGACTCAAGAGATCTATTTACACAGCTAATGATCATGAGTGTCCAATAGAAGGAATTGGCAACATTCCATTGAAACTTGCTTCTTCAAAAGTTCTTGCACTTTCTAATGTTCTTTTTATTCCAAAACTTACAAAGAACTTAAAAGTTGCTTGATAATGGTTGTGATGTAAAGTTCAACTCCAATACTTGTTTTATCAAGAGAAAAGATGAGATCCTTGCTGATGGAATTAGATGTGGTGGAAATTTTAAGTTGAATTCTTATGAGAATGCAAACCTTTGTGAAGTTGTTTTGTTATCTAAGGAGGAGCTGTGGCATAGAAGGCTGGGACATCCTAACTTTACATCTATGTCTTCTATGGTTAAGAAGGAGAAGGCTATTGGTCTTCCAAAATCTCTTTCTAAAGATTTCAAGCCTTGTGAGGCTTGTGCCATTGCAAAGTCACACAGAAAGCCATATCAGAAGTCTTTTATAAAGACTACTTGTCCATTGGAACTCATACACTCAGATGTACATTTTTTCTCTTCTAAAAGTATTGGCGGTGCAACATGTTTTGTCACCTTTATTGATGACTTTACTAGATACACTTGGTTGTATCTACTTTCTTCAAAAGCTATGGTTTTTTATCACTTCCTTATCTTCAAAGCTTATGTAGAAAAACAATTTTCTTGCAAAGTTAAAGCTTTAAGATGTGATGGAGGAGGTGAATATATCTCCAACAAGTTTCATAATTATTGTGAAGGTGAAGGAATAAAGAGAGAATTTTCTTGTGCCTATTCTCCATCTCAAAATGGAGTAGCTGAGAGGAAAAACAGATCTTTATGTGAGTGTGCTAAAGCAATTCGAGTAGCAGCTTCTTTGCCTATTGAATATTGGGGTGAAGCTATAAATTGTGCAAACTATTTGTGCAATAGATTACCTCACAATGCTCTTGTTGGAAATCACCTTTTGAAGTCTTGTTTCAGAAAAAACCTAAGGTAGATCACCTTAGAGTTTTTGGTTGTACTTGCTTTGTTAATATGCCCTTGGAAACAAGGAAAAGAGATGATCCTAATTCTGTTAAAGGGATCATGGTTGGATATGCATCCAACAAGAAAGCTTACAGGATCTATGTTCCCTCTACCTCAACTACAATTGAGAGTAGAGATGTGATATTCCATGAAGATCAAAAATACATTCTTGAGAAGGCCGAGTTCAAAGATTCTCACAAAGATACTCCAATCATCACCCTTGAAGATCATCATGGAGAGATGGGGCCGAGATTTGAGGAGGAGTCACCTCGATTTTTTTCACCAAGGAGATCTCAAAGAGAAAGATCCGAGCCTAGAAGGCTTACCTATGAAGATAGAGGAAAGCGAGTGGAAATTAGCTCCACTAATTGTGCCTATTTTATTTCTCATGAGGAGTCGAAGGATGTATATGATGCTATCAACTCAAAGGAATGGTACCTTGTCATGCAGGAAGACCATGATGCTTTGATGGCCAATAATACATGGGAACTCGTGGATCTTCCATTTAACAAGCATACCATTGGTTGCAAATGGGTTTTCCGAGTCAAGTATAATCAAGATGGCACAATTAACAAGTACAAGGCTAGGCTTTGTGCTAAAGGATTTGCTCAAGTATATGGACTTGATTATGAGGAGACCTTTGCCCCAGTTGCAAAGATGGTGTCAATTAGAGTCATAATTTCTTTTGCTTGTTTTTTCAATTGGAAAATTCTTCAAATAGATGTTTCTAATGCATTTCTAAATGGCTATCTAGAAGAAGAGATCTGTATGGATCAACCTATTGGGTTCATCCATGATGAGGGAAAAGTTTGCTTGCTCTTCAAAAGTTTATATGGATTAAAGCAAGCCCCAAGGTCATGGTATTCTCGACTTAACACCTTTCTTGAGTCACTAGGATTTAATCTTAGTAACTATGATCCTTCCTTATATGTCAAGTTTTTTGATAAAGATATTGTCATCCTTCTTATTTATGTTGATGATATCATTGTGACAGGAAGTTGTATCAAGTTAGTTGAGGAAACCAAGATTGCACTTGGAAAAGAATTCAAGATGCAAGATCTTGGAAAAATACACTATATTCTAGGATTAGAGATTGACTTTCTTAAAGATAAAGCTTTCATATGTCAATCTAAGTATGCTCTTTCATCTTGCATTGTAGATATGCTCACCAAACCTTTGAGCAAAAGTTCCTTCAACAAGCATAGAGCCAACCTTGGAGTTATACCAAGATCCATGTTCAAATCAATATAGATCATTTTTAGGAGGAGTGTTAAAATTGAAAAACAATCCATATTGATTTCTTGGCTTGCTACAAATGTTGTACCATGCAAGTATGTAGCTCATTAATGCAAAATGCCAAGTTTGGCCTACATAGAACTCGAGCTACATGGTTATGTATTGTCTAGTTTGATAAATGCAGCTTGCATATAGTTTGTAGACATAGAATTAGCATGATTATGCTTGTAGAAACTCGTGCAACTCACATGCATTAATTGTAAGTGATCCATAGTGACACCAAGGCATGCACAAAGTTTATTGGACACATGCATGATGATTTGGACATTTCTAGTTAGAACTAGTACACTTGTAAAAAGCTGGTAGATTTTCATGCATGACAAGTGACAAATGTCACATAGACTCTAGACGTCACTTTAGATGTCATTTTGGAATGGACAGATATGGTTCTACCTCGAGCTACCTCAATCTCCATAAATATGTGTAGCTCTCCACACAATTGATAATGAAGAACCAAAGTTTTGTAGCTATCTCATGTCATTTTGGATCTAAACAAATATTGCTTGTTATCTCTCTAGCTCGCTCTCTCTCTAACTCGTGTTGAGGCTAATGCTCATACATTGAAATCTTGTATTTTTTCATTCTTTGATCATTGTTATTATATTCTGTTGATTAGCATGCTCATCTTTGCCAAAATTGCATCATAGTCATCCGGAGTTGGAAATTGAATCTACGGATGGATTAACAAAGACATGGGCATCCAAATTCAAATATTTGTGTCTATAACTTATTTGAATAGTGTGTGGATGAACCATGCGTTGAAGCCCCATGCAAAATCCAAAGAGTAAATGTGTGAAGATAGTGTGGGAACCTTTGTTCAATGCATTTGGTCTTTGGCTTTTGTATGGATATTCCAAGCATGGCTAATCCACACAAAATCTAGAATTTTGTTGAAAGTACATTGTTTAGGACCCTAAATGAATCTACAAAAGATCCTCAAGGGTGATGGTTAATCAATATATTACAAAAGTAGCACTCAAATCTTTATCTAGATTAACAATTTTGATCTAAACAAGCAAGAACAATCAATTATTGATCAAAACACTTCATGTATTGTTCATACGTGTGAAAACCAATTTGAAGTATGACCTACTAATAGAGATCATGATCTCTTCCACAATGGAATGAATGATTCATAGTACAAAAGGAGATGCTTTCCATGGTTGGTTGAGCATGTCCAACACATGTTTAGGGACCTAATTAGCATTACTTTTTCTACTTTTGTCAAATTGACCTAACCATTAGGAATACCAACTTTGGTAGTTAGATCAATCACCAACTTCCATGATTTGTGGAGGCATCAACAAAAACTTGCTAAGTGTTGGTCAACTTATGGATAATGGTTTGGATGTCCACTTCAAGCATGATTTGTGTTCCATTTTGAAGAGTGATAATTGCATAGCAAAGGGATTTAAACATGGAAGATTATATAAGTTGGATTCTAATGTTGCTATTGAGAGTGTGAACATGGCAAAGGAGGAGATCACTCAAGTGGAGACCTTTTCAAAGTGTGATCTTGTTAGGATTGAGGAGGAGCATCAAAGAGAAGAAGATATTGAGAATCAACCTCAAAATCTGAGAGCTGAAGGTCCTCAAGTACAAAGGTTGAGTCATCAAATTTCATGCAATCTCTTCATGGCAAGTGTCCAATTTGCAACATAAGCAATGGAGATGGTACTATCTTTGAATTTTTCATAGATAGTATTAGAAGACTTGGAGTGACTTATTTCTTATCTTCAATATTCATGATGTTTAGTACAATGTCATTATGTGGATATGACAAGACAATGAAGCTGAATGATTTCCAATCTACATTTGTTGTTAATAAAGCAATTTCATTGGATAAGTATTTCGTAATAGTGTTGGCGAGTTTTTAGCTTGATATCTAAATTGTGCTCTTCTATAAAACCACTGAAAAAGTTGAACTAAATATTTATTTCTTGAATTGTGTCCTCCATGATTTGTTGCTCTATGAAACGCTCCCCTTGCTTGCCAATAAGATTTTTCCATGCCTTGTAATGACCAGATACTTAAGCTCCCATATTCCTTTGCAAAATAAGTTGCATGATGAAGAAGGATGTGCTGCAAACAATAGTTTTGATTAGTTTCATTAGTACAAAAAAATATAAGCCTGAATGAGAAAAGTACCAGATAATGATATAGATTAGCACCATGTAATGAGTAACGTTGTTTTTTCCCCAACAATCATGTACAGATTTTATAAATGTGGTGCAATGATTTTGCAAAGTCCTTATATCTTCTGATGATAGGTTTTTCTTTCCTGATAACACCTATGAGTTTGTCTAAGTTGGTCCGCACTTGTCCCTTTTCCACTCGATTACTTCCTTCCAGTGTTCATGTGGCTTGAACAATTTCTCTTGATTCTTGACACTTGATTCTTTGCATGTGTGATTGGATAAGAATCTTCTTGCTTTAGCACTTCCAATTGATGGCTTATTAGGAACGTTTCCTTTTTTCCTGGAGAGTCTGTCACTTTTTTCAATCGTGACATTCCCTTTATGTAGTCCTGCATTTGATAGAACTATTTTCAACCTCCTACTTGCTGCTTTAGCCACAGACTCCGGTTTATGATTCCATGCTAGTAGAATATGCAGGTAAATAAGTTTTTCAATAATACGAACCTCAGCATGCAATGTGCATATATGAACATTTTTTAATGGAATTGGTAGAACAGTTTTCATATTACAATTCTCTGCTAGCATTGTGTTGAAGCAAGCCCATGTGGGCCGAGTATAAGGCTACCGTCGTTGACATGATTAGCAGCTGCAGATATAGAATTAACATAGCAATCCGTGACCTTTGACAGAAGTAGAACTGGCGACAACTTAAGAAGATACTTCTTCATGGATGTTTGGAAAGATTTCCAGCTGCTGCCTTACTTTCTTTGTGTTTCATCTAATATCCCAATTCTCTCCTCAACATCTGAGAAACCCATATTGGTCGTTTGAGACTCTATCCTCGGGGAATTCATTGCTCTAGATTCTAGGTCTTTATTTCTAATCAATGAACACAATTCAATGATATTTGGAAGCAATTGAATCAAACAAAGAATCTTGAATTTATATATCAAAATAATATGACTACTGACAAGCTTTGCTTGAGGGAGCCATTGTTATTGAATCTCTATAGTGTTGCTGACAAAAAACGGAAGAAGTTGACCATTGAGAATGAAGAATATATGGAGTTGAAGAAGCAAAATTCTTTGTTGAACTTTATGCATGTTCAAAGTCACAAAGATAAAGGCAAATGCTCATAGTGGCATGCTCAGCCGTAGAAAAAAGTGAATGCTCATGCTCACATGCTCAAACATGTTGATTCACATGCAAAATAAGTGAAATTTGCATGCAAGCCCTCCAATAATGTCGATACCTTAAAATTTGGCCCACTTTAAAAATTCAGACCACCACACAATTTATAGGTTAACGTTGAAATTTTTGAAACTCCATTGACCAACCTCACCACCTAGTATTGCCTTTGCAAGTCAAGGCCAAAAACGTGTTATTGGCAAACTTAGAAAGTAACCTTAGAAAAACCACACGTTGATTATTGCTATTTAACTCTTAAAAGTCATTTTAGACTAAATTTTCTTGTAATCCTCATTTTGGTGCAACTGTATATATATACATTTGATATAAGCCCCAACTTATATATGGGATATTGAGAATTCTAAGGCCTTCACTAGGTGCTCAAGCCCACGGCACTTTCGTGTGCAAGTTGGGATATTGAGAATTCTAAGGCCTTCACTAGGTGCTCAAGCCCACGGCACTTTCGTGTGTGTGGCTTGCAACTAAACATTCTGCAACACACCCACTCAAGCAAGCAAAGGGCAAAGGAACTCCCACTGGGCTCTAATACCATGGTGCCAGGGATGGGTGGTACCAGGGAATATAGGAAATTGTGAAGCCCCAACTTATATATGGGAGAGTTAAAGGCAAGTAGTTACTTATGGGATATTAAGAATTCTCAAGGCCTTCTCTGGGCGCTCAAGCCCACGGCACTTTACTGTGTGTGACTTGCAACTAAACATTCCGCAAGAGCATGTGTCTACCACAAACTCCGATAATACAGAGAATACAAAGCAATTGAAAACTATTCTTCAAGCATTGTCTTTAACTTATCGACTTTCTTGTGATTCTGATCTTATGTGATTCTCATTTAGTAGTTAAAATAGAATTAAGTTAGATTCTGTTTGTTTCCGCTTTTTATTTACTTTTCTTTCATATAAGACCAGATGAATTGAAGAGTTTAAACAAACACTTTGAGTCAGTAATGTCGTGATAGGTTGATGTTTCACATGTTATGCAGCATCAATTCCAAAAATTACACTCCAAATAAAACACCTGCAAAACTACATAGTTTATCCTCTTTTACAGGGAGGAGGCAGGACACACAAGATCAGGCAGATGATCAACCTGCATCATATTTTACTGTGAACTTTAAAGATGGCTAGGAGTTGAAAATTTGCTGATTTTCAACAGAATGTCAGATTGAAATACTGTTGGGTATTCCTGCTCCAGTGAGTCCAGGTTTGGAGCTAGGAAAGAGGAGGGTATATGGCACACCTGCTGGGCCTGATCTGTTCTTCAAATTTGCATCTGAATTCCTTCCAGATATGAGCTGCTCAATATGTGAGAGTCTCTCAGACAATGCACCAATTGCAGCAACTGCAGCCTTGTTGTCAGTCCAGTTGCTTATTCTGTGTCCCAGATATTCTTCCTCTGTTGCATGCTTAGATAGAAGTTCAATGGTGCTCAATACGATTGTTGCCTGAAGTCTTCCGTTTACAGTCGAAAGTAAAAATTTCTCAGGATCTCGAAGCAGCTCATCGTGCTCCTTGCTCCCCTCTTCTGGGATAAGTCTGCGTGTTATGGTTGGATGATTTGGCATATATCCACCATAAGCGTACTGCCCAAAATTGACAGCAGCATGATGAGCAGATGCTATCCAGATGATTGTTGTCAGTATGCTGACAAGATCAGATTTTGTAGATGCTTGAGGCCACCACTGCTCAGCCTTCTTGTCTGCATGACCCACGTTTATAACTTCTGACCACCAGAGTTGAAGCTCTGGATCTGCCAATACCGCTGCATCATCTCTGTAATAGATATTCACATAATCTCGCACACACTTTTCTGTGGCGTCCCAAATATCAAGCCCATCCACGGCAAATGGGTAGTCAGCAATCAACAATCGTAACCCATATTTTGCAGTCGAATCCACCACTGCAATACCTCTGCACACACAACATAATTAGTGCACTTTAATTTATGATTATTTTCTTATCTTGTTTCTCAAAGTCAAAGAGATTGATTTTTTGTTTCATTACATTTGAGATTTAGAGAGAAAAACTGGTAATCCTTGGACAGCTTGAAAAAACATACGAGTATTACCTACCTTGAGATCAAATCTCCTGGCAGCCCTTGTTGATCAAAACGCCAGGATTCCCTGTAAGCAACCGAAGTGATCTCCATAGAATATCCTCCTGTTACAAACGTGTTTTCAATGATACCTCCAGCATTGATAAGGAGTTTCCGAGCACTGGAATTGATGGCCATTGTGTTCTTGAAATGGGGAAGCAGGAAGACGTTAAGGGGGTGTAATGCACTCAATTGCCGATGAGTTGCTATAACGAAAGGTTCTATCACTGCATGAGTGGTCAACCTGAAACACAACAGTTTGTTAGATTAGTACTCCGTGAACGGCCTTCATTTCTAATAGAAACTGTCAAAAACTAGCGGTTCCTGGATTACACATACCAATGGCTAATCAGTTGGTGATAGCCGCTATCGTTGGTAGCAACGTGTACTTTGGCAAGCTCCCACAGCCAGTCCTTCGAACCAGAAAGAGGAGGCGTAAAAACCCTACTAAGGCTTGAAGCTGCTGTTGAATCGGAGGGTGGAAGAGTCAGCTCAATGGCAACCGGTCTGAGAATACCTTCGGCTGTAAGGAAGAATATGGTCCTAGATGCGTAAGCTTTAGCTCCTGACTGGGCATTGATCTTGGTCAAGTAGAGTAGATAGAGATCACGGTAATCTACTATGAAAAGTTTATCTTGATCAAGCGCCTGCAAATAGATACAAAGAGCGTAATCACGATAATGAAAATCAAAGCATTGTGTGTTGATCCTCAGTGCAGAAACCGAAGGTCGTTAATCGAAAATACATAAACACTAAGAGCATTATCCTTTTGGTTTACCACATCTCTGCTCTGTTACCTGTTGGAGGTTTAGACCTTCCAGTTGCGGCTCCAGTTGGCTAGCTGTGATGGCTGATCTTTGGGGCCCGTATGTTGCAGGATCAAGAGCACTTGTTGGAGGAAACACCTGCTTGAATGGGGTACAAGAAATCAGTAGAGTAGTTCGCTGTAAAGTAGATCTGAACAGAGCCTTTATCACATGAGAGGTGGTTGCAAAGTAGCACGGTTCATTTTGCAACTACTAAAAAATCACATACATATTATTCATAGAGCAGCAACTACTAGATCAATATACTTGATGAAACTGATCAATTCCTAGAGTCTCGCGGTACAGCCTACGAGTAATTCTTCGCAATATGTTGCTTTTCCTATACGCATTCAAGAAGCAATCTGGAAAATTAGTGAGTAGGAGAAAATTAGGATTTCCACACCTTCAAAGACTGAACTGTCAATGGATTTAGTCCAGCTAACACCTGCCTAGCAAACTCTTTGTCTGATATCCAAGCCAACTCATCGTCTGCAATAGCGCTTTTATTCAGAGCAAATAAAAACTACGTCTAACTTGTAGCCCTGTTTTTAGGAGAGCGTTAACATAGTTTATCATTATGAATGATGTAATACGGTTAGCATGATCACGGTGAGCGATGGCTTACTTGCGATAACCTGTGGAACCGGGTATCGTAGCAAGCTCGGATCCCCACCAGTGGTGTCTGTCAGCTGGTTGATTAGCTCAAACGGAGAGAGGAGGAATGGCTGTTCGGCTTTGGGCAGGCTGATCGGCAGGAATCCCGTAAGATTAATACCTTGATCATACAGATTCTTAACTTCTTTCAAACTTTCAAACTGATCATGATTGTTGCTCATATATTGAAAGAAGCTTTCTAAGGCTGGAATGAGCGTGTGCACTATAGCCTTCAAACCATCGCCAACGAAATCTGAATTTTTCACAACGCTGAACCTCTCATCCCTTGGTATGTAAATGTTCTCCAAGATGAACGTCAAGCTCTCGGAATTGGGATCTGTGCATCCATTGTCAATCATTTTCCAAGCCAGAACAAGAATCATCAAAAAAATGCAAAGAAAAATTAGCAAATATGTGAAACAGAACTGGCCTGATTTCTTCAGTAATCGAAATTCTACCTGCTGCCGAGGGCTTGCGACCTGTGCGACATCTCCGAGGATATGGTAGCTCATTCGAGCCGCCCAGACTTGGTCTGCTGAGAGCTTTGCTGAAGTCAGGAAAACCCAGATCATTGTAAGTAGCATAGTCATATATCCGATCCCATTCTTGCCTTTCGCCAGTCCCATCTCCTCGCAGATTTATGAGCTCTTGCTGGCGAAGAGTCAAGAGTCCTTGTGGAGTGTCGACCGGAAGGCAGTGCTGCGCCCATATCCCAAAATACAACATTCAGATCAAGCTGACATCGCAAAACAATAGCTTGGCATGTTAAGGAAATGGATGGAGTAAGAGCAGAAAACCGAAATCACTGCCTACCCGGTTGCTGAAGAATATACGATCGCTTGTGTATTTGCTTACGTTGTACACCCACGAATCGCATATGAAATTAATGGTGCTTTGATCCGGAAGCGCGAGGGACACAGATTTGAGGTAAAATTCATTAACATGATTGTTCCGGATGATGAAAGCCCCGGGGACACCAAAATCTTTGTCAACAGTGAAGCTGATAGCATAGGTGATATCTCCTACTGTGATACCATCAAATGCAAGAAACCAGTTCTCCACAGCTATCTCCTGGCTACGCTTTCCCGTGTTTGTCACTGCAGGTAATGAGCCATCAAGATATTTAAGTCCTTCCACTAGTGCTATAACTAGAAATCTTCATGATCTAGCATTCCGTCATGAGATGCAATGCATAGCTCATTGAAACGTATTCGCATTCTCAAACAACTCTAATATGAATGGCAACACTACCTGGGTCGGTTTCAATACTGACAAGCTGCAAATTCACTTTCTGACCAACAAGATCTGCAGTGTTATCAACCAGAGATGCTCCAGCATTCACTACATCAAGGAGATTGGTCTTCTGCACAATTATTGAGCCCTTGATCTGGATGGATCCTCCTGGAGCAGACGAGGAAGGAGCTAAAACATTGCTTACAGCTCCTCCAAGCTGCCCGAATAAATTTCCTGCTCCATTGGTCAGCAGTGAACCTCCAAAGCCCTGCATTGTTTTGAAACTTTGAGTTCTCCGAAATATTCAGCTGCCGATTTGCAAAGCCAATGCACGTTAAGCCAGCCACTAATTCGCTGAACTGTGCTCAGTTCCAGTGATCACCCAATCTATACTATATATTCCAAGAGCCATCAAAATAGCCTGATCATCGGCTGCTGGAGTATATGCTCAATGCAAATACAGATTAATGATCATCAACTGCCTCAACAAGCAGTGAAACAAACTTGCAAATTCATGACAGGATGAGCGCCTTATATGTGTATCAGAGCTAACTAATGCTTGTCTTTTCCAGCAACAGCCCACAAACAGTAACACTGAGGAGTTTCTTGACAATGACAATGACAGCTCACCGAAGTAATAACTCGACGTTTCTGATTGAGCTTGCCTCTGTGATGCCAAATTCCAATATAAAATTCCCAGTAGGCACGTGCAAATTGATTCATTTGAACAGTGAGGTATCTTTTGTTGCTAATTAAGCCATTATTGTATATAATCAAAACTTTAAACTAGGAGTGGAGGGGCCCCCCACCTGATTGCAATTGCAAATGAGCATTTAGGAATGCTCTAAGGATGTATCATGTGGTACACTGATATGGATAATGGGATCACTATCTTCATTGTGAGGGAAGCTGTTTCAACATTATTGGATGAGGGTGGGTCATAGATAAGGATAGTCTAGCTGCAATCAGATTGGATTAGTGTGGGTCATAGATAAGTACAAGTATAGTCTACCCTCCCTAATTGTTATGGTTCAAAAGTCAGAGTATGCACACGTAGTACATGCCAGGGTGTTCCTTAGCATCCTAAAGAACTGAGAAGTAGTCTACCCTCCATAATTGTTATGATACAGGAGTAGAAGAAAGATAACGTTTAGCAAAGTATAGCATTACACCAAATAGCTAAGGTGACCAATAAAAAATTAACATTTAATGGTAGCAATAACCCATGGTAAATATCAAACATCTAACATATATCAAAAAAATGTGATGAAAAAAGAAATATGAAACCTTGGCTTTTTAGGAGTTGGTAACCATGACAAAAGAAGCCTCATTATCACATACACCTAGGGTAAAAGTAGACATGAGCCACCACTCAACTTGACTCTAGCAAAAGTAGCATGCAATGAGCTGCAGAAGGCCCTTGCATTTAGCTATGTAGAGGAGCACTTGCAAGAATCAAAGTAAGGCAAGTGTGTAAGAAGTGGCTTGAAACTTAGCAAGGTGCATCAATGAAGAGCAAAGAGATCGAGATGATGTAGGCAGTTTTGTTATATAAAGAAAATTTCAAACCAAGGTAGCAGGCAGGTCATTTGAAGAGAATTGTGCCCTCATATCGTCTCCAAGGGCTTGACTTGGCTAGGGGGCAAGGCCTAGATTTAGGGCGTCTCATTTGAAAACATGTGAATGGATGTAATTATGTATAGATAAATGTACACCACCCTTATGGCAATAAAATTTATCCAAAGCAATTTAATGAAGGGAGTATCTAAAGCATAACACATAACATCTATCCGATGCAAAATAGTGAGTAAAATTTATGTAACATTTAAAGTAGGTTAACAATAAGGAAGGGTAGACTGTACGCACAATTAAAAGGCAAATTTATTGAAATCCCTTGAGACATTGTGACTCCCTCAAGCGATATCAGACTATGATCAATGTTTTTTAATACTGAATACTTGAGATCATTATCTTTTGAGTGCCTGAGAACTTTGTTAGCCTCCAATCACTTTAGAATCTATCGAGTTGTAATCGATATATTTTTAAAAACATTGATTGTTGACTTCTTCTTAGGGCCATACAAAATGTTCACCCTCAATGCTCTCCAAATACTTTTCAAGCAAATTGCGACATTATTGGCAAGGACATGTACACAACTATACTCTTCTTGTGATGCATCTGAGCTCTTTGTGTAGAGATAGCCACATGTTTTGTCAAGCAAATAGTCATGATGCTAACAATATGTTTAACTCCTGTTGTTCAATCCTCAAGTTTCTTGTTTCATTTTGTAATTGTTAAATCCCTTCAAAGTGTCTTGAAATAGGTTTGCCTTGCCTACATGCACTATATTATCGCTCCATGCTTAGGACTTAAAACTCATTTTATTGTTTTCTAGTTTCCAAATAATTTTCTATTATAATATCCTCCTCCTTGAAATATGTTTCACATTTTTTAGTAGCTATGTTACCCATACTACTTAATTTTAGCATGATTTACAATTGGTAGAAAGTTTTAGGTATAATTTACATCAATAAACCTCTAGGATTATTCAATATCATTTATAGCTAAACTTTTCTTCAACTTTCACATGGTCAGAATTAGAAAGATTGCTAATTAATGATTTCATGAGTGTGTTAACATATTTAATGTTCTCCACCTATGAACATTCATTTAATGCTCTATTCAACCTTCTTCTATATTTGTTGCTTAGCTCAAAACTTTACAAATTTTTCATAATGTCTTATATGCCATCTCACTCACTCAATAAAAGCGAATGGTACATTGTACTAGTGTATGTTGTACCGATTGATCTCATTATAAGTCAAAATATATCTCTTATCAACAAAGATTCTAATCCTTACGACAATCCCAACAAAAATCTTGTACAACAAATCTTGGTAATATGGCTTTTGTAACCCTCCAAGTGTTCCATGACATTTGGCAACAAGTCGTGGTACTTTCCATTGAAAAATTGTAATGAAAAAAATGAGGAGTAGCAAATACATAAACTATGTTTTGGATTTGCCATGTGATTGAACTTCTAGAAAAAATGTGGCATGAGCATGCGTGACTATGCCACATGACACTAACTCTTGAATGTTTGGTTGGTAATGTGCAACATGAAGTTGTGCCATGCATGGCATAGCCACACTAATCCAAATTTCTATTGTATTGGCATCTTCTCTTGTGGGTATGTAGGCCATATTTTCGGAAAATTAATCCGCATGGATGTGCCACGAGTAAGTTGTCATTGACATAGCCATGGGATTGTCATGTGATTTTTCACACAAGCTGGACCAACCCAAGTGACCCTCTATTGTGTATCTGGCTATGTGCATGGGAAAATGCCCATATGTGGTGGTGTGTGATCCACACTATAGTCCCATATAATAGTTGAATCTATTTTGACATGGATGATACAAAGGGTATCATTTTTGTGAAATTGTAAAGTCGTCTATCTTGAGGTTTGGGAGTCCTCTATCAAAACCACTCATTGTACACTTGTAAATAAGTGATTAGGCCAATTTTAGAGTTGGATTAGCTCGTGATAGTGTAGACTACTTACACTTGGCTTGATGGAAGAGGTCTACTGACATAGCATCTCTTGATTTCATTTGTCAATTTGGGCCAAGCATGCTTGACTTTAAGAAAAATTCTAGCCACAAACAAGGAACCTATGATACTCCTACAGAGAATGATGTCCATGAAGGATCTTTTACCACCTCTTAAAGGATCCCTTACAAGATGTTCCATATGTATTCATATATGCATAGATCCATGTGAAAACTTCTTAGGAACGAAGTAGCATGCTGAAATCAATAAAATCCAACAAGAAAAGTGGATCTCAAGCTACTTCATAATCCAAAATTGAATGTTAGGGGCCAAGATCAAGCATTTTTGTCTCCCAACCCAATTCTAGCTTGGAATTGCCAAAATCTTCTTGCATTATCTTCATGAAATTGTACCTTTTGGGTTCTTTGGTATTTGCATGGGTATGCCATTGACTAATTGAGATAAATGTCGTTGTAAATATATCTAACAATGTCACCACTACGTCAAGGCCTTTTTTATTCTTGCAAAGTATGTGGAAAACATGAGGGTGACCATTGTCTATCACCCTAAGAACAAGAAAATTCAACAATTATTGTTATTGAGTATGAGTTGATTACAATACTTCATATGGAGTGATGTGAAGATTAAAAAAGGTTCTAAAGTATTCAATGTCGGAAAACATTGATTAAACATGACATTCCTTGGGTTAAAAAATGTATTGAAACATGAAAATTTGACCAGTTTTCATCTCAATCTAGAGTGCATGTGCATGTGCATGTGCATACTCTTTCCAATGCATCCTCATCCAGAGATGTAAAACCTTTTATAACAATTAAGATATCATGATGAGGATGCAGCTTATGCTGCATGCAGCCTTGGGTAATGGTTGGGCATAAGATTTGGGTCAAGGGTAAAGGTTGATCCCAAATAACTTTGTATTGGGATTGGTTTGGATAAGGCTAGGCCCTGGAGGTCCTCCCCTAATGCCAGTTGCATTGGGCCCCCCTCCCATTAATCTTATCTTAAAACTGTTTGAAGATCTGTCAGAAAAAATAAAAATAAAGTGTGTAACTATTGCCTCATGAAACACGAGGTGGATCCGTACATGAATCCTGATCCATCACTGTTCAGATCAATCAATCGATCAATTTTGAGAAAAAAATAAAAAATCAAGCAATCACTCAATGTATTGGGTTGGGATCCTCCTTGCATAAAAGAGGCAAGCACAATCACTAACGTAGCGTGGTTGGTTCAGTGAACTCTCACTGTTATTGTAAGCCTTAATGTTGCTGTTTGTGGTCTGTTGCTCACGTTCTTGCTGCATGAATGATCAAGCTGCATTACTGCCGAACATTGATCAGAGCTCTGATTGATAAGGCCTCATGCTATCCTGAGTTTACAAGTCTGTTTTACTGTTTGTAGCGATTGATGATCTATCTGTACTTGCATTGAGCAAATATATATACATATATATATACCAGCTGCTGATCAGGTTTTATCTTGCTGGCTCTCGGAAAAATATACATTATAGATTGTGATTTGAACTAAGCACAGGTCAGCGAATTCGTGGCTGGCTGCGCGTGCTCTAGATTTGCAAATAGCAAGCTGAATAATTTCGGAGTATTCAAAGCTGTAAAACAATGCAAGGCTTTGGAAGTTCACTGTTGGGGAATACATTGGGGCAGCTTGGAGGACCTATAAGCAATGTTCTAGCTCCAAACTCATCTGCTCCAGGAGCCACGATCCAGATCAATGGCACGATCATTGTGCAGAAGACGAGTCTAGTCGGCCTTGATGTGGTTAATCCCGGAGCGTCTGTGATCGATAACACCGCGGATATTCTTGGTCAGAAGGTGAATTTGCAGCTTGTTAGTGTTGAAGCCGACCCAGGTAGGCTGGCCGCTGGCGTATTGCCATTTATGCTCTTGTTTGAGAATGCTCATACTTTTCAATGGGCTACGCATTGCAAAATGCTAGAATATAATGTTTTCTAGCTATAGAAAATATAATGTTTTCTAGCTACAGAAACAGTAGGAGGACTTGAATATCTTGATGGCTCAATCACTTGCAGTGACAAAAAGGGGAAAGCGTAGCCAGGAGGTATCTGTGCAGAACTGGTTTCTTGCATTTGATGGAATCACTGTAGGAGACATCACCTATAACATCAGCTTCACGGTTGACAAAGCCTTTGGTGTTCCCGGGGCTTTCATCATCCGGAACAATCATGTTAATGAATTTTACCTCAAATCTGTGTCCCTCACGTTTCCGGATCAAAGCACCATTAATTTCATATGCAATTCGTGGGTGTACAACGTAAGCAAATACACAAGCGATCGTATCTTCTTCAGCAACCGGGTAAATACCAATGTTTGTTGTTTTCTGTTCTTACTCTATAACGTCCTTTAGCATGTCAAGCTACTGTTTCGCTATCTAAGCTTGTAAATGTTGCATTTTGGGATATACGCGCCGCCGCAGTACTACCTTCCGAGCAACACTCCACAAGGACTTTTGACACTTCGCCAGCAAGAGCTAATCAATATGCAAGGAGACGGAACTGGTGAAAGGCAAGAATGGGATCGGATCTATGACTATGCTACTTACAATGATCTGGGCTTTCCTGACTTGAGCAAAGATCTTAGTAGACCAATTCTGGGCGGCTCGAATGAGATGCCATATCCTCGGAGATGTCGCACAGGTCGCAAGCCCTCGGCAGCAGGTAAAACTTAGTGAAGAATTTAGGCCTGTTCTGTTTCAGATATTTCATAGTCCTTTGCATTTTCTTCATGAATCTTTCTCTGGCTTTGAAAATATTTCGCAATGGATGGACAGATCCCAACTCCGAGAGCTCAATGCCCATCGTGGTGGACATTTATATACCGCGAGATGAGAGGTTCAGCGTGGTGAAGAATTCAGACTTCCTAGGCGATGGTCTAAAGGCTATAGTGCACATACTCATTCCAGCCATAAAAAGCTTCTTTCACTTGAACAACAATCAGTTCGATAGTTTCAAAGATGTGAAGGATCTGTATGACCGAGGTATTGATCTTACGGGATTCCTGCCGATTAGCCTGCCCCAGGCCGAACAACCGTTCTTCCTCTCTCCTTTTGAGCTTATCAATGAGCTGACAGACACAACTGGTGGGGATCCGAGCTTGCTGCGATACCCGGTTCCACAGGTTATCGCAAGTAAGCCGTCGCTCACCACCATCTGCATGCTAGTCACACTATAGCATTTATTATAATAAATCATGATGCCTTAAACAAACGTTCCCCTGTAAACAGAGTGTTGAATTTAGAGCAGTTTTTCAATCATTCTAAAGAAAAACGTTTCTGCAGAGGATGAGTTTGCTTGGATAACGGACGAAGAGTTTGCTAGGCAGGTGTTAGCTGGACTCAATCCATTGACTATTCGATCTTTGAAGGTGTGGAAATCCTGATTCTCTCCTACTCTCTTTTCCAGAATAGTTATTGATTGCGCATATGCAAAATGCTCGTAGGCTGCGAGACTCAAGGAAATCATTGGTTTCTGTTTATCAAATATCTAGTAGCTGCTGCTGGTTGAAGCCTGTTATTTGAATTTTTCGTACTTGCAAAATGAGCTTTGCTTGTTTGATGGACCACGGCACTTGTTAGAAAGAGTGTCTGTAGATTTACTCTACAGCAAAATTGCTTTACTGATTTCATGTCACCCGATTTTTACAGGTGTTCCCTCCAACAAGTGTTCTTGATCCTGCAACATACGGGCCCCAAACATCAGCCATCGCAGCTAGCCACCTGGGGCCGCAATTAGAAGGTCTAACCCTCCAGCAGGTAATGGCGAGACGTGATGATCCAAATACAAAGGACAAGGATCTTGTTAGTGTACTTCAGATGGATGATATTTACTGTCTCATGTACCGAGAGTCGACATACAATACTTTGGTCTTCATCAGTGTAACTATCTTCTTTGTCTCTGTTTGCAGGCGCTTGATCAAGATAAACTCTTCATAGTAGACTATCATGATCTTTATCTACTCTACTTGACCAAGATCAATGCTCAATCAGGGACCAAAACTTACGCATCCAGGACCATATTCTTCCTTACAGCCGAAGGTACTCTCAAACCGGTTGCAATTGAGCTGACGCTTCCACCCTCCAACTCAACTTCGGCTTCAAGTCTTAGTAGAGTCTTTACCCCTCCTCTTTCTGGGTCCAAGGACTGGCTGTGGGAACTTGCCAAAGTACACATTGCTAGCAGTGACTGCGTCTATCACCAACTCGTTAGCCATTGGTAAGTGCGATCCAGGAAGAGCTGGTTTCTGTCGATCTACATGAAATGAAAACGGTTCATACTGGCGGAGAACTGATCTAACAAGTCTGTTGCTGTTTCAGGTTGACCACGCATGCAGTTATAGAACCTTTTATCATAGCAACCCATCGGCAATTGAGTGCTTTACACCCTGTCAACATCTTCCTGCTTCCACATTTTAAAAACACAATGGCCATTAATTCCCTGGCTCGCAAACTCCTTATCAATGCCGGAGGTGTGATTGAAAGTACTTTCGCAACAGGAAGGTATTCTATGGAATTCAGTTTGGCTGCCTACAGGGAGTCCTGGCGTTTTGATCAACAAGGACTAACAGGAGATTTGATCGCAAGGTAGATAATAGCTGCAATATGCTTTTTTAGGCTGTGCAAGGATTGAGAGTTGTTCTCACTAAATCTCGTATGTAATCAAGAATCAGATCAATGTCTGCTACTCTAGGAATCGAGCTAAGAGTTGAATAAGAAAGGACATTAATTTTATTGTGTGTGCAGAGGTATTGCGGTTCCTGATCCATCTGCAAAATATGGATTAAGATTGTTGATTGCTGACTACCCATTTGCCGTGGATGGGCTTGACATTTGGGACGCCACAGAAAAGTGTGTGCAAGATTATGTGGATATTTACTACAAAGATGATGCGGCAGTACTCGCAGATCCCGAGCTTCAACTCTGGTGGTCAGAAGCCATAAACGTGGGTCATGCAGACAAGAAGGCAGAGCAATGGTGGCCCCAAGCGTCTACAAAATCTGATCTCGTGGGCATCCTGACAACAATAATCTGGATAGCATCTGCTCATCATGCTGCAGTGAATTTTGGGCAGTATGCTTATGCTGGGTATATGCCAAATCGTCCAAGCATAACACGAAGACTTATCCCAGAAGAGGGGAGTCAGGAGCAAGCTGAGCTGCTTCAAAATCCTGAGAAATTTTTGCTTTCTTCTGTAAACGGAAGAATTCATGCAGCAATCGAACTGAGCACCATCGAACTTCTTTCGACACATGCAAAAGAGGAAGAATATCTAGGACAGAGAATAAGCAATTGGACTGACAATAAAGATGCAGTTGGTGCAATAAGTGCATTCTCTGAGAGACTGGCTCAAATTGAGCAGCTGATCTCTGAAAGGAACTCAGATCCAAGTCTGAAGAACAGATCAGGCCCAGCAGGAGTGCCGTATACCCTCCTCTTTCCTAGCTCCAAACCTGGACTCACTGGGGCAGGAATTCCCAACAGTATTTCAATCTGATATTCTGATGAAAATCAATAAATTTCCATCTCCTAAAGAGTTCCAAGATGCTCCTTGGATCAACTCACATTGCCATTAGTATTTCTCATCTCCAGTTCATATTAGAATATAATGCAAGGCAAAAGTATAGCTCATCATATGGGTGATCTGGTGCATGTCTTGCCACTTCTTGATAAAAGAGGATTTGACAAGATAGTGATGTTGTGGGTGGCAGGATTGAGTCTTTTTATGCAACTTATGTAATAAAATACTCTCCTTCATATAACTCTTATAAAGTGAATCCAGAAATATATTGATCAGTGGTCCTTAAGAAATTCATGTCTTGACAAGAGCCTGGATCAAATCATGTACACAAGAGAATCAGACTATGTTGCTGTGCGATGAGAAAATAGTTGCATTTGAAGATCAACCAATGATTCGGTAAGGTATCTTGTCTATATTCAATATTCTCTTGATCACTCAAGTGGGAATAATGAATGTGTGACTAGCTGCCCTTACCAATTTTGGTTGACATAGATATACCCGTGTTACATTATGCGGGTATTGCCTTTCCCCCCCCCCCCCCCCCCCCCCAAGGCCCTCGACCGAAATAAATCTGTGTGAGAGGAGACGCCTTCATCTGCCAAATGTTCACTCCACTTCTTATTAAACCCTCCGGAAGATAAATTGCTGGTCCCCCCCCCCCTCTTCTGAGCCGAGCCTCGCTGGCGCCATCCACGTTGCCGTTGGGCAGCCTTTCTTCTGGGGTTCCTGTTAGTCCGAAATATCAGTGGGGTCCCATCCCTAGATGAATGCAAACATATTTGAATGATTACATAGCTTCACTTTCATGGAATATGGACAAAAGCATTTCATGACATTGAAATACAAAATCTCTCTCTCTCTCTCTCTCTCTCTCTCTCTCTCTCTCTCTCTCTCATGGGGATTGGATCCTGCAAGGACTATTACGTAAACTCTAACAACAATAGCAATAAAGAGATATAAAGCATAAAGCAAAAGATGATGATAACACAATGACAGCAAAACGAGAACTCAATGACAATCTCAAAAAGGTGTCATGCCATTAAGTATTCTATTCATTATATTCATCATGTACTTACATGCCAAGAAGGGGCTAGTGATCTTTATCCACCTTGCTTATCAAGAAAACCAAAAATGGCCACACCTCTATGTCTCATAACCATTAATTTGTAACCCTTTAAACAATGCTTCTTGGTTTCCAAGGGGAGGCTCGAACCTGAGACCAAAGAAATTTTGGATGTCAAGCTAACCAACTGAGCCAACCCCTCATAGATTCCCTTTAAACAATGGCAAAATGGGCCTATGAAATGCCTAACAAAAAACTCACAAACCTTCTCTCATTTTATAGCTTAATCATCCACCATTGTTGCTATCATTCTTGTTTTCTATTCCTAATTGATCTCTTAATGCAAATAAATGTTCTTTAACCAAGGGTTTTGTCATGATGTCAGCCAGCATCTGGTTCATTTGGTGATATTTTAAAGACAACATTCAATTAGGCTAAACTAGATTTCGGATGAAATGATATTGTATATGCTTGCTTCTTTTATGAAACCCTACATTTTTGTTGAGAAAAGGACAACCTTGGTTGTCATTGAACAATTTCATTCCCTTACTCTCAATTCCAAGCTCATCCATTAGGTTTTTCAAACATACATACTCCTTTACAGCGTGACACACCCCCAGATACTCCGCCTATGTTGAAAAAAGAGCAATTGAAGCCTACTTCTTGCAACTCCAACTTACACATCCTCCTCCCATCATAAAACTTATGTCCCTCCCATGTCCTTCACCTCAAAACTCACTTTCCAATAGTTCCTTGAAATCCCCTCATTGTTCCCCATAATGAGATAATGTCATCTACATAAAGTGCAATTGCCAAGAAAATTTCTGATTGCCTCAAAACATAGACACTATTGTTGAAATGACATCTCTTAAATCCAATAATTATAAAGAACTCATCAATCTTCAAACACCACGTTCGTGAAGATTTCTTTATCCATATAGAGCTTTCCGTCATCAAACCCATCTGGCCAACTCATGTAGACCTCTTCTTCTAGATCCCCATGCATAAATTCCATCTTCACGTCCATTTGCTCTATTTCCATATCCATGATGGTGGCTCTGGCTATCAACAGTCTAAGTGAGCTCATCTTCGTAATTGGTGCAAAAGTTTTTTGGTAATAAACTTCTTCAATTTGGCTATACCTTTTGCAACTAATTAGGCTTTGAACCTATCCATCTGCCCCATATTTTACTTTGAACACCCACTTGTTTCCTACATCTTTCTTTCTTGGAGGTCAATGTATCTCTTTGGTGCCCTCGTTTCTCTGTGTCAATCTTCGGTCTTGGCCCTTCCAACATTTCCTACATTGTTGGCTGCAGCCTCTCTTCCTCATGCTCTACCAATTGGTCATCCTTTTTGGATTCCTAGTCTCTGTTAGCCTGGTGAGATAGTCCCATCCCCCATCCATGATGACCACATGTGTGTGTCCTTGTTTCACTTGTTCTTGTCCAAGTTTCATGTGCTCTCATATTGCGCGGATTTCGACGTTGTCGTCCGACGTCTTTTCGAAACTTTTATACTCCGTCACAATTCGACGCGTCAGAATCCGACGTCCAAGCAAAAAATCCCAAACTGGAAGTCCGATGATCAGGAAATTGTGGCGGCAACCAATTTTTAAAGTGCATGTTAGAATCCGGCATGTCGGAATCCGACATCTCGATGTGCATATGGTGTGTGGCATTTTTCTTTTTAAAAAAATTACGTGTCATCTGACGTGGACGTCGAAATCCAATGGACGTTGGAATCCGATGTCCACTTGGCGTCCAGGCCTTAACCGACACAAACGTCGGATTCTGACGTGTTTTGAGGACGTTGAAATCCGACGTCTATTTCATTTCTCCGCATTCGCATGATCCAGCGCCTTCTTTCTTGCTTTGTTTTGGGCAAGTTGGAGTGATTGAAGGTGTCTTTGGAGCAATTATTGTGATTATTGAGATTCTTGAAGACCAGTTCATGCTCTTGATGCTTTGAGGTTGGTGCTTGAAGATATTGAAAGCTTTGAAGTTTTTGTTTTGCTTTTTGTTTGAAAGATGAAGTTTAATTTGTTTGTTTTTGTGAAAGAAAGTGAAGAGAGAAAAGACAAGTGTGGATAATAAGACATTGAGAATATTAATACATTGAATTGTAGAGAGTATTAATCACTTGTTCGCAATGTCGTGGCAATACTAAAGTGTCATGAGAGTCCATCGATATACATTTTGTTGAGTCGATTTAAAAAAAAATTGAGTTATCATTTCTAGTCGTGGCATTGCTTCCACGATAGATGACCTTAAACCATTTAATGTCAAAAATAAAGTATTTATCGTTAGTCTTGTAATCGACTTCATAAATATGTTGCAATGTGCCAACATAGTCTAGATCACCTGAAATGACATTTACGTCCCTCGCACTAGAACGACTCTCTTGTTGAAAGTTGGCCATTATACCAAAATCATATGTACGTCGCTTGTTGTCAACTCTCTCAACACGATAATGATGTTCATATGCCCACATGGCAGTGTATGATTTATACTAAAACACAACAAAAAAAAAAACAAATTTGATTAAATTAAAATATTATTTATATAATGAGTAGTACAAAAACAAAACTTTACAAAGACAATACTACACTAACCCTCTATCCACATCCACAAACAAATTCCCATTTTAATTCGGTCACTTTTTCTCTGATGCTTTTAGCATCGTATCAAAAATCCATTCACGAGTGCATTTTGAAGGTAAAGGCTTCAAAGGTTCATCGTTCTCCAACGCTCTCCTTCTTCTTCGATTAATATTTCTTCTTTGTTTCAATGCCATTGTGTTTCTTTCCTTTTTGGCTTCTTCATACCTTGAAATCCACTTTTCCAACTGTCCATAGTTATATATTATGAACGTGTCAATTTTCTCTTTTAATTGAGATGAAAGTCTCTTTTGCACACCATTTCCTTGTGGTACTTCACCCTTAACATGTTCATCTTCTTCTTCATACCACATTTTTGGACTTGCAGGATGCAATTGTGAGATTATTTCGGTGATATAAAATAAAGATTCTTGTAGAAGCCAACCTTCTGCAATGCTACCTTCTGGCCTTGCCTTTTGTCTCAAAAAGCCCTTCAAAACTTTCATAAAACGCTCAAGGTAGAACATCCATCGCTTGTGCACAGGTCCTGCAATTGATACTTCTTCGACCAAATGCACTAGAAGATGAACTTGTATATCAAAAAAGGAAGTTGGAAAATCTCTTTTCGACAGACATCCATTTGATCTCCTTTGAGGTGATCCACCTACAAGATAATCATTAACATAAAATATTAATGTAGAAATAACAAGTTTTGTATTGTCATGTCTTTTTTAATGTCCCTAGTCAAATGAGTTTTGTAGATACTTGACAATTGATGCTAATTTGTACAAAGTACTTCGTAGATTATCTCCTAAGCAACCTTGAATAGCAATCAAAAGAATGAATTGCAACATCTTTAGCCAATCGTGAGATTTTAATCCACTTAATTTGTCATCTTTGGTGAAAGAGTTGCACAAGGAATGTGCATAGCCAGTTGGAGTTCTCATTTGTCTTATGACAATTTTTTACATGTGAGAGCTCTCCCTTTTTTAGAATCCATGGCACACTAGGAGTACTTGTCATCCCACTTTCATCATTTTGAATCCAATAAGGTCTCTTCACCTTAGCCACCTCCAAGTCTTGATGTGCTGCAACATTGTCCTTTGCACCAATTATATATTTCCATATAGATTCACCCACGTTTTTGTATATATTCATAGGATCCAAGAGGTGATTGATTAAAGGGTAATCATTGGAATATCGACAATCTCTTCACGCTTGGAATTGACTTATCCCAAGAATCGTTCACATCATGTTGTTTGATCCACTCGTCGTACCAATCTTTTACACTCATTCGGAGGGGTGGAGGTATGATTAGAGGGCCATCTTCCGGTCTTCCCCAAGCTTGCCTTTGTTTTGTTCAAAAAGGATGATCGATTGGTAGGTATATTCAATGATTTTCGTACACAACTTTCCTCAACAAATTTGTACTACGACAGCTTTCCAAATTTGGGCCCACATATGTAGCATGCTTTATATCTAGATGTTGCAAAACTTGCATGATTCATGATTGCACTAGAAAGTTTGAACATATTTATGAAATGTAATATATCGCGAGAACAAATGATTATTAATTAAAATCCAAACGAAGATTAATCATACTTGAACATTCACTCAAACCGGGATAATCATGCATTGTCCACATTAGAATTCCACAAAGAGTGAAATTTTTTTCTCGCAAAGGCCTTGAGATGTCATTGTTGGAGGGTTTGCGGATCCCAACGCAATCCTAACCCTAGTTAATAAGTGAGAGGGATTTGGCACCCTGCGTGCTCGATGATCACATACTTATTTGATTAATTAGAAAGTCAATAAAAAGACTTTAGGCCTTTTTGCGAGACTTTTAATGTCGCAAGGCCTAAATGTCAAGTTAGTGAATAAAGTTGAGTTCCCTCCAATTTGGATGGTTCTCACTCTTTTTTAAATTTGAATAATTAGGGAGGCAAAAAATGGACCAATAGGATTCAGAGGCCAGGGTCCTCCTCTCTACTATAAAAAAGGACCAACTCGAGTTCCTACACATGTTCATTTCCTCATTTCAATAAAGTAGATTGGTTCTCTTCTGAAATGGATTGATGAATGTCCTTGCTCTCTATCACTTTTCCTCCATCTCTCATGCTTTCTTTGGCTTTTGCTAATTGTTGGATCTGATTGTTATTGGGATTGTATGTTATTATACTTTTTATGAGAGAGAAAGGGGGAGAGAGAGAGAGAGAGAGAGAGAGAGAGAGAGAGAGAGAGAGAGAGAGAGAGAGAGAGAGAGAGAGAGAGAAAGATTAAGCTATCTTTGTTGTGGATGTGTAGTGTTAATGGATGTAGTGTTAATATTTAGGATTAATGGATGTTAGAGTTAGATGTGGATATTCCATTCATGCTGAAATCTAATATATACTATCGCTCTCATGGGAACGAATCTATGTGTGACAATGAACTCCGTCTCTTTGATACTAGATTGACTAGATCTTGGATTCAGGTTATGTAAAGAAAGAAACCCACTACAATTTGGCGCCATTGTCGGGGAGCTACACCAATTTTTCAGTTTGCAGAATGTTTGTTGGATGGTTAGCTTGCATTAGGCATCTTGTAGTGGCATGAATAGTGTTAGATCTGCATTTAGGGTTAGTTTGGGAGTGATTTTGCATGATTTGAGTGGATTTGCTTGTTTGAAATCTAATATGATTGTAGAACAGGGAAAGCTATTCAGATCACCAATCTTAAGATCCATTTGGATCTGACATATCAGAAAAAACAACAAAAATCAGTCAAATCTACCAGATTTTGGTCAAAAAGAGACAAAAATCACCATCAGAGCCGATAACTTTTTGCCCTCTTTCAAGAAACCTTCGCCAAGTTGCAAAGACCTTTGGTTTTGATCACAAAACCTTCAGTTTGAAGGGCGAAGATTAGTTCCCAGCAAATTTTTAGAAACATC
The DNA here is from genome assembly GCA_029204225.1 of Diphasiastrum complanatum. Lineage (NCBI taxonomy): Eukaryota > Viridiplantae > Streptophyta > Lycopodiopsida > Lycopodiales > Lycopodiaceae > Diphasiastrum > Diphasiastrum complanatum. Next base: position 8,449,234 of record CM055094.1, on the reverse strand, counting down.
AAAAAAACAGTCAAAAAAACCAAAAAATTATCAAAACTCTAAAAATACAAAAAAAGAACCTTCACCCGATTCACTGTGCATAGGTGTGATTCAGATTTATCTGTTGCCAGGTCGGTGAAGAATAATACCAAAAATAGAGGGTTTTCAGAAGATCAGTTGTCATATTGCCATATTTTCGCCAAAAAAATCACTTTTTTGCAAAAATCCTAGTATTACTCTTGATCCTTCGCGAGTTTTCGAAATAGTCTATTTATAATAAAATACTATTTTTGAGTTCGACAAAGATTCTTCTTGTCTAGATCATAGAAAATCTACATAAATTGTATTTTTTGTGTCAAAAACCTTCGTCGGGTTTACCCTAGTTTTATATGTATCAGATCTTGCATCTGAGAGGTCTGTGAAGGTTATTTCCCTAGAAATTGTCAAAAAAGTTGATCAGAGAGTTTTTTTTCTCAAAATAGCATTGTTGAAACCTTCACCGAGCCAACCTTCGACTAGGGAACCTTCGCCAGTACTATTTTTAGGTTCTAATTTTTCAGATCAAGTCTCTGTCAAAATTTGGGTCGAATCTGATACATTCTGATTTGGATTCTAAGAAATTTATCATTTTTTAGAAGTATCGATTGTTTGAATTTCGAAATCTTTTTCACGATATAGAATCGGATTCTTGAAAAGTGGATTAGATCTAGCAGATTTGATCTGAGATAGTTTTTGATTGAAAAATCTAGATCCAATCTCATTGTCTGCTTGATCTGAATTGTAAAGATGGCTGCCCTTGGAGGTGCTCCTCAGGAAGTCAATCCTATTGTTGTTAGAAGAGCACCCCATTTGGATCTACCCAAATACAATGGATAAATCCAGTTAGATTTCTTCATATCTATGTTGAATCCTGTGAAGTCTATGGCGAAATTTTCCTCAAGATAAACTTAAGCTGTTTCTTATGGCCTTAACAGGCGCAGCACAAGATTGGTACTATAATCAAGATGAAACTGATCGTACAGATTGGGAGGTTGTTAAAGGAGCCCTTATCACATGATTCAGACCGCGAAAGTTTATGGAAGACCCTTTCCTACTTTTAAGTAAAATTAAAATGGGAAAGCGGAAAATGGTTCGAAATTACTTTAAAAGGATGAAACGCCTCAGATCTGAGTGCGAACTTGAGCTGATTAATGTAAATGTCATGATTATGTGATTTTTGTCAGGTTTACTTAAACGAATCAGACGTGAGCTGAAACGCCATAATGAGTATGCACTCTTGCAGAATGTTATGGATGATGCAATTTGGGAGGAGGATGAAGATTCAGATGATGAGCCAAATATTAGTATGTTGCCTTATACAGCAGGGCAGACTACTATGACATTCATCACTATTGCATCAATGAATGCCAATGCTACTATAGAAATGATGCTCAATGAGTTTGAGAAACTTGAGAAAAACCAGCAGAAATAGATGGAAAAGTTGCAGTTACAATTTGATGAAAAGATCAAAGCATTGGAACATTTCCATGGAAAAGCGAACAAGGAATCTGAGAAGCTTGCGAAGACTTTTCCTACAAGGAAAAATGTCAAGTGTTCTATTTGTACAGGAAATCACACATTGAATGAGTGTCCTCAATTGAAAAAACGAATGGAAATCAGTGTATGCCACAATGTGTAATTCAATGATCATGAGACTGCTTTTTGCAACTTCAATCCTTGGATAATTCAGCAACGGTATGCCCAAATGGGATATTGAGAACCGCAATATGGAGAAAATCCAGTAGCTAGACCTCGACAATCTGCTCTTGGATACCCGAATCATTTAGACTTACCTGCCCCACCAAAGCACTCCGCTCCTCCTGCCAATTTGATGGAACTAATCTTCAGAACAGTATGCTATTTATGTTGCCACGCAACAACAAGCCTCTAGAAATTGGATCAGAGCACCACTTGGATGCTTTGCATGTGGAGAAAACCACAGAGTTGTAGAATGTCCAAATAAAGATAAATTTGTACCATTCTGTCGTGACTGTGGTTATGGGCATTGCTATAAAGACTGTCCAACAAGATCGAAGCCACCACCAGTTACAAATCCTGTAAATTTAATAACAATCAAGCAAAGACCAATAGCTCAGAATAAATCAAGTGTACCCTTGATGGTGGTCACCAAAGCACAAAAGCAGAAAGAACTAGTGGCAGATCCAGTATCTGCTGATTCTATACCATTGAACGATATACCAACAGCATCTAGAGCCAATCTCAATCTTCATGTAGAAAAAAGACGATATCAAGATATGAGGCAGTGGATTAAACATCTGTAAGAGGAAGAGGAGCTTGAAGCTGCTAAAGCAACATCTGAAGTTCGTTCTTCACCATTGCAGCCACCAAGAAATTCACATACAGATATGAATGATTAGTTGCATCATTGTGCTGGATTTGAAGAATCTAATGAAGTACTCCATGTCGGAGCTGCTTGGGAAAGTGAACAAAAGAATATCACTCTGTCGATACAACATATACAATTTCCTAAGAAAGCAGCTGTGATAGATGGCAGTTTAGGAGTTGAACCTAATTTCTACAAAGCTATGTGCAAAATGGGGCCTTACCAAGATCAAGCCTGTGACTTTTGCCATTAAGCTAGCTAATCAAACGACAGTTCATCTGCGAGGAATGGTTGAAGATATACCTGTCAAAATTGCGAGAGTACAGTTCATCATTATTTTTGTAGTAATGGACTTACCATAAGTGCCAAATGTCTATCGAGTCCTATTGGGACGTCCATGGTTACGAGTTGTGCAAGTAATTCATAACTGGGGTACCGAAAAAATCAATTTTGAAAATCGTGAACGTGCAGTCAAAGTTGATCCTACAATTTGGACTATCAAACTAGTGGTTCAAAAAGAGGATGATGATTCATCAACAACGGATCATACTTGTGACCGTCTAGAGAAAAATTTGGGAGTTCATTACAATTCTCAAACAGATACTATCAACTGGAATGAAGCTCTTGCAAGATTGATTGTACAGCGAGATATATGTGTCAACAAGATAATCAGTCAAATTTGAGTGAGATTTCTTTATTGGATCGAACTTTGGATACAGCAAGCACGTTTCCATTGAATGTGTTGAATGTAACCTGGATATCAACGGAACCTATACCAAATCCGATTGAAGATGATCTCATACCTGTGAGTCATGCCTTGACTTATGATGGCAATGCAGAACTTACGGATGAGCAGATTCTCAATCATATGGATCCGACCAGATTTGAAGTGCATAATGTTCCTAATGAACCAACAATAAAACTGTCTAAAGTAGTTATATTGAAGGAAGACATGATCAAAGGGCCAATGATGAAGAAACAAGCCAAGCAACATTATAATACGGTCCTGAAATGGGAAAATTCTTCTCAAAAGATTGATTCAAAGAATGTGCCACCCTTACTAGATAAAGGCAAAGGGAAAGTCAAGGATGATTCTACAAGTCAAAATTATAGCAAGACATCATCGTCTCGGAAGTCATCACCTCCCCAATCAATTCCTACTAAGAAGGCTAAGCGAAGATCCAAGACAAGTCCTTTCGAAAAAGAACAAGCAGATGTAGTCCAACATGATATGCTCAAACATTGTAAACGTTATACATTGAATGATGTGGTTATCATGTTACCTAAAGCACATCGTGAACCTAAAGAACACTTGCCAAACTCGAAAGATGTTTACGATGGTCCAGCTAGCACACAGCCAATGAATCTTGCTGGACCAGGAGAACCGGAAAAGATTGTACAAGTTGGATCACAACTTAATCCTGAACACTATCAAGCACTCCGCATGTTACTTATTAAGTATCAATATTGCTTTGCATGGACTTATCAAGATCTAAAAGGTATTCCAACGTTAGTTATTGAACATACCATACCTTTAAAACCTGATGTAGTTCCAAAGGTTACAAAGTTCTATCGCTGTAATCCTAATGTTGCGGACCTGATAAAAAAATAACTTTAGAGATTGCTTGACGCCGATTTCATTTATGAGATCGAGCATACCGAATGGATCTCACCGATTGTCATTGTTCCTAAGAAGAATGGGAAATTGAAAATTTGTGTGAATCTCAAGGCGTTGAACAAAGTGACGCAAAATGATCGCTTTTCGTTACCTTTTACTGAAAGCATTTTGGATCACCTTACTGGAGGGAAAGCTTATAGTTTCTTGGATGGATTTAGTGGTTACAATCAGGTTAAGATAGCACATGTCGATCGCCGTAAAACAGCTTTTGCAACAGAATGGGGCACCTATGCTTATAAAGTAATGTCGTTTGGACTCTGTAATGCACCAAGTTCATTCCAAAGAGTAATGCAATTTGCTTTTAAAGATTATCTGCAAAAATTCCTTGAAATTTACTTGGATGACCTGGGAGTCCATATAGTACAGATGCAGACCACCTGGATCGATTGGCAAAAGTATTTGAAAGATGTCGCAAATATCAAATTTCTCTAAATCCAGAAAAATGCCAGATATGGGTTTCCCATGGAGTTGTGCTTGGACATGTGATATCAAGACATGGTATTGCCACAGATTATTCTAAGATCAAAATTATCATGGAATTGCCACCGCCAACAACAATTCATGGAGTTTATTTGTTTATGGGTCGTGCGAACTATTATCGAATTTTTATTATCTTCTTTGCGGATTTAGCACGACCTATATACAAACTGACTATTTTTGGATCGGTTTTGCCGCAACCAAGTGATTATAAGAAGGATTATCCTATACGATTTGCAAGCAAACAGCTTACAAATTCGGAGAAGAATTATTCAACAACAGAACGTGAGGCGTTAGCCATGATTTTTTCTATTCGAAAATTTCATCACTATCTCATGAAAACGCACTTTGCATTTTATACGGATCACCAGCCGTTACTTTACTTGGTAAAGAAGACATGCGACACTGGACATATTGCAAGGTGGTTATTATTATTGACTGAATTTGACTTTCGAATTGTGGTTCGAAAGGGGAAGCAACATTATCTAGCCGATCACGTTTTGCGAATCGAATCCGCACCAGTTAATACTGAAGTGGATGACAAATTACCAGATGTTGCATTGTTCTATGTCGAAGCACTACCTAAGTGGGTAGCGGATAGTGTTGAGTACATGATGCTAGGACAATCGAATGACTCCTTGACAAAAGTACAAAAGAGACAATTGATTCATAAGGCTCACCTTATCGATTGATTGCAGGACAATTGTATCGTCGTGGATCAGACAATATTCTACGAAGATGTGTTTTATCGCATGAAGTACCAGATTTAATCATGTTTTCACATGATGGCATGGGCGGAGGACACTTTTCTACAGATATTATTGTTCACAAACTTTTGCAATCAGGTTGTTGGTGGCCTACACTTCATAAGGACACAGAAAATTTTATTCATGTGAAAATTGTCAACATTTCCTAGCTAGTTTGAGGCCTAAATTGGCAATTTTTGTACATAGTTTTGGATCTAACCTTTCACATGTGTGAAAGAGACCTAGATACTTTTATTCTAGTATATATTTCATGTTGAAGAAGTCTCAAACTTCGGGACCTTCTAAATGACACTAAAATCATGTTATTTGGACATATAGGCCAAAATTGGCTATTTTAGGTTACTGGTGTCCTAAAATTGGGTCCTAAGTTCTAGAGAGAGGAGAGAGAGTCATCTCTCTCACCTATATTAGGCTGAAATTCGTGGAGAACAGGTTGGAGAAACCTTTTGTATGCTTCATTGAGATCAATAGATCATTGTCATTGTTTCTTCCTCCATTGAGAGCATTGTTGTGTGTATTGTCTTCAAGCTATTGTCTATGATCTTAGGTGCTTTCCAAAAGTGGTAGGCTGATGTATTATGGACTGTATAATGCTATTTTGGGCCGCACTTGATGTTTATGGAAGTTTCCATTTGTGATAAATGCTTTTTGATCAAGTTCTTTGCATTCTAGGTAGCATAGAATGTGTTGCCAATTCCTAGCTTATGTAGTTTGGAGTGCAAGCATTCAAGCCAATGATCTTGGAGTATAGATCCACTTAGGATCTGTATTTTTCACAATTCAGACACGTGATATTTGCCAGCGAGCACGACGGCCTACTCGACAGAATTATGAACCCTTGCATCCGGTTTTATCGCAAGCACCATTTGAAAAATGGGGACTAGATTATGTTGGTCCTATTCATCCTGCCGTGCAAGGATCTCAGGCCAGATACATTATCGTAGCAATTGATTATATGACCAAGTGGGTTGAAGCCAAAGCTGTCAAAGTTGCTGATGCGAAATCTACGGCCAAGTTTTTCTATGAAAATATTATAATCAGATTTGGATGTCCGATCGAGATTGTCAATGACCGAGGTACACACTTTGTTAATCAAACAATAAAGTGTTTACTGGAAGATTTTTTTGTGATACATAGATTTAGCACTCCTTACTATCCCAGAGGGAATGGCCAAGCTGAATCTTCCAATAAGATTCTCTGCACCATTATGACAAAGACAGTTGAAGCGATTCGATCTGATTGAGAACATAAACTGTATGCAGCATTATGGGCATCCAGAACCACTTACAAAAATAGTACAAATCAAATACCCTTTCAACTGGTCTATGGTCAAGATGTTGTCATGCCGATTGAATTTTTAATACCATCTTTACGCATAGTGACAACAGAACGGTTAAATGATGATAAGCCTTTACAACTACGTCATGAAGCGTTGCACAAGTTATGTGAAATCCGATTGATGACAGTTCATGCATTAGCAGCAGAGAAAGCCCGCCGCAAGGCATGGCACGATCGTTGATTGCACAAAAAGGATCTGAAAGCAGGAGATCTTGCATTGATGTACAAAACCAAGCTGATCAAGGGAAAATTGAAGTTTACCGGTGAAGGCCCGTATAAAGTGAAGGAAATCCTGAACTATGGCACAGTAATTCTTGAGCACTTGGATGGAAAACAATTTGATACTCCAATAAATGACAGCCGATTACGCAATTGGCAGCCTGCTCCGCCAGATCAACAAGCCTGATTTCAAGGATTTTTTAATTTTATTTGTTCTCAATATTTGATTGTTCAGATTTTTGTGAAAAGACAGTTTAAAAAAAAAAACAATGAGAAAAGACTGATGAGCAAAAGTCCAAAAAGTCATCAGCATGGGAAAATAAAGAACAGAAAAAGTCCATTTTTGAAGCTAGGCGAATGATCAGCAATATGCCATTTTGGGAACCTTCAACGAGCACCTTACTCTCATTATGAAGCTTCGCCGACATGCTAGACGGACTTAAAATGTCAAAATTAGATTGGCCATAGGTTCAGATTTTGGAAAAATGCATTTATGACAGTACATGGGCGAAGGTTCATCCTTCTCCAGCCCTGGAAAACATTCGTCTGATAGGTTCAGATCCCCAGAAACCTTCACCGAGATTTTTATAGCCTATTTTCACAGTATTGTACATGCCTGCAAATTTTTGTTTAGAACAAATCAGCCAAACTAGTATTCAGTGTAATGGACCCACCAAATTCACCTATAAGTTGGTTGAATTCGATTCATTCCTCACTTGTGCTAGCGAAGCTCTTACGAATTTTTTTCGTGACCAAAGCCTTCCAAACTTCCTAAACTGCTTTTTGATATACTTCCATACACTTCCAATGACACCATAAAGCCTAACATTGACCTCACCAATGATTTGCACTGGACCAATGTCGGATACCTCCTTGATACCAAAGCCTTCCAAACTTCCTAAACTGCTTTTCTGAGGTTGCCAACCTTCCATACACGCTACTGAACAACTTTTTGATGGTTGGCAACCTCAGAAAAGACCACATCACTTCACAAATCCTCCATAGGATAGTTGACTCCTATACCAAGACAGCCAAAGCCCCTCTTGAACCATATAATTGGTTCAAGACTGTTTATGGTGAGTTCAAACGAGCTATTAAGAGCAATACTAAGCAGCAGTTTGTTGTTGGCTCTTTGTACACTTGAAATGTAACCTTCTCAGATTTATCAATAAAGTGAGATTTTTCTCAAACTGACTCTGATTACCTTCTGGGTTTCAGTGTTCGGTAAAAGCGCCAGTTGTAAGGCCGCTTCAAACTTTTTAATTTGGCACATAGCTGAGGGTCGTATCCCGGAATGCCAGCGGTATGCCGTTGGGACCATTCGGTCTAAACTCATCAAGCTCTCAACTCTCAACTTAGCAACTATCAACATCATCTCATTATCCCATTCTCACATCAAACTATCACATCATCATCCAACTATATTTTAACACAAAGAGTGGCCTCCTTTTATAGTAAATCCCAAGTTTCCCCCTTCAAAATGAGGCTTTGCCAATTTTCATGCCCTTCCAACCCTCTTTGTCATTTGTCCCCAACCCATTTGATAGTACACCTAGTGGCCTCCATAAGAGAGTGGGGGAGTGGTGCATTCAAGGCTCTCTTCCAAAACTAGCCAAGATGCCATTTTTGTCAAAGGCTAGGGAGGCCATTCAAGTTTCCCCTTTTGTACACCCTAGAAGCCCAAAATATCAATGGCTAGTGGGTGTACCTCCCAAATTTTTTAGCCTCCAAGGTGTTTTGGCATTTATTATCCAAATTTTGGGTGAGGCCCTTTTTCAACCCCTATTTTTAGTAGGCGGCCTTTGTTTTTCTTTGGGTACCTATGTTTTTGGCCTTTCTTCGATTTTTCAAGGGTCGTGCGCCTACTGCTCATTTGTCTGGCTTTTTGGTCTGTTGGGTAACTACTTGGCCTCGCATATTTCGTTAATTGCCCGTAAATTTCCCAAACTTTGCCATTAGGGTTTATGTGACTCCTGGACACTTAATCCATATTTTCCGGTCTCATTTTTACCCGAAACTTTTCTTTCTCGATTTTTTCTTCTGTGGTTGACTTTTTCGGCATTCATGACTAGGGCTCCCACAACAACACGGTTTTCCTAAAAAATACACTGAGTGATCATATATTAGTAAAAATGGACAATACATGGTGAGATTTTAGCACGATCATACCGGCTATTTTTTTACAACTGGCCATTTTTTTGAAAAGCCGTAAAATATTTACCGGCCATTTCTAAGGCCGCAAAATTTGCTCTAGCCTCATTTAGGGTGGGCTGGGACATAATCCCAGGTGGACCGACACTTTTGGCTCGGTCTTACAAAACTTGACCACAAAATATTTTTGACGGTTTTTTTTTTTAAAAGTCAATTTCTTACTTTTAAACTGTGTCTAGCCACTTTAGGGGCGGGCTGGGACCCAGACCTAAGGAAAATTTCTGTCAATTTTTCTCTAATAACCAGGTTTTACATGCCGGTTTTTTCAATTATTGCAAACTTAAACTTCAATATTAGCCTGATTTTCCGTGCGGAAATATCGGCTAACATTGGCGACTACCACTGGGTAGTATGGTTCCCATACGGCGGACCCAGAGTCTCTGGTTTTGCAGACCAGCTCCTGGTGGTAGATCAAGTTTAGTGGGCTCAGCACCCTTGCTAGATGATGCTAACCACAGTGAGTTGGTAGGATGTCTTCAACAGCTTCCTACCCAAAGGCCATCGATTGAGCTCTTAGGATCTATCTGCAACCAGATTGGATTTGACCGCAGCATCTTTGAACAATTTGGTGTCTTCATACCTGCAAAAACCCACCTGTGACCTAAATGGCAAATGCTCCCAATTCCATCAGATGCAATGCCCACTTTCGGACCCATGCAGAGAGGGATATGCAAATGCAAATCTCAGGATTGGAGACAGGATGATATGGATGCAAGTCAACAATATTGTGTCTAACATCGTGTCATTGATGTGTGTGTGAATGTATGCATGATGAGGCTTTAGTGTCCCAACTCTGAAACTGGTACAGACTGGTGATTACCAACTCTTTTTTTTGTTTAGACATTCAACTTATACTCGCTAAGAACTGATTCAATAGGGAATAACCATCTAGTCTCCTCTATGTACTGACTCTTCTCTCAAGCCCTATATTCTAACAGTAGTCCATGTAGGACAACTTACTATCCTAAGATCCAATACACAAAATGGTAGGAAGTACTGGTTTTCCGCTAGTCTATGGAATCAATCAGGAAAATCGTCCTCACCTCTTATGGATGTGCGAGGCGTCACTCATTCTCACAAATTGGTTCGAGATCTGATACATACAGTTGAAGTCTTTTTCTTTTTTCTCTTTTTTCTTCTACTTTTCTCTCAGTCTTTCTTTCTCTCTCTTTTCCTGTTTTTCTTTTTCTTTTTTTATATATATTTTTCTTCTGTGCCTTATCCATTGGGCGATGGAGTCACTCCCCACCCCACTGCACTGTTTTTTGTTCCCACTTTTTCACTCTTACCTTCTCTTTTATGCTTCTGATCAGACACTCATGCCCATGGGAGAAAATATGTAATGCCTTATGCAGCTCAGAGTATATGCAGAATGCAGGGGTATGGATGCATGAGACGGTCTTGCAATCAAATGTCCAAGCACATTGTGCCTACATGATGCGAGTACAGCATGAGTGAATGTAGTCGACTCATCTGTGATATCTGTAGATCACCATTTACAGTGTGTGTAAATCTCACATGCAGTAACAACGGGTCCCATAATAAGACAATTTTTTTTTTCTAGTGGTATTTTAAAACAAGATAGAATGTTGACCAACAAATCAAAAAACCAAATCGGTAAAGTAAAGTCAAACTTACCACCCCTCGACTCCCCCATGTGAAATCAGGGATAAGGGTATATTACTGTCACCTTACCGCATCTATCCAACATCCACCTTGTTGTCTGGGTATTCATCATTCGCTTTAATCCTAACTTGCACTTCAATGCTTTTTGTCCCATTTCTCTTTGGCATATTTGGTCGTTCGTGTATATGATAGGTGGCCAAAAGATCTAGGTCATCATTTGGTTCAAGGAAATATCCTAGCACCACGTTTTCTTCATGCTCGGATTCTTCATTACTGATGTAGTTGGGTAATTCTTTGTCCCAAAGGAACGGATCATATGGTGTTCCAGTACTATCCTGGATAAAATTATCAAAGTTTACCACCATATGGTCATCTATTGTCGCTTTTTGATATTCGAATAGGCGTTGGATTTCAAATGATTCCTGATCAAATGCATCAGGTGGGGGTTCATGATTTTTGTTGTTTTCCTACTTTGTTACACAACAGCCTATGGATCTAGTTTTAGGGGGTAATCTATAGGGGCTGTCCATACTATGTCATGTACTTCTGCATAGTCTAAGTTGCCTTCACTATCCTCGTCAAGAGGTACAACTTGGTCATGTTGATTAACAACAGATGCGAACGCTATCAGCTTCTCAGACTTAGTGGACTTTCCAAGACTCTCCTGCCGATCACACTCTTCCATCCACTCTTTCCTAGGTGGGTCTGTCCGTAACTCGCTCTGGGTTAGCGTCAGTACTCTCGTCCTAGTTCCCTCGGGGATGAGTGTTCCTATTGAGTTGCGCGGGGGTTTTTTGTCATTGGTCTTGTCTTGTCTATTCTAAGGAGGTCGCTTAAGCTTTTTGATCTGTGAATCTTCAGTCTTTCTGTTCAAAATTTCACGATTGACTAGCCCATAACTACATAGATCTAACCCATCTCTCTGTTCATGACTTTGTATGCTTGTAACCTCTGGCCTTTCGCCCACATTTTCTTCTTTTGTAAGATCGTGCATCTAAATCTTACTCTTCGTAGTCCTAGAAGACAATCGCCTCTTGACAGCTTTTCTTCTAAGTACAACCCCATTGGTTCTGATCAGTTTCAAGGGATATGACCTTGTACTACCTTCTGAGAGAGTCGTTTCTTGTACCCCTAGTACTGACCTAAAATCCGGTTCGTCTTCACTGGTAGTGGATTCAGAATCATCCTCACTACTAGATACTTCCTCCCATTCAGATGGAGGTATGGGTGCCTTTTCTGACTGAGGCACCTCGGGATAACCGTCAACTACCGTTCGTTCTTTACCCCTTCCAAAAATGAGTACTCCTGCGAGGATGTCAACTGTGTAGTTGCTAAGCCTAAGCCATGGTCGTCCTAGCAGTATAGAGTACCCCCGGTTTTTGGCGTACATCCTCATGACGTAAAAGTCCACTTGAATGGTCTTGTTAGCCACGGTAATGGGTACATTCTTAAGCTCACCCTCTGATTTGATCACAGAGTTGTTGGCTAGCTTTAGGGCTGTCAAGGTAGCGGGTTCTAGAATAAAACCAAGGCGGTCTGAGAGTTCTAGACTTATGATGTTAACTGATGACCCTGCATCAACTATGGCCCCTGAAATGACTAGGCCATCTATGAGTACATCTACCTTAAGGCGGTAGCGATCTAACAAATCTGCATCTACTTTCCTTATTGTAGGTGGCTCCAGTGTTTTGGTCGTGGGTGGTCTCATCAGTTGTTTGACCGTGCGTTTAATAGTGGGTGACAACTGTACTAGTTGCAAGAGCCCTATTTCCAATTTTAGATTTTCTAGGGCTTGACCTAGGTCAATATTCTCTCTCTTTAGATTTAGGTCTATATCCTTTCTAAACTTGTGCGTTCGGGTCATGGTTCTCTTAGTTTCTACGTCGGTTTTCCCTTTTCTCGGTCCTAGGAATCTGAGATGTCTACGCCCTTCCAAGACGCTAACCTCACCTTGCTCTTTGGGTAGTGGATCCTCGTAGATGGGTGTAGGTTCGAATACTGGCTTCTCAATGACCACTGGGTTATCTACCTTCGGTGGAGGTTTTGGTGTAGGCTTGGGTTTCCTGGGAGGTAGCTCCGTCTGGAGGTTACTCCGGGTCACTACTAAAACCTCTTCCCTGCTCGTGGGTTCCTCTAGCGTCTCCACGGCGATGAAGTTCATGGGTGGCCGGTCATCTTCTACGCGCGCCTTCTCTTTATCCTCCTAGATAATCATGGGTCTGCGTTGTATGTATTGAGGTGGGCTTAATGGCCCCGTCGTTCTATCCTCCTGGAGTCTATGGTTTACTGGCCCAGGCATCCTATTCCCAGTGTTTAACGCGTCTCTACATACCCAACATCTATCCTCCAAGTGTCCAGGCCTCTTGTAGTACCCGCACACTTGGTTGGGACAGTTTTGATTTAAATGATTCCCTCTACAGTGTCTACACACTAAGGGATTCGGTCCTTCTATGAGGTGTCTCTAACCCAACAAATTTTGGTGTCATCTGAGAAAGTTTACATCTGCTGCTAAGGTCTGCATATTCTCACTCATCATGTCCATGTATCCCTTTAGCATGGCTCGCATATCTCCTAGTTCTGCGTTAGATCCTGTGCTCTCATAGTCTCTCTCGGGCATCTGTGCCTGGAGCCTTCGTGCATCTTGTGTTTGCGCGTTCCTGCCTTGTCGAGGTTCAATAGCCTGTATGGGACAGGGTTCCACTATGGGGTGTGCTCCTATAGCTGCGATTGGGCCTCCTCTCCATGTTTCTGGGCTTAGGTTCAAATTGTTCACTGCTTGTGATAGGTGGGATGCGTGGGCAACCGCAATCTGTGCGTATTCTACCACGATTACCTTCTCTACTGCCTCAGCAAACGTCTGGGGGTTACTCTGACGTACAATCATTTGTATGTCATTCTTGAGCCCTCGCAGAAAGAAGGTCAGTAGTAATAGGGGTGGTAGTAACACAGTGGGTTCCACTTGGCATGACAAATCTGTCAAATGACGCCAATATTGTCGGATGGTTTCGTTACTTCCTTATTGTAGGGAAGTCAGTGTGAATAGTAGGCCATCAGCCGTTCGGTGGGGAGCATACTCAATTAAAAATAGTCTATGGAACTCCTCAATGGTGTGAATTGAGCCTCTCTACAGACTATGATACCAGTGCCTAGCCATTCCAGATAAAGTGGTGGCAAAAAACATCATTTCATGATGTGGGTTTGTGATGGCACTGGTAAAGCAAGTGGTCCAAAAAGCATCAATATGCTCTTCGGCACTTTCATACGGTGCTCCATGAAACTCAGGAGTGGATCCACTAAGCTTCGATAGTCCTCCTGTCTCCGGGGGTACTACGATTGGTTCAGTCAAACGTCTTGCCATTCTGGTGGCAACAGGTTCTGTAGCAGCAGGTGTTACGCTCACTAACGGTGGTTCTGTAGCGTTGGTTGGCTCAAGTTCTGGTAGTTCTTCTATAGGCTCCAACGTATCATCCAGGTCCATTATAGGTGGGTGAGACTCATCATCTAAGGCAGGTGGGATAAGAAACCCACGATTGCTTCTTCTGAGCCCTAAATGCTCTCTGGGAATTTGAAGTCTCTCCGTGCAGTGCTCCCTTAGACCTAGGTTTCCTTGGTATACCTATGATGTCTTGTCTAGGGTGACACTAATGAATTCTGTGTAATGTTCTTCTCACTTTCGGATAGCAATCAACTGTCATTGCACATGCGTTTTGTGGTTTTCCCCAGTTACCCCATAGGTCATCCACCCTTCGTCCACTAATACTGCATATGACCTAACTAACTCTACTTGGTCATTCTTCTGCTCGATTCTAATCCAACCGTATCCATGTACAGTTTTTCTTGGTTTTTTGTACCATGTGCCGTCTCCGCGGGATGCTAGGGTTGGTGGGTCATAGGGTACTGATTTTCGACTCAGGGCTCTGCTTTTCACCTTTACCCTAGGTTTCACGAGAAACCCCATTGTCTAATATGTTCCGTCACTCTATGAATAATCTCTAGTAGTACTTGGCATCACTGTCTAAATTCCCTGCTGGTGAAAACTGTATGCACTCCCTAGATTCTTTTCAGGTATAGGAAGCAGGATGTCCTTGGTGAAGTTGGATCATGTGCAGCCAGAGTGGATTGCGCACTCATGTGTGGTTAGGCCCTAAAACGTATGTTCTAGGTGTGGGATCAGCACACATCACTTTGTGATGCTAACCACTTCAATCTGTGATACTTGATATCGGTTTTTTGAAAACAACGTGTGCACTAGTAGCTTGCACAACCATGTTATCTTGCGGTTGACGGTCTAAACAGTAGAATTGTTCACAACATATGCAATCTGAGACGTATGAAATTTGTAGGCCATTGGTAGTATGACTACCCTTCAACCACTATTCACTTATCAGGTAACTCTCGGCAGACGCACCAATGTTAGGGGTTTTTCGAACGAGGGGTTGGTTCCGTCAGAAATCCCTATGGATCAAGTACATCCACAAGTCTGGTATAGTCCA
Source organism: Diphasiastrum complanatum (assembly GCA_029204225.1). Classification (NCBI taxonomy): domain Eukaryota; kingdom Viridiplantae; phylum Streptophyta; class Lycopodiopsida; order Lycopodiales; family Lycopodiaceae; genus Diphasiastrum; species Diphasiastrum complanatum. The sequence continues at coordinate 8,434,063 of CM055094.1, read as the reverse complement.
GCAGGTGTTCACACGTGTGAAGAGTGCCACATCAATCAGATCTATCCATTTGATCCATCCTTGATCCTTATCCAAAGTTGACCTTCTAGAATATGGCTAAAATCCAAAAAGCTAGTCTCCTGAAATATAGGAATATTCCCTTCAAAATAGGATCTAAGAAAAATGGTCAACTCTTATCTTCTAAAACCCTATACACACGTGTGAACATCCACTTGCCATGTGGGAGCATTTACTCATGCACATGCAAGGAAAAGCTAATTTCTAGGTGACTAGTCAACCTGACTAAAAACTAGCCATATCATGTTCACACTAACTAGATTGATACAAAATCAATTTAGATATATACAAGTATGAAAAGTACATCCTTTCACTCTTTATAACTTGATTAGCTTTCACAGTACAAGACTCTACTAGCCGATAGAGTAATTATTTTCTTGTTCTGTATTTTTTAGTATCAGTCACTAATAGTTTCTCCTATCACTTACACTAATTCTTCCACATGGATTCCCAAGGGAAAGCCAGTCCTCTCATGGACAAGCTTGATGGAGCCAATTACCATCTGTGGAAATTTAAGATGAAGACTGTACTAATGGCAAAAGAATTGTACGACGTTGTTACAGTTGCAGAAGGGAAATCCGAAGCGGACGACGCGGCAATCACCAGATGGAAGCTGAAGGATGAAAAAGCTTTCGCGCTGATCATCCTCAACATCACAGATACACAGATCGGCCATGTATCCGAGGCTCAAACATCGAAAGAAGTCTGGGACATCTTGAGCACGCTATACGAAGTGCGAAATGTAGCTTCTAAGCTACATCTCGGGAAGAGATTCTACTCCCTCAAGAGGACGAATGGTGATTCTCTGCAGAATCACATTAATCAATTCAATAATCTACTAAGGCAAATGGCCATTGTCGGATCTGTCATAGACGATCAAGATGCAGTGATGCAACTGCTTAGAAGCTTGCCAAGTTCTTACGACAGCTGGGTGATGATCATCACGACTCATCCAGAGTTGACTCTTTCAAGAGTCATCACTATGTTGTTGCAGGAAGACACGCGAAGGAACCAAGCCTCAATTTCCTCAGCTGATTCTCACGCCTTGTACACCAACAAGGGCTAGTCAGGCTCTCAGTACTTCAATTCAATTAAATAAAGGTTTACTTTGGCATTATAGACTTGGTCATTTAAATTATGCTGCTGTACAATGAATGTCTAGACAATCCATTGTTCTTGATCTCGACTATCCTTGCGAAACAATCGAGCTACATGTCTGTCAAGACTGTCTAGTTGGAAAACAGACTAGGAAGCCATTTAAGTCAAGCCGTCAGCATGTTGTTAGAGGATTGCTAGATGTTGTACATTCAGATATTTGTGGCCCGATGAAAAATCCTTCACTGAAGAAAGCCAAGTATTTTATAACCTTTATTGACGAATTCTCGAGAAGAACGATGGTGTACTTCATAAAGAAGAAATCAAAAGCCTTCAACTGCTTCAGAATCTTCAAGGAGCGTGTAGAAAAGGAGACTGGAAGGACGATCAAGGCCCTAAGGTCAGATAAAGGTGGAGAATATATCTCTGTCGAGTTCAAGGAGTACTGCCAAAGCCAAGGCATTGAGCAGTTAATCACTCCTTACAGTCCTCGGTCTAATGGCTTAGCTGAGAGGAAGAACTGAACTCTGGTCGAACCTGCTAAGTGTATGCTAGCACATGCATCGTTGCCCAAGAAATTCTGGGCTGAAGCTGTCTCCACTATAGCTTACATCCAGAACAGATGTTCGACCAAAGCCCTCTTAGACAAGACACCCCACGAGGTGTGGACAGGCTCCAAGCCTTCTTTGAAGAGCCTAAGAGTGTTTGGGTGCATTGCCTACGCGCAGATCCCAAAGGACACAAGGAAGAAATTGGACTTCCAAGGTCTAAAGACCATCCTGATCGGATATACTTCGTCTGATAACACCTACAAGCTGTACGATCCTGATACCGAGCAAATCTTGTATAGCCGGGATACAGTCTTTATCGAGGATCAGTTCGTCGACCTCAAAGGCAAGGATATTGCTCAAGAAGAACCTTCATCACCTGCCATTGACACGACAATCGGAGCTTCTGGCTCAGGAGTGTCTATCATCGATCCACTTCGAGACAGCAAATCAGACGAAGATGTTGCTGCTACCCATCAACATATCCCAGGAGCGGTTCACCAGTCGAATCCTCCCAAAAGATCAAGTCGAGTGTGCACACAGCCCACAAGGTATACTCCTGAGTCTGCCTGTCTTTTAATGTAGGAACCGACGACAGTTGAAGAGGCACTTAGCCAACCAGACTCTGATCTCTGGAGAGAAGCTATGGACAGAGAGTATTCCTCTCTGATAAAAAATCAGACATGGTCATTAGTCGAAGCTCCTATTGGCTACAATATTATTGATTGCAAATGGATCTTTAAGATCAAATATAACGCCAACGGAGCGATTGATCGAAGGAAGGCTAGACTGGTAGCACGAGGATTCACCCATATCCCAAATGTTGACTAAAGTGAGACTTTTAGTCCAATCGTCAAACATTCCTCGATCCGAATGCTCCTGTCTTATGCTGCAGCTGCCGACCTCGAAGACATCAACTCGATGTACAAACAGCCTATCCGAATGGAGTTATACAAGAAGATATCTACATGATCTAGCCCGAAGGATACATTCTGGAAGGCATGAAGAATCATGTCTGTAAACTCCATAAATCACTGTACGGCTTGAAACAGTCTGCCAGAGCTTGGTTTCAGAGGATCAACACATTCCTCATTGAACAAGGATTTAAACCAAGCACTGTTGATTGTAACGTTTATTCAAAGTCAGTGCAACAATCCTTCATTATCATCACCTTGTATGTTGATGATACATTGCTCTTCAGCAGGAATGCCAATATGGTCAAGGATTCAAAATAGATGATGTTCTCAGAATTCGACATGATCTAGACGCAGCTCACTTCTGTCTTGGAATTTAAATCCACAAAGACAGAGCAAATCGACTGATTTACATCACTCAACAAAGGTATCCTCATAATGTTCTTAACAGATACAATTTGATGAATTGTAAATTAGCTTACTCACCAATGGATCCAGGCCTGCATTTGTCAAAGGACCAATGTCCCCAGACAAAGCAAGAAGTGGAGCATATGAGAGAATACATGTATCAATCGATACTCGGATCTCTCATGTACGCAATGGTCTGTACAAGGCCAGATATCTCTTTTGTTGTCAGCTCACTCAGCCAATACATGGCTAATTTTGGAATTACTCATTGGAAGGCTCTTATTCGAGTCATGAGATATATTTGAGCTACCATGGACTAGTGCATCTGCTATGGAGATGTCAGCAACGATAATCTTCATCAGCTCAGTGGATATTCTGATGCAAGCTGGGGAGGAGATGCAGACCATCGTAAGTCCACATCTGGATTTACATTCTTCTTCAATGGCGGTCCTATTTCGTGGAACAGTCGTAAGCAAACCTCTATCACACTTTCTTCTACTAAAACAGAATCTATTGCTACTTCTCGATCTATTAAGGAAGCATTTTGGTTGAGAAATTTGTTGTCAGACATCAATCTGTATCAGTACAACCCTACAGTTTTGTTTTGTGATAACCAAAGTGCTATTGCCTTATCGGCCAACCCTAGATTTCATTCTAGGCATAAGCACATTGAGATAAGATATCATTACATCAGGGGCAAGTTTCTTGACAGAGAGGTGAGCTTAACGTACCAGGACATGGTTGCAAACATTTTTACAAAAGCACTCAATGTTAATGCACACAATAGATTTTGTGCATTGCTAAGTCTGAAGATCAAGGCATTCATGGATCCAGATTAAGGGGGGGTGTTGGATTTACTCCTCCTACTCTCCTAAATCCCAATTTTAATCTGCCTCCATTCATACTGCATATTTTTTCTAACGTTGTCACGCAATATGCATTTTTTTACACGCAAATTCGCACAGACGAAGAAAAGATGAATGAATTGCGACATTGTGTTCTTACACAGGTCATGGTGACAGGCGAAAAGAGGACACTACCTTATTGAATGCCAAAGGTGCCCTAACAGATAAGGCACCCTGTAAATCTTATCCTAAGGCCATTCGTAAGTGTGACGCACTTTTGCGTCATCACAAACATTCACTTCAGTACTGGCTGACGTCGCACCCTTTTTACGCTCACCCCATGCAGCTGCGCTAACAAATTGGACAACGATTGCAGCCACCCACGATCTCCTACAAACAGCACATCCACTCTATACTTTCGCATTGGCACACTTGTAATATTATGTATATATATTGGATACCATCTGCGTATTCTATGCTGATGAATTCTGATGAAGCAAGATAAGTCTAAAATAATTGAAGGAGGTTTTATTCCTCATTACAGACAAAAATAAGCTTTGTAGGACACGCGGTTTCGTTCGCTACAGTCTTGTGCTCTACCGCATTATTGACTTGTATACTTGATATACTTAATCTGACACAGTTCATTTGTTCTGCATTTTAGATCTGACAATATTGCTATGCTTATTCTTCATTTTGTCTGATCTTTCTTGTTGCTCTTTCTGGTAATAGATGATTTACTTTTAGTCTTGCCTTTCGCAAATAATTCGCGACTAGTTATCAGTTGAGCACAGTCTAGCTCTTCGCGAATCATTCGCGACAGATAATTTGTCTTGCAATTCGCGACAAATTATTCATCTAGCGCTCCATCCATTTAAATGTTTGGCTACATAATCTAGAATGACTGTGATTTTTATCACTAAAGTTTTGTTCACTCTGATAGGCGTAGTCATGATTAGGGAGAGATTCATTTAACTCGTTCCGTTACGCACGAACATTTTCTGTTCGAGTTCATTTCTCGTTCGTGTTCGTCATTTATTCTTTCTCCATCTCTCCCAACACAAGCTCTAGGTGCTTGCTTCAAGCCATATAGGCTCTTCCTTAAGTAGCACACTTTTTGCTCCTCAACAACCTTGATGAAGCCCTCGGGTTGCATCATGTAGATTTTCTCTTCTAAGAAGGCATTTGTCACATCCATTTGGTAGAGATCCCACCTAAATAAAGTAGCAATGCAAATGATTAATCTAATAGTTACAAGCTTAGCTAGAGGTGCAAATGGTTCTTCATAATCTAATCCTTTTATTTCAAGAAATCCCTTAGCAACAAGCCTAGCTTTGTACTTACTAATAGATCCATCTTGATTGTACTTTATGCTATAAATCCACTTACATGCAAGTGGTTTCTTCCCTCTTGGAAAGAACATTGTGCAACTTTTCAATGGATGGAAGAGTGTCTTGAATAAAAAATGATTGGACTAAGTTGGTGAACTCATCACCTAGGCCATTTAAAATGATTTGTACTAGCTCTTGATCTTGGATCTTCTCTCCTATTGCACTTAATTCCTTGTTAAGAGATTTGATCCTAAGGACATACTCTTGTCCACTCTCTCCACTTCCTTTCATGCTTTGGAAAACTTGATTTCTTAGCATGAGGATTCTTGAAGTATTATTGGATTCATAGATGCTCTTTAATGAATCCCAAGCCTCTTTGGATGAGGCACAAGAAGACACCTCCTTCAAGAGGTCATTGCATACAGTCCACTTTATGCAATGTAGAGCTAATCTTGCTCTCTTCTTGTTGGTTTGTTCTTGGGGAGCTTGAGGCTCTTCCTCAACTCCTAGAACTATGTCAAAGAGATAATGGATCACTAGGAGTGATTCCATTCTCACTTTCCAAATGGAATAATTTGTGGAAGTGAGTCCCTCACTTGATTCCAACAAATATCCACCCATGGATGACATTGTAGAATGAATGCTCTTCTAAAAATCACAAAGATTTCTGAATTTTAAAAGATCTATGAAAGGCCTAAAGCTTACAAGATTTCCTATAGCCTTGTCTCTATCAAACTAGCACACAAGCTTGAGTCATACACAAAGATCTTGCCAAAAATTCCTAGCTTTCACTCTCACAAAAATTTGCTTTACACTTTTCTTAGAGATTTCACTTCAACTAAGGATCTGAACAAATCAGCCTCTAAGATCTAATCTTAGACTCTAAAAAGAAATGCTTCAATGATCCAAAACTCTATTTGGTCATAAGCATTAGCTAGATTGAATCTAGATCAATACTATGCTTCAAAAAGCACAAAAAATGAACTAGAATTGTGATTTTAGGACCAACAAACACAAAGTAACTTAAAATGAAAGTTGTTGTACGGTTTCACACGTGTGAAAAGTACATACACAGCCTCCAAGTCGGTTTGATCCAAATGAATACAAGCTATCACTCTAGATGAACTCGCCCTCACTAGTATTGGCCAAAAACAAATTTTGCCAATGATCTTTGCAAGTTTTATAATTCAAATGATCACTCTCTTACTTAGCTCTGATACCATGATAAACTTTCAATTTTTAGGACAATAATGATTGTACTTAACAATCATAGAGATTTATTGGTTGCAATCAATGGATCTATCAAGTTCTACACAATAGATCTTGATCTAGATTCACTACACTTGGATTTAAGCAAGAGCAATGGATCAACACATCATAAATTAGTGAAGGTGGCCTCACACGTGTGGATTATTGTCCACAGTACGGGGGCCTGCACCTAAAACAACAAGTACAATAGTTCTAGATAGCAATCATTCATAGAAATCACAAGACAAATGACTAGAAATCTCACAAAGGTGTAGAATGCAAAAGTCTCATCAATCTTCTTAGCAAAATGATGATCCTTTTATGGATCAAGTACATCCACGAGTCTGGTACAATCCATCAGGTCTTCACACGTGTGAAGATTGCCACATCACTCATATCTATCCATTTGATCCATCCTTGATCCTTATCCAAAGTTGACCTTCTAGAATATGGCTAAAATCCAAAAAGCTAGTCTCCTAGAATATAGGAATATTCCCTACAAAATAGGATCTAAGAAAAATGGTCAACTCTTATTTTCTAAAACTCTATACACACGTGTGAACATCCACTTGCCATGTGGGAGCATTTACTCATGCAAGGAAAAGCTAATTTTTAGGTGACTAGTCAACTTGACTAAAAACTAGTCATATCATGTTCACACTAACTAGATTGATACAAAATCAATTTAGATATATACAAGTATGAAAAGTACATCCTTTCACACGTGTGAACAGGGTCCACACGTGTGAAATTAGATCATCAACATTGTTCTAATGTTTGATCATTATTTACAATAACCAATGTCAAGTGAGAAGTGACAAATTTCAACATAAGGGATCGTAAACTCGATGATTACGGTGTGCAATGGGAAGCTGAAACGACGATTGCGGTCATTTCAAAAAGAGGTGTTATGGAATTGGGAGGTTTTTACAAAAAGGATAAATAGGGATTTTGAAGAGTGAAGAGGGGGCTTTTTGATACTGAACTTTTGGATACGGGTTGGTCTAAGAGGAAGGTATTGAAGAGACGAAGGGTGAGAGCCGAGCACTGTTTGTATTTAGTTCCAGACTTCATGTGAATCAAAGGCAGCAAGAGAGAGTGTCCTTGCTTAAGACCTTTCAAGTGACCAGCATGTAGATGCTAAATACCATGTTTTAGCTATTACTTCTATAATTTATTATCACATTGCCATATATTGTGAGTCGTGAGCATGGCAGTATAATATTTGCATAGAACCAGTTTACTTTTTGGATGAATGGTAGTTGCAATGATTCGTCTCTGTTTAATTGATGAAATGTTGTTGGATACATTATTGTTAATGGTTGTCATAATGGGTTTCTCATTAACTTAGGATTCATATTAACTTAGAGGGTTCCGTTGTCGTAGTTGGAAACAGGGAGTTAAGGGACTAAAACACACTCCTAACACCTTTTTGGTTATGTTGCCAGGACAAATTCTTTCTGGAGGGAAATAGATTTGAATTGTGGATAGAGTTAGCGTAAGAGAAAGTAGAGTTACCTTTAATGTCTATAGGTGCTAGTTGCTCGGATCTGGGAAAAACTACAATTCTACATGGAATGGAGACCGTTCCAATAGGCCGGACTCAGGTGGCTGTGTTTCAGTGTTTTAAAGATAAAAAACATGATGATCCTAACATGCACATTTGCCAATTCTTGGCAATTTGCCAGGCGAATAATAAAGTGGAGGACATTCAAAAATTGGAATTACTTCCAACCACGTTGAAAGGAAATGCCTTACAATGGTACTCACAGTATGGGCTGCAAGAGTTTCGGAGCTAGGATGAATTGCGAAGAGCATTCCTGAAAAGGTATAGGAAGGAACATAAGGATGAAGAAATACTAGACAAATTGCAGACGATCAAGCAAAAACGGAGAGGAGAGAGAGTCATATCTCTCACCTATATTAGGCTAAAATTCGTGGAGAACGGGTTGGAGAAACTTATTGTATTGTTGAGAGAGGTCAATAGATCATTGTCATAGTTTCTTCCTCCATTGTGAGCATTGCTTTGTGTATTGTCTTTAAGCTCTTGTGTACGATCTTAGGTGCTATCCAAAAGTGGTAGGGTGCTGTTCCACGGCCTGTTTGCTGTTATTTTTGGCTACCATCAGTATCTTTCATAAGTTTCTTCTGTCTCTTGAATGCTTTGTCAAGTTCATGTGTATCAAAGATAGCATTCGGATGCTTTGCCATTTCTAGCTTTTGTAGCTTGTTGTGCAAAGATCTTAGCCATAACATTTGGGATCTTAGATCCATTCAAGATCCACTTTTTCACATGGTATTAGAGCTGTCTGGCCGTTATTTATAGTAATATTTTTTTATTTATGGTGATATTTGGATGTTTGATCAAGTTCTAGCATGATTATGCATTGCATTGTTGATCAAATCTTATTAACATTTCTTTGTTGAGTTGAACTTGTGGATCAAAAGCATATTTCAGGTCTATTGAAGATCAAAGCCTGAGAAGAAGCTATTTTGGATCAGATCATTACACCTAATCATTTATTGATTGTGAGGCTTGTGCATATTCAATACTAACAATGTTCTGTTCAATCTATTGTTGACAATCTCCACTTCTGTGGATGAACACTCTCCTTTGTGGATGAACACTCTCCTTAAGTGGATGACAAATACTCTTTGAGTGATTTTGTAATTCTCCAAAAGGCTGAACAAAGCTCCCACTTGGATGATCCCCTTTTGGGTGAACAAAGAGAAAATGAAGTTATTGCTAGAGGATCTAGAATTGGTAAGTTGTACAAACTAGATTCTAGGGAGAGTGCTAACATTTCAGATATTGCTTATGAGACCAAGGTTCTACAGGAGGATCTGTGGCACAAGAGATTGGGTTATCCCAATTTCAAAGCCATGCAATCTATGGTCAAAGAAGGAAAATTTGTTGGTCTACCAAAGACACAGTCAAAGGAGCTTCTACCTTGTGAAGCTTGGCAAAGTCACACAGAAGGCCTTTTCCTAGATCAAGTATCAAGACAGAGCAACCATTTGAGCTTGTACACTCAAATGTTCATTTCTCATAAACTAAGAGCAAAGGAGGAGCCAACTACTTTGTCTCTTTTGTAGATGATTATACAAGACATTCTTGGATCTATATGCTGTCTTCAAAAGCCATGATTTATGATGTTTTTCTTACTTTTAAAGCTTATATAGAAAAGCAGTTTCCTTTCAAGATAAAAGCTTTAAGAAGTGATAGTGGATGAGAATACACTTCCAATAAGTTTAAAGACTTTTGTGAGAGAGAGGGTATTCAAAGAGAGTTCTCTTGTTCATATAATCCTCAGCAAAATGAAGTTGCTGAGAGAAAAAATAGAACTTTGTGTGAATGTGCAAAAGCCATTAGGCTAGAAGCTTCTCTGCCTAAAGAATTTTGGGGAGAGGCAGTTGCATGTGCAAACTATCTTTGTAATAGTCTTCCAAATCTTGCAATAGGAGGAAAGACACCATTTGAGATGTTGTATAAGAAAAAGCCTAAGGTAGATCATCTTAGGATTTTTGGTTGTGTATGCTTTGTGCACGTGCCTCTAGAAACTAGGAAGAAGGAAGATCCTAGTGCAATAAAAGGAATTTTTGTGGGATATGCATCCACTAAAAAATCATACAAGATTTATTTGCCCTCTACTGACAAAAATGTTGTTAGTAGAGATGTGATCTTTCATGAAGATCAGAAGTTAAGCTTGGATGATGCACAGATCAAGGAGACTTCATCAATCTTGATGTTGTTCAAGAAGAGGTGAGGCCAAGGCTTGAGGAGAAGCAAATTCAAGTTACCACAGTAAGAAGATCTACACGAGCAAGATCTGAGCCAAGGAGGCTCACATATGATGAAGAAGGAAGGCAAGTAGAAGGTGAAACTTCCTATCATGCACTTTTTATATCAGATGAAGAGCCTAAGGATGTCCAAGAAGCTTTTCAATCCATGGAGTGGGTTGAAGCAACGACCTAAGAATTTGAAGGCTTGATGTCAAATAACACATGAGAGCTTGTGGAGCCACCAAACAACATGCATGTGATTGGATGTAAGTGGGTATTCAGAATCAAGTATAATCATGATGGATCTATCAATAAGTATAAAGCAAGACTTTGTGTCAAAGGCTACTCACAGATCAAAGGTCTTGACTATGAAAGACACCTTTGTACCAATTGCAAAGATGGTAACAATTCGAATACTCATCTCTCTTGCATGTTTTCACAAATGGAGCATGTTCCAGCTTGATGTTTCTAATGCATTTCTCAATGGTTACCTTGAGGAGGAGATTTATATGGAGCTGCCTCCAGGTTTTGTGAAGGAAGGTGATGAATCAAAAGTTTGTCTTTTGTTTAAAAGTTTGTATGGACTGAAACAGACACCAAGGGCTTGGTATGCAAGGCTCAATTCCTATCTCATATCACTCAGATTTTGTCTAAGTGAATATGACCCTTCTATGTATTATAAGTTTGTAGATAACTTTGTAATTATTCTTCTCATCTATGTAGATGATATCATTCTTTGTGGAAACAATGAGAAGTTAGTTGAAGAAACTAAGCATGCACTTGGTACTGAGTTTAAGATACAAGACTTAGGAGTTCTTTACTATATTCTAGGCCTTGAAATAGATTTTTGGAAAGGTCATGCATTTATAAGCCAAAGTAGATATGCACTTTCCATGCTCAGGAAATTCCATATGGACAACTGTAAACGCATAAATACACCTATGGAGCACACTGTAAAAGTTCCTATTAAGATGATGAAAAATTCTTTGAGGACATCACTCTTTATAGGAGTCGTATCGGCTCACTTATTTGGTTAACAGTGACTAGGCCTGATCTAAGCTTTTGTGTTCATAAGCTAAGTCAACACATGCAGGATCCAAAGTTATATCATTGGAAGTTGGCTAAAAGAGTCTTGAGGTATATATCTTCTACCTTGGATTATGGACTATTCTATGAAGGAGAAGATCTGACTTTGATTGCTTTTTCAGATTCTGATTTTGCAGGAGACAAGTTCGATAGGAAATCCACAAGTGTTTACACTATATTTCTTGGAGGAAATTTGGTTTCTTGGCTATCAAAGAAGTAGACAACTATTTCCTTATCACCTTGTGAAGCTGAATACAAATCTCTTACAACCACAACAAAGGAGGTTTTATGGATCAAAAGGCTACTTTTAGAACTAAAGTGTTATGCAGATGAAGATTTACCAATTATCAAGAATGATAACATTTCTGTTCAGGCTCTTGCAAATAATCCAGTTTTTCATGCAAGGAGCAAGCATATTGAAGTGGCTCATCATTTTGTAAGAGAAAAAGTCATTGGGAGAGAGATTTCATTGGAGCATGTTTCATCTTCAGATTGTGTTGCAGATTTTCTCACCAAGCCTCTACTCAAGAATATATTTATGAAGATGAGGTCAAACCTTGGCCTAATTTTGAAGTCTATGTTGATAGGAACATAATTTTTAAGGAGGAGTGTGAAGAATATTAAAATATTATCTTCCTATCTCGAGTTTGGGGTCATGTCCATGGTGATTTTCACTAAAATTCATGTCGTACATAGGAGGAGTGTGAATTGAGCACATATCCTTTTAGTGTAGTTCGGATTTGAATTAGACAGGTTTAATTATGATGACATGCAGATGTTTGGATATCATGCAAAGTTTTACTGTATGCATGCAAGCCCACAACACGTCAGTAAGATCCTGTAGGGTGTGTGGTGAAGTTCACACGTGCTAAAAACTTCACAATTTTGAAGGTCTTGAAATTTAAGACTTTTTCAATATGAAATATATACTAAAATAAAAGTATCTAGGCCTCTTTCACACGTGTGAAAGGTTAAATCCAAAATTATGTACAAATTAACAATTTTCACAATTGGGTGTGGATCCAATGATGTTTTTAGATGCAATGCATGCCGAAAAAAAAAACTTATTTTAGAGTTTTGGGATATAAAATAGTTATAAAGTGAGGTGCTGTGAGAGCGAACACACTATTTTTTTAAAGTTAGGTGTAGGGTTAGGGTTATAGTTTCAGGGTTTTGGGATCATTCCATGATATACAGTGCGGTGTTGGGGGAGAGAGAGAGAGAGAGAGAAACACAGTCTGAGTTGAGAGAGCCAGCAAGCGAGCTTGAGATCTGGATGGGATGGGGCAAGCGAAGTCGCTGGAGGCACTGCAGCGTAGCATCTCGAAGGATTTGTCCGATCGCGTGCTAGTGCTTCATGGCCTTTTTCACTCCCCTTACCCATTGGGATCGCATCTTCTCTGCGAGGCGAGTTCTTTATTCCACTTGCTCATTCATTCATTCTGCTTATATGAAGCATCAATATTTCCTTTTTATGCAGCAGCTACCTTTAATGGCAGTTGTAATTCCACTCTTTTGCGTTACCACTAAGCAGCTGCTACATTTCATTTACGTAAACCTGTAAGTTTCCAATAATCTCATTTGAGATGAAATACTATTAGAGATTGAATATTTAGTGTGCAGTTCTAGTTCTTCTTTCGTCAGGCACGATAGAATATGATCGTGGAGATGAAGTAATGACTCTAGTAAAATTGTCCTTGTCTACGATCGAATACATTTAGCAAAATTTCTAAGTATCTGAAGTGAAATTTCGCTATTACAACAACTCTAAGGGAAAATTGAATACAGCAAGATTGATTCAAATATATAAAGTGTGCCCTGGGGTACTTTGTTTCAAACAAAAAAAAATATTATTATAATTATATAGGTAAGTGAGTAGTAGAATCACGATGAAAGAAAAACCATGCAAACAATATATCATTATTCTATAAAATGTCAAAAATAGGTCTATCAAATTATAACGTAAAACAAACCTTATACAGAATGCTCTAAAATGCAACATGAGTCCTCAAGGTTATGACCATCATTTATGTTTACTCATGGGAGCGAAAGTGCAATGCTTCTAGACGTTGCACATATGACTTCTACAATCGAATAGAAATCTAGTTACTCTTTGAGTAGCTTTTGTTCTAAGTTGTAAGGTGCTTTTTGCATGAGGATTTAAATGCATGTTATATTGTTTGAGAAACACAATTGGGGAGGAATCAAAGGTTGATATGTGGGGAAAACAGAGGAGGGGAGTGCCATAGGATGATAGACTAGGATTAACTACAAAAGGAAATGACATAGGTGGGTGGGAGGGTAAACAGAAGGGAGCAAAGAAACTTTTGGGAGGTGAGGTTGTGTGGGAAGGAGAGGCTGGGCAACAATGTTGGACATGAAACTAAATGGGTAGTTTGCAGTTGGGAGATGGCAGAAATAGGTAAGAGTTGAATTGAGGAAGAACTAAAATGAGGAAGAGACAAAGATTAATTAGAAACCCACCAAAATAATCAACTCTCCTAGATTGGAAAGTGTTATTACCAAGTTAAGAACACACATCTCATATAATGTCATCTCTTAGGAACTATATATTTTATTGCTTAGTAAATTCCTATAAAGAACACTGTACAATAAACATGACAATGGTGTATAGGTCCTCTTACAAAGGAACATTGCCAAGCATCTCCTACAAAGACACTCATAGAGCTCAAAATCATAATTGGTAGAATGACTCGTATAGACCTTATCAATATTGACTCAGCTGAAGGTCCTTAGAGGAAGCTTCTACTAGGTCCAAGGATAAGATCCCCTAACCTTATTCCTACTCAGTCCAATACTGTTACTAATGAGGCCATCTACAAAGTACTGACTCATGGATCAGTAATAGACTAGTACTTAAAAGCGTCCTTGCCTATAGTAAGTGTTAAAATTTTGAGAACTTTGAAAATAATCAAAACATAGCCATATCATGAGTTGGAACCTTGTAACAAGCTTTAGTTAGGATGCATGCATGTTAATGCTTGAAGGAGAGAATGCCATGCATGGAGAAAAAATTGACCATGCTGAAGTAAAAGTGGCCATGGAACTTAAGTCATTGTGAAAATTTGGCAACCTGGTAAACCATACAAACAAGAATCTCTCTACAAAAATGAGGATGGGCTTGTGAAAATCATTGATTCTAGCACCATGAGTTGGAGAAGAGCCTTCTTTTCCTCCTCATTCTCATATGACTTCCAAATTTCCAAGAGAAATAGAGGGCATTTTCCTATAATTTATTCTCAGAAATAAAGAGTATTTTAAGGCGATTGTTAGCAGAATTTTCTCCTTAATGTTTTCATCTCCAGCCTAATCAACATCCACATATCTTTAAATATCAAACCTCAAAGTTTCCTTGGTATATTCGAGTACTCGCTTAACAACTTAGGTTTAGGCATAAACTGACTAATTATACTCACATGGTCTGGTAGTAGTTAGGTAGATTAAGCTTCCAACAAGTTTTATAACCCATCTACATCCTGATCATCCTCAGCTTCAGTAAGCTTACATCCACTAGCATATGGTGTAGAAATAGGGACATACTGAACTTTTCAAGAAGTTCATGAGCATACTTATATTGAGAAATGATAGTCCATGTGTTACTCTCCATCTCTCAATCCCAAGAAACTATTGTAGTGAGCCAAGATGTTTCATATCATACTTTGGTGAGAGGTCTTTCTTAATCTTTTGAATCAAATCATGATCCGAACCTGTGATAACAAGATCATCGACATACATCACTACAAGAACAATATGACCATCCTTGATCAAAACATAAAGTGTAGGCTCCGAAATACTCCTATGAAGACTAGGCTCCTCAAAGTATGTGTCAATCCTCGTGTACCATGCCTTGGATGCTTGCTTAAGTTCGTATAATGCCTTGTCCAACTTGCAAACCTTGTCTTTCTGTTTGCTACTATGTATCCCTCTCGCTACTCCATGCAGACTTCCTCCTCTAGAAATCCATCTAGAAATGCATTATTAACATGCATTTGTTGAGTATCCTATCCAAATTGAGTGCCAATGACAAAACTATCATGTTTGTCTATAGAATCATCTGATTTATACTTAGTTCTATATCCACTTGCATCCAATAGCTTTTTACATGTAGATAACCGAACAAGTCTCCAAGTCTTGTTCTTTATGATTGAGTTGTAGTCCTCATCCATAGCTTTCCTCCAAATATTCTCTTTTTCAACTTCCTTGAAAGTAGATGGATTCTTAGTTTCCAACACTGTAGCCATATATGCAAAGTGCACATCCTCATCCTCATGATGATCCTCCTGTCGATCTTGATCCTCCTGGTGCTTTTCAAGCCCAGCAGATCTCCTAGTTCCCTGTGTACTTAGTACTAGACTCTCCTTGTTCCAAAATAACGCCATCGCCTTCTTCGCTGCCTTCAGTCTACATGCGCCTTAGGGATTTACACACCTTAAGTCTAAGGGCACCTTCAGGAGTTGCATACCTTCAGTCTAAAGGGCACCTTCGGGTTTTTCGCGTTTTTGCTACATTGGCAGACTGACGTCGCCAACTTATTATCAACCCTAAAACAGGTGGAGAAACAAATATCGTAAGGGCGGTACCAACTTTTGTATAGATGCAAAACTGGAGTAAATAAATGGCAGTTAAGGCATAAGATATTTTTCTCTCGACACTTGTATATATATATACTAGCTGAATCAAGCTATGTAAGTGTTAATTGAATTTGTTCTTTTAATCAAAGTTTTTCTGTAGCCAGCGTTATCACGCTCAGCAAGCTGAAAATATTATTTTAAGCCATTGTACTCACTGTTGATTTTTATTAGAGTGCAATTTTGGTCTCACTACTGCATCGTTCATTTGCGCATTCGGTATGAATTCTTCTACTTGAATATTTCTGCTGCTAACTGTTGCGTTTCCATTCCTACACGTCGCGCTCAAATCCTTGAGCTTCCGCTGCCGCTCACGCTCCAGACAGCTAAGGATGCATGGGACTGTTAGAGATAAATGACTATGCTAAAGTTAATCCATAGGTTACTTTGACCCAAAAGGTCGAGATTTGTGTAACCATGGGTATTTAGTTATTTAGGCCAACTTAAGTTTGTCTTAAGTTCAGTTGGACCCAATTTTGGTCATGTACTGACTCGTGGGTCCTTAGGGGTCTAATTTTGTTTAGGGGCCCTATCTTGATTTTTGGGGGTGCCCTACATTTAGTAAGTGGTTAACCTTAGGGTTTGGTGGCATTTGCTCACATCCAGGTAGATGCTCATTGTGTATTCCATTTTAACAGTTTGGCTAAGCATTGCTCTCCATTGCTCTTGTTGCTGTTTTCTCTCTCTCTCTCTCTTAGAGTTGGGCGCCCAGCCTCTTCTCTCTTGTTTTCTGTGGAGATTGAATGATAACTAGATCTTGGTGACTTGACTCTTGCTTTCCTACATGGTATCAGAGCTACCAGATCTGCAACAAGCTTGTTTGTTGGCACCCTACCAGAAGAGGAGCTTCTTTGCTTTTTGTTGTGAAATTTCAGCATCTTGCTGATCTTTTCAAGTGTAGTTTGGATCAGCTTTTTTGTCTCTTTTCAGGTTGAAGGAGGGCGGCCATCAGAGATCTTGGAGGAGCAATTTTTGGCACCCAAAAATCAGAATCTCAAATTTGATTATGCAACCAGTTTTCAGCAAGTTTTGTTTGGAGGAGGGCGCCCAAAAATCTGCTACTGATTTTTGGTTGTGGTGTCTCCTTATCTTGATGTTTTTGTTTTCAGGTTTGCATTTGTGTAGGAGGGCGCCCAAAATTCAGCAAACCCTATTCAGGGTTAGGTCAACTTGTGGCTGAAAATTTGCAGATTCTCAGCAAGTAGTAGAACGCTTTCAACAGCCCTATTGGAGTGTGTGTTGATCACACTATTTGGCTTCCTAATTGGGTTTCGGTGTAGGCTTCAATCGAAGCTAACCTAATTTTCAAGAAGCTGGTTTTTTTGTGCAGAAAGACAGCCATCTATCCATTATCTTTTGGGCACTTTGGTTGCAGATTGAAAGACATCTTGTGCTCCTACTTTCAGCTCTTTGTTTGCTGCAAATTTTTGAGTAGATTTGGTTGTGGAAAGGCTCTCTTTCCTATCTACTACAGGCTGAAATTTTGTTGGAGGTAATGGCTAAAGAATTGGAAGCTATCGGTTCTTTGTTTAGTGAAGATCGGTTGGATGGCACAAACTACTCCTTGTGGAGTTACATGATGAAGTATCTTCTCATAACGAAAGGGCTGTGGGATTTGGTCAATGGTGATGAAGAAAGGCCTCTATCTTTGGCACCTCCTACACCTCGTGGGTCATCATCATCAACATCATCTTTTACATCTTCGGAAGAACAAAAGAAGTGGGATAAAAGGGATGCACAAGCACATTCTATGGTTGCTCTTGCTGTGAAAAGATCTATCTTACCTCATATTAGGTCTTGTAAGACATCTAAAAGTGCGTGGGATACACTTTATACTATGTATAGAGTCAAAAATTCAGCAAGAGTGGTGTATCTTAGAAATCAGCTTTCTTTGTTGAAGATGCAAGAAGGGGATCAAGTGACCAATCACTTGACGAAGATCAAGGATTTTCGTGAGGAGCTTCTCAATATTGATGAGATAATTGAGGATGCTCAATGTGTTTCCATTACTCTCGACTCATTACCTTCATCTTATCTTCCATTTGTTTCATCTTTGAGTATCTCTCTTAGGGGACAACAACACTTATTTGATGAACTTGTTGGGTTGCTTTTTCAAGAGGAGCAAACGAGGCAAAACTTTGCCGGTGACACACACTCAAAAGAAGAAAGGGAAGTGCCATTATTGCAAAAGGTATGGGCACTTCATCAAGGATTGTAAGAAGAAGCTTGTGAAAGAGGAGAGTACAGGAATTGATACTAGTGCTTCTCTTGCTATTTTGGAGCAAGAGCTTGAAGCTAGTGAACTATAAGGGTTCTTGATAAATTTGATTTGGTTCATAGTGATGTTTGTGGTCCAATGAGGACCGAATCCATTGGAAAGTGCATCTATTTTGTGACTTTTATTGATGACTTTTCCCGTTTTACATGGATCTATCCTATGAAGGCTAAATCGGAAGTTGTTCAACGTTTCAAAGATTTTCTAGCAATGGTGGAAAATCAGTTTGGGCATTCTTTGAAGACCCTACACACCAATCGAGGAGGGGAATACATTAAGAATACGTTCGGTGCATTTCTTCGAGAAAAGGGAATTTTACATCAAATGACAACTCCCTATACACCTCAACAAAATGGTGTTGCCGAGCGAAAGAATCGCACACTTATGGAGATGGCCCGTTGCATGCTCAAAGCAAAGGGGCTGCCTCACAAGTTTTGGGCTGAAGCGGTTATAACGGCAGCATACATAAGCAATCGTTGTCCTACTAAAGCATTGAAAGTATTAACTCCTTATGAAGTTTGGTATGGAAAGAAGCCTACAATCTCTCACTTTCGCATTTTTGGTTGTACGGCTTATGCTTTTGTTAAACTTCGTACAAAGCTTGAGGATTAAGGAGTTAAATGCATTTTTGTTCGCATTTTTTATGAAAAGACAAGCTCCGAGCATGTGGTATCAAAAGATACATGTCTACTTTTGTGATCGAGGGTTTACTAATAGTCCTAGCGAATCTACTCTTTATGTCAAGCATACTTTAGATTATATCATCATTATTTTGCTTTATGTTGATGATATTATTATTACGGGAAGTAATGAGCAGCAGATTGATGCCGTAATACTTGATCTTGGTATGGTTTTTGAAACCTTAGATTTAGGCCTATTGCACCTTTATCTTGGTCTTGAATTTGTACAAGAACGGGCTGAAATTTTCATGTCTCAAAAACGTTACATTGGGCAGATTTTGAAGCGGTTCAAGATGGAAGATTGCAAGCCGGTTGCTACACCTATGGAGACAGGTCTGAAATTAAGTAATCAAGGTGATGGTGAATCATTTGACACTACTTTATATTGTCAAGCTATTGGCTGTCTCATTTACCTATGTAATTCAAGACCGGGCATTTCTTATAATGTCTCACTCATGAGTCAATTCATGCATGCCTTGATGACATCACATTGGAAAGCGTTGAAGAGGATCTTTCGATATCTTCAAGGAACAAGAAGTCATGGACTGGTTTTTCCTGCTTGTGATGATGCATGTTTGGTTGGTTTTAGTGACTCAGATTGTGGTGGAGATCAAGACACTAGACGCTCTACAAGTGGACATTGCTTTTTCTATGGAAATTTTGCAATTTTGTGGTCAAGTAAAAAGCAGCCCACTGTTGCTACTTCTTCTAGTGAGGCAGAATATAAAGCGATATTTTCAGCCACAACAGAGTGTTTATGGCTGAGAAGACTACTTGTTGACATGAAGTTTGGTGAGCCCTCAGCCACTCTTATCTTGAGTGATAGTCAAAGTGCTATTGCCATTGCACGGAATCCTGTTTTTCATGTGAGGACGAAGCACATCGAGATCCATTATCACTTTGTTCGAGAGAGACTTCATGATGGCGACATTTTACTTGAATATTGTCCTACGGAGGATAATATTGTGGACCTCTTCACCAAGGCGTTGCCTAGAGTCAGATTTGAAGCTTTATGCAAAGCTTTAAATTTGATACCACGTGTTGGTTTTGTTACATAGTGAAGATTTCAGTTTTTGCATTGTCATTTAAGGAGGGTGTTAGAAATAAATGACTATGCTAAAGTTAATCCATAGGTTACTTTGACCCAAAACGTCGAGATTTGTGTAACCATGGGTATTTAGTTATTTAGGCCATCTTAAGTTTGTCTTAAGTTCAGTTGGACCCAATTTTGGTCATGAACTGACTCGTGGGTCCTTAGGGGTCGAATTTTGTTTAGGGGCCCTATCTTGACTTTTGGGGGTGCCCTACATTTAGTAAGTGGTTAACCTTAGGGTTTGGTGGCATTTGGTCACATCCAGGTAGAGTACTTAGATGCTCATTGTGTATTCCATCTTAACAATTTGGCTAAGCATTGCTCTCCATTGCTCTTGTTGCTGTTTTCTCTCTCTCTCTCTCTCTCTCTCTCTCTCTCTCTCTCTCTCTCTCTGAGTTGGGCGCCCAACCTCTTCTCTCTTGTTTTCTGTGGAGATTGAATGATAACTAGATCTTGGTGACTTGACTCTTACTTTTCTACAGGGACATCCTAGCAACTCTCTACGACATAAGAGACATTACTTCCAAGCTTCATCTGAGGAAAAAATTCTTCACCCTTAGAATGTTTGATGCAGATAGTGTTTCGAGCCATCTCAACACTTTCAAAAATCTTATGGAGTAGATGACTGCAACTGGCTCAGTCACAGAAGACTCCGATGCACTCATGACTCTATTATTGAGTCTACCTGAAGCCTACGAAAATTGGGTAATGGCAATTTCTACCCAGGAGCACCTCACTCTATCAAGAGTAATTTCGCTGCTCCTACAAGAGGAGATTAGAAGATCAGCATCCCTTAGGCTCAGGATCGGATCCTCAAGCTCTGTATTCAAAAAATCAGAAGTTTAGATCCAAGAGATCTACAAAGTCAGGCTCTACTGACAAGAAGAGCAATATGCAGTCTGGACCAAATTTCGGTTCAGGATCGAATTCAAGCTCTTCATCATTCCAACCAGCGCAGAAACTCTTCTGCAGATACTGTAAGAGGACTGGCCACAAAATCAAGGACTGCCGAACTTTGAAGAACAACAACGAAAAGAAGAAGCAGTTCAAACAACAAGCACATAGTGCTACAGCCAGTCACTCAAATCAGCAACAAGAAGAAGAAGATGCAACAACTTTCATGACCAAAGTCGGAGAACAACAAGATATCGATTCCTGGTATCTAGATTTTGGAGCAACTCAACACATGACTCACCATCGCGACTAGTTCACAGACTACAAGCCATTCACCCACTCTCGAGTTGTGCAACTTGGAGACAACTCATCACATTCAATCGAAGGTGAAGGAACAGTCAGAGTTGAATTCAAAAGAGGTGAAGTCAAGTTGCTGTCCAACGTTCTCCGCGTTCCAAATCTGACTGAGAATCTGCTCTCAGTTAGCAAAATCACCAATTCAGGTCGGAGGGTCGAATTCGATACATAAGGATGCACAATTCTTGACAAATCCCGGAAGGTTCTAGAAGCGGCTATCTGTACAAACTCAGCCATTGCTATTCTTCTAACAGTCAAGCTCTTTACACAGCCACGCTGAATCAACTGATATGTTGTGGCATTTCATACTTGGCCATCTTAATTTCAACAGTATTCAGCAAATGTCAGCTCAGAGTCTAGTACAAGATCTGCCTTCAGTCAGCAAGCCAACTTCTCCATGTGAAAGTTGTATTATCAGCAAGCATGCAAGGAGTCCCTTCAGTTCAGACTCAATTCACACATCCAAGGGCTTGCTTGACCTTGTACATAGCGACATTTGTGGCCTGATGCAGACTGCTTCCACAGGGGGAGCTCTCTATTTCCTAACCTTCATCGACGACTTCTCTTGAAGGATTGCAACCTACTATCTGAAGAACAAGTCCGAAGCATTTAAGTTCTTCATGCAGCTCAAGGCGTCTGTAGAGAACCAGATCCAGAGGAAGATCAAGGCGCTACGCACAGATGGAGGGGAAGAGTACATCTCCACAGAATTCAAGGAGTTCTGCAAGGCCAACGGGATACATCAACAATATACAACCAACTACTCACCTCAGTCCAATGGTGTAGCTGAACGGAAGAATCGGACACTCATCGAGAGTGCCAGGAGCATGATGGCCCATGCCTCTCTTCCAAAGAAATTTTGGGCAGAAGTTGTTACTACAGTCGCCTATTTACAGAATCGATCCATACCTTATGAGGTGTGGACAGGATCAAAACCATCACTCAAACATATTCGAGTGTTTGGATGCATCGCTTTCGCTCAGATCCCTGAGGATCTAAGAAGAAAGCTAGATGACAAGAGTAGGAAAATGATTTTCATTGGCTATTCCCCAAATCACAAGGCATACAAGCTCTACAATTTGGATATCGAGAAGGCATTCACCAGTAGAGATGTCATTTTCATGGAAGACCAGTTCATCGACCACAAAGGGAAAGTCGCTGATAATTCCGACCCAAGGATCGAGCAACCAGACAATTCCGATCCAGGGATTCAACTGCTGAATAACGACGATGACTCAGACAATGAGTTAGAACCTCAACGAGTCAACCCACATCAGAGGACCGAAGTTCAACCCAGAAGGTCGAACAAGTCCAGACAGCCTCCATCCAGATTTATGGGTGATCCGGCTTGCTACTTCATGCAGGAACCAAACACAGTTGCTGAGGCGATGTCTACTCCTGATGCTGACCAGTGGAAAGCAGCGATGGACACCGAATTCGATTCTCTTATGGAGAATCAAACATGGACACTCACTGAGCTGCCAAAGGACCGAAAACCAATTCCATGCAAATGGATATTCAAGGCAAAGTACGACGCTGAAGGAAGGCTAAATCGTTACAAGGCCAGGCTAGTCGCCAAAGGCTTTTCCCAGATTCCAGATGTGGATCATTCAGAAACCTTCAGCCCAGTCGTCAAACATGCTTTGATCCGCCTACTCCTTTCCTTTGCAGCCGCAGCAGATCTTGAAGTCCACCCCTCATTGGAACCATCGAAGAGGAAATCTACATGACACAGCCAGAGGGATACGAACTCAACGGCAAGCAACAGTACCTTGTGTGCAAAATCCACAAGGTGCTCTACGGGCTGAAACAGTCACCCAGAGCCTGGTTCCAAAAGATCAACGCATTTCTGATAGAGAATGGTTTTATTTCAAACTCAGCAGACTCGAATGTCTACTTCAAGTCTGTATCAGATTACTTAATCATCATCACTCTCTACGTAGATGATACACTCTTATTCAGTAACAATCTGAATCTAATGAAGGATACAAAATGCATGCTGGCCCAGGAATACACGATGACTGACATGGGTCCAGCCCACTATTGTTTCAGAATTCAAATTCAACGAGATCTACCCAGTAGACTGATCTTTTTCAGTCAGCAATGATATCTCAACAACGTGCTGGAAAAGTATGGAATGGCCAACTGCAAACCAAGTGACCTTCCACTCGACCCTGGACTAAAGCTATCAAAGGAACAGTCTCCTTAAACTGAGGCAGAAAAGGAGGAGATGAAGCGCTACTTGTTTCAATCCGTCATCGGCTCACTAATGTACGCAATGATCTGCACGCGACCAGACGTTGCATATTTGATCAGCACACTCAGCCAGTTCCTGTCAAATCCAGGCTTAACTCAATGGAAGGCACTAACAAAGGTCATGAAGTACATCCAAGCAACGCATCTGCTACACTGCCAACATCCTTCAAGCCTACATAGATGCGGATTGAGCAGGAGACGTTGACACCAGAAAATTAACTTCTGGATTTGTATTCTTATGCAACCAAGGCCCAATCTCATGGAACAGCCGAAAGCAGACCTCAGTTGCATTATCATCAACGGAATCCAAATACATAGCTGCCACCAATGCAACCAAAGAGGCGATCTGGCTAAGGCAACGGCTTGCAGACCTGAAACTTGTACAACCACTTCCTACAACAATCTATTGTGACAATTAAAGCACAATAGCGGTATCTCTCAATCCGAGATTTCACTCTCAAAGCAAACATATAGAAATCAGGTATCATTACCTTAGAGAGAAAGTGCACACCAAGGAAGTAGCATTGGTTTTTTGCAGAACGAACTACATGGCAGCAGATTATTTCACAAAGGCTCTATCAAAAGAGCAACATCTCAGATTTAACGATATGTTAAATCTGAAGATCAAACTTTTTCCACATTAAGGGTGAGTGTTAGATTTCTTATGCTCAGCCTTAAACAAATCGTTCAAGTAATGAGCATCCTGAAAACCGAGGCCAACAACATGTTTTCGGGCCTTCACATTTTTCCTTTGAGATTTCTTGTGCCTTAAACGTTTTTAAGGCACCTTCTCGTTTTTCGCCTTTTTCGCAACTTCGTGAAAAAAGTGACACAATGGCCAAGTGGCCAGAGTGCCTTAGAAATCATTTTAAGGCACCATCTCCTTTTTTTGCCTTTTTCGCCATTTTAAAGTCACCTTCGGCTTTTTCGGCTTTTTCGCTACCTTTAATCTAGACATGAGGGTCCGGGCCGGACGCGAGCATTCCGTGTCCGCGTCCGGCGTCCAGCCCCGGACGCGGGGTCGGAAGGGTCTATTTTTATTTTTATTTTTTTAACACAAAAAAAAAAAAATAACGGACGCGTTCGGAGACCCGAACGCACCCCTGGCGCGTCCGCGTCTGGACGCGCCTTCGCGTCCAGGGTCCGCCACCTTAGTTTTAATCTAAGGCACCTTCGCCCTCTTCACTGCCTTTAATCTAAGGCACATTCGCCTTTTTCGCTAAACTTCAGTGTAAGGCACCTTCGCCTTTTTTCGCCTTTTTCGCCCTCTTTGCTGCCTTCAGTCTACAGGCACCTTAGGGATTTACACACCCTAAGTCTAAGGGCACCTTCAGGAGTTGCATACCTTCAATCTAAAGGGCACCTTCGGGTTTTTCGTGTTTTTGCTACATTGGCAGACCGATGTCACCAACTTATCATCAACCCTAAAACAGGTGGAGAAAAAAATATTGTAAGGGCGGTTACCAACTTTTGTATAGATGCAAAACTGGAGTAAATGGCAGTTAAGGCATAAGATATTTTTCTCTCGACACTTGTAAATATACATACTAGCTGAATCAAGCTATGTAAGTGTTAATTAATTTCTTCTTTTAATAAGAGTTTTTTTGTAGCCAGCGTTATCACGCGCAGCAAGCTGAAGTTATTACTTCAAGCCATTGTGCTCACTGTTGATTTTTATCAGAGTGCAATTTTTGTCTCACTACTGCGTCGTTCATTTGCACATTCTGTATGAATTCTTCTACTCGAATATTTCTGTTGCTAATTGTTGCGTTTCCGTTCCTACATGCCGCTGCCGCTCATGATCCCACCGTTTTACGACACCCATGACCATATAAAATCATCGGTTTTTGGTTTCCATTTGTATACAAGAGAATCTTTTATAGAATATTTAAATGCGTAAAATATAAGTTTATGCATATTCGTTTTTAGCCCATCTGGACCATTAAGTGGAATGTTTTCATAGCATTTAGCAATATTAGTTGACCACATAGAGATAATCAGAATTCAGTGGAGGATCCGCACTCCTAAAAAAGGTTAGTATCTACATTTAGGATATTCTGGTACGAGGCTGCCTTAAGAGCCGGCTCCCTGTGTGTGGAGAGGAGTCAGCATACCAAGAGCTCCTATCAGAAATGTGGCCACCTTAGAAAAATAGCAATCATGCGCATTGATAATCCATCTGAAGGTGTTCTTATGGGCTTTGAATGTGCATAGAAGAAAAGGCAAACCTTCATTCCCAAAAGATTTTCAAGCAACACTCTGAAAAAAGTTATATTTAGTGTTTCTATTGATTTTTCTACAGTATTTTCGTACATATCAAGAAAAGGAGCAAAGTCAGGGCCTGAAAGCCTTTCAAGTGCTGGTTTCCTAACAAGGTATATACATACAAAACAAGGAATTTACGCTTTGTCAACTCCATTAACATGAAAATGTGAAGTAAGCCACTCTCTTTCATCAGTAACATCCTTTATTTGTGAGTAAGATAAACGTTAACCATGTAGCCATTCAGTATCTCTTATAGTTAGTTGTTGTGCTTTTACATAGACAAGCATGTTCCTGAATAGTGTCTTCATTTAGATTTTGATAGATCGGTAGTAACTTGTTGCTAGTCTAAACCATCCATTAGAAAATTCCGAGGAAACTTCATTGATATTAGATTTTCTCATCACAATAGATTTAGTCCCTTACTAAGATCTTTTCTTAAAGTAATATTATTAATAATTTTAAAATCCATGGACGTGTGTTAGAAAATTCCGAGGAAACTTCATTGATATTAGATTTTCTCATCACAATAGATTTAGTCCCTTACTAAGATCTTTTCTTAAAGTAATCATGGAAACCACATGTCCAAACACATCTGATACAAAGTTTTTAAAGCGTTTATTGGTAGAACAAATTCAAGGAGTAATATTTTTAGTATTGAAGTCACAAAAAACGTCATATGGTTTATACCATTCATTTTTGATATGAGAACAATATGTCCAACCAAACACAATATTTTCAAAAAGTTCGTCGACAGTACCAAAAATATGCATTAGAATCTCGGCATAAAACTGTTTGACATTGATACTCTCCAAAACTTGGTTACAATAGCGTAAATGTAAGAAGACCTTTCCTTTATTTTCTTTTGTAACCAACTAAACTTGTTTTGCCGCATTGACCACCAGTGTTCTTTTTTCTTTTACTTCTTCCTCTTGCACAAGAGTTACTCTCTGTAAAAGTTAAGCTTTTTGATTGGTAAGTCCTCTTTTGCCGTAATACTTTGACCCAACTTGCCCTTGTTAGGTATATACTTCCTTTTTTGGTTGCCACTTCTTGGCATAACCGAACTAAGGTTGTCGAGATTGAAAAAATCGGTCATCTTGTTGAAATTTTGGAAATACTTATTTTGTAATATAGAGAAGTTAGGTTTCTTAAGGAGTCTTTCGGGTTCTCGTATATTTTTTGCATCGCCAAGATTTACCAAAAGTTTGGCTTTTGGGCCATGAGATAATTCAATAAAAGCATCAATCATATGTTGTCTAAGATATAGAAAGGCAAGGTGTGCTTTTACTACGTCTCTAGCAGGTTTGTGTAGCCAAAGGAAGAAAGCATCGAGTTGATTCTAAAGAGAAGCACTAGGGAAGAATTTATTGAGGTTGTTCATCATAAACCAGATTACATGATCGAACCAAATAATGGAAGAATTATTCTTGCACTTGTCACTGCATCTACATTTAAAGAATGGTCTTTTTCAATTTCATATTCTAGCTTGGTGTCGGTTCATCCTATTAAAACCAGTTCAAAATGGCCTCTGGTCCTGGCCCAAGTCTTTTCATAAGGGCATCTAGAGGGTTCAAATCTTTTCAGTTTGATGATAGTGTCGAAATCGATAGGAATATCAAGAGAGGGATTTTTATGTAATGCAGCTTGTTTGCAGATTTGAATCTCAGTGTCAGTAAGATGTGATAAAACAATTGATTGAAATTGGGACAAGAAAGTTGACTGAAGGCAAGCTCCAAAGCTTGTATGTAGTTTTGGTAGATTTGAATTCAATGATACGATTGGGAACAAGCGAAACTTGACAATTTTTTGCTTGCCAAAACTCAGAAGCAAATTGACTATCAAGAAGGATTTTAATTGAGAGGCACAATCTTCATGTACTTTATGAACATTAGAATGCTACATTCTCTACATTGACAAGTCTGAGGGAGTCATTGGTCAAGGGTTCAAACTTGGGGATATTTTGATATCCATTCTATTGTATGTAGATGATGTGGTCAGGATTTCTCCTACTAGGGAAGTGTAAGGACATCCTGCTCCTTTATGTAGCGCTAGATTCTCAATTTGAATGGCCAACCTGTAGAGACTGTCTCACCCCACATATACCTAGGAGTTGTCTTTTGTGGTCCTATATTCAGCATGACACAGGATGCCACATGTCAAATAGAGCATACACTAGTGAGAGCCCTATGGGCATACTTATAACCTCCAAGGCCCATTCACCATTAGTAGTGAACTGTGACACCTCACATCGGCAGCCTAACTGGGTCACCTCATCCACTTATCCTATGAGTCACTATTAGATCCGTACCAATCCACCATCTTGAGTTTTAGGCCTCCAACGATTAATTATGACTTTAATTCCATGGGGGCCCCAATCCCTCATAATCATAATTAATTTATGGCTTGAGGTAGGCTAATTGACCTCCTTACGAGATAATAATCCGAGATCAGTTCATACGTGGGCATGACATTC
This sequence comes from Diphasiastrum complanatum, assembly GCA_029204225.1. Classification (NCBI taxonomy): domain Eukaryota; kingdom Viridiplantae; phylum Streptophyta; class Lycopodiopsida; order Lycopodiales; family Lycopodiaceae; genus Diphasiastrum; species Diphasiastrum complanatum. The sequence continues at coordinate 8,405,806 of CM055094.1, read as the reverse complement.
TTCCCCCCTTATTCAAGTTCTGTCCTCCTACCTTCCCGTTCCCAAGGGTCATCATTGTTTGTATGACCTCTCCATCAAACCAGGTGCTTGGTAACTATACGATTTTGCAATCGTATTGAAGATCCTTTCAAGTTCAAGCCGAGTCACACATGATGACTCTTCTGACAGGTCTAATTGATCTCCAGAATAGGTGCCGACCAACACAAGAAATCGAACATTCACTATCCACCCTCCTGTAGGATCCAATCTAGATCCACCCTTCTCTGTGCTCGTGCCCTGAGCCCAATGAATAGAAAACAAGTGAGATCCAGCTTCCGGCCCCAACGACGTCCCATACCAGCCCTATTGGAGTCTAATCTTAGTCCTACTCACCTAATTCTATCTTCTAAGAACTCATATCCACTGTACATACTCACTCCTTATAACAGCCTGCAAAAATGAACTGTTATTCGAGACAATTTGTAGTTTTACACGCATATTTGAACGGTCTGCAGAAATACATGGAAATTCGAGACAGAGCAAAGTTCGACATTATTTGACCCCAACACTCAATATTCGAGTTTGAGTCAGACAGCTCTTATCAAATCGACTTGAATTGTCGACTATCGACTATTGACTCACTATCGACTATCGACTAGACTTCGACTCAAATTATCAAATCTACCATAATCATGGTATCACTCAGAATGGCGTATTTTCTTTACCAAATCTGATGTAGACTACATCACTGTTCGATCATGCTACTATATGCAGATACTTGTGACTGTCCGCCTATTGACTACAGTTCATAATGCAAAATGTACTGATTCAGATTAGTCTCTTCTTGTAAACACTCACTTAGTGTTAAACACATCGTTTACAAGAACTGTTTAGACAATAAACTCCGTTACTTGTATATATAGACACAGAGTGTAGGATCAGTATACAAACATATATAGAATCAATCAATAGTAACAGATTATCTAAATCATTAGAATCATAATCTATTGAGAGAGAGAGAGTGACAACAATCTAAGACAATAGAGAGACTGATTTATCTGTTAGTTGCATCTTTGATCAACTGAAAAAGCATAGTAGAATCATAACGCTTAGTGCACAACTCCTGTGAACCTTATCGGTCACAAGATTCCCTTTTGTGATCTGATCGTTGTACTCCAACAACTTCAATCTACAGATTCTGTATTATCTATGTATGTGTTAATTATAGTAGAATGCTCTTGTGTTCCTTCTCTCTTTATTTGATCTCTTATTCCATAGATTAACGTAGAATATCTGACGAAGAATGCATGGTTGTCATACACGCCTAAATTATTCGCACTCTTCATGGTTGTCTACGACATCTATGCAAGATATTCTACCAAGTTAAACGAATGATCTAACTATCTAGAGATTTGTTTGAATGTCGAAAGACTAATCCTTAAAATTTGTTGTTTTCTTCTTGGGAGAACAGTTCAGACACTCCGCTGCGTCATCTAACATTCCTCGATAGCGCCAGTACCTTCAGCCTTCTCTCGCCCTAGCTAGCACCATCCTGGTTATGCACATGCACACTACCATCCGCCAACTCCTAGGTAGATAGAATGAATGGTAACTGTGGTCTCCTTCTCTTGTATACCTCCAAGGTGGGAGCCTCCATGCCAGGCACATCCTTGATTACGACACTGGCATGCATGCAGTCCACAAGTCAACTAGTCAAGTCAGTAGGTCTAGTCCAATGTCCAATCTCAAAGTTAGGTGTGGGACCCAAGGGGTTGGGTCTCTAAAAATCCTCGCTGTAGAATCTAATCCAGATCCACCCTTTGTGCCCTAGGCCTGAGACTTGGAATCAAGTGGGATCCAACCTCTAGTACCAGCGATGTCCCATGCTGCCTCTAGCACCTTCACCATATCCTACCGCTGGCTAGCTCTCATCCTGGCTATGCACATGTCCACTACCATCCCACCTTCTTCGAGATGGCCTCCCTTTATATACCTACAAGGTAGGAGTTTCCATGCCAAGCACTTATTTTTTATTACGAAAAAGTGGCATACATACGGTCCACGAGTCATTGGTCAAGTCAATAGGCCTTGGTCCAACGTTTGGTTGCAAGTAAGGTGTGGGGGCCCAAGGGGTTGGGTCCCTAACATTCCCCCCCTTTAAAAGATCTAGGGAAGGAAATATGGGAATCTCAGTCTAAGGTGTTGCTCCTTTTCTCAAGTGTCCTCATTGTTGGAACTACCTTTCCAACAGACCAAGTACTTAAATCACCTCCTGGTTTTTGAGTCCACATTGATGCATGTCAACAATGGCATGTGGTTTCGAAGGGAAAAAGGTTGAAAAACCTCCAATTGAACTAGCTTATCCACTTAATCAATCCATCCTTCTACCAAGTTGTTGCTTAAAAAGGGTAACGTGGAAAACGGGGTGGACTTTGATTCTTTGCGTAAGATCTAGTTAATAGGCATTTCGATTGAGTCTATTTACACTACAAAAAGGCCCACAGAAACGAGGAGACAACTTAGGACATTTCCATGAACCCTTTGAAATTCTAAGGTAGACCTAATCTCCTTAACGCAGTAATTCAAGGCTATCTTGAGCCATTTTTATGCTATCACGAGTGACAAGCAATATTTCTTGCAAGATATTTACTGCTGAGACCTGTGAGATCTACAAAGAGGGGGGCACGGGGCTGGAAATTATAAATCAATATGATTGCTATAACCCATCATTGAGTGCTTTGCGTTGTTATGCGCAAACTCAACCAGTGCGAGGTACCTTTCCCAATTTGATTGTCTCTTGGAAACATATGTACAAAGCATATTTTCCATAGGCTAATTTATCCATTCAGTCTGACCATTCGATTTTGGATTATGTGATGACCCTAGACTCAATTTGGTTTCCATTTCTTGAAGACCGCTTGCCAAAATTTGCCAGTGAACTTAGAATCTCAATCACTAACAATATCATTCGACAAAACCACACAAGATGAACAACTTTTCCATGTAAAGCTAATCAAGTTCCGAAACTTTGACAAACATCTTTGTTGGAATCAATTGCACCATCTTGAAGCCTCTCAACTACTATCCGTACGACATTATTTTGCTTCCCGGTCCTAGAAAATTCAACCATGAAATCCATGGAGATACTTTCCCACTTCTTTTGGGAATTTCCAATGGAAGTAACAAGCCAGCTGCCTTAAGTCTTTTAGCTTTGTTTACTTGGCATTGCCTGCATTTGAGAACGTATGTCTCCACTTTTTTCATTCAGGAAAAGTATCCCATTCTTAATAGAATAGTCTTTAAGTATTCTATCCCAAGGAGAGATCTTGGAATCCTGCATTCCAAGTATGTCACGAGATCTAGAATCTCCTGCTAGGACATATAAGCAAATCTGATTGAAATACTTGTCGGTCGTACACAAATTTCTAAGGGATAGATACAAATTATATTGGATCTTAGAAAAGCTTAATTGATTAATCTCTCCAATTACAATTGTAAACCTAGATCCATATAAATATTGTCTCTAGATTATAAGAGCATTTATCACAACAAAAAGTTCATTATTGTAGGTGCAATACCACCTTTGAGTACCCAACTTTTTGCTCTCAAACGCAACCAGTCTACCATCTCGACGTAGGACTGCCCTTACAACAACGTTGCTGGCATCTGTCTCATGCACGTATGGCTTGTGTGTAGTATCAGAGTTGTAGACACAAAATGTTTGTTTAAAAAATTTGATTCAACTCTTCAATCTAAGTTGCCGGAGGATTGAACTTATTGTTTCAAAAATTTGATTCAACTCATCTAAGTTACCGGAGGATTGAACTTATTGTGTCGGCTAGGTTTCTTCGTCTTTTGAGGAGATTTGTCAAGGGTAATGCAATTACAGCATAATCTATGATGAATTGATGAAAAACCAAGGAAAGATTTGACTTCATGGATGGTTAGGAGAATAGGCCACTCACAAACCTTTTGGACCTTGTTAAGTTAGTTTCCAATCTTGAGACATACTAGTCTTATTTGAAAAAATTCACATTTAGATTCCTTGGCATAGAGCTTCTTCCTAAGTCCACAATGTAATTTGCTTGTAGTATTGTCCATGGCTGCCACAAATTGGAGAAGAAGAACTGCGAGACAAAAACTGGAAGAAGTCTGAAAAAAGGTGGGATGGCAATCCACCATTCACCCTCTCTCTCTCTCTCTCTCTCTCTCTCTCTCACACACACACACACACACACACACACACACACACACCATCTTGGCAATGGGCCCAGCTAGCTGACCGCTGACAAGGCAGCTGGCCATGTTGCCTCCTCCCCACTCTGCCAACAAGACTACAAGTAGCCATGCTGGCTGCCAGCTGCGCAACTAGCTGGCTGCTAGCTACAAGGAAAACACTTGAGTTTCTTTTTCCCCAAAAACCCTAATCTATGATTTCAAACGACAATTGAAATTTTTTCTTGTGGAAAAAACAATTTCAAACTTATAGTTCACCGGGATCGATCGATCGATCATACCTGTACATAGTTTTTGTGGCTTTGCTACCAACTGTTATGTACTTTAAAGCTGGAAACCTCCAAATGGCAGTCAACACAAGAAACCGACGCTCATCATCCACCCCATCATAGGATCTAATCCAGATCTACCCTTTGTGCCCTAGGCTTGATACTTGGAATCAAGTAAGATCCAACCTCTAGTACTAGTACTAACAATGTCCCATACCACTGCCAGCACCTTCGGCCATCTCCTACCCTTGTCTAGCTCTCATCCTAGCTATAAACCATTCGCTCCCTCATGGTTCACCTTGTATTCTATCCACAAGCTCACGAAGGGTGCAAAAGGTCTGAATTGGGCTCTTGAGCTTTTTAATCGGGTCCTTCTAGAAAATAGCCCAGATTTGTGCAGTTTGAATCGGGTGCCTTAGGAAAGGGGTTCAATTCTTTGCGGTTTGAATTGGGCCCAAATGATTCATTCATGCGGTTTGTTTTATGAGTTTATGAAACTTTACTTTGTTGTACACAAACAGATACCATGGCATTCTAATGGTCCAGGAATGCCTAGTAAAGTCATGAATATATGTCATGGCTAAAGAATAGGATATCAAGCCTGCTTAATATAAAAGGCCCAAGAGTTCCACATGAATGTAGTAGTAGACAATATTGTACAAATAAAGATACTTTAGGCCAACCATATTTACTAGGAATGCCAAGTGATAGCAGCAAGAAGTGCCAATTAGACCCATAACTACCTGTTGGAAAGAGGGGTGAAAGAAAGATAACTTGAAAAAGAAACGAACACGAATGGAAAATGTTCGTGCGCAGCGGAATAAGTTATCTCTCACACACTTTGCATACCATCTAGGAGTGCTAGAGCTCTTGCTACTTTCTACTACCCTTGAGTTTGTTGAGTGAGGTCAGATTTGGAGAGCAAGATGATAACCACTTCACCACCAGTTTTGGCAACAAGTTGAGCGATAGGTCATTGTGCCTCATCCGTTTATGCTGTCTGGTTATGCCATTGTTCTCGTTCTTTGCAGAATTGAGTACAATTTGAATGCCTTGTATCTGTCGCATAATGGTTACCGTGACCTTGCTTGGTCAAAACCCCTGTTGTTCCAATTGTTTGATTGACATAAAAAAGCATGCCTTGTTAATAAGTCCCTTGGACCTTTAGTCTCAACGGAGACAATCAACTTTGTACTTTACATACATAGTTTATGACCATTAGATGACCATAGTCTCAATAGACACAACAAAATATGTTCTAGTTTACATAATATGCTTGCTTATGTTTTTCTAGCAGGCCAAACCAAGGTTGCAGTCCGCGTTCCGGAACGCGATCCGGGATTCCCATTAGGGTTTCCCGAAACGCAATTTTTTTTTTGTATAGTTGCCAATATGGGTATCATGTGAAAGGATTTTAAAAAAGCAACTGTTATGCAGATCTGTTGCTTGGTTTCAGATGGCTGCGGGCTACATTGATTAGAAATCTGGACATCAGTAGATGGTTTAAGAAAACTGGCTGCATTTTCATATGGTTTCAAAAATTTGGATTGTGTAGTTTGCCGACTGTTTCGGGTGCGAAACACCAAAAAGTGTGTTTTCACTCAGGGAGTTGGAAGGCTACCGCCCCCCAGACCCCCTGTTTCTCGGGGGGCTACCGCCCCTCGAACCCCCTGTTTTAGCTATTCCAAAAGAAGTATACAATTCCCACCAATCTAAGGAAGGCTCCTTCTAACTCTTTCTATCATTTTCTAACAGAAAACGGAATCAGTAGATCTGCAAACCATTGGCATCAGAACACCATTCAAAACTGATTTAGTTAGTATTAAAATAAAATTTTTTTTTGGCCATTACTCCTTTTTCCACACACAAAAAAAAAAAAAATTGCGATCCGGGTCGCGGATCGCTGACGTTCCGGATCGCACGATCCGGAACGTTTTTGCAGCGGATCGCAATCCGCTGCAACACAGGGCCAAACTAAGAGTTCCCTATAATAGCTCATATGAACTTTTATCAAAATTCTTGGTGAACTGCTATATAAGTGTCGATAGAAAATCCTATTGTACAATAATTGAATATGTTGAAAAGTAGAAATTAGCTAGTTGCAAAATGTATTTCTTTGTTACTTTGTATGTCTTGACAAAAGGTTTTTTCTTGAACTAGTTATATAGTCCAATCCTTCTACTATTATTGCTTGCTTATGCTTTTGAAATATAAAGATGAAAAGCTACAACAATGTTCACACATGAAATATGTATTATTTCTTCAAGAACTCCTTTCAAATTTGAGGATGCTTTTCTGAGTGATTGAAAGCCTATGTTCTCTTTCCCTTGAAAGTTTTATAGCTTCACGTCATATGTTTTGAATCTTTTTCACATACCTAAGCCTCAAACTTACACACACACACACACACACACATGGAAGGAGAGAGTAATTTTTTTAAGAGCTATTTTTATACTGAAATTTTAGTCAAGCAATTTTGAAATTTTTAGCAATTCATAGTTTACAAGCACAAGTTCCCTGTGATTGAAGTGCAAAATGCAGGTTGATTTATTAGTCATAAATCACAACCTTTGAGCTTTCAAACTTGCCTTTTAGCAATTTGAATGTTTTAGGTTAACTTTGATCAATATGGAGTATTTTGAAACTTTGTTCAGCTTATCTTAACAACTTGAGTCGGCTGAATGGTGGTCTTATTTTCTTTCCATTGTTATGCTTTCAGGTCGACTTAAAAGATGTTGACGACCTTAACGAGTATTGGTATTCAACAATACCTTCAATGGTTATTTTTCATACATCTAGTTTTTTGAGTTTTTGAGAATATCATGCTCGTATCAGTTTGGCATTTTTTTTGAAGGGTGTTAATCTTCGTATATAGTAAATTGCACACTTTGTGTAGCTCATGTTTTTTGTGGATCAAATGTTTGAGTATGCGAGGACAAGTTTAAGAAGTTGATGCCAAAGGAAGTCATCATGGTGACTGTTAGATGCATGAGATAGCAATGGTTGAAGGATTATGAAGGGATTAAGATCCCAAGTTATCTTGACCCATGAACGGAAAACACCATTCACAAGAACTAGCTCAAATGCATACAATGGGAAACATATAGACCAAGAGTGCCATATAGAACCAACAAGGACTGATTGGCTGCACATCTGCCGACACACTAGTAGGCAAAAGAATTCTGAGAAGGGCACAAGCCTCTTTTTGGAAGAAACTAAAAAAGCTTTGACTAGCTAGGCTCAAAATTTTGTTGCTAGGTCTAAGCTTCCCTTACTAGCATGTGCTAGGCTTCATGCCCAACTCACAATAATGCCCTCAGAGAGTAGTCAAAGTTGGTATAAATGTACCTTTCCACATTCGATAACTAAAGATGAGCATTGTTCTTGGTTTCATCTTTATGCTAGCTCCAAATAATGCTTAAAAAGCTGCTTTTATGTTTTTTTTAAAGGGTTTCTAAAAACAAAATCAAACTCTTGGTGCACTGGTTGTAGAGCATCCCGCTTGTAGGCAGTAGCTACGTTGGCAAGGGCGCAATCGGCTGCACTGGCAAGCTGGCGTAGCCAGTAGTGCTGGCTAACAATGCTCCTCTTTGCTAGCAGCAGCTTGTCATGAATGTTGGAGGGATCAGTGACTAGGAAGAGTGACGGGGTGCCACCTAGCCAAAAACTAACATACTCATTTAGAGTAGGTGGTAGCCATGGACATGCCATTGTGGCATTCTAACACAACTATTAGGCATTGTGAAGAGAATATGAGATGGTTGTTGTAGGATTGCCTTCATTTTCAGCTGTGTGGAAGAGGAAGAAAGAGAAGTAGGGATGCCATTAGGGTGAGAAAAACCAGAATAACTAGAAGAAACAAGATCATAATACTTATGCTGAAGAGTAGTAGCAAGGAGATTTTTAGATCACAAGTCATGACTTACATTAGTGATGGTTTTGAGAAGATTCGTTTTTCCATTACCTACATGCATGGATGATGATCTTACTCTTGATTAAAAAAAAGAAAGAGAGCAGTGTGTCCTCATAGATGAAGCTGCCCTGGCCCCTATTTCTTCAATCATCAATACTAAATAGTTTACGTTTGAGAAAGGAATTTTTTTTATCGTTTGATCTTGCTTGGGAGATGCATCATTGCCCAATACCCAGAGTTTCGGCCTTTCAAAATTCAGTCTGATAGTTTATGCAAATTTTTTGGAGTTGCTCAAATCAATTAAGTGATATGTGTACTCAGCAACTTCTAGTACACCCTCATTGGTGACTTACAAGAACCCTCAGGAAATAGAATCAGTGATTTCCACTGTTACATCTGTAGCTAATACTCTATTCTTCTACCTGGACACCTGTGACCTTATACTTGAGCTTGATTTCCACACATTATGGCAGCCACAAATTCAGATGCCTTATGCAGGCTGCAACATGCTATTGTTGATCAATCCTCATTGATTACAATTTACAATTTACAATTTACAACTTATAAGCTATAACTGACAACTTACTACTTAGTAGTTCATTGAGCAATGAATACAATTTCAAATCATTCATAAATGATGAAGTGACTAGACCATTGACAGGTGACTTGTGAGCTGTGACTCGTTAGGCTCATGACATGATTTATTGGGTTTGAACTTTGAAGTTTGAACATTCAAGAATCAACAGTAAATCAAAGTCTAATTTTCTAAAAAGAATCAAAACAACAAGTATAAGCAATATAATTCAAAATTCAAATGGTTAAATCATAGAACCCACGGTTCCCAGAACCGTGGGTCTTGGGAACCGTGGAAGGAACCGTACCACGGTTTATTGAACCGTGGTACGGTTCCAGTATTTAATTAATTAATTAATTAATGAATTATTAATTACCAAATTATCACAGACAGATTTGGACCTGATTTGGACACAGATTTGGACCTGATCGACACAGACCTGTTAATCCACACAGACCTGTGTACTGAAAAAAAATTAATCAATTAATTAATTAATTACCTCCATGGTTCACACGGTTCCTGCATAAAAGTTTTGAGAACCGTACGGTTCTCTGAACCGTTAATGGTTCATTAATTCTATGGGTTAAATATAGACAATAATCATGATTCAAATTCCAAAGTATCATATAATGAAGTGAGCATTGAGTTGGGACAAGTAAATACTAAGTACATACAAATTTATAATCATCAATGTTTGAACAGTGAATACTAAATAATCACTGACTTTCGACTGAGTGGCGACTCATGGGCAGTGAGGGCTCTAGCATTTAGTATATTGTCTACCACAGTCCACTCCTGAGTCCTAGAGGCTAGTGAACTGTAATGTGCATAGTGCAAGTCTAAGATGAATCATGATAGATCTATGCTCAAAGTCGTCTCCTAGTCCTCCTCAGAAGCTGCTGTGTAGCACCGGTAGGCTCCTTATCATCGCTACAAGTTCAACTTAGAAGCTAGTAATTTAATTGGATCTTCGAAGTTTCAACTTGACACTTTGTGGGCCCTCAAGCAATGGAGATAAACCTGCAGTCAATAAGGCCTCCTGGTGTAGGAAGGCATAAACATCCTTCTCCTCCTGTGATCTCGGTGGCAAGTTTGGAATTCGTGTCACATCGATCTCATCAAGATTCGCCTTCAAAATATAACAGAATTTCAAGCATCAGGAGTCACGACTAATCATTTCAAGTTTGAACTTTCAAGATCCAGCTTCCAAGAGCGTGGAACTTGTCAAAATCTAAATACCAATTGCAATCTATTATCTTCTAGTATGTACAAAATTCAAATTTGCGGTTTAAAGTTTAAACTTTACCTATATTGGCTCTCTCATTTCCTTGAGCTTCTTCAGCAATCGTAGGTTGGCATGCCTATAGTTTCTTAGCGTATACCTGGCCGTAGCTGCTCTCATATGGTGCCGAACTCCAGGGTCTCACCTCTAAAAACCTCAAGCTCATCATTGAGCGAGTCTTGGTCTGCAGGATCGAGGTGCACCTTACTAATGTATTCATTCCATCCGTTCCTGAGCTGCTGCGAAAACCTCCATAGAGGATAGAGAACATTTGCCACAGCATGCAAGGGATAGAGAACATTTGCCACAACATGCCATACGTCTCGTATCTCCTGGAGCCCGGTAAATTTATCAAGATTCAATAATCAATTTATCTATCAAGATTCAAGAATCAAGCAACTTAGTAACTACTAACTTGAAACTTCCATAAACAATGACGTCTGAACTTTGAAGTTTGAATAATGAATATTGGTACGACTTACAAGGTACAACTTCAATATACATATATGATATTACATATTAGTAACATAGATGCACTCTGTTCCGGAACGCTCTCGGAACGGTTCTGGGATCTGGGAGTGTTCCGGATTGGAACGTTGCAAATTTTTGTTTTTTAAAATATGTGTTGGGGTGAGTTACGAATAGAGCCACAGCTGATCTAGAGCTAAGCTATGAAAGCATCACATAAGCAAGACTTAAGCTATGAAAGCAGCACATATGCAAGACTTAACCCTAGAAATCAGGAAAGAGAGAGATTAAGGAGACTAGAGAGAGAGAGATCAATATCATCAGTTGAATAATAAATGACACAGTTTCCCTACTTATAGCCAAGAGGAAGCCCTAAAAGGAAGCTTCCAGTGGCTAGGGCCCAACTGGGAGGGAAAATAGTGCGCCCTCCAAGAAGGCCCCCACTCTCCAGTAATATGTCCAAATGGCCTAATAATGAGTAATAAGGCCAAAGGCCAACCATATAGTCTAAGTGTCACTAATGAATAAAAAAGGGCCCAAGGCCTGCTTATGCATAAAGTAAAGTAAATGGAAATGGATGCGGCGAATGTAATGAGCCGAGTCCATAACTCTCCCTGGCACAAAAAAATAGACCCAACTGCCGCAAAGAAACTGGATTAAATAGCAGCAAGCCCTGGTGCATCAACAGCTAGAACAACATCTGATGTAGAGGAATCAACAAGTGCAGCAAGAGCACGAGCCTAATCCGCAAGTGATGGTGAATGATAAAAGACATCAATAGGCTCTCATGTGGCCTCCTCAATAGGATGACCATCCCACTGGACCAAAAATTGAATCTGCCGGCGGCCTCGACTATGGTATAGATGAACCTGTGATATAGCAGCAGGTAAAAATGGAAATAACTCTGGAGCAGTAGGAAACTCAGCATCACAAGGAGCGTCATCCTCAATAGCAGCACGTAATAAACTGACATGGAATACATCACAGGCGTGTGTGGAAGCAGGAAGCTGTAAGCGATATGTAACTGGACTAAGAACCTCCAAACTGCGATAAGGCCCATAATAACATGGTGCAAGCTTCTCGGTAGAAGCATGGCCCTAAACAAAATGATGACGTGCAAACCGTAGGCGTAGATAAACCATATCTCCAAGCTGAAACTCAACATGGCGGTGGTGACGATCAACTGAGGTCTGATAACGCTGCTGAACATGTTGTAAATGAGAACTGGCCCGGGTAATAAGCTCTCGAGCACCTGATAGAAAAGATGCAAAGTGTGACAGGTGTATCCTCAGGAGGGAGAGGAATGCCAGGTAAAAGAGGTGCATAGGCATGAGATAATAAAATGGTGAGACACCTATGCTGGTACTAACAGAGCTATTATAGCTATACTCTGCTAAACATAAATGCTGATCCCAATCCTTTCCAGAAGGAGTAACAAAATGGCGTAAATAATCCTCAAGGATCCTGTTAAGGACCTCAGACTGCCCATCAGAAGTAGAATGATCAAGCAACAACTAGGAATGCCAAGGTATCCGTAATGCCCAAGATAGTAGAGGATCAGCCCAAAAGATAGGGACATCATACCAAGGTATTCAAAAAGCCCGAGAAGGTAGAACTGCATCAGCAATAGGAAGCCAATAAGGAAACTGGAAAAGAGATGGACACTCATCGCGAATAGCCGCATCATACACGTAACCATCAACCATATGTGCAAACTCAATGATATAGGTGCCCCAAGAAAAGATAGCAGCATCGAAGACCAGCACCAAGGAGTAGGAACATAAGCAGGATGACAGACACGCTGTAATAGCATGGAAAAGCAAGCGATATGCCAGGAAACATGGATCATAAAGAAATCATCCTGACAAAGGATAGCTAAAATAGAGAAACGTGCACCAGCATAGTCAAAAGCCCAAGGTATCCATGAGGCCCATGAATGAGAAGTAGCAATGGCACATGGTACCTTCAAGGCCCCTATCACGAGAAGAGCAGCATGCCAAAAGCTCCAGAAGGTCCAAGAAATCAATGCATCATCTAAAAAAACATGATGCATAAAAACAATAGCAACAAATCTAGAAATAGTAGAGGCCTCAACTGAAAAACTGTAGCCAAAAAACTCATCGAGAAAGACCTCATATGGACATACCAATCCATCATAGGATACACCAAAAACGGATGGAGAATTGGATGACCCATCGGAACTGGCCGCAAGTGTAATCCCAAAGTGCACACCAGGCGCACAAGTGAGGAATAGAAGAAATGCACTGGAACGCGGAACAGGATCCCCAACATCAGTAGCAAGCATCGGATCAATATCCACGTGTAGCTGGGGATGAGTATCAAAGCACATATGAGCAATATTGAAATATATGGCGGCAACATCCCCACAAACTATCCAAGAGAGGAGAAGGAACTTTCTCAAGGTACTCTGATGGTCTCGGAAAACCAGAACAAAGTGGCAACTCAGCATCAGAGACCAAGCGATATGGAGCAACCTGAAATGAGGGGGAATCTGAAGATCACCTGGACAAACAGTAGCTGGAAAGGAGGCAATAACCCAAGCCATCAGGATATGCCAAGCCTGACAATGAGCAACAATCCAAGGAACATATAGAGAGCCACATGCATAATCATAGAGATATCCGCACCATAGGCGATCAGTAATATGGAAAAACCAGCACCAATCAACATGTCCAAATGGAAACCAAGCTATACGTAATAACCAGGAATGCCATATATCCACAGCATCGGCATGGACTGCAACAAACCTATATGTAGAAACACAAGGAGACTGAAGGATGCCCGTATACTCATCTAGAAAGGTCCCAGCATATAAATACCCTAAATAAGTAATAGTGACCATCTGGCAAATATCCTTGGATGGAAAATGTGTAACGGTAAGGGCCAAAGGCGCATGAATCATGTAAGGAACTGTAGAAATATCATGAGGCGGTTCACAAACCTCAAGCAGAGATCCATGGAGTAAAGCGAAAGAAGATACAACTTGATTACTAATAGCGAGGGAACCATCAAACGTGGACCCGTGAAGAACCCCATAGAAATCAGCAAGAACATCGGCCATAACGGACTCAAGAGATGGAGATATAGAGTCCAATGGAGAAGATACTGCACCAACCACCGAACCAGGAGGGCTATCTGAGGTATGCGCAAAAGCAATAGTAGAAATACCACCAAGGTATACGGCCTGAGGAAGAGGACCCACAGAGGGTGAAAGTGAAGCAGCAACTGATGTACTCTGAATGGAAAGAAGAGCTGCATCCTGAGCCTTTGGCAAGCTACGCATAAATTGCTTCCCGGTAACCAACTGATAGTCACCCTAGGAATCAATACCAGCAAGTAAATGATGCTGACCAGCATGAGTAAAGGAAAGTGTCTGCTGAGAGAGATCCACAGCAACAGTACCAAGTGAAGAGAACCAATCGTATGCCATATGGAGATCTACTGGAGTAGCCAAAGCATCTGAAACCGTAGACCCATGAATAATATCGAAATAAGGAGCATAGGCGACAACATCTATAGCATGGCGCTTAGGAACACGAGTAGCATCAAGTACTCAACAACAATATCAAAGCATGGAACAACATCATCAATAGGATCATAGCATGCTATATCAGTATCAAGGACCATATCAGCCGCAACCTGTATATGTGAATCAGCATCGGTAGGAACTTGTATATGTGACTCTGACTCACTATGGGATACAATGACGAGCTAAGGTAGATAAATAACTATCTCAAGTAAATCAGGCGACTCGCTCAAACTGTGTGATATAGGATCCTGAAGGTCAGCAAACTCTGCAGACGTGTAACGTCGGACAAGAGCAGGTCGAGGGGTCAGAGGACGAGGAGACGAAGGGACAATGCAAGGAGCTGGAACTGAAGGGGCAGTTGTAGGGGTGGACATAGCGGGAAAAGATGCTGTAGAAGGACGGGGTCGGGAGAAGCGGGAAGGAAGGGTGTCAGAGTACTTGTGCTGTAAAGTACTGGCAAGAGACATCGCCTCAACAAGTGTGGGAGGACGGAAGGAAGAAACATCGTAACGTAAGGCATCACGAAGCCCAGCAATATAACGAGAAATAAGCTCAGTGGCCGGTAGATCTGTGAAAAGATAAGAAAGCTCCATAAACTGATATGTATAAAAAGCAAGGTCACTAGTCTGAGTGAGACTACGGAATGTGTCACGTTGGCGGTCGAGCCACTGAGGATCAATCATAGCATGACGGAGGTCACGACGAAAGGTATGCCATATATGGAGCCCTTCCCGATCAGGATCAGTTCGATAAACTCGCCACCACGTGGCGGCGCGTCCATCTAAGTGTAAAGCAGCCAACTGGATCTTCTGAAGATCAGTCTTAGGGTAGATCTGAAAATATGTGTCAAGCTTAGCAAACCAATTCTCTAATAAGTTCCCGTCAGAGGAACCGGAATAGGTAGCAAGCTGTACCCTATCACGAAAGTCTCGAGCAAAGTGTGGCTCAGGAACTGGGGGACGTGGAAAGAAACCAGGAGGTGGGTTAGGTGGAATGAACGGTCCACCACCATGCTGACTAATAGAAGAAGATGGAAATCCAAATGGAGGGGGAGTCCCAAATGAAGGAAAGACAGGAGCTTTTCCAGGACCATGAGGCTGTAAAGAATCAATATGTGATTGCATAGTAGCAAAGCCGGTCATAACTGTATCGAAGCGAGGAATGAGGCCAGAAAGGGTATCATCCATGCGTCGAAACTGATCGGATAAGTTTTTCTTAACAGTTTCACTCGAGGTAGGTGAATGTGCCATAATGATAGTGGAAGGAATAGATGAAAACTTGAGGGAGCGGACTCTTGTCGTCACCCCAAATTAGTCTATTAAAACCAATATTATCACAACTAAGAAAGGGCAGCAATCAACAAATGGAAAAGTGAAAATGAAGGCTGTGAAAATGTGCTGGACAGCCAGGAGGGAAATGTCAAATTGGAATATCAAACCGAGTCGGAATTCCATGAAATGTGGTTGAGGATGAGCACTGGAGAGCCCTTTGACAAACTGTGAAAGATGGCTGGAAACGGATTAAATAATAGGCGAAAGTGACAAGTCGGAAGGGCTGGGGCAGCGATGAACAGGCTGCAGGATTTTGGCAATTTGGAATGGCAAACGATTACGGAGTTGAGTGATTTTTGGATAAGAGGCTAAAGAGAGAGAGAGCGAGGTGAAGATCCAAGCTGAAAATGGGTTCTGGGCTGCAGCTAGTAAGATCCACAAATGTCCTGCAACATGATGGAAAAACCGCTGAAAATGGTGATGAAGTAGGGCGCTGGACAGCCTCCAAACAATCAGCAAAATGGACAGCAAATCGGTGGAGAAATCCATCAAAGATGGCAAGGTAGTAGGGCGTTGGGCAGTAGCTACCAGAGTCCGCACATAACCTGAAAAAAAATGGAGAAAACCACTGAAAATGGTGATGAAGTAGGGCGCTGGACAGCCTCCAATCAAGCCACGAAATGGGCATCAAATCGGTGGAGAAAATCGACGAAAGTGACAAGGTAGTAGGGCGCTGGCCAGCCTCTACCAAATCTAGAGAAACGATGGAAATCTGATGAAAAAATGGATGAAAGTGATGGGTTAGTAGGGCGCTGGACAGCCTCTACTATATCTGAAAAAACGATGGAAATCTGATGAAAAATCGACAAAAGTGATGGGTTAGTAGGGCGCTGGACAGCCTGTACTAAATCTGAAAAAGTAGTGCACAGGAAAGTGCTCTGATACCCAATTACAAATAGAGCCACAGCTGATCTAGAACTAAGCTATGAAAGCATCACATAAGCAAGACTTAAGCTATGAAAGCAGCACATAAGCAAGACTTAACCCTAGAAAGCAGGAAAGAGAAAGATTAAGGATACTAGAGAGAGAGAGATCAATAACATCAGCTGAATAATAAATGACACAGTTTCCCTACTTATAGCCAAGAGGAAGCCCTAAAAGGAAGCTTCGGTGGCTAGGGCCCAACTGGGAGGGAAAATAGTGCGCCCTCCAAGAAGGCCCCCACTCTCCAGTAATATGTCCAAATGGCCTAATAATGAGTAATAAGGCCAAAGGCCAACCATATAGTCTAAGTGTCACTAATGAATAAAAAAGGGCCCAAGGCCTGCTTATGCATAAAGTAAAGTAAATGTAAATGGACGCGGCGAATGTAATGAGCCGAGTCCATAACTAGGTGGGAAAAAACAACAGTTAGGGATGTACATAAGATTCCATCTTCATTTGTTTGAATGATCTACCTTAAGTGTAAAAGCTTATAGTGATTTTCTTTTATTGTATCTCTTTGCCATGTTAGACAAGAATACGCAATGTCTTTAGGGACTCTGAACCTACCTAGTTGGATTGCTTGTTAAGTAGTCAACGTCAGTGTCAGGCTTCGTGCTTGTTAGAAAGGTATCAACTTATAAAGGTTTTGTTGCTTTTTAGATTCAAGTTTTTGGCATTAAGGGTGTGGAGTTTTAGATAGCCAAGTTTGCCTTTCATGTTTGGAGAAGTGACAAAAATTCAGCTTGTTGGTCTACTCTTTTGAAAAATCTAGGAAAGTGTTTTGGGACATTTTTTTATGTGAGGCCAATGATTTCTTAGGTCGATGTTGTAGAAGATAGACCATCCGCACATCATGGAATGGAATGTCAAAATATTTTGGGTGTAATTCATACAAAGATTTCATTCCTTGTTAATGATATTTAGGCATATGGGTGCACAAAGCAGTTTGAACCTAAGTATCCTAAGGGTGACTAGAAACGGGGCTTCACGGGCTGCTATAAGTAAATTTAAATTTTCCTCATAACAGCGTTCCGGAGTTTCAGAACACAACGTTTTGGAACTCGGAGGTCCGGATCGCTGTTCCGAAGCAACTTAGATTAGTAATTACATAATACATACCTCTTAGAGCTGATGGTAGTGCAAATACAAAGTTACTTGCCCAGCCTGTCCATGAACTCGTATAGAAGGCCTAATGTGCAACCCTCTCTATTTTTAAGGCGTAGGACATTGTATATCGGCTGTAGCCCAGTGACAATGGATTGTGCCTCATTCCAAAATGAAGATGAGAGCAAATAACCAATGCAAAGAGTATGGCTCTCTTTTTAAGAACAAGATCTTGGATCTTGTTGATTTTCCTCATTGTAAGAAAACTTTTGGAATCAAGTGGGTATCTAAGTTCGAAGACAAGTCCGATGGTCGACTTGTTGCCAAGAGTGTCTTGGCGGCCAGATAGAGTATGCATCTACCCGTCATTGTATTTGATACTTCATCATTACGTATTCTCTTTCTCTTCTATGTTGATCATGATCGAGGTGGAGATTCAGATTGTTGGTACCAAGGTTGCATTGAACCGTGGTTCGAACCGCCTTTCATGGTTCGAACCATCGAATCGTTCGGACCCGGTTCGAACCGTCTGAGGCCCTACAACGTGATTTCTAGATGCGCGAACATTCTGTTCGCGCGCGCGCGCGAGAGAGAGAGAGAGAGAGAGAGAGAGAGAGAGAGAGAGAGAGAGAGAGAGAGAGAGAGAGAGAGAGAGAGAGAGAGAGAGAGAGAGAGAGAGAGAGAGAGAGAGAGAGAGAGAGAGAGAGAGAGAGAGAGAGAGAGAGAGAGAGAGAGAGAGAGAGAAGAAGAAGAAGAAAGCTTTATTAACGTCTTTTGGGCACCCGTGGGTGCATAAGACCAAAAAGAAAATATGTACAAGCAACAGTGGGAGCATCATCCATAGGAGGACGTGGCCGTAAAATGCTATAAACTAGCTACGAATGAAAGTAGAACAAAGCAGAAGTGAAATAAGCCCACAACCCGGGCCAGGTATAACAGAAGAACTACAGAAAACGTACCAATGCCCACAACTCGGGCCAGGTGGAGAATAAGTACATATCAGCGAAAGTAAGTGTGAAGTGTTTGATACGAGACAAAACTGCGAAGTGTATGCGGGCCATCGCGAAAGAGACAATAATACCTCCCCCGTATTTCATTATACAACGAACATCTGAGGAGGAAATTGGCTTCATCTTCCACCTCCTGCAACGAGCACAAGCGACATAGACGACGCTCCCGGGGGATATCCCATGCATGACCGGCCTCAATAGCAAGCTGATGAGAGGAAATGTGCAACTGCCCAAGACGATAGCGCAGGCCGTGTGATAGGGGCTGTGAGAGATAGAGCGGCAACAATGGCAAACCAGAAGGATCCAGAGAGAAGAAGTGTGTCTGGTAATAGCTCAGTCGAATACGGGAAGGTGAGAGGGAGCTCCAAGTCTGCTGCATATATCGACGAAATAAATAGCCTTGGATATATGAATGCGTACCACGAGGAAGATCCGTGATAGAGATGCCCAGATGTCGTAAGAGATCAGACGCCTACTGGTACCAGGATAGCTTGGCATGGGAATCAGCTAGGACACGTGAAGAAGTAACCGCAACAACTATGTATCTATCCGGGTGAGATGCCCGAATCTCTTGAATCCGCTGAAGAAAAAGAAT
Organism: Diphasiastrum complanatum; assembly: GCA_029204225.1. Taxonomy (NCBI): domain Eukaryota; kingdom Viridiplantae; phylum Streptophyta; class Lycopodiopsida; order Lycopodiales; family Lycopodiaceae; genus Diphasiastrum; species Diphasiastrum complanatum. The sequence goes on along the minus strand of CM055094.1, from coordinate 8,386,571 downwards.
AAGGCGGAAAAAGCCCTCAAGGATGATCGGAGGAGTAGCAAACTCAGCACATAGGATATCATGAGGGGTGGTAGTCTTGGCACGTATCATGCGACCCAACATAGTGGCCTGAATGCGGGAAATGCCTGCCCAGTCCCGGAGAGAAAGTCCTGGCAACCAAATCTCGGAGGCATACATCACTGCTGGAACCACCCGTGTGTAAAACAACTGGCATCTAGTAGCGGGATCAAAAATATGATTCATTGTACAACCACGCTCGAACTGGACCAATGCTGAAAGACCGGAGGAAATGTGCGCAGATGCAGCCTGGCGGAAACCAAGAAGGGGCGCAGTAAACAGGACTCCCAAGTAAGTATAAGAGGCAACAATGTCAACTTCCTGGCCGTCATAGAAGAATTGATAATTGTGAAGGCTTGAAGATGGTGATCAAGCAAAGGCATGGAAGATCAAAGATCAGAAGGCCTTAGATTGGTGTTGAAAATCATGATCTTCGTCTTTTTTAAGTTAACAGAGAGACTCCAAGCAACACAAAACCGATGTAAGACCTGTAAGTGACACTGCAACCCTTCTGGTGAGGAAGAAAGCAGGACAATGTCAACAGCATAAAGCAGAATGGGGATGAGCAAATGAGCTAGCGGGCAACCATCTCCACCTTCTTCACGAATGAGGCGCTCAAGATCATCAATATAAAGTGCAAAGAGCGGAGGGGATAGTGGACAGCCTTGCTTGACGCCAACTGTGCTACGGATGGGAGAAGACAAATCAGTACCCAGCCGAATACGTGCTAGAACTCTCTCATACAGAGCAACCACTGCCGCGAGAATAGAGTCGAAAAAGCCAAGCTGATGTATCTGTTGATCAAAAGATGACGGGGAACAGTATCAAAGGCCTTAGAGAGATCAACGAAACAAGCAAATACCTTCTTGCCCATATGCTTTGCGTCTCCTGAACATGGCTAGGACCCTAGGCTTCTTGGTGACAAATCTCACCAAGAACCGTGCAGTACGCACCACCTCCGCAATCCATGGAATCTTGGCCACATTCTCGACCATCAAGTCCAGGCAATGCGCGGCACAAGGTGTCCAAGGTAGGTCTCATTAACGAGCCTATCCATGGAGACGCATTTTGATGCATTTAGACTCTAGACTTTACCTAGCTAGTAGCTGCAGCCTGCCATTATCCATATCAGTGATCACTGTAGTTTGTATCAGACTGGTAAGTGGACCGTGGTCACTAGTTAGTAGTTAGAACTTAGAAGTTAGTACTAAGTAGTCAGTGGTCACTAATAAGTAATAACTATAATCTATTATCATGATTCAGCTCTAGCCTCTGAGCTCAAATTTTAGTTATACTCTAGGCTCCTAATTTCTAAACCCTGAGTTCCAACTGGCAAGTTCCAACTCGTTACAACTTACTCTAGAGTCCACACTTGTCACTCACAGTCCTAAGTCTCCTTAGCAAGCAGTTGCCAGTGAGCACTTAGCAGATCCTTGTACCTAGGTAGTAGGGGGCCGGGGCCAGGATATGGTTACAAGTTAGTAGTTACAACTTACAACTTTGAACTTTCAAGTTTCAACTTATTGCAGTTCTCTTAAACTTGGGTCATAATGTCATTCTAATTTCTGTTTTGATACGACAGGTCACAAGAGATTTGATTATCCTGAATTCTGATATCTGTATATTTAGACTCTAGAGGAAGATTGAAATTGTTTAGCTATTAAAATTTAAGTATCTGTAGTATCAGTGAATATTTGACTTTTTTTTTTTGAAGAATTGGAAAAAAAAAAGGTCGTACCGTTTTCCGATTCGAACCTGGCCTGGCAGTTCGAACCTCAAAGAATCGGTTCGAACCGGCCGGTTCGAATCGACCTGTTCGAATCGGGATGCAACCTTGGTTGGTGCTCTACTTGTGTAGAGGTCTTTTTTGGCTACTTCATCATTACGTATTCTCTTTCTCTTCTATGTTGATCATGATTGGGGTGGAGATTCAGATTGTTGGTGCTCTACTTGTGTAGAGATCTTTTTGTGGCTACTTCCGCTCATAGCTCGAAGTATTTGGTGGCATGAAGTTCGGGCAGCAGGTTGCATTGTTTCTCTTTTGGTTCGAGAGCTACTTCATGTTGGAGATTTTTCATCTCTCATATTGTCCTTAATTGGATGATATTGTACATATTTGTTCTTCTCGCATTTCCATTAAAGGAGGGTGTTAGAATGCATTAATGGATATGCTATGTTAATAAAAAACCTCTAGGTTACTTTGACCCAAAAGGTCGAGATTTGTGTAACCATTGGTTATTTCATTTGGCCACTCTAAGTTAGACTTGGGCCCCCAGGGCCCCCATGTAGAAATTCGTGGGTCCAAGGGCCTTGTTAATAAAAATCCCAAACTTAGTAGGGGTTTTCTGGTTTTTTATTAAGTAGCTTAGGATAGACCTAATGTTGCTTGTAGGAGAAGCTAGGTATTTGGCACTTGGGTCCTACCTATGTATTCATGTATTTTCTTCACTATTTGTGTATGCAAGCATAGAGCCATTCTTCCTGGAGTACCACGAGTCTCTAAGGAGGGTGACCAGCCATCTCCTCCTTCATGTGTGTTTGAGATTCTTTATGTTGAATGCTTTGCTGTTTGGTTTATGATTTCCAACAGAACCGTGCCTAAAAGACTCACAAATTTGGTAATTGAATGAAATCATGAATTATGATTTACATTCATAAGGGACAATTGAAAGAAATTACAATTTAGAATGATGAATCAAATAGTTTAAGCTTCAATTTTCAAACCTTGAACTTTTGAGTCCTAAATTCAAACAAGTTACAAGTTACAACAAAATTCAAATTCCATAATACATATTCCAAATTTCAGATTTCAAAATAATAAATTCAAATAGATTATAGGACTCAGAAGTCAGGAGAGCCACCTCTAGGCAATGACATTGAAGGACGGGCCTCCTCTAAGTCCTAAGGAGGTAGGACAGGTGCATGTAGGAGCTCTCATAACGACTCTGGTGCCTTTGTGCAACCCACAATCTCATGTCCTTGCAAGCGTAGCAGGTGTGCCTTTATCCGAGTAGGGCCACCTGTGTATCTAACACTGCAATACCTATCATGGTTCATCAAACATATTGCACAAAATAGATTCAAGATTGGACTTTGGAGAGTCGAGACTTTCGAGTCAAGACTCAAGCCTCAAGCCTCGAAGAGGACCTTCTCTCACGATTCACTGACACTTGTACTATGTGCTATCATCTATGTAGTCTGTTGACAACTTGACAATTGAATGTTCAATGATCAAAGTTCAAACTTAAGTGTCAACAACTACAACTTACATGTGATAGCAGATAGAAAGTTGAAACTAAACAATTCAAACTTTACTTGTAGGTCCACCACTTTGTGCCTGATGTGCCATAGTTTACTTCGATTGTCACATGATCCCATGAGGGATCCCTAACCTTCCGCATCGTACTACGTACGCCCACACAGTTGTTATAACAGTTGCATGCATATATACATAATGGCAACACACTATGATTAAGAAGTGCGATTCGAGCAAACATTGTAATACATCTATGCTGCCACCAAAAGAAAGAAACGGAAAGAAAAAAAACTTAAGTTTAAGTTGTGTAGGCCAAGTTGGTGGGTGCAAAGTTCATTTTTACTCTCTCTCAAAATGTACCTAGGAGTTGACTTTTGGACTCCCACCTCTTTTTTAACTCTTAACTCTAGTGTAACTTACGTAACTCATGCCTCTCAGCTCTTAGCATGCCCATTCTTGGCACTTCTTGTGCCTCTATTTATTGTACTCCTCAAGAGGGAGAATTAATCTGAAGTGATTCATTGAGTCAAGCTTCTCTTGGCTTTCTCGTTTGCTGTCCCATGAGTTTTGTGAATGCTATTCTTTTTGGAAGTAGATTAAGGCTGATGACTAGCTAATTTCTAACATTTGGTATCAGAGTGAGATGGTCCAGCACTACATTTAAGGAGTATTGCAGGTCTATTTGATCAAGGGACCTTTTACATTTCTAGCCTAGTAGGCAACTGACTTCGGATTCTTTATTTGAATTTCTATGGAGGAATAAATTTTTAAAAAGTTATATTATCTATCAGAAATGAAAGACACCCCATTCGATAGGTTGATTTCTCTTCCATTTTGTAGATCCTCGGCCTAGGGTGTGAACGACCAGCAACTATAGAAAGTACTAGCTTATTAGGCAACATTGTTTGCTGATTTTTGTTTTTGAATTTCTTTGTTTCTTGTTGGAGAAAGCAACTTTAATCCTTCTTGTGACAAGACGGGTGATAACCTTGATTCTTTGGTCTCGAGTGAGTCTTACAAACTTGATAGTACCAACTATCGAGCATGGTGTTTTAAAATGAAAAACATTCGTGTATTTGTAGATTTGTCAGAGATCGTGATGGGCTTGGAGATCGGGCCCCAAATGGTGGACAACCAACTTGAGAGATGATCCAATATGACAAGAGGTCAAGAAGAGCACTATGTGTAATGAACATGTCCATCCATGACAAGTTGACATCACATGTCAACACAGTTCATACTCCTACACAATCGTGTGAGACATTGAAATCTTTGTTTGAGATCATCTCCTCTTCCTGTAGTCTCTTTTTGAAGCAAAGATTCTTGAATATGAAGATGTTGCAAAGTGTCTCAATTGCCTTACTTGACAAGGATCAAGGAGATAAAGGACCAACTCAAGGAGGCTGGAGAAGAGACAAAGAATGCTGACATGGTGAGTCTTGTCTTGAACCCTCAATCTTTCCATTTTGTTGTGACATTCCTAATGTCCCTTGTGAAAGAATTCTAACTATGAAGAATTAAGTGGTATTTTTGTCCTTATAAGCCAAATAAAGATAATCATGTTGAAGATGCTCTTATTATGAAGACTTCATCAAGAGGGGCAGACCTTCGTCGAGAGGATCAGCCAACAATGTTGTCAAGAAGGGACTTTGTTCCTTTTGGTGAAAGAAGAACCATTGGGAATTGAAATGTAAAAAGAAGCACGGAGCCCAAGGAGACTCCAATTCCAGTGCAGACTCCAATTCCTAGTCAAAGAAAAAATATTGATCTCCTTTCAATTGTAATTCTCAGTCTTCCAATTTTGTTGGCGGTAACAAAGATGGTCAGGAGCATGTTCTCATGGCACAAGAATTAAAGTTCGATGAGGATGATGGTTGTTGGATTTGAGAGCATCATCACACACGACATCAATAAAAAATTGGTATCGTTCAATTCTTTGTTTAGTTTAAAACCTTGGTTATGGAATCAAATGCAGAACAAAATAAATCGTTTTGGGAGTATAGAGGTGGTGAGTATATCTCCAATGAACGAGAGTTTTTACATAAATTCATGGTATTAGATGGCAAACAACCACCTATACATTTCAACAAAACGATGTATTGAAAAAGAAGAATAGAACAATTTCGAATCTGCTCGTAGCATATTAAAAGTTGTTAGTCTGTCTCATTCTTTTTGGGTTGAGGCTGTCTAGACTGCAGTTCGTCTTCAAAACAGGTCACCCACAAATATGTTTTGCAGCAGACCAAGCATTGCTCACTTAAGGATCTGCGGATGTGATTCTTTTGCATACACTACACACATTACGTCGACAAGTACCTCTCCCATCTTGGATGTTTGTTATTATCTCGGAGTTGGAAAATAGCTTACATTCTGTCCCTGAAAATTTAAGAAGGAAGCTTGATGATAGACTCAAAGAATGTACTTTTGTTGGCTATTCTGATAGAGAAAAAGCTTACTGATTGTATAATGGTACCACAAAAAGATCATTGTTATTAGAGATGTCATTTTTAACAGGAATAAGCTTGTTGATTTTCTGCAAAATCTACTCTTATTTGCATCTTTCTAATGATATTGATGATCCTTCTTTAGAAAACAATAGCAACAAATCTAGAAATAGTAGAGGCCTCAACTGAAAAACTGTAGCCGAAAAACTCATCCAGAAAGACCTCATATGGACATACCAATCCATCATAGGATACACCAAAAACGGATGGAGAATCGAATGACCCATCAAAACTGGCCGCAAATGTAATCCCAAAGTACACACCAGGCGCACAAGTGAGGAATAGAAGAAATGCACTGGAACGAGGAACAAGATCCCCAACATCAGTAGCAAGCATCGGATCAATATCCACGTGTAGCTGGGAATGAGTATCAAAGCACATATGAGCAATACTGAAGCATATGGCGGCAACATCCCCAAAAACTATCCAAGAGAGGAGAAGGAACTCTCTCAAGGTACTCTGATGGTCTCGGAAAACCAGAACAAAGTGGCAACTCAGCATCGGAGACCAAGCGATATGGAGCAACCTGAAATGACAGGGAATCTGAAGATCACCTGGACAAACAGTAGCTGGAACGGAGGCAATAACCCAAGCCATCAGGATATGCCAAGCCTGACAATGAGCAACAATCCAAGGAACAGATAGAGAGCCACATGCATAATCATAGAGATATCCGCACCATAGGCGATCAGTAATATGGAAAAACCAGCACCAATCAACATGTCCAAATGGAAACCAAGCTATACGTAATAACCAGGAATGCCATATATCCATAGCATCGGCATGGACTGCAACAAACCTATATGTAGAAACACAAGGAGACTGAAGGATGCCCGTATACTCATCTAGAAAGATCCCAGTATATAAATACCCTAGATACATAATAGTGACCATCTCACAAATATCCTCGGATGGAAAATGTGTAACAATAAGGGCCAAAGGCACATGAATCATGTAAGGAACCGTAGAAATATCATGAGGCGGTTCACAAACCTCATGCAGAGATCCATGGAGTAAAGCGAAAGAAGATACAACTTGATCACCAATAGAACGTGGACCCGTGAAGAACCCCATAGAAATCAGCAGGAACATCAGCCATAACGGACTCAAGAGATGGAGATATAGAGACCAATGGAGAAGATATTGCACCAACCACCGAACCAGGAGGGCTATCTGAGGTATGCGCAAAAGCAATAACAGAAATACCACCAAGGTATACGGCCTGAATATCAATGGAGATCTACTGGAGTAGCCAAAGCATTTGAAACCGTAGACCCATGAATAATATCGAAATAAGGAGCATAGGCGACAACATCTATAGCATGGCGCTCAGGAACACGAGTAGCATCAAAGTACTCAACAACAATATCAAAGCATGGAACAACATCATCAATAGGATCATAGCATGCTATGTCAGTATCAAGGACCATATCAGCCGCAACCTGTATATGTGAATCAGCATCAGTAGGAACTTGTATATGTGACTCTAACTCACTATGGGATACAATGACGAGCTCAGGTAGATCAATAACTATCTCAAGTAAATCAGACAACTCGCTCAAACTGTGTGATATAGGATCCTGAAGGTCAGCGAACTCTGCAGACGTGTAACATCGGACAAAAGCAGGTCGAGGGTCCACAATGCAAGGAACTGGAACTGGAACTGAAGGGGCATGTGTAGGGGTGGACATAGCGGGAAAAGATGAAGCAGAAGGACGGGGTCGGGAGAAGCGGGAAGGAAGGATGTCAGAGTACTTGTGCTGTAAAGTACTGGCAAGAGACATCGCCTCAACAAGTGTGGGAGGACGGAAGGAAGAAACATCATAACGTAAGGCACCACGAAGCCCAGCAATGTAACGAGAAATAAGCTCAGTGGGCGGTAGATCTGTGAAAAGATAAGAAAGCTCCATAAACTGATCTGTATAAAAAGCAAGGTCACTGGTCTGAGTGAGACTACGGAATGTATCACGTTGGCGGTCGAGCCACTGAGAATCAATCATAGCATGACAGAGGTCACGGCGAAAGGTATGCCATATATGGAGCCCTTCCCGATCAAGATCAGCTCGATAAACTTGCCACCACGTGGCAGCACTTCCATCTAAGTGTAAAGCAGCCAACTGGATCTTCTAAATATCAGTCTTAGGGTAGATCTTAAAATATGTGTCAAGCTTAGCAAACCAATTCTCTAATAAGTTCCCGTCAGAGGAACCGGAATAGGTAGCAAGCTGTACCCTATCACGAAAGTCTCGAGCAAAGTGTGGCTTAGGAACTGGGGGACGTGGAAAGAAACCAGGAGGTGGGTTAGGTGGAATGAACGGTCCATCACCAGGCTAACTAGCAGAAGAAGATGGAAATCCAAATGGAGGGGGAGTCCCAAATGAAGGAATGACAGGAGCTTTTCGAGGACCATGGGGCTGTAAAGAATCAATATGTGACTGCATAGTAGGAAAGCTGGTCATAACTATATCGAAGCGAAGAACGAGGCCAGAAAGGGTTTCATCCATGCGTCGAAACTGATCGGATAAGTTTTCCTGAACAGTTTCACTCGGGGTAGGTGAATGTGCCATAATGATAGTGGAAGGAATAGACGAAAACTTGAGAGAGCGGACTCTTGTCGTCACCCCAAATTAATCTATTAAAACCAATATTATCACAACTAAGAAAGGGCAGCAATCAGCAAATGGGAAAAGTGAAAATGAAGGCTGTAAAAATGCGTTGGACAGCCAGGAGGGAAATGTCAAATTGGAATATCAAACGGAGTCGGAATTCCGTGAAATGTGGTTGAGGATGGGCGCTGGAGAGCCTTTTGATAAACTGTGAAAGATGGCTGGAAACGGATAAAATAATAGGCGAAAGTGACAAGTCGGAAGGGCTGGGACAGCGACGAACAAGCTGCAGGATTTTGGCAATTTGGAATAGCAAACGATTACAAAATTGGGTGATTTTTGGATAGGAGACTAGAGAGAGAGAGAGAGAGAGAGAGAGAGAGAGAGAGAGAGAGAGAGAGAGAGAGAGAGAGAGAGCTGAAGATCCAAGCTGAAAATGGGTGCTGGGCAGCAGCTAGTAAGATCCCCAAATGTCTTGCAACATGATGGAAAAACCGTTGAAAATGGTGATGAAGTAGGGCGCTGAACAGCCTGCAAACAATCAGCAAAATGGACAGCAAATCGGTGGAGAAATCCGTCGAAGATGGCAAGGTAGTGGGGCGCTGGGCAGTAGCTACCAAAACCCGCACATAACCTGAAAAAAAAAAATGGAGAAAACCGCTAATAATGGTGATGAAGTAGGGCGCTGGACAGCCTCCAATCAAGCCACGAAATGGGCAGCAAATCGGTGGAGAAAATCGACGAAAGTGACAAGAGAGTCGGGCGCTGGCCAGCCTCTACCAAATCTGGAAAAACGATGGAAATCTGATGAAAAGTTCGACGAAAGTGATGGGTTAGTAGAGCGTTGGACAGCCTCTACTAAATCTGAAAAAACGATGGAAATTTGATGAAAAATCGACAAAAGTGATGGGTTAGTAGGGCGCTGGACAGCCTCTACTAAATCTGAAAAAGTAGTGCACAGGAAAGTGCTCTGATACCAAGTTACGATAGAGCCACAGCTGATCTAGAGCTAAGCTATGAAAGCATCACATAAGCAAGACTTAAGCTATGGAAGCAGCACATAAGCAAGACTTAGCCCTAGAAAGCAGGAAAGAGAGAGATTAAGGAGACTAAAGAGAGAGATCAATATCATCCGCTGAATAACAAATGACACAGTTTCCCTACTTATAGCCATTAGGAAGCCCTAAAAGGAAGCTTCCGGTGGCTAGGGCCCAACTGGGAGGGAAAATAGTGCGCCCTCCAAGAAGGCCCCCACTCTCCAGTAATATGTCCAAATGGCCTAATAATGAATAATAAGGCCAAAAGCCAACCATATAGTCGAAGTGTCACTAATGAATAAAAAAGGGCCCAAGGTCTGCTTATGCATAAAGTAAAGTAAATGGAAATGGACGCGACGAATGTCTAGTACGCAGGGAACTAAGAGATCTGCTAGTCTTGAAAAGCATCACGGGGATCAGGATCGACAGGAGGATCATCATGAAGATGAGGATGTACACTTTGCTTATATGGCTACAATGTTGGAAACTAAGGATCCGTCTATTATCAGGGAATTTGAAAAAGAGGATATTTGGAGAAAAGCTATGATTGAGGTAAGCAAAATCACCCCTCATGAAACTCCACATGGTGGCAAGGTTTGTTGACAATGGACTTATACCGATGTTGAATCTGCCGTAAATGCTCACTAGCTAGAGCAATAATTTCTTGTGCCATCTAAAAGAAAAAAGGCACTATTAATGAGTGCATCTTCTACAGGCAAAGGAATGCCTGGCAACGTTTGGAGAATATCCATGAGTAAGCAAGAAGGGAGAAACACCTATACTAGAACTATAGAGTTATTATACTTGTTCTCTACAAGACGTATACATTTTTCCAATCCCATTTAGTACGAGAAACAAAATGCTAGAAATAAACCTCCAAATAATCTTTTAGGTTATGATCAATGACCTATGACTAGCCATCATTATTTGAACGATGTGTAGTGTCCATAAGTATTTGAACTACGCAGCAAAGAGACCAAAACTCTCATCTTGAGATTCTACTTGTGCAAGGTTTGCCTCTCTCATCCAAGATATGCATTACATTTGTCCAAAAGCTTGAAGTAAAATTAGAATTTCGTTTAGTAAGAACAAGCTTGGGAAGTCCATGCAGGTAGAATATCTTGGATAAAAATACATGGCCACACTGCTGTGCATTAATAGTGCTCTATACAAGAATAAAGTGAGCATGTTTTGAAAGCTATCAACCATCACTAGGCAAGAGTGCTAACCACATTGGGTGTGGGAAAGGCTGAGGATAAAGCCCATGGATACATCAGTCCACTGGGGTGAGGAATGGAACAATGTTGGAGGACGCCAAAAGACATGCCACGGGAGTATTTGTTTTGAGCACATAAATCGTAATAACGGATATGAGTACCAAGTTTAGGTATCATGGATGACCAATAAAAGTGATCTGTGAGATAGGCTAAGATTGTTGAAATCAAAATGCCCCCAACGTGTGAAGTGTGGGCATCAATTAAAAACTTAGGGCATATGTCAAGCTTATTGGGCATATATAAAGAGGCATAGTGCAAAAGCCGTTGGCTAACAATAGAATAAAGCTAATGAGGTCGAGAAGAAGGGATAGGTGCAAAAGCGTAGGCATCCAAAATTAGGAAAAGTAGTATATTAGCTGTTAACTAGTCAAACTAGGATGGAACAAAATCATTTTGAATACTCCAACTTGCTAATTTAGCTAAGCAACATGCTTACTCTTTTGATTGTCTAAGATGGGTATAAATATCTTGAAGATAGCTTAGAACCTCTTTTCTTGGGTTGTAAGATCCTAGTTCCCTTGGATAATATTGTGAAATGAGTTTCTTGTGTTGATTGCAAAATGCTCTATTCAAGTATCACTATGTAACATGGACTAGAGAAATTTACATAACTAGTAGATCAATATGATTGAAAACAATGTTTGCTATTCTTTGTTCTTTTTTCATTTTGAATTTGCTTGCTTAACTATTCAATCAACCACCTATGTTTTTCCCCATTTTGAGTTTTCCGGTTTAGCTATTTGATTGGTCATCCATGCTTTTTGTGGCCCTGTGCATAGCAATAATCTTTGGTGTATGGTATAAATTTTTTTTGGTGGTTATTTGTACTTGCAAACCTCTACTCTTATTTTTGTGAATGTTGCAAATGTGTAGGAATGATGAGAATGCCAAGATTGTAATACAAGTGATTAGTTATCAACCAAATGGAGAAATCGAATCATGCTTGTCTGGCAAATCTAGGTAAGACATGTTCTAGCCCAAGTTATATGCTAATGCTACAAGAGCAAGTTCCATGTAAGTTCAACTTGTTATGCTATCTTAGGGGTGTTACTGTCAGTAATTCTTTGAACTTTTGTCAACATCAACTAAGGTTGTAAGGCACTCAATATTTAAGATTGAAGGTTTACAGTTTATTCTTTTGAGAGCATTAGTGATGCTTAAATGCTGGTCAAATTTTGAGTGTTATTGTGATGCTAGGTAAGTTTGTGGAATGGATCTTTAGTTCTTAAAGTTGATGTCTGAGAATTGATGACATTGTTTGTGCATTATTCGACATGAATTTACAATGGAGTTGGGTGGCATAAATGAAGAAAAAGGAGATCAGGTTGAGGTTTAAGCAATGGCAATATCTTGCAGTTGAAAACTCAAAAGTTTGTCCATCATGTGCATGAAACATATAAAAACTGCACAAACATTTGTCTTTGATTTTATCCACTTGCTGGGCTATTTGTGCAACTGAGGTACAATTTAACTTTAAATTTCATGAATTGGTACTGAATGTTCCACAATTGTTGCCTCTCCAATATGAAGTCATTTACGTGGGAATGGCGTTTGGGCTAGTCAGAGTATCTAGTTGTTACTTGCCTACAGTAGTAAGCTTAGAAGCAATTATATGTTTGGAAAATTCCATGGAGAGCACAAGTATGTTCATCATAGCAAAGTTAGATCTCTCTAGTGGGAACTAGCATCCTCTGGAGGGCATCTGTCCCACTTGCCCATTCTTCTTAGTCCTCATAGTCGATGCCATCTATGAGGTCGTCATCATTAAAATCAATAGAATCATTAAATTTAGATATCATTCTTGACATAAGAGATAGTATTTCATCTTCTCTAAGATCCATTACGTCTCCGATATTGTTGCATGCTATATGAGAGTAGGGCATATGAGGCTAATATGCCAAGTGAGGAGGAGTTTATGGCTTTTAAAAAAAAATATCTTCTAGCTCCCACACATACTATTCCAGCCGACCAGCAATCGACCAGGACCCAAATACTTACATAAGATTGAAGATGGGAATGGGGCATGTAGCCCTTGCAGTTGCACTTGTGATGTCTTTATCTCTCCCCTTCTTTGAGATATCCTAGAGATTCTTGCTTAATATGCTGTCTCAGACAAGGAAAATTGCAATGTTGTTTCTTTTGGGGCTTTCATAATCTAGAAAATCTTAGCTATCATCTTTCTCAAATATGATATATGATTGATGAAAACTAAAGTCATCATCATGTTTGGATAGAAACTCCCAAGATTTTTTTGAAGCATTTGCTATTTGCAAGAACATGTTAGATTTTCCACCCCAGTGTTAGTTATGAACGTAGCCACGGCTGATCTAGATTTAGTCTATGAAAGCATCACATAAGCAAGACTTAACCCTAGAAAGCAGGAGAGAGAAAGCTTAAAGAGACTAAAGAAGGAGATCATATCATAAGCCAAGTAACAAATGACACAGAATCCCTACTTATAGCCAAGAGGAAGCCCTAAAAGGAAGCTTCCAGTGGCTAGGGCCAAACTGAGAGGGAAAATAGTGCGCCCTCCAAGAAGGCCCCCACTCTCAGTAATATGACCAAATAACCAATATAGTGAATCATAGGGCCCAAGGCCAATAATATGGTCTAAATGTCAATAATAGGGCCCAAGGCCAACCATATAGTCTAAATGTCAAATAATGAATAAAAAAGGGCCCAAAGCTTGCTTATGCATAAAGTAAAGTAAATGTAAATGGACATGGCGAATGTAATGAGCCGAGTCCATAACTGTGTTGACTATAAATTGTTAGGAAAAGCTAGGTACACAATTAATGATTGCAAAACAAAGGGCATTCTTAAGTTTGTCAAAAGTAACCATTACTTGGGGAATCCATTGTAGAGGTTCATTGACTTTCATAAGACATTATAAGGGTAAGGTGAATTGGGCATGATGATAGTAGACAAATTTTTTCATAAAGCACCTGCTAACCCAAGGTATTGGCCAAGTTGATGAAAAGCACTTGCTAACCAAGGTATGGACCAAGTTGATGAATGGAAGTGGTTTTGAGGCTAGGTATGGATTGAGTCAACAAGGTGAGATCAAAGATAATTGCTTTTGGTTGAGTGTTGAAATTTAAGCTCATCTATATGAAATATTCAAAGAACCTTTATTTTGTTTTGCAAAATTCATACAAACTTGCCAATTAGTTTTCAATAGTGTGGTACATGAAGTTTTAGAATGTACACGGTCCAATACAATCACATAAAGACTTAACATGGAACTCATAGTGACCCTCATAATGGAATGCAATTTTGTATTCATCCTTGGGTTGAATTCGCACATGAGACATAGGTCTACTTTTGAGAAGATGGTTGCCCACCTAGCAGATCAAAGATGACATTAATATGAGGTATAGGTTTATAAACTCAATCACAAATCTGGCATCATGTAAGAACAATAGACCATAAATTATGAAGCAAACAACATTCTCCAACAAAGAAAAATTGAAAAACAACAAAAATTTGTGGACTATTAAGAGTTGCAGACTCCCTCTTGATGCCATTTTCATGACAAATATTCAAAATCACTACATGCATACTTACCGCCTTTTTTAGACCTTAAGATATATCCTCCATCCGTCCACGTTGCTTCTTCCTTGTACAACTTGTGCTTGATGGGAAGGGTGATATTATGTTGTTTGCTCTCCCATGTTGCACCTATGTGTAGTACATTCAGTATATTAGATACCTTGAAGAAGTAAACCCAAGTCTTTCCTGGAAAATTATTCACAAATGGCACAAAATGAAAAGCACCCACCCACTAAAGGCATAATTTGGGTGAGACCCAAAAATTCAAACAATGTACCAATTCTACAACTTCCTTTTCCTTGTAAACTCCACCCATGGGAAATTTTACTCGATGGTGTTTCCCAAATACACATGCCTCACACTTAGCTTTGACATAAGCAAACCCTCTACCATAATTTCACTTTGAAGGCATGGAGGCATTATTTGTATGGTGCGGAATTCTATGTGTACACCGACCATTACACTTTGAGATATTTTTGTAACCAGCCGGACCTAAGAGGGCGGCAAGCCAGGTGGGCTGAGTTGATGCAAGGATTTCACATGGAAATTCGGTACAAGAAAGGTGCCGAAAATCGTGTGGCTGATGCATTATCTCGAATATTGTATCAGATGTCTTTTGTGGTCATAGAGAATGACCTAATTGTTGAGATTAGACTAGCTCAACAAGAGGATTCTCATTGTCAAGGAATTGTGAGGGAGGCAAATCTTGCGCAAGTAGAATCTCAAGATGAGAGTTTTGGTCTCTTGACTCACACTTACCTTAAATATATTATAGAAGATGGTATGATTAGGAGAAATGGCAAACTTCTCATTCCAGCTTGTGAGGAACTGCGTAAGAAGATTGTCCATTTATGTCATGATAGCCCTAGTGCAGGTCATCCTGGTGTGGATAAGACCTATGAGTTGATCTTACGTAACTTCTGGTGGCCTAAGCTTAAAAAAGATGTTTACCATTACGTGACGCACTGTTTGAAGTGCCAAGTCACTAAAGCTGAAAGGATTAAACCTCGTGGAGTTTTACACCCACTACCTATGCCAGAAGGAAGATGGGAGAGTATCTCCATGGATTTTGTCACCAACTTGCCTCGCACGCAGTTGCAGCATGATTCTATCTTGGTCGTAGTTGACAAACTCACGAAAATGGCTCATTTTATTCCAACGTGTAAAAAGATTGATGCGGCTGGAGTAGCTAATTTGTCTATCGAGCATGTGTTCAGACTTCATGGATTACCGTTATCCATAGTGTCTGACAGGGATGCTCGATTCATTGGAAACTTTTGGACTGCAGTTATGGCCAAACTTGAAGTCCAATTGAGAATGAGCAGTACGGAGCATCCTGAAACGGATGGCCAAACTGAGAGAGTCAACCAGACCTTAGAGGATATGCTTAGGGCATTTGTTGGGGATAAGCAAACTCAGTGGGAGAAGTACTTGCCACTGTTGGAGTTTGCTTACAATAACAAGAAAAATGTGAGTACTAAGATGAGTCCTTTCGAGCTTAACTATGGATATAGGCCAACTAGCCCTGTTACGGTAGGAATTCCTCAGAGAGTGCCTAGTGTGGCTAATTTTCTAACTCAAATGAATGAAATGCTTGAGTTAGCGAAGGTTAATATTAGGCAAGCGATGGATCGAGCAAAGTCATATGCTGATTAGCATCGCACGCCTAGAGAGTTTGTGGTAGGAGACATGGTGTTTCTCCAAGTACCCAAGGACTCTAAGACGCTTAAGACGGGCAAATGTTACAAGTTGTCCCCACGTTATTGTGGACCCTAGAAAATTGTTAAAAGAATCAGTGATGTTTCTTATAAGTTAGATTTTCCTAAAACTTGTAAAGTGCATCCTGTATTTCATGTTTCTAGATTGAAACGAGTTTTACATAACGGTGATAACTTGTTGTTAGGAGCAGGGAGAAGTAACCCATGGGCCAGCGAGGGTATTGGATAGGCGGGAGAGGCGTTTACGCAACCGTCTGATCCGTGAGTACTTGGTCGCTTGGCATGGCAGGCCTCTTTCTGATGCTACCTGGGAGACCGCGCACAGTCTGTGTGCACAGTACCCTAGCTTTGCCATCGCGGACGATGTTACCTGAGGGGGGAAGGGATGTTACAGCTTTTACTCCCTGTCCCGGTTGTTTACTGTTTTTACTTATAGATGTACTTCTTGTAAATACAGAAATGTAAATAAAGTTGTTAAGGATGTTTCTGAGCCTCAGAGTCGCATGTTGCTTGGGTATAGGGTACTGGTTCATTAATTCGGAGTGGCTGGACTGACCTCCTAAAAAGTAGGAGAGTTGACTAGTCAACATGACACATGTCATATGCTCACTGGGACACTTGGTCCAGTGAATGAGTGACACATGTCAGGGTTGACCGGTCAAACATGACACGTGTCACATGCCCACTGGGACATTTGGTCCAATGGATGAGTGACACATGTCAGCCTACTCACTTGCCTATGTGCATGGAGTTGGCCATGTGTCGAGATTTAGGAAGGGTCAGGGTTAAGGGGTGCTTGAGAATTTTGGATAAGTGAGCCTAGAGAGAGGCATTCCGGATCATAATCTATGCAGCAATGGTTGGGAGGAGACAAGGCAGCCAGCTCCATCTTGTGTTAGAAGTAATTTGATGCTTGTATGTGCAGGAAATTAGCAAGGTTTGAAGAGAAGATCAGAGAGGGAGTCTGACAAATAGGCTGTGCAATAACCATCCAAAATATATGGGAGGTCATGTCATGTCACCACCGGACCACTGTTGAAGAAAGCAAGGATAGTAGATGATGATGAAGACGATGTAGGCACTAATGAAGTGGGCTTGCGCACATGAGATCTAGATCTGCGAGGTCTCCGTGTAGCCATAACGAGTGGTTTGGGAGCAATGCACTATCGACGATCTCGATGAACATCCCTAGATAAGATGTCTGACTCGTCCTTTGACAAAATGTCGGTGGCATCACCATCTGCTCGAGATCGTCTCCTCGAGAAAAAGGAAGTAATCTAAGTTTGCTGAGTGGGGTGATCTCTCTGACAAGTATCTCTACGGAGCAAGAACATCTCACGCAACATCAATGCCACACACCGCGGGTCCGCATGAGAGAGAGAGAGAGAGAGAGAGAGAGAGAGAGAGAGAGAGAGAGAGAGAGAGAGAGAGAGAGAGAGAGAATCGCCCACCTCCTTGGGTACGTTGACAAGCTAGCATTTGTAGGCTCTCAAGAACTAATGCAACTCTAATACCATGCAAGAATTCTAAGCTCAAATACCATGAGGCAATTGAAGTGTATGTGCTTGCACTATTGATCTTACAATAGTGACTACCAATAATGTTGGGAAAGGACAATGAATGATATGCAAAATGCCAAACTTCATAAATGAATGAAATGTATAGTTAGGCGATTAACTAACAAAGGTTGGCCTTGGCTAGTCCTAAATATGAATGCATCAAAAAAGAATTACACTTATGCATGAATAAAAGGGGTTCGTGGCCAACAAATGAGTAGAAAAAGGACTTGTATATGTGTAAGCAAGTCCATAACTCTACAATACAAAAGGACAAGTATATAGACTATCAGACCCTCAACCAGATCACCATTATAAATGGTACACTTTGGCATGAACAAAAGGGGGACCCTAATGCATCACTACTTCTTTATTTGACAATATGGGGCCTTTGGACTAGATTGTTATTTTCATGTAAAGAAGCACGTCTTAGAGTTATTTGGCCAATCACCAAGTGGTAGGGTGCAAACCATCTTGGGACCCAATAAACCTAACCACAGGTGGTAGCGTTCTAGAAAGTCCCCCTTAAGGGCCTCTAGATTTGTATAAGGAATACCTTCATTCATTCTAAAAATTTGTAATTGACTCTTGAGTCCTTCGTAGGAGACTCGTTGCTTTTCATTGTGGTAATCAGCTATCACGAAGACTACTTTAAGTATGACGGAGCCAATTATAGATTCAATCTATGGATATTGATATCAATGAAGCCTAATGACTATAAAGGACACAATCAAGTAGTCTCCCATGAAGAATAGCCAAGAGTGTTTGATATAATTAATGGTAAAGCCCTACAAGCAATAACAAAGAGTTCTCCCATGAAGAGCTTAAGCATTACCAAATCATAAGCTGAATAATCAATGAATGCCTAACGTCTAGATGATAGTTCCATATATACTCTCTAGAGGGCCCTAGTGGAACTTTCTACAGATTAGGACAACTTAGGGACTTAGGTCCCATTAGGACATGTCCTTAATGGTAACTGGCTTAATACCTAAATGTATACTAGTTAGGGCCTACTTCTAGTACATAACTCTCCCCAAATCAAGAAAAAAGTTGCCTGCAATGTGGGGCTTACAAAAAATATACTAAACCCTAAAAAACTAGAAGAAAGGCCTCAAGCAATAGCTTGGCAAGAGCCGATTGTAAAGAATTGTGAAAATGGAACTATCTCAAAATACTCTGATTCATGAGAAAATGCATGCACCAAGGGGAATATTGAAGGAGAGGACATAAGTCATTCCAACAAGTATTTCAAAAGCAACACACAAATAGACAATGCATAGTACATCAATTGTAAATCATGTTGTAATTGTATCTCCAATGTGGTGGACAACACGATACTATTGTCCCTACAAGCATAACCAAAGAGTTCTTCCATGAAGAGCCCAAGCATTACCAAGTCATAGGCTAAATAATCAATGAACGCCTAATGTTTAAATAATTGCCCTTTTTATACTATCTAGGGGCCCTTGGTGGAGATTAGGGCAATTTAGGATACCTGGCCATTTGGACTTGGCCTTAATGGCCTTAATGGTAACTGGCCCATTACCTAAAGGTATACTGGTTAGGGGGTATTTCTAGTATATGAACCCAAGCCAGTTCTTGATGGATTATTTATAGCAGCAGTAAGGACAACAATGCACATGATGAATCAAAGTCTCAGAAAGGTCATGCAAAACAAGACATTTGAAGAAGCTTTTACAAGTATAAACCTAATGTTGCTCATTTGAGAACTTTTGGTTGCATTGCTTATGCTAAACTTGTAGACAGGAGGCAAAAGCTTGATGATAAGAGAAAAACGGATTTTTCTTGGCTATGGAATTCAATCATACCCACTTCCAGAAAATGGTCAATTTCAAACATGAGAAGTAGGTAGGGTAGTTTGTTTTACTCCCATATAAGAAGACAAAAATCCCCTTTAAAATCTTTTGGGTTCAGCCCCCTTTCACTAGGAATATTTGCTCCCCTGAATTCTATATCCATAAAGCAAAATTAGTGTTAGATAAACGAAACATTCCATCGCCGCAAATTTCCGGCATGCCGTCTCAATTTCATCCTTCAACAAACATCTTGTCAACCATACATTTCAATCTAGATTATGGGAGATTCCTATTCCAAATTTGCATACTCTTGAGTGACTTCAGCTTCATTCCTATAGAGCATAATGTGAGGATCTTCTTTTTGTTTAGATTGAGAAGCCATCATTATCCAAATCAACCAAAAGAAATGACATTTGACAAAATGTGTTACAAGCGTCAAGACATTTTTGGAGACTTCATGTCATACTGGCCAAAAGTACAATGCTATCCTCATAAAGTCGAAACTTTCTCGCATAACACATAGGCTTGGCAACTCCTCCACTGTCTATGGTTAAATATTCTTTAAGTTTGTGTATGCAAATTCCAAATAGTGCAGGAAAGGGTGAGCTACCTTGTTTGAATTGAACGTGTTAAAAATGCCTTTACCCTTGGAGGTGCAGTGCAAACTCCATTTGTCAATTTTCTATATAGTTGCCACATTGCGTGTTTCAATTAATTTGGCACCCCAATTTCTCCCTTATGCTCAAATAGCTTTTTCCAAGGCACCATACTATATACATACAAAAACCTACAAAAGCAGGGTAACCATTGAGTATTTCAACTCCTTTCAAATTTTGATGATAGCCAATTGTGAAGCTTTATACTTCCCATGACTTTTGCCAAGTCTTCAAAAATGGCCAACATTGGAGTCCAATGCATATGATAACTCATGAATGATGCCTATTTCTTACAAATCTTCACCAAAATGAGTGATAGAGATTGTAGCCTCCCTAAAATGCATCTCGCTGTTGAGGTCGTTAGCACGAAGTTTCTAGAACCACAAAGGGTCCTTTTCCACCTCATTAAACATGACTTTCTCTTTTCTAGTTCTTTCATTGAGGTCTCTGAGTAACACAATTTTCCATCCACTTTGAAGCTCGCCACATCAAGACTGATTTGTCCCAAGGAATCTTCAATATCCCAGTTCCCATATTTGTAAAAGGTAGACATTTGAGGAGCAAAGTGGGAATCTACCAAGAAAAAAATATTTTCCTCTGAAATGATTTTGGCCAGATTTAAAAAACATTTCTTAGTCTGTTTTAAGAAGCTGAATTATCTTTGGGATTGCAAACATAGCAAGCCACTCGCAGCCATAACCTATGTTTCTATCTCCTTTTTGGTTCCACACTAACTAGTAACAAAATCTTTCAAATCTCCATAATTTGCAAGTTTAATGTTCCCACGTCTCAGCAAGCATATTGATGCCTATATCTTTAGCAACTTCATTAAGCCCATAGCCTTTATTCCATGAGAATGCAATACATCTCCATAATACTAGACTTAGATATGCACTCTTTGTAGTCCCATAGACCACAACTTCCTATTTCTTATCTTGAGTTTCTTATTTTTAATACTTATTAGAGTATTAAATTCAAGATCATAGTACTGAGGATATTTTTATAGAGAAAAAATAGACCATGTTCGAAATACAGATCAACAACATGATGGGGAGGTTGAACCCCTCCTTTTGATATGACAATTTTCACCCATCGCCTATGAGTTACTCAATCTTGATTTGCCTTTCACATGAAAGACTCATAGCCTTTCATCTCTAGATTTTCTTCTATCTACTCCCTTTGACCATTAATCTTAAATTTTTTTAGCTAACATTCAAACTACCAAGTTACGAAGTCAAAAGTGCAAAATCATATCTGAAAAGATAAAATGTACCCTAGATTTGTTGCTTAATGCCTTACGACAATTGTCCTTCCTCGTTAAACTCCAATCTCCAATTTCCAAAGCTCAATGCAAAGAGAACAATGGACTTGCCCCTCAACCTACAAGATACTTTCTCGAGGGCACAATTGTAGATAATTCCAACGATGCTAGTGGTCTTAGAAAGTTTTTGGTTGCCAAATGAAAAAAGAAAAATGTAAACAACAACGAGCTTTGTAAGAAAATCAACTGATTTAACAACATAATGCAATGACATTATGTTATTCACATGACTCGTCCATCAACCAACAGGACATTTTTTCAAAAACACAAATGAGCTATAGATTTTCAACTGTAGATTATCTCAACGATATTATTGGCCTCAAAAAGTTCTTGGTTTTCAAATGCAAAAAGAAACATACACAACAATACAAAAACAACCATTGGATTCAACAACATAAAGGTAGCTACAATGTACTCCACGAAAAGACTTGCAAGAAATTCTAAAACTCGAACTACGATACGAGCATTAGAAAATAGGCCATACAAAAGTTGTGATTTTTTTATTTGTTTTTAGAACATGTTTGACAAGCATTCACATTGGTTTATACAGAAGGATTATTTTGATATTCAAATATGTAGAAACTACAAAAAAAGAAATCATACAAAGTTGAAAAATCATAAGGGAATAAACAAAAAACATATCAACGTGTCAAATTCAAATAAAGAGAACTTAGCAACCAAGAAATTATCATAAAAGCTACATATTTCTTTTGCCACATATTTACAAACATTCATAAACACCTTTTATTATTGGCCATTTAAGAATTTGGATTAAACATTTGCATAAATACAATGAAACATTCCATAAGATCTCATTGAAGAGAGTTTATACTACATCCAATAAGTATAAGAGTTTATACTTATTATGATAATATATATTCTTATGATATATATTATCATAATAAGTAACAATTATAATTTAGATTTAAGCACACATTCACTTTCAATGAACACATCTCAAGAGGCAGCGTGTTTCTTTGCTCAATAGAAGACCAATATCATACATGGTAGACCAATTCATCTCTTCCTCATCTACACCATTGATAGCTATTTGCATCGTGCATTGAAGAGATTCTGTTTTTGATTTTGTACGTTTTTTGTCCTTGAATTCATTTTGAAAACCCTTACTCACATGCAATTGTGCTCATAGGCATTACCATGCTAGCTTGCCATAATTTCATTAAATTTGGATACATCTGCCTAGTACCAATCTTTAGAATCAAAAGCAAACCTCCATGTTTATGACATTGACTTTAATCCACAAGATATATGCATCCAAGAATAAAATCATAGCATTCTTTTTTGCAACCAATCTCATACCACTTTTTTCAATCTCTTTGAAAGTCTCTATCTTGTTTTTTCTTTTCAACTCAGTAGCATAATAATATCTTTGGAGAAAAAAATCTAGTGCTCGTAGAAAAGAGAATATTTTCAAATCTTAGATTTATTGATTTGGTGATACGCTCAACATATATTCATGTTTGTATCATATAATCATTGAGACTTAGTTCCTGTATTGTCACTTGACATACTTGCAAATAAAAATCTGTGTATGTGAAGATTGCCTTATTTGTTTACAACTTTCAATACTTTGTCTTTACTATTTTCGATAAACTTTAAAACTAAAGGAGTTCCATTATCAGATTGTCCACCTATTGCTAAATAAGTAGGGTGCACATACCTCCTTTGTAACTTGAGTAATGTTTGATTAATGTGCAATTCAGTATTATTGCCGTGAAAATATTCATTTAACTTATTTGAATTTCCAACTATATCTGCAAGAACTCTCACAGAAAACTGCATGAGAGAGCAAGCGAGAGCCAGTGACAGGCTGTGAGAGGCTGTTTGAGAGCCAGGGTGCTGTGAGAGGGTGTTCAAGGACCAGGGTAGTTTAGGTTAAAAAAAATAAAAAAAATATTAAATAATAAATAATATATTATATTATGGTACCGCGGTACCAACATGGTACTGCGGTACCATTACGGTCCCGCGGTACCCAGTACCGCGGGACTTATGCTTTCAACCCTAATATTATTTGTGTATTTAATTCTTTTTTTCTTTTCACTGAAATTTTCTCTCAATTATATCACAAAAAACATGAACAAAACCTAATTCGGACAATTTTTTACTGCATCACCAATACGTTTGTGGGCCCGAAATTCTAGAAGATTAAGTATGGTGCTGAAAAGAATACAGGAATATAGCGTGAAAAATAGCACAACCACTTACAAGGTCAACTGGACATCTCAAACTCAAATTCTATACTCTAAGTCAAAGCTTATATTTATGTTGTCTCAACTAAATGCTTAGCTTCAACAAAATGGATATTGTTGTCTTTGTATATTAAGCATCTCCTGATATCTTTTGGTTTTTGCAAAATCTTTTTCCTTGTCATCTAGGAAGATCTTGGTATCTTTTAGTTTTATTCATTGTTTTAACAATTCATGTCTATCATCAACCGTAGGAAAGCGTAAAACAAAGGTATCGACATCTATCTTTGTACACTAAGCGATGTTTAACTCTTTGTTGCTGAAGGTGGGACTCCGAGAACAGTTTGGTTTCATGTCTATTAGAATATAATGACTATTCTTCACCATTACACATAGTTGGAGTTTTTAATCATTTGTGTAAATCACATTGGTACGTGATAGTAATCTAAAAATGAACTTTTTCTAACTACATGGTAAACTGTTCTTATCAATACAATAACTCTTGTTTTACACATTCATGTATTTTTTCAATATGCTTTGGAAAGGGCTTGTGATTATTGGAATTATTTGCATTTTATGTAGTTTCCCTTATGATTTTTAACTTGATCTTGTATTTTTAAAGCAATTATTTGCATTGACAAATATTTCAATCCTTTTTCAAATGGATTGTTGCATCAGATTTTCATGCAATATTTACATTTTAGCACATCCTTTAATACTCTCTATTTTCGATAGGGTTTACCTCTACTTTTCAATTATCATCATCATCAAATTATTATTCTTTTTCAATTCGTTAAATAATCAATTGGTAGGAGTATCATTTTTTAATGCTACTTCGTCATTGCAATTTGATGCAAAAGTTACGAACGGATCCACAAGTAATCTAGAAAGTAGCATAAAAGCGAGACTTAATCCTAGAAAGCAATAAAAGGAGAGACTAAGGAGGCTAAAGGAGAGAGATCCATATCATCAGCTGAAATGAAAGTGACAATGGAGCCCTACTTATACCCAACAGGAAGCCCTAAAAAGGGGTCCAGAGGATAAGAGTCAACTGTGAGGGAAAATAGTGCGCCCTCCAAGAGGGCCCCCCTCCAAGGTAATATCTCAATAAATGAATAATAGGGCCCAAGGCCAACCATATAGTCTAAATGTCAGTAAACAATAAAATAGAGGGCCTAGGGCCTGCTTATGCATAAAAGGTAACGGTAAAGTAGATGCGAATGGACGTGGCGAATGTAAATAGCCAAGTCCATAACTCTCCCTGACACAAAAGAAAGCCCCGTCGTGAAATGAAGAGGCATCATAGGATCAAGCAGCAGGTCCTGGTATATCAGCAACTGTAACAGAGGAATCAATAAGTGCAGCAAGAGCACGAGCCTGGTCCGCAAGCAAAGGTGTATGATAGAACACATCCATAGGTTCCCATGTGGCCTCCTCAACAGGACAACCATCCCACTGTACCAAAAACTGAATTTGCCGCCGGCGTCGACTATGATGAAGACGAACCTGTAAAATAGCAGCAGGTAGGAAGGGAAATAACTCTGGATCAGTAGGAAACTCAACATCACGAGGAGCGTCATCCTCAATAGCAGTACGTAATAAACTGACATGGAATATATCACAGGCCCGTGTCGAAGAAGGAGGCTGCAACCGATATGACAGGACTAAGGACCTCCAATATGGGATAAGGTCCATAATAACGTGGTGCAAGCTTCTTAGTAGAAGCATGGCCCTGAATAAAGTGGTGTCAAGCAAAACGAAGGGTGTAGATAAACCATATCCCCAGTCTGAAACTAAACATGCCGTTGATGACGACCAACAGAAGTCTGGTACTGCTGCTGGACGTGCTGTAGATGTGTGCTGGCCCGAGAAATAAGCTCGCGAGCACCTGATAGAAAAGAGGCAAGTGTAACAAGTGTATCCTCAGGAGGAAGAGGTATCCCAGGTAACAGTGGTGCATAACCATGAGATAATAAGAAGGGAGAGACACCAGTGCTGGTACTAACTGAGCTATTATAGCTATATTCAGATCCCAGTCCTTCCCTGAAGGAGTAACAAAATGGCGGAGGTAATTCTCAAGGATTCGATTAAGGACCTCGGACTGTCCATCGGCAGTAGAACGATAAGTAGAACCCATAAAAAGCTGAACATCCAATATGCGCATAAGCTCTATCCAAAATGTAGAGGTAAACTTACTATCCCGATCAGAAAGGATAGTACGAGGAAATCCGTGGAGGCGGAAAATCTCTGACAAGAATAAACGTGCACACTGCTTAGCTGTGATAGTATTGCGAACCGGTATAAAATGTGCCTGCTTCACCACCACCATACATGAATCATGACCACGCCGGGTGCGGGGGAGGCCTAGGATAAAGTCCATAGAAATATCGGTCCACTGGCGATGAGGGATAGGCCAACTCTGGGCACAAAAAGTGCAGTTACGAATAAGAAGGGCTAGCTCAGATTTCATGGATGGCTAGTAAAAGTGGTCCTTAAGACGAGCATAAGACTTTTGAAATCCAAAATGGCCACCAACAGGGGAGGAATGAGCATCAGACAATAACTGGGGGCGAAGAGGCAAGGAGCTAGGTATACAGAGAGACCCAAAATGATAAAGACGGTGATCAAGGATGGAATAGACCTGGTGTGGACGAGAAGAAACAGGAGATGCAGAACTATAAACGTCATGAAAGTCAGGACAAGTGAGATAAGCAGAGGGGAGATCATCAAACCAGGTAGGAATGGTGGCAACAAGTGTGTGTAACAAAGCGGGCAAACGGCATAAAGCATCGGCAACGGCGTTTGAACGGCCAGGACGATATAAGATAGAAAATCAAAGGATTGTAAAAATTGCAACCAACGAAACTGACGATTGCTAAGGTCCCACTGGGATAACAGATAACGGAGAGGTCAGTAACAATGTCAAATGGTAGACGATACAGGTAATGACGGCACTTCTTAAGAGCATAGATAATGGCGAGAAGCTCTTTTTCGTGGACAGAATACCATTGCTCATAAGAGCGAAGCCGTCGTGACTCATAAGCAATGATGCACTGGGACTGGCGAAGTAAGGCACCCACACCAACGGAACTAGCATCAGTCTCAACAATAAATTTCTGGTCAAATCGAGGTAAGCACATAACAGCGGCATCAACAATAGCGCGGCGAAGGGTATCAAAGGTTGTCTGACAGTCAGGGCTCCACAGAAATGTACGAGATTTCTTTAGAAGAGCATGAAGAGGAGCAGCCACAATGGCAAAGTGTGGAACAGGGCGACGAAGGTGAGTGGCTAAACCGAGGAACATACGAACATGGTGAACATCATGTGGTGTAGGCCAGTCCTGGATAGCCTGAACCTTATGAGGATCAAGGCGAATACGCCCATCACAAATAAGAAACCCAAGAAATTCAATCTCAGCAACAGCGAAAGAACATTTAGACAGTTTGGCAAACAAATGATGGTGAATGAGCAACTGAAATACAGACGTGACATGGGACACATGCTCGTCAAGGGATGTACTAAAAAATGAGAATGTCGTCGAAATAAACTAAAACACAGTGACCAAGAAGTGGACGCATAATATTATTCATAACATTCTGAAACGTAGGACCGTTAGTAACACCAAAAGGAAGTACACGAAATTCATATAAGCCAAGATGGGTACGGAAAGCAGTCTTATGTTCGTCATAGGGGTGCATCCTAATCTAGTGATATCCAGAACGAAGGTCTATCTTGGAAAAAATCTGGGAAGTGCCTAGCTGATCAAATAGGGTACTGGTTACAAATAGTTAGCTTATTGAGGGCACGATAGTCTACGCATAAACGTTTGGTGCCATCTTTCTTACTAACAAGGAGAACAGGGGCACCAAAAGGGCTATGACTGGGAACAATAAGACCTCGGTCTAATAAAGTAGAGATCTGAAGCTCAACCTCATCACGCTCGGACTTAGACATGTGGTAGGGAGGATGGGAGGGAGGAGCAGACCCAGGGCGTAAATCAATGTGGTGGTTAACATCACGCAATGGTGGTAGCGTCGTAGGTTCTGAAAAGACATAAGCATACCGATGTAAGAGGTCAAATATCACCTGAGAAACAGCTGGTGGTGGTGAAATGGCGACTGAAGGAGCTGCTGTAGCACATTGTACACATAAGAGAGCCGCACAATGAGCCTTAGGTAGGCTACGCATAAACTGTTTTCCACTGATCAACTGATAATCGTCCTGGGAATCGATGCCAACAAGGGAGTGGGTAACTGAATCATGCACAAAAGTGAGTGTCTGCCGTGTCAAATCCAATGGAACGGCACCAAGAGAAGCAAACCAATCAGCACCAAGAATAAGATCATAGCGCTCCATGGGAATAATATACACTGGCTATGATCCCACAATTTCTAGGAATAATTTGCCTCAATGATCTGCAAATGTGAAAAAAGATTGTGATCTAGCAATTCATTAATCTGCCAACCCATCAATTGATATTATGAATATGAATGTGACATTGGCGACGACTCTGAATCATCATAGCGCTGATTATTCTAACCGGCTTTGGTTCTGTGGAGCTATTCTACCTCGCATCCGTCCTTGAGAAATTCAAGCAAGGAGGGTGGCTACATGGAAAACCGTCTCCGTTCGATGATACTAGACAATTATTCTTGAAGGTGGCAGACTAGTTTGTCATCTATGCCCCTCTAGCATCCTTTCTAGCACGAAGGCAAATGAAGTCGAAATTGAGCAACAGAGGCATGACTTCTTTAGAAAGAAAAACTTGAACCTCAACATTGAGAGGCTGTGGCGCAGAAATAGGTGAAGCACGGATCCGATTGGAGATGTAACTGCTGATAAAGGAATGTGTGCTGCCTATATCCACTAAAGCAATATATTCCCGTCCAGTAATGCGTATGCGTAACCGAATGGAGCGAGGACCAGGACGCCCAGTCCAGGTAGCATAAGCAAGCTGGGCATGGCAAGTAGCTGGTAGGAGGTCAGAAGAAGGCTCAGAAAGTCGTCGGAGATATGGATATAGATATCAGAATCGTCAGTATCAGTGCCCTCATGATAGAAAACAGCAGTAGTAGTAATAGGAGTCTGGCGACAATCACGAGCAAGGTGGTCTGGACTCTTACAACGGAAACAAAGACGTTTCTGTTGAATGTCGGCAAACTCTGCGGAAGTGTAACGGCGGACAAAAGCAGGGCGAGGAATAGGAGTATGTGTGGTAGAAGGAGCAATAGAGGAGGAAGGCAATGTAGGGGGTGGAGTAGAAACTGAGGGGGGATGAGGACGGGAAAAACGGGAAAATGGTGTATCAGGGTACTCATGTTGTAGAGTACTAGCAAGGGACATAGCATCAGAAAGAGTATGGGGTCGAAAAGATGCGACATCATAGCATAATGCACCTCGAAGTCCTGCAATGTAGCGTGAGATGAGCTCAACAGGCTGTAAGTCTCAAAAGAGGTAAGATAGCTCTGTGAACTGATCTGTGTAGGACGCCAGGTCGCTAGTATGAGTGAGATTACGAAAGAGATCACGCTGGCGACTCAGCCACTGAGGATCAATCATAGCATGGCGAAGGTTGCGGCGAAAAGATGGCCATAAATGCATCCCCTCTCGTTTAGGATCAGAACGAAAAACCCGCCACCAAGTGGCAACCCGACCATCTAAATGTAAGGCGGCTAACTGGATCTTCTGAACATCAGTCTTAAGGTAGATCTGGAAATAAGTATCAAGCTTAGCAAACCAATTCTCTAGAAGATTCCCATCAGAGGAACCAGAATAGGTAGTAAGCTGTATCTGGTCGCGGAAATCACGAGCAAAGTGTGGTTCAGGACCTGTCGTACGTGAAAAGGGGTGAAATCCAGGAGGTGGAGGAGCTGGAATGGGAGGCACACCAAAATGGCCACCGGGATAACTGGAGGACGACGGTGTCCCAAGGATAGGCATCATAGGAGCCTTGCCAGGACCATGGGGCTGTAGTGCGTCAATCTGGGACTGAAATGAGGCAAGATTGGTCATGACAATATCTAAACGAGAAGAGAGGTTAGAAATAGCAGCATCCATGGCCTGACGAATATGATCAGTCAAAGCATCCTGAGGGTGTTCACTCGTGGTCGGAGAATGAGCTTCCGACATACTGAAAGAGGAACCGATTCGAACCGTTTTTTGGCCCCTCAACCAAAAAAACAAAGAACAAAAAGAAAACGGTTCGAACCTAGCTAGCCGTTTCGAATCGGATCGAATCGGGACGAATCGGCTGATTCGATTCAAATCGGCATGTAACCTTCTTTTCAATTGGTTTCAACTGCAGAGATTGATAGCAGATGTAGCCTCCCTCTCACAGCCTCTCACTGGCTCTCTCACAGCCTCGTGAGTGCCTATTTAACACCACAGCCTGTTCCCCAGTGTGCAGTTGTTGATAATCCCTCCATGTGCCGTTGTACCTAACCCCATCTATTGCTCCCCCATGTGTTGCACTCCCATTGGCCCCATGGCCTGCTCCCCCACAGTGCCCATGTGCTATTGTCCTGCCCCCATGTGTTGCTCCCCCACGTGCTAACTCTGATTGGGTCCGTGGTCTGCTCCCCCAAAGTGCCCATGTGACGGTGTACCTGTCCCTTCCTCCCTCCTCCACATGCTGCACTCCCATTGACCCAAAGGTCTGCTCCCCCACAGTGCCCCCTCTGTACAGTCCCCCCCTTTTTTGAACCCTAAACCCATTTTTTAAATATTTTTTTACCCTAACGTACATTAATAAAGGGGGTTTTTATTAGAAAAATAATAATAAAAAATATTATTTATTGGTGCCGCCCTGGTACTGTTGGTCTGAGGGCGGCACCATAATGGCGGTACCATGGGATTCTATGTAATATACATATGAAAAGAAATTCATAAATATTTCAAAAGTATCAAATTGTTGTAATCCATATTCCACTATAAAATATTTAGATACACATATTTTTCTTAGCATTCAGCTTGCTTTTTTTTTTTTTTCTGGAAATGTGAGATATTTCACATATTTTTTTCACCCTAAAATCATGGACAAAAGTAAAGAAGACTTTTTACATGAGTTTCTTGAAAACAAACTTGATTAAAAACATTTTGTCTTGCTTCTATAACATACAGATGTGAATGTGGAGATTTGAGCATAAAGACATGATCATAGTGGAAGAATGTTCCTTATAGCCAGCTTGATCCATAACATAAAATCTCCTAGTTCTTGCCTTTGTACTCATTGCAAATTGAAGGATTGTCATAAAGCTTCGACACGTTCTCATCTTCTTAATGGCTGCAAGAACCATGTCAGAAGTGAAAAGCAAGAACTCAGAAGGAGGAGAGATAACAATGGGTGTGTCAATAGGAATGGCGTACAAGGTGGTGGCATAGTTAGTCCAAGCATGAAGATTAGTCAATAGGGGAGGTGGAGATTGAGGAGTAAACTCATGCCACAAGGCCGCAATGGAGAAACTAAAGAGAAGGTTAACAAACCTTCGGCCTTCTTCACTTCATAGGTGCACTTGGTTTGGCATGAATGTTTGGCATCATGGTAGCGGCACTTGGAGTCATAGCATGGTTGTTTAACAGATCTGGACGAGTATTAGGACGGGGTCGATGAGAAGGGAAAGCAAGGGAGGTAGTTGTTTGGAAAGCATTAGGGAGAAGGTCTCTCGGGACTCCAAGGAAGCATCATGGAGGAAGTGATGGATGGAGTAAGGCTATGAAAGAATATTGATTCAGAGGGATGAGGGATTGATTAAAAGTGTATCTCGGTGTCTGGTTAGGTATTGAGGTAAAGTGTGTGGTAGGGCGTATGATATGTCCAAGACAAAAGGAGAAGCATGAATGATTGGATGAAGTGGTGGTGGAGACATGAAAGTTGGAGATGAAAGGGATAAAATGTGGTCACTGGTGACTCCATGAGATAATCCACCACATTGCGGCCACCCCTATGAGGGTGGCAAGTGAAATCTCCAGAATCATGCCAACAAGCTAAGCCATTAAAAATGGCTAACTCATGAGTCTCCTAAAATGAAGCAAGTGCTCACCATAAGTCATGACCCGTCCCATCATATCAATAGGTAATCTCCATATTCTCATCATCAATAGCCCGTATGTGCAGTAGGTTAGTAGCATCATGAAGCACCGTTTGATGAGAAGTAGTCATGGCGTTCAAATTGCTACCCAATGGTATATGTCCTCACGACTCTTATGCGTCTTAGTAAATAATAGTATATCTTCATGCTTGATAAAATCCAATAGATCCCCAGCTACAGATGAAGAGTGCATCCCAGTACAATTCCAAACTTTAAATCTCAATGGGTGTGGAAGGGGACCTGGAGTAGTCCCGTGCTCGGGGACCCCAACTATTTGTTTTTGCTTGTCGTTGATATACTTCACCTGTCTATTTTTATAGATAGCAATTCGACTTGGCTAACATGCTTCTTCGAAAGCTCTTTTTTTGTTCCTCAGGTTGCTTCTAAGTGAGACCATCATTTATATTTGTATATGTGAGATCCATAGTTCCCATGAATCGTGGACGGTTCACCACGGTTCTTGGAACCGTACAGTGAACCATACGGTTCACAAAGTTTGTTTCCAAGAAGCGTGGTGAACCGTGGCAATTAATTAATTAATTAATTATTTAATTTTTTTTTACTTCCCACCCCCAAGAACAGCTTTAAAAAAGGCCAAAAAAAGCCAAAAGAAACCAGAATGAGGGCCAAAAACGATGAAATGGAAAAACAGTGAAATGAGGGGTTTTGGGGGTAAAAGGGTCCAAAAAAAAATAATTAATTAATTGATTACAAGAACCGTACCACAATTCATGAAATGTGGTACGGTTCACCCAACGGTTCTTGGGACCCACGGTTCCAAGAACCGTGGGTTCTATGGTGAGATCATATATATATATATATATATATATATATCATAGTTATAATAATTTATTTAATATTTAATTTTTTTTTAAATTTTTTTTACCTAAACCTACTCGCCCCCCTGGCATTTCATCTGAAATTTTTTTGCGGCCTCCTCCGCTAGAGTGAGTCAGCTAGAGCGGTTGGTGTTCTGTAGCACCAACGCACGTCTCACCACGAGACTGCCGACCATTACGAGTGCATTGCAGGTGATGGGCTATTTCTCCCACAACATGTTGGTTGACGTCTCACTAAAATGTAGGTTTCAATTTCTGATCAAGTTGTTTTCCTGACATGTTCAATTTTGACCTTGCAGACGAAGATATCTGATTTGGAGCGCCAGGTTGACTTGCCTACAGATAGCGTCCATCCCATGCCTGCAGATGACTTGGGCACGCAGTTGATGGCAAAGAGAGAGAGAGGGAGCTTGCCGAGATGAGAGAGAGAGAGAGCTTGGGCTTGAGCACAGAGACAGGACGAGGAAACGACCGACTGTCGGCCCGCAACGTCCGTTCGAAGTTCGACGTTAAACAGGGCTTCAAGGACACTTTGTCTGCTCGGGACCTGAAAACTAGGAGATGTTTCGGAGCCCCCATGCTGGTACGCAAAATTTCGACATCGTATTGTAGTGTGTTGAAGTAGTGCCATAACTAATAAGCAAGTTGTTGAAGTTCATCCGGGAAGAAACTGATCTCATCAACCGAGTCACAATAGTGTATAGCTTATCACTCTTCTGGTGAGCCCTAATTTCCCCCAGAGACTTCTGGTTCTGAGAGCTTGTCACTCTTTTGGTAAGCGTTCACCTCTCCCCAATCCTCTGGCGAGCACTCACTTCTTTGAGACAGTCACTGATGCACCCTAAACCCTAAACCAGTAATATGTTTGCCATACAAACCATCATCTTCACTCGAAACCACTCTCAGATCTTTCTTTGCCTCTTTTTTGGAGCTTAGTTCCCAATGAAGGTTCGTAATAATTTATGAATTGCTCATTAGCCATGGTTGTTTGATATCTCAGTTATGAGAGGCATGGCCCAGTGGTTAGGTCTGTTGCAATTTTTTTTGCGAATTTTTTTGGTACCGTTTTCCTATTTTTTAACAGGAGGGGGCAGGTGGGTGCCAGACACCCTCTGATAATTAATTCCGGGGAAAAACCGGGGCCATAAATTGCTTTTATTTTGCTTTTGGGATGGGGGACAGTGCAGGCAGGTGCCTGTATTTTTATTTTTATTTTTGAAAAAAAAAATTGAAAAAAAACGGACGCGTCCGAATGCGTCCGGACGCGGACGCACCCTTGGCGCGTCCGCGTCCGCGTCCACCATCCGCTTCCTTAGATATATATATATATATGTATGTATCAAATTCATAACTTATTAGATGCTAATTCCAAAGGGTTTTCAATAGGTCTTAGGAGTTATCTCTTGCTAATACACTCACATCAGGTTCTATTTATTTATGTTTTTAAGTACTACTCATAAATGATCTCTTACTAATGCCCTAAGACATCTATTATATGTTAGTAAAGATTATCATTTAAACAACACTATATTGTCCTCAATCATTTTCATTTAGGACAGGACACATGTGGTGCATGGATGTTGTCAGGACACGGGACATAGGTTAGGTGGTG
The DNA here is from genome assembly GCA_029204225.1 of Diphasiastrum complanatum. Classification (NCBI taxonomy): domain Eukaryota; kingdom Viridiplantae; phylum Streptophyta; class Lycopodiopsida; order Lycopodiales; family Lycopodiaceae; genus Diphasiastrum; species Diphasiastrum complanatum. Next base: position 8,352,462 of record CM055094.1, on the reverse strand, counting down.
CATGGCTGTTGTCAGCTCGTGCCGTAAGGTGTTGGGTTAAGGTTATAAATGATTCAGCTCAAGTTATTGGAATCAAACCCAATACAGGAAACTTAGAATGCTTTATAAAGGGCTCTTACGATCTGTCTTTGAATCTGGTGTTTCCATTGAACCAATTGGGGCAGCTCGGAAAGTCAAACTATCCTAGAGCAATACTTGTCTTTGTATATTGACCACCAATGACTAATGCCTACTCGTAAACAATAATCTTCTTGATAAAAGCTAATAGTATGCAATAAAATCTTGGTAAAAAGTTATGAAAAAGTGTATATATTAGGTCAATTTGTACAGTTTTACTACATTGATTGTACATTGCTTATCATTTTCGTCAAATCTTTAATTTTGAAACCCCTTATTACCTATGTGGAAGTCATAAAATTCCCTTTCAAACTCTTTCAAACTTATCCATTTGCACTTTTTCGGTCATAATATTTGAAATTATTGTACACGCAAATTTTCACCTCACCCAAACGAAAAATGACTTTCAATTTTCTCACATTCACACTTGTATATTGTATGTATCACACCAGTTTGATTCTTTTGAATAATTTATGATTTTTTTCCGTATGTATATTGTTATTTTTGAGATACATTTTTTATTATTTTATTATTGTAGATTGTAGGTAGGTTGAAAGATTTTCATGATTGATGTTAGTGACTCAAAATTGTTACTATGTCCTTCATTGATGATATGTCGACTGATAACTTAGAAGAAATACATGTTCCAAGTTCTTCTAGGCTGTTTTTATATTATAACCTTTCAAATCTTCAATATGCCTTTCAAATAAGAACTTTTCACCTGTTTTTCGCCTTTTAGTGGAGACTGGCAAATTTTCATTCTTCCATTCACATGAAGTGTAAGCAAATCTCCTTCCCTTTCAGCTTTTATGGGCCTATTTTAAATTAGCACTTCCGTTGACAAGATGTCAAAATTTTTGCCTATCTTTGACATGCATTGCAACTTGTAAATGCCAAGGCTGATCATGTCATTTGGAAATTTTTCTTGGAGTCTTTAAAAGACGGGCAATGTTTTTTATTTATCTTGTTTAGTTATATTTTTTTGTTATTATGAAGCTATTGTCATTGGACATCTGATGCTCTGTTGTGAAATTTTTGTCATAACTTAGAGCTGCCTCAATTCCGTTCGACATGTCCATTGTTTGGAAGCTTCAAGATGTCTAGCAGTAATGTAATCAGGTCCTTGTAAATCAAAGAATGCAAGTAGGACTTAGGTGTTCTGCATTGGACAAACCTCTCTAGTTTTTATGCAGAATTGCTTGTTTCCATCTAGTTTTATGGATCATCTGATTACCTCTAGCCTTTGTCTAGACAATTTTGCCGCATTGTAGGATAACACTAAGCGGCTTTTTGTTTTGATTCAGGCATTTGGACTTAAATATCTGTGAAGTTGAACCAGAAGTCAAAAGTCAAGCCATTTGGAGTCCCAGTGCAAAAGTTGAACCCGATCAATATAACAAAGTGCAAGCTCAGCTCCAAACGAAATCAGAGGAGAATCCTTCTGAAGTTTTGAATTCAAATTCCTTGGAGGGATCAAGTTCAAAGAGTACCACTGCGAATGAAGTCTCAGTTCCAAAGGCTAAAGAAAAGGTTCTTGTTGAGAAATTGCTGTCTGCTTTGGCACCAGAAATAAGCGTAATCCCTGCTTCTTATGAGGCCTTGAAGGATTTAGTGTCTAGCGCAATGTCTAAGCTCAACAGAGAAGGGACAGAGGACTCTATTTTGGGATGCAGATATAAGGCCTCGTCAAGTCAAAAACATGCTAGATTAAAAGGTAGTTTTAGACATCCAAACATAGTGCCCATAGTAGGGGCCTTTCAAGGTGAAAACCTCTACATTGTATATCCCTCGGCTACGTATACTCTTGAGACAGTTTTGCATTTCAGTCCTGGTGCACTACAAGATGACGGGCAAATTCGTCTTCTTGCTTTTCAGCTTCTTTCAGCTCTGGCACATTGCCACAGTTTGGGCTTAGCGCATGGAAACTTAAAGCCATCCAGCCTACTTCTAACTGGTAGTCTTTGGTGCTGGCTGACAGGATTCAATAGAGGCTTAACTTTTAGTCTTTCAAGCACTCCTCCTGAGCTTAGCCTTGGAACCTCACAAAGTCTTCTAACCAATAAAATGCTACCTGAATCACAACTTCTTGATGATCCTATGGATTTTAGACTTCAATTTAGGAAGTGGTGGGTTGGAGAACTAAGCAACTTTGACTATCTCTTGCTACTGAATAAGCTTGCTGGCAGAAGATGGGGCGATCGTTTTTTTCATACAGTCATGCCTTGGGTGATCGATTTTAGTGTAAAACCTGGTATTGAAGAAGTGGGCTGGCGCAATCTTTCAAATAGTAAATGGCGCTTAGCAAAAGGAGATGAACAGTTGGATTTTACATTTTCTACTGCTGAGATTCCTCACCATGTTTCAGATGAATGTCTGTCAGAGTTAGCTGTATGTATTTATAAAGCTAGGAGACTGCCCTTAAAGGTGCTTCGTAGAGTTGTTCGCTCTGTTTATGAACCAAATGAGTACCCCGCAAGCATGCAGCGCCTTTACCAGTGGACTCCCGATGAGTGTATTCCTGAATTCTACAGTGATGCCTGTGTCTTTGAATCAATTCATCCAGGCATGAGCAACTTATCTGTTCCAGACTGGGCAAAGGATCCAAAAGAATTTGTTGCATTGCATCGTGCAGCACTAGAAAGTGAACGTGTCTCGTCGCAGCTACATCATTGGATAGATTTAACATTTGGGTATCAGTTATCAGGTGAAGCTGCTATTGCATCAAAAAACGTACCTTTATCTACCACTGGGCCAAGGGTTCCTAGGTCCATTGGACGGCGTCAACTTTTTGTACAACCACATCCCAGAAGATCGACAAGATGCAATTTCAATCATTCATCAAGTTTGAAGGAACAAAAAGCTGATAGGATTTTGGAAGATCGAGATCTCAAAATCAACCCAGCCATGAAAGAAAAAAAGACCATGTCACATAAAAAAAAGTTCTTACATTCAAGTGGCAGGGATAGGGTAATAAACGGTTCAGACAAAAGTGACCAAATTAACTTTTTATTGCCATTGGAAGAGTTGGAACAATCTGGTCTTTTTTGTGAACAGGGTCGTCATTTGTCACCATGCTATAAGGTAACAAAGTCTCCAGGGTCAATGGATCTTAATTCGTTTCATACTGAGACAAAAAGTGTGGCGGGGCCCACTTTTCATGGTTCCTCAGAAAATGCACTTCAAAATACTAAGACCCATCTGTATGGGTTAAAATTAGAATCTCTACAGAAGCCTCTTGAAAGTTTTAGGGTTGAAAACAATGAGGAGATTTCTATTGAAGATTTTTTGTCATGGAAAATAGAGGCTAGTAAAGAGAAGACAACTATACAAGATTTTAGCAATGACATTTTTGCTGCTGGTTGTATCATAGCAGAATTGTATATGCAGAGGCCTCTTTTTGATTTAATTTCGGCATCTGCCTATGCCACTAATGGCAGTCTGCCTAGGTCACTTGATTTACTTCCTTCGCATGCAAGGCTACTTGTAGAAACAACACTTCAGGAATCTAGCAGGTAAAAATCTGTACTCCAGTGATTCCTACTCTTTTTCCTCTCTTTACCCCTCCCTTTCTTTTTTCTGTTTCATAGTTATCGTGACTTCCATCAGAGTTCTTTATCATTATTTACAGCACAATTGTTTTCATTTTTAAGCTCTGTACAATAATAGGCAGTTGATGTATTCGAAGTGGAACTAACTAAATAATCTGTGTATTTTTTTGTTGGAGCTAGCGTATAATACTCTGAAAAGCTATTTGATTTTAGCATATACTCATTACAATATTAGCTAAGTAACACAGCCTACATTCTATTTGTTGCTGTATCTGTACAGAAGGCCAACTGCTCAAATGCTACTCGATTCACCATTTTTCCCAGCATCCATTCGTTTGGTTTACGATTTCTTGTCAACTCTTGAGTGCTTCTCAACTACGCAAGAGCGTTGGGAATATGTTGCACAAAAGTCTCAGGAAGGGGCTTTCCAGAGTATGGGTTCAACTGCAGCAGAGATATGTGCTGCTTCGTGTTTCTCTTTAATCACTCCACCATATGAGTGTCTTGATTCGGGAGCAATTATAGATTTTCTACAATCTATGCTTCAATCAATGAAACCCAATGCATCCAAATGGTTGCTTGTTCCTGTTGTTCAACGGTTACTTCAGGTGAACTTTAGTGGTAGTCGAATTTCTTTTTGATTGTTCTCTTTGATAATTGCATGCTGTGGTGGTCATATTGTGATACTTTTGGTTTATGAAGAGACTAAAAAGATGAGGGAAGCTGGTTTGATAATCCCATTTCGATTGTGTGCCGGGTTGGTCATGTCTTACAGAGTCATGAGTCTGGACAGTTGAAGCTGGCACTGCTGCAATCCTCATTTATGAGAAGCCTACAGAAGGCTCTGGGTACCTCAGTTTATATTCAGCAAATCCATGCCTATATTCTTGGAAATGTTTTAGGCTCAGAAAATGGAAGCCATGGTAGTGCTGCATCAGTTGTACTTGTGGAGATGTGTTTAGAACTTGGACTTCCTGTCACTTTGCATCAGGTAAGCAAGAATAGGTTTGTCTCTAAGTTGTTTCCTTACACTCAGTTAGGGACCTAGTGCAGCATAATTTCCTGAATAAAATTGCCATCTATGACGTGAAATGTTAATTCTTTTTCCATATGTACATATTGTGTGGTTCATTCAGAAAGCTTTCACTTTATCTCCTATGAGTCTGAATTATGCAAAGGTTCCATTATTGCATAACCTAAGCTATGCTAGACACATTATATATGTACTTTTCAGTCAGCATTGGATCTACCCAAGCAGATTTTGATTCAAAACCCAATTACCAACTTATGCATGTGTATGAATGAGATGATAACCACTGCTTAAGTTTTCCTATGTAAGTTTTATAGATGTGTATCTTGTTCTGACCTTAAAGAAAGGAACTTAGCAACATCTTGATTTAATTTCTGAATGTGGAATATTCCAATCTCACAAAGATGAATCCAGTTAAATCTGGTCTTGTAAATCTAGAGCCACTGATGAGCAATCCATGTATCTGCTTTGCATAACCTAAAAAGACTTGTCATCATCTGGATGGGTGATCAGTTATTTGAGTTGTGGACTTGGAGGGACTCCAGTTTGAGGAGTCAACTCTTGTCAATGGGTCCTTGTGACCCACAGACTTGACAACCTGCAAAATTTCAGACAAAAAGCTAGAGATTCCCTGTCCAAAATGTTGCAGAAACCTCGGATGCATGCGACTGTGTAGTTGGAGCTATAACAGTATTACTAATGCATTTTTTAAGTTCTGCAGATTGTTGTACCCCTTCTGCAAACGTTTGGGCGAGATATCACGGTACACGGGATTGAAACGCTGGTAGAAGTAGGTAATCTTACTCTTCCCTGCAATTTCTTTGAAGACTATTTTTTGCAGCTTGTTGTGTATTACAGCTTGAAGATTTGGAAGAAGTTGTTGACTGTTGGGTTTTCTTTCCTTCCAAATTTAGACCTGTTTTTGACGTTCATTGCTGTTTCCCTTAATGCCTGTTTTCTAAATGCAATTTGATCAAACTAGGAGTTCAATATGGAGAGAAGGTTGTATTAAAGCATCTACTGCCTCCTTTACGGTCTATCCTGATGCCTTCAGAAGTTTCTGGGATTGAAGTAACTGGACCTGCACAGAGCTGGCGTCTAATGGCCATGGTTGATGCATTAGCAGTCTTGGATCGCATTGTATTGATTTTACGGCCTGCGACCGTCATCACTGAGTTATTGCAGGTACTCCTCTTGTACAACTAGTTGAAAAACACAACAGAAAATCGTAAAGATCAACGTGAATCAAAAAACATCACAAGTCAAACAAGGTAGGTTTTCGTCTCACAAATTCGTCCTTCAAGCTTCACGTAATTGCTTGCACACCAAGTTTAGTCCTGAAAGTTTCAAAGTCGTCTTTGCCCAGAGATTTTGTAAACACATCAGCTAGATTTTGTAAACACATCAGCTAGTTGTAATGTATTGCTACAGTGAACCACATTCACATCCCTAGATTGTAGCTTTTCACATATAAAGTGATACTTTGCCTCTATATGCTTCATTCTCGCATGGAATATTGGGTTTTTGTATCCCGCTTTGGCTATCAGTAAAAATGGTAGTACATTGCATTTGCTTTATACCAATCTCACCTAACAACTGTCATAGCCAAACTACTTGAGTTGAGGAGCTCAACGCTTTATATCAGATTCAATGGTCGAAAGAGATATAGTGTCCTATTTCGTACTAGACCACAAAAAATAGCCATTGCCAAAATTGAAAGCATACCCTGTGGTTGATCTTCTATCATCTATATTGCCAACCCAATTAGCATCAACGTACCCATGCAATCTAGGCAAATCATGCTGTCTTCTGTAAATCAAACCAAGATTGGGTGTGCCTTTCACGTACCTAAAGATTCTCGCGCAGCAATTAAACTCCCAACTAGCTGACGAAATAAGGTAGTGTCAATTGGACTACTATCATCAAAGTGAGATAATTCCTTACCAACTTCACATGGTGTAATAGATGACTTACAATTAGACATGTGAAACTTCGTCAGGGTTTCATAAACATACTTGCTTTGACAAAGCCTAATGTCACCTGCATTTTGCCATACCTCTACTCCTAAGCAGTGGTGCATAACATCAAGATCTGTCATCTCAAACTACTTGCTTAGATTAGCCTTTTATGGTATGAATGAGATCTTCATCATTTCTAGTAATAATGATGTCATCAATGTATAATACAACCAAAGCAATGCTATCATCACTCATAAAAACATATAGATTGGGATCAGAATTGGTTCTCAGAAACGGGGCAGCTTGCACACTTTATCTTCATGCTCTTCAACAACAAAGCCTTATGGTTGGACCCTATATACCTCCTCTTCCAGGTCACCATTTAGAAATGTAGACTTCACATCCATTTGGTGGATCTTCCACCCAAAGTAGGATGCCAATGCAACAATAGGGCATAACGTAGTCCACTTTGCTATAGGAGCAAACGTTCCCTCGTAGTCAATGCCTTTGCCTTTACTACCAAACGTGCCTTGTATTTTGCAATTGAACTGTCTGCATGAAACTTAGTTCTATATACCCATTTATTGTCAATGGGTTTTTTACCAAGTGGAAGATCAACCAAATCCCACATACCATGCCTTTGGATTGAATCCATTTCCTCCTCCATAGCCCTGACCACTCTTCAAGATCCTTTGCCTCTTCAAAAGTTGATGGCTCTCGACACTTCAAAATGTCGTTTTCAAGGGCATAGTTTACACGGTAGTGATTAGGAGCTTTCCTCTCTCTTGTTGATCTCCTACCTTCACCTTGCAAGCTTGATCCTGGTTGATTCATCTTCGTGTCCTTCATGATTGTCTCATACCATTTAGGTACCTTTGGTTTGAGTGACACACTTCTTGGCGAAATAGTATCCCAAGAAGTATCTTGATACATCCTTTTGCTCCTAACAAATTTTACCTTCTTGGTTCCAATTGACAAATACTTCCCCCTTGGCTCTTGAATAGGTGGAGTTCAATCATGATCATTCATCCGATCATGGTCTTCATGCTCAATTTTTTGTGGTATGAGATCCTTATCTTCTTCCAAGATGGTGGAAGCCTTCTATTGTTGCCATCTCCATCAATGTCACCACTCTCATCAAATCTATGCATCTCATCAAAGGTCATGTCCTTGCTAATGCGGATTTTCCGAATTAAAGGATCAAAACGCATGTATGCCTTTGTCTTCCCATCGTATTCAACAAAAACACACCTTATGGACTTTGCATCAAGCTTCTTTCGGTCCTCCTTTTGCACGTGCACATAAAGCCTTGCACCCAAAAAATTTGAAACTTTTCAATCTTAGGCTTTATACCTGTAAGCGCCTCTTCAAGAGTCACATTGGGAACCGCGATAGTGGGGCTCATGTTTTGCAAGAAGGTTGCAGTATTACAAGCCTCCAACCAATAGATTTTCCAAACCCATTTGCTTCATCATTGATCGTGCGCTTTCTACAATGGTGAGATTCTTCCTTTCTACTTGCTATGCGGTGTATATGCTTGTGAACTGCCTCTTTATTCCATGCTCCTTGCAAAAGGCTTCAAATTCCTCTGATTTATATTCTCCCCTTCTATTGGACCTTAGCACTTTGATATGTGCTTCCAACTAGTTCTCCACCAAAGCTTGAACTCCTTAAAGCAAGCTAATGCATCCGATTTAGTTTTCAAGAAGTAGATCCACGTTCTTCTGGAGTAATCATCTATGAAAGTCATAAATTAGTAAGCTCCACCCAATGCCATGGTCTTCATTGGGCCACACAGGTTACTATGAATCAATTCAAGTGTTTTTTTAGCCCTAGCCACTCCACCCTTCTTGAATTTCTTCCAATGGTGTTTTCCCATCACACAACCTTAACAAACTGAATGTTGCTCATAGCCTCATCCTGTAAGGTTGGTAATCCACTTACCATCTTCAACTTGTCCATCACATTCCCTAGCCCAATGGCCCGGCTTGTGGCAGTAGTAACATTTGCCCTTTTTCTTCTTTGGCTTTTGAAGATGACTCTCCCTGATCTTCGTCATCTTTGCCCTTCTTTCGAATTTGCTTCCAACTCTTTTGCTTGCCCTTGGCTATTAATGTCTGATCTTCCGGTGTGGTTTGCCGTGATTTTCCCACCTCACGCCTATGTTCTTCCTGTAATAGGATCCGATATAGATCTTCAAAGGTGGGTAATCTCTCCCTTGATGCAATGCCACTCACGAACACATTTGTAGCCCTTCAGATATGTCACTCATGGGCCATATGGACTAGCATAGGCTCGCCAATAACAATCAATTGACCCCGCAATTCCTTGATTCTGGTGAAGAAGGATCCTGCACTCTCATTGTCCTCCATTCGTATGGTGTTCAACTTTGTCTTCAAAAACATCATACGAGATGGGTTTGCAGTTTGATATTGGGATCTCAATGCTTCCCAAGCACCCCTCGATGTTACAACATCACTGATATGCACAATCATATGGTCTTTCACCGACGAATTGATCGAGGACAATGGCCTTTGTGCCCCTTTGTCATAAACCCCCACCCCTGTCACGATATCCCATACCTCCTTCTCCATAAGGGTGCTCTTCATCTTGAATTTCCATATACTTAGTTGGAAACACCATCCAACTTACTAGCTTCGTCCAAAATGGACTCGATCTGAAAACGGCTTGAAATCACAACCGTAGGCTAAAAAGAGTGTTCCAAGTACATTGATGATGTCAAAAGCTCAAAATAATGACTTTTTGTTACCTGTCCCCCTTGTTGCTTAGGTGGCAAATCCAAAGCCAAGTTCACTTCGGAACATGAAATGCTTTTCGCCACACCCTCCCAACAACTCGCTCCCTGAAAGGAGCAAATGACTTCCGATGTCCACCAAGCGGTTTCTCCGTGGTGGTCACTTGTTTTTTGGGTACTATACTTGCAGGTACAATCTGGGTGCCCTTTGTTTGGAGTCTGTAGCCTTTCATTTGGTCAAAAACGGCTTAAGGACATAAAAGTAGAGGCTTTTTGGCTTTTTGAATTGTTTCTTCACCCTTTGGCCTTGGGACCCTTTTAGTTTGAAATTTATTAATGAAGCTGAAGTGCCCCTGGCACTTCAGGCTCCTTCAAGTCCAATCCTTGCAAATCCAATGGTTGGCTTCAATCCAGTGGTCCACAATGGATCCTTGTCCACACCACCTCCACCATTAATAATTATCCCTGCTTTTATTTAAAAACAAGAAGATTAAAGTATTCAAAATAATACCATAGAATGGCAAAAATCAATTAAGCTACCCAATAGCTAAGTAAAACTTAGAATAGTAAGCTAATTACTTAAACCCAACTGCCCGATGTAAATCAGTAACTAAATAGTAAGCTAATTACTCAAAACCTAGAAAGAAACAATGACGGAAGGTAAGGTAATGCTTTGTCCTTGGCGTTTCACCATAAGCTCCGCACATAAAGATAAAAAATCATTAAATTTCTTTTGAAGACAACCAGATGTTTCCAAGGCAACGGGGATGAAATCTTCAACGGGTGCACGATCATTATAATCTCGTTCCTTTTCCACCATTGGTTTCTTAGACCCGAGATCGGACGGCTGAAACCATCTTGGCAAGCTGAACGAGCTTCTTGGAGACACGGCCCACTTAAACACACAATGTTCACAAGCCTTTTGGCCACACGCGAGCAGGAGGGACGGCCTCTTTCTCTCTCTCTTTGAATTTTGGCTATGGTGGCTGCCACCTTCGGATTGATCCAGCGCCTAGATGTTTGTATGGCTGCCCCCGGCCGCTTGCAGCCAGCTGCGCCCTGCTATTGCACCCTCAGCCACGTTTTCACAGCTCAGAAAATGCTTTCCTGCTGAGAGGAAATGATGATTTCTCTTCATAAAATTATAGCTTTCTTGGACTTTCTTCCACCTTTGCAAGTGATTCTTCTTGTAGATGCCTACTCCACTGAGGTCGCCCTCCTACTGGCTATCTGCTGGGGATTACGGCGCGTCAAACGGTTGCTGCACACCTTTCCGATTTGCTTCGGAAATTCCTGGCTTTCCACACAGGCTCGGTTCTATAGTGTCGCATAAAATTCACTCGAATTCACTATTTTGCAAAGCTTTTCCCTTCTGAGAATTTGTGCACAGCTTCAAGTGCCAAACCTGTCGTTATGACAATGATTTTGCCAGGAACCAAAGTCGATTGCAGCCACTCACGGCTCTAATACCAAGTTAACAATTTATGGATTGAAAAACTGTCACACAGATTCACACTGCAAAGCTCTCACACATGCAAAGCAACGAGACACTGTACTTGATTGATTAAAGACGAGCAATAATTACAAGTTATGTACCTGATAGGGCTTAGTAGACATTAGCCCATCAGTCTAGAGCCTAGAGAGAGAAATTAGAACCTTAAAAGAAACGGTTATTGTCTGCTATTTTAAGTGTGGTTTGGATCATAGTTCCATAGAATACAAAATGAATTCTCTATATGTATTGATTGTTTTTTGTGAAATTTGTTTGGAACGTTCTTTTCTATATTTTTACATTAAAAAATAAATTTTCCTTTCAATTTTTTATGTTCCGCATTTCCATATGTACAGAATACAACGTACAACACAAAAATATACAGAAAAAAAGGTGCCTATGTTTCGAATAATGTTATGAAATCTTTTGCCACTTTCAGGAACCTAACAACGTTTATGTGAAGATCCTGCAACGAACTGATTTACATCCAAGCTTACTTGAGGTATACCAGTACATATTGTATTATTTTGGATATCTGCCATGCGTTGGCATCTTTGTTATAGCTATTTTGTCTTGCAAATCTTGCACTCTCAGCACGGTTTATTCTGAACCAAGTGAAATAAGAACATCTGCTATCTTAGAATTTTAGAGTCATTTCTGTTACAACTGAAATTTTATTTTCTACTACCTGTAGTGTGCAGCAAAAGCTGTTTTGGCATTATGTACCTATGTTGGACCAGATGCAACATCAACATTTGTACTACCTCAGCTCAAACAACTCTTTGATGAAGTAGCTTTTGCTGGAGCATTGGAAGTTGGAAATGCCTCCACCCAGGCCAAGGCAACTTCCTCCACTCTGTTTCTGGATTCGCAAGATGGCATAGAGCCTCCACTGGTTGCAGAAATGCTCAATTTGAGCAGCACTAATAAGCCTCACAATAATGGCAGCATCAGCTATGGCCTTAGTTTAGAAAAGAAAACTGAAGACCGTATGAATCTTGTGTAAATATCTGAATTCTTGCACTATACTTCCTAGTAAATCTTTATCTGCTTAAAGCTTTAATGATCTATAAAGGAAGCTTTCATGCTCTTGTGTTCCACAGGCATGTGAATTTTGTACTATGTTTGTGTGCCAGTGCAGGCATGTTCTGTACCCTTCTTTGGCATCAATTATGGGAATTGAAAAGCTCCGCAGGTGCCTTACTACATGGCTGCTTTTAGAGCAATGCTTATTGAAACACTATGGCTGGAAGGTAGGCTCTTAGGACCACTATATGTTAAAGAAGTTACAAGCATGTTATTGGCAGTCGTGCCTTGGGCCCCCATGTTTTTTCTTAGATGAATGATTGAGATTAGACTAATTATTATTTAGATTGGTAGCATTTTTTGACCTAAAATTCCCTACTGAGTGGATAAATTGTCATTCTTGTAGTGTATTCCACTTCCTCACTTCAAATAATTGGGAGGCATACAATAAGTGAATCGGGCCCAGAAAATGGGTGGCCGAGATTTTGGCTTTCCACCATTCTTGGGTTTTGTCACTTTGTAATGTGTTAGGAAATTTTCCAGGAGCTGCTTATGTCCTCTTGTTTCTTGCAATAGGGCGCTCCATATTCCTTTCATGGTCTGCAAGATTTCGAGTTTTGCATGTCAAGGAGATTAAAGATTAATCTATAGATACTATTTTTATAGATCAACATAACCTGATTACACCATAAGTTTTTTATTGTAAGTTGCTAAGAAACTCACCAATCTCATACATTCTAAGACACATTTGCTTGATAAAACTTTCCATTCATATCATTTTTAGGGTATCACACATTAGAAATTGCATTTACACAGCAGCATTTCTTGCTAAAAAATTTACATATCCATATATTGGGCTTGGGAGCTTCTAGCCACCGGAAATATAGGGACGACATAGTCAATGTCCCATCCATGTTACTTATCCCCGCATATCTCTATCGAATCTAATTTGATGGAAAAGTGCAACTTTTGATTTTTCTTTGTTTTAGTTTCAAAACCGTAATTCTTGAGCACATCTGCTTCACTTATTGATGATGATTTGTTTTTGACATTTTAAGGTGGTAAGTAGGCGTAGCCTTAGGCCAGTTGCAGATTGTGGGGACTCTGGGATAAGTCAAGCAAGATCATTGTCAAATATTAAGAGGCACTGAGTACTAAAACATAAAAAAATGCTCCCTGAATATGGTATCACACCCTGATCCAAGTACTTCAAATAAATGTGAGCAAAAAGCAGGTAAATCCAGCATCTGTAAAAAGGGATAATGACTAAAAAGACCATGTTTTGAATGACATGCTCGCTGAAGCAAACTATCACCAAAACATGTTTCAGAAGCGTACTGAATCAACTAGAACCGGGTAGAAGATGAAAGCATAAAATGCTTTAAATCCATCCAATAAGAATGAATTATGTTAGAATTGTGGAAGAAATGGGAACAATCAAACTTAAATGCATGTGACTTCAAATTATTATTATTATAATTTTTTAGGAAGGGACTATTTTAAGGTTAAAAACAGTTGTCTATGATCAGTACATAGGCATGCCAAATTTAGGCTTTTGCAACATGAATATATAAAGCATGCATCTGCGGAAAAATTTTACAGTATGGCCTTATATCTAGTGTGCATGGAAAGATGCTATGCTTGCTATGGGTTGTCCAAAAGTTATAAGGTAAACAAGATGCTAAAGCCATGAATTGGCAATAGGAGAACTATGGACCAAAAAATGAGAATAGTCCAACTAGACAGCCATTTAAAGAAACACAAATGAGAGTGTGTCTTGATATTTGGAAGGGGGCCATTTTTGGCTATAGAGGTCAAATAGTCAAGTACACATGTTTTTCCATCATTAGGCCAAAAGTCAATTATGATGTACCTCGAGCTAGTTAGGTTCTCTACAAGTGTCAAAGTTAGATTTGATGAGTGATCAAAGTCAATGTGTTGGCAAAGAATCAAGGGTCCAATCATAAGTGAGATTTTCAATAGAAGGGTCCAATCAAATTGTAGGGATGTTGGATCACTCATCAAATAGGATGTAAGAGTCCAATAGGAATTGAGCATGGACTACCTCGAGATACTACATGTACATGGATTACATTTACGTACGTATTGAGTTTTTGAGAGTTAATGGAGATTTGGCAATTTGTGACTACTTCACTTTCTCTCTCTACTCGAGGCTTGATTGGCACTTTCTCTCTCTACTCGAGAGCAACAACTTTTTGTACATGGTTTTTTTCATGTGCACTTCCCACACGTGTGAAACTAGTAATGTCTAGCGTAGCCTCCTCCTGATCACATGTGATAGTGTTCCAGGCTCTGGCTTAGGATCCTCGTCATCGCCACTCAAGCTCTCATCCCTTATCGAGGACTCCGAGGACTCCGAGAACTCCTCACTCTCATCCTCATCCTCTGAGGCCTTTGTCTTCCTCCTCCTCTAACTCCTCTTCCTGGGCTGCTCAAGAACTCGGACCCGCATCACCTGCTTCCTCTACTTTGCGACGTGCAGTAGTTCCAATCGTAGGCCTTGCAAGGATGGACAAAGGTTACAACTTCCAAGTTACAAGTTTGAACTTTGAACTCTCAAACTTTGTGATTTGTGAGCAATAATAAACACCCAAGTGACCATGAGTTAGAAATATTTAGGGCCATCTACCTAAGAAACGACCTACCACTAGATTGATACAGCTCGGACCAATAGCCATAGCTGGTCGATTGACTACTCGTCCATCGTGTAGAAAAAGTGCGCCCTCCTCCCTTTCATGTGATTGATCGAATTTCCTTCCCCTTTCCATCTTTTGCCAAGATTACTTGTAGGCGGGAGTTTTGGACTATGCTAATTGGAAGTATCAGATTAGAGTTTTGAAGCTTGGTATAGGTGGCACAAGTAGTGTGCCAAAAAATAGGTTTTGAGGTCACTTCAAAGGATTGATCAGTTTTGTTCGGTCATTGATCGATTTTCAGTGAGGCAATCTTCCACACTCTATGGCGCCGAATCCTAGCTATTCACATCCCCATCTGCTTGGCCATAATTTTTTGTGAAGAACAGTTGCAGGTTTTGGGCTTTCTGCACAATTCTCAGATCTTAACCTCACAATTTTATCAGATGCGTAAGCCAAAGTGTAATGTGTGGGAGCATGTTGTGATCATGGGGGAAGCTAGTAAGAAAGGGAAGGGTGGTGGAGGCATGACACGAACGAAATGTTTTTATTGTGAGCATCATTATCAAGGGGGACCTCAACGAATCGTGTCACATTCGTTTGGAATGTGGTGTGGATCAATATGAGAAAGCACCTGCAATGTGGTGCAAGCATTGAGATTGCAGTATCCAGATGTCAGTAGCAATGGGGATCAAGTTCATGAGATGGAGTACACTCCGAGCACAGTCCATCCATGGATGCTTCTACAAGGTCTACACATAAGAGAGGTCGAGCTGTAGATAGTGGTGATTTGATAGCTGCTTGGGCCTTAGAATATAGAAACAAATTTTGGATTGCTTGCAAGAATTGAATTTTTTTCTTATGCTAATGCGATTCCTTTCAATGTAGTCAAAAGCAAATATTATCAAGATATGTTGAGAACTATAGGAGACGTGGGTGTAGTGAAGGCCCCTTCTTATGAGGCTATCAAGGTGAAAGAGCTATGACAGGAGGACCAGATGGTTGACGGAACAAATAATCACATCAACTATTTTGGGATATGCGCGGATGCCGAGTATCCTCGATGCATGAATCTACGTCTATCGGATTCCAGACGACCTCGACAATTCGAAGATGCTGTACTTGATCACAACTTCGAAGTCACTGGATCGAGTCTGTTGATTCCGTAGACATGCACAAAGTAGATTGATTTATAGGCTTTATAGTTTAATTGCGGAAGCGTAACAGTGTGGAGTTTAGAGCATTATGATCGAAACAAATTATCAAGCATATGAATAATTCAATCTACGAACAATTTTATTTGCATAGCATGAATCAATCAAAACGGAATAAAGATGCATTCAACATAGTACAACATAAAATATTCAATCGTAAAAGGTACAAGTTTGAATGCAGACAGAGACGCATTCTTTCTGAAACAATACTCCGATATAATAGAGAGAAAGAACGAATTATTGTGCTTTGAATGTTCGATCGGGTGACTCAGTGAATTAGCGAGAGAGTAAAATGAGTATGGGTGACTGAGTTACTGAGTAACGGAGCAACTGATAAGTTGTTGAATATATATATACATGGTTAACTGATCAAAAGAATGCTTAGTCTGTCCTTTGCTAATAGGATTAAGGCACTACGTGCTGTTAGCAGTCGCCTTCGGACAGTATTTGATTGCGTTAGAGATTTTGTCCGGACGTGATGAAGGTACCGTTGGGCTGCCGAATGTTTGAGTCGACTATTCGAGTTGATGGTGACAAACGAATAGTCGATGTCGAACGAATAGTCGATGTCGGACGAATACCTGATGTAGAACGCATAGTTGATGTCTGACGAATAGTCGACATTGGACGAATAGTCGATGTCGGCTGAGTCAACATAACTTTGTTATCGATTCCTTTGTGTTTCTGCAGAGTGTGCGACTATACAAGTAATTATATACAGCAAATGAATGGATCTTAGCAGTGAGATAAGGGATGGAGTTCCAACACTTAAATTAGCAGTAATTGTTTGAAACTTGTCAAAATAATCAAAAAAAACTAGGGTTTTGTTTCAAACGTTTCAAATGTGGACGTTTGAATAGTTTGAATGCAACCTTGTGAGTCATCGTGGAACAGTGAGTAGATATCCTTCTCTTGTAACCTTGGTGGTAGGTTTGAAACCCTGGTAACATTGATCTCATTGGGATTTAGCTATAGAATCTCGCCACAATTTCAAATTAGAGCTCTAATTTGTGACCAAAGCTTAGACTCCAAACTTTATAGTTCAAACCCATTGCAGTGTGCACACTAAAAATAGGTGAACCAGGTGGTTGAGAATATGCTTCATGCTTTTGATGGTAAGTAACAGGTTGATTGGGAAAAGTATGTCGAATTTGAAGTTTGCTTATAACAACAACAACCATTCGACCATTGGTATAAGTCTTTCAGTCTAGGTGGTTGTCACTAATTGTAGGGTGGAAAGTGCAAGAGCAAGGCTATGCAAATAAGCATAGGAGACCCTTGGAGTTTAAGAAACGAGACAGTTTTTCTTTGGGTTCCCAAACTCTAAGACTCTTTTGGGGTAGGCAATGTTACACCCTTTTAGGGTTGATAGGCCAAGTGACCGGACTACAAAACAGTAATGCACAATCAAAATTAGGTCAGTCATAAGGGGAGAGTCAATCAGGTTTGTCCTAATTGGGCCCATGAGACTAGGAGAAAAGGGAAGAATAGTTTCCTCCAAAGAGTCTGGAGGGAGGCGGCCTTTTGGAACCTTCTTGGCTAGGGTTCTTAGCCGCTTCTGCACCTATAAATAAGGCTTATTTGTAAGATTGAGGGATGGAACGCTTTTTGAGAGAAATGGGTAACCAGTCAAAAATATGCTATAAATTGTCTTTGACACATTGCAACAAGCCCAACGATTATGTCAAGCTTGGAGAGAAGTTTTTCAAGTTTAAGAAGTAAGACATTGGCAAGAATGTTGAAGTTTTGCCAACATGGATTTGAAACCTTGACATCTTCTTTGAAGACAATGATTACACAAAGGGCACAATTACCCCTAGGTTTGGAGAAAAGCATTATTAGAATGGGAACCACGAGATCAGAAGGAAGAGTATATTCAACTTTTGAGGGCTATTTGTACCATGAGATCATTTTCTCCTACGGGAATTTGTCGTGACATTCTGATGGGCCATGCGCTGGGTATCTTATGGCCGTGGTTAAAGTGTGCAATGGTCCTCCTAAGCAAGTGCGTGGGTGAACAGTTCAATAAGCTAGTGACCTACCTTGTATACATAACAGTTAATGTGTAACTGTCCTTATTCCTTGTATCTCAAGATCCCTAAATGTTTTGTGGGCTTGGTGCACACAGCTTATTGCCAGCAGTGTGTGCCAAGACATCTCGTTGGCATTGGAGTAGTTCGACTCGTTGGGCTTAAGTGAGTGTTCTACAAGTTTGCTTGGCCATTGGGCAGACAATTTGTAGCAACTCAGGTAGAGTTCTATCATTGTGGGAAATTGTGTCAGGTATTTAGGGTACCACAAATGTACATAAGAGAAAATTAGAAGCTACCAAGTCCTTCCTGAAAGGCTTGCTATTCCTCTCAGAAGTTTAGGTCAGCTCTTAGTTTGAGTTCAAAAATCAGAGTTTTGTCTTGGTAAGGAACTGTTGCATGTAGGGAAAGCATTGAAAGTAGTAATGAATTAGAAGCTTGTACTCCTCAGATTGTGACCTCTAAGCTTCATACCTTATGGTTGTAGTTATTCTTTTCTTTCTATGTTACGGTGGCAAATTTCTTGCCACAAAGCCTGGGGTTCTTGTTTTATGATCATTTACTTGCTCAATCTTTTGAGTACAGTGGGAGGCAATAGATGCAGTGGAAGTCAAGTCGAAAGAAAGGGTGCAATCGCTGAAGGGTTCACTTGCAGATCCTGTGTTTGATTTGACTTCGGCTAACATGCTACTAAATGGTGTCGGCTGGTCTATACCACAGTCATTGGCCCAAAAGTGGAGCAAAGTATCAAACTGCCACAATCAGTCTGAGGAGGCCACTGAAAGAAGACATGCTTCAGAAATGAGTGTCGTCAACAATGGAGCTTGGTCCTGGGTACCTGTGGTTAATGATAACTGGGGAACCACTGAAGCCTTCACTAGAATTGGAGCAACAATGGGGATTGGTAAAGATGACCCACCTTGGAAATTAAATGCTGTCATGATGCACTCATGGAAGGCTCAGAATGGATCATTGAAAGCTGCAACTGTTGACGATAGCGAGTGTGAGATCTACACAGCTGGGGGAGGGTCAAGGAATAGGTCAACAGTGCGACGGTGGAAACTATCATCAGTTGAATGCAATTTTGAATACATGGGGCATGAAGAGGTTGACTCTTGCTTTATTGAGTGATGTAAATTCAGACTTTAATTCACTTCACTATTAGCTTAAACTATCTTATGCAAGCTACTATTTTGTTTGTTAAGCGACCGACCTAAATCAGAATACTTTGTTGGTGGTAATATTGTCCCTTTTCAGCCTGTTCATGATATCTGTATCTTGCGAGGATGGGAACGAGTGGCTTCTTGTGATGGAACACTTCATATATGGAGTTCAACCACGGGAGAGCGTGTTGCCATGTTTGGTGAATCTGGTGCATCGCTTCCTTCACGTTCAACTTCAGCTAGTAGTAATGTGGACGGTGACAAGTTTTTCGGCAATGGATACAATGCACTTGGTGCTGGTAGCTCCAATGGCATCTTATCTGCTGGATGGGCTGGAAATCTCTATACGTACATTCATTATTTGGAAACAGATGCAAGGCTCCTTGTTGGTACAACCAATGGCAGTATAAGGCAAGTATTCTGGATATGAAATTATGACCCAATATAGTGGCAATTAGGTGCATTTAATTTTTTCTGAACCTTTGTTGACCATTAAGTTTAGTATTGAGGAGGAACTAAAATTGATTCTCTCTGCTGGACATCTCACAGAAGTCACTTGGTGCTTTGAACTCCATATATCAAACTGCTTTCAACCTGAGACTTTTTTACTTGAAACTGAACACCTACATGCTACAATCAAAATCTGTGAAGTGCATTGGGAGTGCCCTATTGTAGGAAGATTGGTGATACAAAGCATTGCGACAAAATTGCTCAAGAGAAAGTACAATTGTAATAACATTGACTGAAACTAGTGAAAGTGGTATTTCTAGCTCCCTTTCCTATTGCCACTTAGAAATAAAAATACTTGATGTAATCTTCGGCACCTAGTAGGTAAAAGTCCTAAGATCCAAATAAAATGAGAATATGACAATTGTAGATGATGCTTCATTGCCAAAAGATGAAATTTTTTGAAGTTTCTCCCCAAAAGTCATAGAAATTATCAAATTAATTCAAGGACCCCTTAGCCATAATGGATCTAGACATTGGAGAAGATAGTGTCCCAGTTCTCTATGCCTGAAAAGTGCTATGACACTAAGTTATTTGCTATACAACACATGTAATGGGATAAAATGCAACTGCTGTGAATAACTAGAAGTGAGTTCAGAGAACTACAAATGTACTAATCAAATGAATGAAAATAGGACATTGTTTGATAATAAATCTAGCGGAATGTATTCTAGGCTAAGACTAGGCTGCTCTCAATCAATAATTTATCTAAGTATTACAAGCCTATAACCTGACCTGAACCTTAAAGGGCCAAGAAAGGCTAGTAGCTTCAGCGCCCTCCTTCAAGGTAGAAGATTAGTTGATAAGCTGTCTATTTTCTCCTGCATGCGAGCTTTTGAAAAAGCAGATTTTCTAAGCTGATTAGGGCACACCTCCCTTCAAAATTAGCACAGTAGTTTTAGCTGTGATTGCGCACTGATTCCCTATGAAAATCTTTAGATTTCTGGTACAGGTCCAATGCACTTTGGTCAGGATGGTCAGGAGACCAGTGAGCATCTGAAACAAAAGAAATCAGCGCATTTTGGTCAGGAAACTTAATGCACTTTGCTAGAATCTTTTGGGCTCACCCTGCTCTACAATGAGTGACCAATTTCAAGTAATAAATGGGCTCATATGCAGTCCTCATCTGGCTGGGATTGGGTGCACTTTTTCCATCAATTTTGCAGCCAAATTTTCCAGCGAAAGTCATGCTATTCCTTGCAGTTCCAGCGTTGAATTCAGAAATGGTTCCAGTGCATTTTTTCTACTTGCAGCCAAATTTTCCAGCAAAAGTTACACTATTCCTTGCAGTTCAAGTGCTGATTTCAGAAGTGGTTCCAGTGCACTTTTTCCAACAGTTTTGCAATCAATTTTTCCAGCAAAAGTCACGCTATTCCCAGGGCTGATTTTAGAAGTAGTTTCAGTGTAGAGCTCAACGCTGTCGAAGGCACTTTGTGGGATACAAATCGCGAAGTAACAATGAGTGCATGGTGGTCTGAGTAAAGCTTGGAGACACACTTTTCATCCCTTAAAAAACATTGGCCTGAATGTGAGGCTTACAAAAAATTACTAAGCCCTAAAAAACTAGAAGAAAGGCCCCAAGCATTAGCTTTGGTAATAGCCAATCATAAATAAATGTGAAAATAGAACTATCTAAAAATACTTTGATTCATGAGAAAATGCATGCACCAATGGAGATATTGAACGAGAGGACATAAGTTGTCACAACAAGTATTCCCAAAGCAACACACGAATATCCACAAAGCATAGTACATCAATTATTAATCATGCCATAAATGTATCTCCAATGTGGTGGACAACATGATACTACTGGAAGTTGATGTGTTTGAGATAGGCGCAAAAATTAAAGAAAACTAGAACGATCTTGTAATTAGCTCAAGGCACTCTAATAGCCCAAGAATGATACCATGCTCCAAGTCGATCTATGATGTCTTTCACCTTCATGAGAAACTTTGTGATGGTTGTCTTTTGCATCCATCCTCAAATTAAACAATCTATTTTCCAATATAGAATGTTTGCATTAGCAGTGTTGAATTCAGACTCCAATGTCCCAAGCCTCATACAGACCTTGACATGTAGAATAATGTCATGCTTCACCAATAAATTGATGATACAATGTGCTTTCTGGTTTCTTACAACAAATTTTTTTGGCTCCACTGGTTACAGCATCCTGGTAATTTTTGTCAGTAGAAATGTTTTACATTTTGAATTTCGACACATTGTATTAGGTCCTTATAATTTGCTAGATTTAGGAAAAACAAATTCACTTGGCTTACCATCTTCAATCTCTATAAAGCTGGAAAAACTTTCTCTCAAATGGAGTATGCACATTGCTGGAGTTTTTGCGTACTCTATATGTAGATTTCAAATCCAGTAGATAGAGGCATGAGGTGCAGAATCTTTTATAACCATGGAATGTAATGTGTTCGTATAGGTATATGGAATATATCAAAAAATCAGAATGAGGTTCATCTTTATTTGTGCAACTGCGTGGATTAAGGTTTTCTGGTGGTTCAGAATCAGCTGCTTGTAACTGGATTAACTCACGGTGCGGCTGGTTCACGATCAGCCTCTGCCGATTCCAATCTGGAAGAGTTGGCTATTAACAAAGCATTATGTATATTATTCTAGAGAACCTATAAAATAGTACACCTGTTTGGATTTCATACTTTGGACGTCGATTACATTTTAATGATCATTAGTGGTGATAAGGGTTTAGGGTTTGAGAATCAGGTTCACAAAACGTTACCTTCCCCCAAACCTTTGTTGCTTGAATTGCACAATTGTGCCAGTGAATAAAGCCAAACTCCAAACCTCAAGCAGAGGAAACGAGGCCTTCACCAACATGCCACTTATTGGAGGACACATTTTGAAAAGGAACGCTCTATTATCATCTGAGTCATAGGAAACTACATTCTTTCGGCTTTATTGCAATGATGACCACTTACTCTGACTGTTGTTGAGCAATTTATTTATCCTTTGCAGAGCTTCAAACCCCTGGGAGCACAATAGCTATAGAAAATTATTTTGCTTAGAAATTTCTGTTTTCTTGCAGATTCATAGATATAACAGAAGGACGTCGTTTATTTTCGTGGCGCTGTGAGCCTGTAGAGGTGCCACTTCCTTCCTATGTTTCAGCCATTTGCTCTACTGGAGGAGAAGAATCTCAGGATAAGAAGCACCTTGCTTCACCATGGATTGCAGCTGGATTTAGTTCTGGGCATTGTAGTTTACTGGACTACAGAAGTGGTAGTGTTCTTAGTCACTGGCGAGCTCATGGTGCTGCTATCACAAAGGTGTGATCACACCTAGTTGTACAGATAAAGTTTTCCTGTTTATCTTATTGTTGTGTCACAGTCTAACCATTTGAAATAACTGTTGACTGATTAAATTCTACATTGATGCAGATGGGAGTTCTTGATGACCACTATATTCTGTCGAGTTCTGTTGATAAGACTCTGCGCCTTTGGGACCTCAGAAGGTATGTATTTTTGCTAGCTAAATTTGTGCCTGCAAATGAGCATTTTGAAGGCTGTGGGGTATAGATGTTCAGAAGAGGTTGTCTGTGCAGGGGTTTGCCAGCAGAATTGCAACTTTATCAGGGACATGGGGATGGCGTGGCAAGTTTTTCATTGTGGAATAACAACATTTTGTCAGCTGTTGGAAGCAAAATTGGGTTGTCAACCCTTCCAAAAATGCCATTAGTAAGTACTGTTACTGCCTTTCTCTATGATAATATTTATAGGATAGAGCTGAAGTTTTGTGCATCATTTAAGCCATTGTGGCAAGTCGATTTGAATCAATGCAATTTGTTGTTTGAAGTTTAAATTGTTGCACTGCAAATCGATTAAAAAATGCCCTGATGTTCCCAATTTTTTTGGAAGAAAATGTGGAAATAATCAGATAAGATAAAAAGGGTTGAAAAAAAGAATCTCGAATCGATTCAGAAGGCTTCAAATTGCTATTTGCGGTTACTATGAAAGATCATTTCTATTGATGCCTTGCATATGAACAAAATAACAGTTTATAAATTCATACTTGACAATAGACTTTAATTTTAGAGTAGTATGAATTGGCTATCCAATAACAAAGTGGCACTGTCCAACCATGTTAGTGTGAGATCGATTTGGGAAGTAGTGGCCTTTTACCTCTTGTTTTTTGTATGCAGAGCCAACAAAAGCAACCAAAGCAACACATCAAAGCACAAAAGCTTTATACAGCCGACCGTAGTAGTCGGAACATGGCTACTATTGTGACCATCTCCGTCCTTCCTTTTTCACGTCTTTTTGTTGTTGGAACAGATGATGGCTTTCTAAAAATATGCCGGTAATTTTCTTCTGACAGATTGTCCTTTTCTATATACAATTTTTATTTGAGTTTGGATCTAGATCATAGTTTCAAAGCACAGCACTGTTCCGTGTCTATTGAATTTGTATAAAATGTACAGAATGTGGGTTTCTTTTCCTGAAAATCAAAAAGACCCTTGTAGGATGTGCTGATTGGGCATAAAATAAAAGTTGTTGTCAACAATAGAACGGAGTATTGCAAAAGTGACAGACTCTCTCTCTCTCTCTCTCTCTCTCTCTCTCTCTCTCTCTCTCTCTGCAACACATCAAAGCACAAAAGCTTCATACAGCTGACCATAGTAGTCGGAACATGGCTAGTAGTATTGTGACCATCTCCGTCCTTCCTTTTTCACATCTTTTTGTTGTTGGAACCTTAGAAGCCCGTTCTGACCAAAATGGGTCGGAACATTCCGTTCTGTCCTTTCCGTACGTTCCAGAACGTACTGGGTTGGAACGAGTTAGTGTAAGTTAAAAAAAAATGATAAACGACCCTGCTGGCCCGCACATTCTGCATTTCACAGATAGCGAGCAAGGTAGCGAGCAAGGAAAGTGCGCCTACATGCATTTTGGGGATGAGCTGAGTGGTGAATGTGCTGTCCTTTTTCAGTCATCATTGTTTGGGGTATGTCAGTGTGATCAGCTGCAGGATTCAGGAGTGATCATAGTTTTGTTTTTCAGATCCCATTTCGTAAGTTTTTTCCGCATCTTTTTTTCTTAAGTTTTTTAGTTTGATGGGCATAGAATATGCTGTAGGCATCAGATTTGGATACTTGTTTGTGCGTTTAGTTTCTTTCAGTACGTATACAAGTGTGTGAACCCGTTCGTTGTTTCTTTTCTCAAGTTCTTGTAGATTGTTCTTCACGTAGGCTATTTAGCCGAGCACAGTAGATTGTTGTTATTGACATGAATTCTCAGGTAATTCTACTCCATTCCCAACACTCCTATAATAGTTAATTTTCTGTTTTTTAGTAATTCTGTTTATTGTAGTTAATTTTCTGTTTTTTAGTTAATTTGCTGCATGTTTTATCAATTAAATTATTGTAGACTGTAGTTAATTTTCTGTTTTTTAGTATTTCTGTTTATTGTAGTTAATTTTCTGTTTTTCAGTAAATTTGCTGCATGTTTTATCAATTAAATTATTGTAGTTAATTTTCTGTTTTTTTTGTAATTCTGTTTATTGTAGTTAATTTTCTGTTTTTTAGTTATTTTGCTGCATGTTTTAATAATTAAATCCTTAGTGAAAAAAATACGTTTTTTTATCTTTTTTTTTAGGTCACATTCCAAAACGGAACGCGTTCCGTTCCAGAACGGGCAACTAAGGTTGGAACAGATTATGGCTTTTTGTATATATATTTTTTCTATTTAAGTTCGGATCTAGATCATAGTTCAAAGCACAGAGCACTGTTCCGCATCTATTGAATCTGTATAAATGTACAAAATGTGGTTTTCTTTTCTTGAAAATCAAGAAAACCCTTGTAGGATGTGCTGATTGGGCATGAAATAAAAGATGTTGTCAACAATAGAATTGAGTATTTCAAAAGTGACTCTCTCTCTCTCTCTCTCTCTCTCTCTCTCTCTCTCTCTCTCTCTCTCTCTCTCTCTCTGTGGATGCTTTTTCGATAGTGCTGAACAAGATTTTTCCTGATAATCAGTTAGCAACACTGAACAGTTCTCCTGCTGAATTTTGAAATTGTGTGATGTATTATTTCTCAGAAAGGGTGAAATTGTCAAAACATACATGTCCACCACCACTTGTCTTCCTGTATCTTCACAATCATGTTTTTCATCACATAATACATCAGCATGTTGATTGACAAGAAAAACTACTATGACATATGTCTTGAGCAGGTGATCTCCTAGGGAACTGCTTTGGTGACTCAAAGAGCAGATGAGTAGGTGACCTTAATCTGAATCTTGTTCTCTGACATTGTCTACTATCATTTCCTCTTAGAATGATGGCTTTCAGATTGAGTAGGAAGGCCCAATGGGTACATCTATGACTTGTGTGAATTGGTTCTTATGATCAATGAGCTGAGTGTGAAGAGCACAAGAATTCACATTGTGGCTTTTAAGAAAAAACTTGACTACTTATAGTCATTATTGGATGCTTCAACTTTTTCTTTTTTTTCGGGTTGTTTCGCTATGGACATCGGCATGCCATCTTTGGAGTCTAAAAATATTATGTGATGAATAGCCTTATTCGGCAAAATTGACATATTGGCAACCAAAATCAACTAAGCACTCTTCTAGATTACTTAATGAAATAAACTTATTACTAATCTAGCGTCAATGTTGTGCAAGCCTAAACAATGTAATGTATACCACTACTTGGATCCCACATAGAACGAACTAATACCTATACAATTCAAAAAGAAAGAAAATCAAAACGTATAAAAATGTTCCAATTGTAGACAAATATTTATAGTACATCCAAAATTTAATATACTAGAAAATTACAACCCAGTTAAGTCGAAATTCACAAAATCCAATAGAACTAATTTGAGGTTAGAAAATGTAAAATCTGTAAAATTCTATTGAAAAAACATCACAAAAACACCACGACCTCATAGGGTAGTGTGCATCCTTTATTGATCATATCTCATTCATTTCATTGTGTTATTGCATAAATGAACGAAAAAAGTGAATGATAGAAGATACGAAAAGTGACAATATACATTGAGTTTTAATCAGATATAGTTGGCAAACTATACTTCCTAATGGTGGTCACTTATATAAAAACTTCTTGAATGATTACCATTCATAGGATTATCTGGAAGTTCACTACCTAACACTTTCAAAATTATTGCTCCATAAAAGGAGGATCTTGCTTTTGAACTTAAGTTCTTGGAATTTATTGGCATTGTATAATAGAACAAGCTCTCCCTTTATAGAAGCCCTTTTCTTCAAGTGATGATCATGGCAAACTTCGTCTTTGTTTCTCCACAAGGAGTGACTATAAGGCTAGAAATTCATTTCATGCAAACATGAAACATCCTCTCTTATAACAACCTGCTCTTATCAAGGTGTTCACAAATAGCTATGTGGAGATTTGGAAATAAAAAACACTTCAGGATCATTTTTTAACTTCAAAAACCATGTGAAAGGATCATCTATCACTAGGACTACTCACCCTCTTAAGTTGATCCATTTGGATGTACATTTTGCAAGCACATGGAGAAACGCTAGAGTCACAATGTTTGTAAGCTATAATGATGAATCCTCTAAGAATCATATTGGGAAAGATATGGTTGAGATCAAGGAGGAGCTTGATCAAGAGGAGCAATTTGAGAGCTTCAACTATTCCAAGGAGAGCCACAAGAGCAAAAATGGAGTTATCAATGCTCATTTTTGTGGACAAGGTTGAATGTGCTAGAAGTAAGTATGATATTTTCATTTATAAGCTGAAAGATTTTGGCTTCATTTTTCAAGAGACATATTGTGAATCTTGTATGAGAGTAAGTGAATCATCCTTGAAGAACACTTATATCTATACAAGAGTATTTGGCCTCATTAGTTTCAAGTTCAACAAGTATGTAATGCAAATTGCTAATGGTCATATAGACATATAGACAAATAAGACAACACAGAATGAGACAAATTATGAAACACTCATATATAAAGATGGAAGCGATTGAATACAAAAAGGATAAGGAGTTTTAGAGATGAGAGAGCTCAAATATGAGAGACGCTTGAGAGCTAACTTCTGAAGAAAACTTAAGCTAAAAAATAAGCAATTGTGGACTAGTCAATTTGGCATAAATGATCCTGATGATTGTTTTGTTGACTTGAAAAATTATCATGTTGAGAAGGAGAACATTCAGATTTTGAGACTTGAAAACAAAGTCCTTGAGAGTCAAAGTCATGGTTTTGATCCATGTTTCCATCATCAACACCAAGAGGGAGTGAGCATGTTGAAGGAAAAAGACATCAAGGAGGAACCCGAGAAGGAGCACGTGTCTCAAAGCAAAAGAGACCTGAATCTACATCAATATGAAGGTTTGGGTAAAGAGAAAGAAACAACAAGGAAGTTATTCATATCTCCCTTTACTCATCTTACTTTGTGTTTGATAAAAAACATGTCATGTATTTGACAATGTCCTTTGATGATGCTAGTATGAACATTGTTTTTGATCCTATATCTTATGATGATGAAATAGTGATCATTACTACTTTGATTGGAGTTTCAAAGATGTATTCAAAGGCCTCATCTTGTGATCGGTTCACTCTTGAATTTCCAAGGAGTGAAGGCCTTCATTGGAAGGATGGCAAGTTGGAGTTCATTGTTTTGGTGGGGAAAGTCAAGATGGTGATATCTCAAGCTTTGGTTCATACAAAAGTTGGATCTTATGGAAAGCTGTTGTTTTTCACGTTTATTTTGAGGAAGAGACTCACATTTTTCATCCCAAGGTGATCATTCAACAACCTACCAAAGACAAAGCTTGGATCTTTAAGACAACCTTTATGGAGCTCTCACTACATTTGACAGCTTGGAGCTCAAATTATATTGTAATAAGTGATCATACTCACTACATACATCAAGAAATTGTTAATTATGTTGTTTTTATGCATGTAATTATTATTGATCCAGGATAGTCTCATCAAGCTAAATTTGAGGAGGAGTGTTGAAATTTCACAATTCTAGCTTGACCAATTTTGGTCACATGCATTGTAATTGGCAAGATGGCCATGTAAATAGATGACACATGTGCCAAATAGCATAGGATGCTTTCCAAAGACTTCATTCCTCATAATACATTGTGATAACATCTTAGAAATGAGGCCAAAGTGTGCTTAGATAAGCTAGAAAAATTCTAGGAGCTAAAAAGAGCATGTCTTAAATTGTTTTTGGATCCATATTAGGGTGGATCCAATGACCTATTAGGTTAGATGTTAGGGTTAGGGTGATAAGATCATAGGTGCCCTAAATGTTCAGATCCAAGCTCGAAATATATAAAGATGTGATGGGATCTCCATCAAAACATAAAGAAAAATTAAGTTGTTCCACTTCCATCAACATTGTCTTTGAGTGGCAAGTTGTAGCATCAATCTTTGAGTGTTCTTGTGCATTTATGACATTGATTGGAAGGTACTAATGTGTCTTACAGGTTAGGGAAGCTTGATGTATTTAAGATTTCATCAGGTCTATGTGCCTAAGGAGCTAAATGCTTAGATAAGCTAGTTTTCATAACTAGTCTTGATTCTAGCTTCTCGTTTTGATCTAGATCATTCATTGGTGCATTCTCCATCACTTTTAGGACTGATTGGGATTCATTTTTCTATAAAATTTTGTCATTACTCACCTTTCCATCAAGAAAACCAGAACGCCATGGCTTAGGTTCAATGACTTAAGAACCTAGGGATCTAAGATAGTCAAATGCATCTTACTACGTCTAAAGTAGCATCACATTGAATTACGTGGGCCTGTTTGGCCTCTTTCTCAATTTTTAAGATTCGCTTTTTTTTTTTTTAAACTTTTGACTAGCTCTTAGCTCTTTGGTCTTCTTGCTATCAAAACATAATCTGCTTTTTTTTTGGAGCCTATTTCCCTATCGAAAATGGAGAAACTAACACCAAATAAGGCAAGGAGTCGGAGATCATCGAGGGAGATGGAAGCGAGGCAAGAGGATTAGTGACTTATGATAGGATTGTGTCCGGATGACAAAAAATATGGCTACATACTTACAATAGACAATGGAATGATGTTCACAAGTGAAGAGTAGAAAGATAAGCTTATGTAAGATGCAACACGCCTAAGCAAACTTCCTTATACACTGAAACATCTTATTGGTAGATCTTACAAGAAGGAAAGGTAGCAACATCTTAATGCACATTTACCAAATATAAAAATACAAAAAGATGAAACAAATGGACAAAATAGCATGCGCTCATGCATGATAAGCAGCACACGCACGCGCGCGCGCACACACACACACACACACACACACACACATCTAATTAAGAAATGCTCTCATGATTTACTTGCTTGTTTCAGTCACTATGATCACAATGAACAAATTGTCTTGAGTTCTTTGATCAGACTTCGTACAACACTCTAAGTGTTAACAATGAGAAAATTCGTGTGAACAGTCTTTTAATCCCCTCAATATGGTTGTTGCTACTAACAGTAATGAAGAGTTGAAGTGCCATGAAATGATCATGAATTTACTACTCGTTGATGCTTAACTTTCATTAACAAGGTCTCCTTCGAAGTGTACTGCTTTGTTTAAACCTTTGGTTACACTTCGACTATTTCTGATATAAATGGTATGATGGGTTTAGTTATATGACTTGGATTAAACCTGTCTGTTAAAGTCTATATATACTAATTTGTGGACGGTAATGCTCTGACAATTTGAAATTGATAGTGCAATAAACATTTTTCTAATAGAAAAAAAGGGGATGGTGTTCCGATAAGCATTTTGAAAAGGATAATGGCAGATAGTTTTGAACTCTACTATAAAACTAGTCTGGATGTAATTGTCTATTTTAGTCGTACTTTTGTAATTGTTGACTTTCCAGCACTGATGATACATTGTTAACCTTAAAATTCTATAACTTTGAGTAAAGTTGAAACAATGTCTAACTTTTTACTCATAATATGGACAAAATTAGAGTCACCTAACTTGGCAATGACTACTTGTTGCGACATGGATAACAATTGAGAGTATGTGTAGACACATGTAGTTCCCACAATAATGTCCTTGTTCTAACACAGTTGTTATTGTGGATGGATGCAAGTGAGCATATTCTCCTCAACTCGGAGCTTTTGTTGATTGTTAGGTTTGGTGAATATGATATGTTTGACTTTGATGACTCTATACAAATTTGATTTACTTTAATATTCGTATGTTTGGTGTGATAATGTGCAGTTTTGTTTAGATTTGTTAGCTTCAAAAACACACACACACCACTCATGTGTTGGAGAGGATTCATCTCAAAAATCCAACCATACTTGGCTAGATTTGCCTTGTAACATTTCACCAACAATACTGGGTTTTTAGTGTTTCAAAGTTACTATTGACATTACTATCTTACATGGGTTTGTACTTTGTCTTTCATTATCGTGTCCCTTACTACACTATTGTGTGTATTGGACGAGATGATTTCATTGACAAATGTGATTTTTTAACCATACGGCCTCCTACATTATGGTTGTATGACTTGAGAAATGCTTCCCAAGCAGTTATGTCACTACTAGATTGGGGTAAAGTTTGGCTAGTATTATGAACTAGTTCGGAATTTGGCTGGGAAAAACTACTATTTTATCTTGAGTGTTTATCTCGGTTCTAGAATGCTATTGAAAAATCTTAAGACATATTTGATGGCATCATCTTTGAGAAAATATGGTTGTCTTTTGACCATAATGACATGAAAGTATACGAATTTAATTGACTTTAAGATTCGTATGTGTTGTATTGTGGCGACTATGTTCAGTTTTGTTTAGATTTGTTAGGTACACACACACACACACACACACACACACACACACACACACCACACTTGCGTTGGAGAGGATTCCTCTTGAATATCCAATCATTTTCTGGCTAGATTTGCCTACTAACATTTCGCCATCAATACTGGTTTGTCAATGTGTCAAGTTACACATAAAATTATTATCCTACACTGGTATGCACTTTATCTTTTATTGTCTTGTCCCTTACTACATGAGGCATTATAACCGGTATTGAACAGCTCATTGACAAGTTTCAATTACTTGGTTTTATAACCATACGGCTTGCTTACATTATGATTATAAAATTTTTCCTTCTCATGTAGACTGGTGTAAAATTTGGCATGTATTGTGGACTAGTTCGAAAGTAGGCTTGGATAAACTATTTTCATATCTTGATTGTTTATCTCAATTCTAGGATGCTATTGAGAAATCTCAAGATATACTTGACATTATGGTCTATAGAAAATGTAAGTATCTGTTGACATTCCTGAATGGGAATACTTGTCATCGAAAAAAATCTTCCATAGGGAGACTTATATTTGATACTTATTCCTTGGGGTACTTGTCTTCACTTGGTTCTTATTTCAGCATCCTATATGTTTTCAGGTGTGCAGCAGGTATAACCACACTAGATATACCTATTGCATCACCTAGTGTGGTTATCTTGTTCTGTGGGACGATTGGCGGGATAACACGCACGCACGCACGCACACGCACACGCGCACACACACTGTTGGAGGGTTTGTGGATCCCAAGGCAACCCTAACCCTAGTTAATAAGTGAGAGGTATTTGGCACCCTGCGTATGTAAGTCCAACCCAATGATCACATAGTTACTTGATTAATTAGAAAGTTAATAAAAGGATTTTAGGCCTTTTTGCGAGACTTTTAATGTCGCAGGGCCTAAATGTCAAGTTAGTGAATAAAGTTGGGTTTCCCTCCAATTTTGATAGTTTCCACACTTTTTTAAATTTGAATTAAAAGATAGGCAAGACTGGACCAATAGGATTCAAAGGCCAGGGTCCTCCTCTCTACTATAAAAAGGGACCAACTCGAGTTGCTCCTAATGTTCATTTCCTCATTTCAATAAACCAGATTAATTCTCTTTAGAAATAGATTGATGAATGTCCTTGCTCTTCCTCTCTTTTCCTCCATTTCTTATGCTTCCTTTATATTTGTTAATTGTTGGATTTGATCATTATTGGGATTGCCATTTCTTATGCTTTTTGTGAGAGAGAAAAGGAGAGAGAGAAGAGTAAGTTTCTATCATTGTTGTGGATTTAGGGTTAATGGATGTAGTGTTAATGCTTAGTGTTAATGGATGTTGGTGTTAGGTCCTCCATTCATGTCGAAATCTGAACTATACTATCGCTCTCATGGGAACGAACCTATGCGTGACAACTAACTCCGTCTCTTTGATGCTAGATTGACTAGATCTTGGATTCAGGTTAGGCAAGGAAAGAAACCCACTACAATTTTGGCGTCGTTGCCGGGGAGCTACGCCAATTTTTCAGTTTGCAGCATGATTGTTAGATGGTTAGCTTGCATTAGGCATCTTGTCGTAGCATGGATAGTGTTAGATCTGTATTTTAGGGTTAGTTTGGAATTGATTTTGCTTGATTTGAGTGGATTTGCTTGTTTGAAATCTAATCTGATTATTAAACAGGAAAAGCTATTCAGATCACCAATCTTAAGATCCATTTGGATCTGAGATATCAGAGAAAATAACAAAAATCGGTCAAATCTGTCAAATTTGGTCAAAAAGAGACAAAAAGCGTCATCAGAGCTCAGAACTTTTTACTCTCTTTCAGGAAACCTTCGCTGAGTTGCAGACACCTTCAATTTTGTTGACAGAACCTTCAGTTTGAAGGGCGAAGATTAATTCCCAGCAGATTTCCAGAAACATCAGAAAAACCACCAAAAGACACCAAAAATTATCAAAACCCTAAAAAATACAGAAGAAGAACCTTCGCCCGTTTCACTGTGCTTAGATGTGATTCAAATCTATCTACTGTCAGGGCGGCGAAGAATAATACCAAAAATAGAAAAGTTTTCAGAGGATCAGTTGTCATATTGTCATATTTTTGCCAAAAAAGTCACTTTTTGCAAAATTACCAGTATTACTCTTGATCCTTCGCCAGAACCTTCACCGAGTTTTCAGAATATTCTATTTATAGAGAATACTATTTCTGAGTTCGACGAAGATTCATCTTGATCAGATCACAAAAAATCTTGATTTTCACCCTCGTAGATTACAAAAACTGTATTTTCTTGTGTCAGAAACCTTCGTCCGGTTTTCCATAGTTTTATCTGTGTTAGATCTTCCATCTGAGAAGTCGGCGAAGGTTATTTCCCAAGAAATTGCGAGAAAAGTGTTCAAAGAGTTTTTATCCCAAAATAGCATTGTTGAACCTTTGCCGAGACAACCTTCGCCTAGAGAACCTTCGTCAGTCCTATTTTTAGTTTCTGATTTTCCAGATCAAGTCTCTGTCAAAATTTGGATCAAATCTAATATATTCTGAATTGGATTCTGAGAGATTTATCATTTTTGAGAAGTATCGATTGATCGAATTTCGGAAAGTTTTTTATAGAATCAGATTCTTGAAAAGTGGAATGGAGCTAGCAGATCTAATCTGAGATAGTTTTTTTGGAAAAAACTATATCCAATCTCATTATCGATTTGATCTAAATTTGTAAAGATGGCTGCCCCTAGAGCTGCTTTTGGAGCTGCTCCACAGGAGGTCAATCCAATTATTGTTAGAAGGGCACCCCGATTGGATCTACCCAAATATAATGGATTAACAGATCCAGTTAGATTTCTTCATATCTATGCTGAATCCTATGAGGTCTATGGTGAGATTTATGCTCAAGATAGACTTAAGCTGTTTCCTATGGCCTTAACAGACGCAGCACAAGATTGGTATTATAACCAAGATGAAACTGAGCGTACAGATTGGGAGGTTGTTAAACGAGCCCTTATCACACGGTTCAAACCGCGGAAGTTTATGGAAGACCCTTTCCTACTTTTAAATAAAATTAAAATGGGAAAGCGGGAAATGGTTCGAGATTACATCGAAAGGGTGAAACGTCTTAGATCTGAATGTGAACCTGAGGTGATTAATGAAAATGCCATGATTATGTGGTTTTTGTTAGGTCTACCTAAACGGATCAGACGTGAGCTGAAACGCCATAATGAGTACGCACTTTTGCAAAATGCTATGGACGATGCAATTCGGGAGGAGGATGAAGATTCAGATGATGAGCCAAATGTCAGTATGTTGTCTTATACAACAGGGCAGACTACTACGACATCCACCACTATTGCATCAACGAATGCCAATGCTACTGCAGAAATGATGCTCAATGAGTTCGAGAAACTTGGGAAGACCCAACAGAAACAGATGGAAAAGTTGCAGTTGCAATTTGATGAGAATATCAAAGCATTGGAAAATTTCCACGGAGAAGCGAACAAGGAACCTGAGAAATTTGCAAAGACTTTTCCTACCAGGGAAAATATCTGGTGTTCTATTTGTATAGGAAATCACACAGTGAACGAGTGTCCTCAATTAAAAAAACGAATGGAAATCAGTGTTTGCCATCTTTGTAATTCACTTGACCATGAGACTGCTTTTTGCAACTTCAACCCTCGGATAATTCAGCAACGGTATGCCCAGATAGGATATCGAGATCCACAGTATGGAGGAAATCCAGCAGCAAGACTGCGACAATCTACTCTTGGATACCCAGAACGTCTAGCTTTGCCTGCCCCACCAAAACACTCCGCTCCTCTTGCCAATTTGATGGAACCACAACCTTACGGAAGTGTTGAGCAATGGAGCTATGGTAATGATCAGGAAGGTGGATCTTCAGAACAATATGCCATTTATGTTGCCGCTCAACAACAAGCCTCGAGAAATTGGGCCAGAGCACCACTTGGATGCTTTGCATGTGGAGAAAATCACAGAGTTGCAGAATGCCCAAATAAAAAAAAATTTGTACCATTCTGTCATGATTGTGGATATGGGCATTGCTATAAAGACTGTCCAGCAAGACCGAAGCCACCACCAGCTACAGCACTTGTAAATTTGATAACAATCAAGCAAGGATTAGTAGCTCAGAATAAACCAAGTGCACCCTTGATGGTGGTCACCAGAGCACAAAAGCAAAAAGAACCAGTAGTGGATCCAGTACCTACTAATTCTATTCCATTGAACGATACACCAACAGCATCGGGAGTCTATCCAAATCTAAATGTAGAAAAACGAAGATATCAGGATATGAGACAATGGATTAAACATCTGCAAGAAGAAGAGGAACTTGAAGCTGCTAAAGTAACAGTTGAAGTTCGGTCTTCACCATTGCAGCCTCCAAGAAATTTACGAACAGATATGAATGATCAATTACATCATCACAAAGAACCCTTCAAGATGACTGAACCAGAAGCACCGCATACAGAATTACTCATGAACATTTTGTCTACCAAGATCAATATTTCATTGGGAGAGTTCCTAAAGTTGGTGCCAAAAGCAAAAGAAGTCTTAGCACAAAAGTTACCTCAAGAAGAATCAGAAGACCATCAGGAGCCGCTTTTTTGTACTGGATTTGAAGAATCTAACGATGTACTCCATGTTGGAGCCGCTTGGGAAAGTGAACAAAAGAATATCACTCTGCCGATACAACATAGACAATTTTCTAAAGAAGCAACCGTGATAGATGGTGGTTCAGGAGTTAACCTGATTTCTACAAACCTATGTACAAAATGGGGCTTTACAAAGATTAAGTCTGCTACTTTTGCTATTAAGCTAGCTGATCAAACGACAGTTTGTCCACAAGGAATGGTGGAAGATATACCTGTCAGGATTGCAGGAGTACAGTTCGTCATTACTTTCATCGTGATGGACTTACCAGAAGCACCAAATGTCTACCGAGTTCTCTTAGGACGTCCATGGTTACGAGTTGCGCAAGTAATTTATAACTAGGGTACCGGAAAAATCACTTTTGAAAATCGTGAACGTGTAGTTAAAGTTGATCCTACGACTTGAACTATCAAACCAGTGGTTCAAAAAGCGGATGACAATTCATCAACAACGGATCACACTTGTGATCGACCAGAGAAAAAATTGGGAGTTCACTACGATTCTCAAACGGATACTGTCAATTGGAATAAAGCTCTTGCAACAATTGATTGTACAGCAGGATATATGTGTCAACAAGATATTCACTCAGAGATGAGCGAGATTTCCTTATTAGATCGAACTTTGAACACGCCAATCACATTTCCACTAAATGTGCTGAATGTAGCCTGGATATCAAGGGAACCTATACCGGATCCAATTGAGGATGATCTCATACCAGTGAGCCATGTCTTAACTTATGATGGCAATGTAGAACTTACGGATGAACAGATTCTACATCATATGGATCCGACCAGATTTGGAGTGCGTAATGTCCCTGATGAACCAACAATCAAATCGTCCAAAGCAGTTATATTGAAGGAAGACAAGATCACAGGTTCGATGACGAAGAAACAAGCAAAGCAACATTATAATACGGTCCTGAAATGGGAAAATCCCCCTCAAAAGATTGATTCAAAGAAAGTGCCACCTCTATTGGATAAAGGCAAAGGAAAAGTCAAGAATGATTCTTCAAGTCAGATTTCCAACAAGACATCATCGTCTAGGAAGTCTTCACCTGTGAAGAAAGATTTATCATCTCGAAAGTCATCACCTCCACGATCAATTCCTGCTAAGAAGACTAAACAAAGATCCAAGACAAGTCCTTTCGAAAAAGAACAAGCAAATGTAGTCCAACATGATATGCCAGAGCATTTTAAACGTTATACACTAGATGATGTGGTTATCATGTTACCTAAAGCACATCGTGAACCTAAAGAACACATGCCGAAATCTAAAGAGGTTTACGATGGCCCAGCTAGGACGCAGCCAATGAATCTTGCAGAACCAGGAGAACCGGAAAGATTGTACAAGTGGGATCACAACTTACTCCTGAATAGTATCAAGCACTCCGTTTGTTACTTATTAAGTATCAAGATTGCTTTGCATGGACTTATCAAGATTTGAAGGGTATTCCGACATCGGTCATTGAACATACCATACCTTTAGTACCTGATGCAGTACCAAAGGTTACAAAGTTCTATCGCTGTAATCCTAATGTGGCAAATCTGATAAAGAAAGAACTTCAGAAATTGCTTGATGCCGATTTCATTTATGAGATCAAGCATACCGAATGGATTTCACCGATTGTCATTGTACCTAAGAAAAATGGGAAATTGTGAATCTGTGTGAATCTCAAAGCATTGAATAAAATGACACGGAATGATCACTTTTCGTTACCTTTTACTGAAAGCATTTTGGATCGCCTTGCTGGAGCAGAAGCTTATAGTTTCCTGGATGGATTTAGTGGTTACAACTAGGTTAAGATTGCACCTGTCGATCGTCACAAAACTGCTTTTGCAACAGAATGGGACACCTATGCTTACAAAGTAATGTCGTTTGGACTCTGTAATGCACCAAGTTCATTCCAAAGAGTAATGCAATTTGTCTTTAAAGATTATCTGCAGAAATTCCTTGAAATTTACTTGGACGACTTGGGAGTTCATATTACAGATACAGACCACCTGGATCGATTGAAGAAAGTCTTTGAAAGGTGCCGCAAATATCATATTTCTCTAAATCCAGAAAAATGCCAGATATGGGTTTCGCACGGACATGTGATATCAAGACATGGTACTGCCACCAATTATTCTAAGATCAAAGTTATTATGGAATTGCCACCGCCAGCAACAATTCGAGGAGTTTATGTGTTTATGGGCCATGCGAACTACTATCGAATTTTTATTATCTTCTTTGTGGATTTAGCACGACCTATATACAAATTAACTATTGTTCCTATTTGGACAGTAGAGGCGTTAGAAGCCTTTGAAAAGTTAAAAAAAGCATTATCTTCAGCACCGTTCTCCAGATTGGACATTAGAGTTTCATGTTCATACGGATGTCTCAAAATATGCCATTGGATCACTTTTGACGCAGCCAGGTGACTATAAGAAGGATTATCCTATACGATTTGCAAGCAGACAGCTTACAGATCCAGAGAAGAATTTTTCAACAACAGAACGTGAAGCGCTAGCCATGATTTTTTTTGTTCAGAAATTTCGTCACTACCTCATGGAAACGCACTTTGCATTTTATACGGATCACCAACTGTTACTTTACTTGGTAAACAAGACGTGTAATACTAGACGTATTGCAAGATGGTTATTATTATTGACTGAATTTGACTTTTAACTGAGTTGGCAAAGGCAAAAGAGACCATCAACGCCTATGAAAAAGCCGTTGCTCAAGTGTTGGAAGCCGGACCACAAATCCCCGTCCCGGTCATGCCGCAATTCTCCCCTTCGCGCCAAGAAGCTGTACAAATGGATACAGAGGTTGATTCGAGCATGGACCAAGGGGGAGCTCCAGACCTAGCAGATTAACCACCAACCATATCGGCAATACAAGTGGGTCCATCCTCATCAAGGACAAGCCATTTATTCAGAAGGCCCATCAGCGTCGAGGACCAGATCCAGACCTTCTTAAAGCAACATCTGCATGAGTCCTCGCGTGGTGGATGGGTTCTGAAATTTAAAACCTCTGAGATCGATGCCGGCAAAGAATTGGACAAAATACCTGCACTGGGAGAGCAGCCGACATGGAGAATCACAGTTTTTGAGAAAACTTCGGAATCAATTAGGAGTTACGTCGCCAGCCCTCGCCAGTTGCGGGTAGATCCATATTACGTGCCCATGCCGCGAAGACATAAATGGAAAGATTTGGGATTGGCTATGGACAAAATCACCATCCATACATCCAATTGGCCAATCATCCATCAGCCTTACAACTGGAACATTTCAGTGGACTTCCGCCGTGCCTTACAAGCATATCAGAGAGAGTATATCCACTCTCCGGATCCAACGGTGCGACAATCGGCAATGTTTGCTAAAGATCTAACTTTGTTGGCGTCAGTGGCAACCAAATGGGACGATTGCCTTCCTACCCTGGCATTCGAGCCAAATAAGCCGATGGCCTCA
The DNA here is from genome assembly GCA_029204225.1 of Diphasiastrum complanatum. Classification (NCBI taxonomy): domain Eukaryota; kingdom Viridiplantae; phylum Streptophyta; class Lycopodiopsida; order Lycopodiales; family Lycopodiaceae; genus Diphasiastrum; species Diphasiastrum complanatum. The sequence goes on along the minus strand of CM055094.1, from coordinate 8,313,081 downwards.
GAGCAAATCAAACATCAGCTGCCGATTGCTCGACTGTATTTTCGTGCGACTATGATGGGAGGCTCTTGGGAATCCCGCTTAACCTCACGGACAACTTCCAAGTGGATTGCCGGAGCCCACCATTGTTTCCTGCCACACAACTTGGATCTCAATATTGCACACCTTGACTTTATGGAGAAGGTACAGTATCATTTAATTAAGATTCGGTGCGAAGCCAATAAAAGTTCCCAATAACTGCATATTGCAGGTGTCATGGGACCGCCACCAGTTTTGGTGGGGGATACTGTTGGAGGGTTTGCGGATCCCAAGGCAACCCTAACCCTAGTTAATAAGTGAGAAGGATTTGGCACCCTGCATATGTAAGTCCAACCCAATGATCACATAGTTATTTGATTAATTAGAATGTTAATAAAAGGACTTTAGGCCTTTTTGCAGGACTTTTAATGTTGCAGGGCCTAAATGTCAAGTTAGTGAATAAAGTTGGGTTTCCCTCCAATTTTGATGGTTCCCACACTTTTTCAAATTTGAATAAACAGAGAGGCAAGACTGGACCAATAGGATTTAAAGGCCAGGGTCCTCCTCTCTACTATAAAAAAGGGACCAACTCGAGTTGCTCCTGATGTTCATTTCCTCATTTCAATAAAGCAGATTGGTTCTCTTTAGAAATAGATTGATGAATGTCCTTGCTCTTCCTCTCTTTTCCTCCATTTCTTATGCTTCCTTTATATTTGTTAATTGTTGGATTTGATCATTATTGGGATTTCTATTTCTTATGTTTTTTGTGAGAGAGAAAAGGAGAGAGAGAAGAGTAAGTTTCTATCATTGTTGTTGATTAGGGTTAATGAATGTAGTGTTAATGCTTAGTGTTAATGGATGTTAGTGTTAGATCCTCCATTCATGTCGAAATCTAAACTATATTATCGCTCTCATGGGAACGAACCTACGTGTGACAACTAACTCCGTCTCTTTGATGCTAGATTGACTAGATCTTGGATTTAGGTTAGGCAAGGAAAGAAACCCACTACACACACACACACACACACACACACACACACACATCTAATTAATAAATGCTCTCATGATTTACTTGCCTGTTTCAGTCACTATGATCACAATGAACAAACTGTCTTGAGTTCTTTTAATCAGACTTCGTACAACACTCTAAATGTTAACAATAAGAGAATTCATGTGAATAGTCTTCAAATCCCCTCAATATGGTTGTTGCTACTAACGGGTATGAAGAGTTGAAGTGCCATGAACTGATCATGAATTTACTACTCGTTGATGCTTAATTTTCATTAATGAGGTCTCCTTTGAAGTGTACTGTTTTTTGTTTAAACCTTTGGTTACACTTCGACTATTTCTGATATAAATGATATGATGGGTTTAGGTATATGACTTGGATTAGACATGTCTGTTAAAGTCTATATATACTTATTTGTGGACGGTAATGCTCTGACAATTGAAATTGACAGTGCAATAAACATTTTTCTAATAGAAAAAAAGGGATGGTGTCCCAATAAGCATTTTGAAAAGGATAATGGTAGATAGTTTTGAGCTCTACTATTAAACTAGTCTGGATATAATTGTCTACTTTAGTCGTACTTTTGTAATTGTTGAATTTCAAGCACTGATTATACACTATTAACCTTATAGTTTTGTAACTTTGAGTAAAGCTGAAACAATGTCCGACTTTTTACTCATGATATGGACAAAATTAGAGTCACCTAACTTGGCAATGACTACTTGTTGTGACATGGATAACAACTGAAAGTATGTGTAAACACCTGTAGTTCCCACAATAATGTCCCTGTTCTAACACGGTTGTTGTTGTGGATGGATGCAGGTGAGCATATTCTCCTCAATTTGGAGCTTTTGTTGGTTGTTAGGTTTGGTGAATATGATATGTTTGACTGTGATGACTCTATACGAATTTGATTTACTTTAATATTCGTATGTTTGGTATTGTGGTGATAATGTGCAGTTTCTTTAGATTTGTTAGGTTCAAAAACACACACACACACACACACACACACACACACACACACACACACACACACACACAATGAGAAAATTTTCAAGCTTGCATTGACAAATGAACTCAAAAGACAAAATTTGAAAATAATTATGATTTACATATGAGAGATTATTATTTTTTTTACTATGTGAGACAACTTGATTGACAAAATTTTAACTTTAAGAGTCTAAGATGGAGTGGCTTCTTTATTTTAAAAATTTCTTTTTGTACGTAGCTTGACTTTATGAAGTGTTTTTTTTATAGATCAATTATCTTCTCCTTTGGACTTTCTATAAAGAGACAGACAACTGATATCAAAGATGTAAACAATTCGCACTTTCAGATGCATTATATTGAAATTGAAATTTACTTTGTGACCTCATTCCTTTTGTGCGCTCCTATTTTAAAGATTCTCTTTTATACTTCAGTCATGTTTCTCATACATGTCATGTTACCATCATTTCTTCTGCTAAGAAAACTTGACAGGGGGATCTTTTAGGTGGACCTTTTCTTGCTTTGGCACATTATTGTGCCTTGCATGCTACCGCCACAACTTTTTACACATGTCCCCTTCATTGCGGATTATACACATATTGTGGCTTGCTAGCAAGTAATACCAACTTTTTGGATTTCTCATGATAAATTTTCTCTATTGGGCTTACGATGAACAAGTCTAAGTGCGTAGCTTAGTGTCTTTATTTATGCACAATACTCAGGAAGGATTTGCTCATCATTTTTATATTTGCCAAAGCTTGGAAATTCTCAGACTGCTTTCAAAATTCTAACTCAGTGCTTGTCCCAATGTTCAGGCTATCTTCTACCTTGTGTTTTTCCTTCACTTGATGCATTATCTACGAGATTTTGATGATCATTTTTTTGGAAATATTTGGTCAACTTTTGGGGCCAAGCACTTTTGATAAATGTGAAGGTCATTTTTTTAGAAAAGAAATTTCTCTTTCTGCTTACCTCATGTATTGTTGGCCTTGTATCTACTACTTGCAATGCTCTTGTTGTTTTTCTAAGAAGTTGGGCTCTTATTGCCTCTACAATAGTTTTCAAAATTCAACAAGGTAACTAGCCTCTTCTTTTTTATTTGATGGCTCATGTGAAAATCGGCAATTTTTTCAACAAGATTTTTGCAATGCTAGAGATTTACTTCCAGCCTTTTATGCCGCTCTTTGAAACTTTGGTTTCAAATCAACAATTGGTTTTTCAAAAGTCTCTTATGAAACATCTTATTCCTTCACTCAACTTTTCGAATAATTCACCTTCTGATGCAGTTCGGGCTCATTTTCAAGTGTGAAAGCTTGAAGTTGACAATACGATACAAAACAGATCAATTCAATCACCACAACACACCATCAAGTTTCTCAAGACAAGACACAAAAAAATTGCTCTCCAACAACTGTATATTCACACTATTATCACAAGTACAAACTTAAAGCTTTTGTAAATACATCAGCAAGTTGCAACATCGTAGAGCAATGTGTGACACTAATGTCTTTAAATCGTAGCTTTTCATGCACAAAGTGATATCTTACTTCAATGTGTTTAGTTCTTGCATGAAAGATTGGAATTTTTAGCCAATTGTATCCCCCCTTGGCTATTATAGAAGATAATAATAGGGTGTATTTGTTGGAATTAAGCATCACTCCAACTCACCAGAATTCGACTCATTTGTATTCAGGTCATCAAAACACGAATCATTCGAGTCCGTCTCAATTTCTGAGCACCAGTACATTATGTAAATATACACACACATCTCTCTCTACGACAACATTGCAGTCTTACTCTCTAAAGGTGAACGCCTGTGCAACCAATCAACTGGAGCAGAAGCAAGATCGACGACAAACTCTTCAAGTTCGAGATCTTTGACCACATCCTCTTCGTTCTCATACAAACTCAAAGTCTTCGGTTCGAGATCCACGTCATCCACACTGCCCTGCTGAAATGCAGACCATGTCACAATTCACTTTAGCACTTTTTAGTAACTGCACTGTTTCACGCTCATTGCCTAAGCAGTCATTATAACTGCTCCATGTACATATATACATAACGACAACTCACGTAAGTCATGAGTCAATCTATGATGGATGGATGCAAGTGGAGAAGAGTAAAACGAAGTTCCTACGCGAACACAATTTTGTCTTCATTATCTGATTCCATAGGATCAGAGATCTTAGAGAGAGTGAAAGTCATTCAGAAGATAGAGATAGTTATTTAATCTGTAACTAGCAAGTTAAGATCACTGCACACAATGCTGTGAACCATTCTTGGGCACATAATTGTGATCTGATCGTTGTACTCACAACTGTTTAATTCATATTCTCTATTCTTCTAATGTGTAATGCACTATGAATGCTTTCTGATAGTTTTCTTTCTCTATGACACTCACTCAATTCAAGACGCCTAATTGTTCGCTCCTTCATGGTTGTCTTTGACACCTACAAGACATTCCTCCATTCGATCTAAGTTAATGCTTATGTTGTAGTTTTGGTAAAGATCTTGAAATGTTCTCTATATTGGAACTGTGTCTCTTCTTCCGCACCTAATCTATTCGAGAGCACCCCAATGAGTGGTATCAGAGCCATCGTTCCAAACTACTAATTAGTATACGAATTTGTTTACTATACTTAGATCATTCATCATGGAAGGAACATCTTCAGAAAATCCGCTTGATCAACAAGTTCAACGGTGATGACTTCCACATGTGAAAATTCAAGATGAAGTTGATACTCACAGAAAAAGAACTTTGGCGTTACGTTACCGGTTCAATAGCCAAGCCGGCTGAACCTGACATGCTGACCACTTAGGAGGCTAAGGATGGCAAAACTCTTGCTATTGTATCTTTAAATCTTAAAGATTCACAAATAGCTCATGTAGCTAATTGTTCCAACTCCAAAGAAGCACGGGACATTCTTACTGGTCTAAGACAATAGATGTGTCGACTCATCTCTTTTTGAGGGAAAAGTTCTTGTCGCTCAAGATGAGTGAAGGGACCTCAGTCACAGATCATCTGAACGATTTCAATTAGCTACTCAATTAGTTAGCTGCAATAGGTTTGCCAGTATCAGATGGAGATGCTAACATGTCTCTTCTGTCTAATCTTCCTCCCTCTTACGACAATTTAGTATTGCTCTTAGTAATACTCCTTACCTGTCTCTCCAAAAAGTGACAACAGGCTTATTGCAGGAAGAAGTAAGAAGGAAAAGCTTATCCACATCAAATACAAAGACAGTTGCTCTCTATTCAAATAAGCAATAGCTCCCGAAGAAGAAATCTTCGAAGGACAAGAAGACAAAAGCTGAGCAAACTGATTCAAACCAGCAATCACAACAGCACAATCAACAATGTCAACAACATAAGACCAAAATCTTCTGCACCACGACATCAAGGATTATCGAGTTCTCAAACACAACGAGGACAAGAAGAAGATGCAGTAGGCTGGAGGATCTGACTCTGCTAGAACCTCAAGAAGAACCAACTATGCTGTAGTTTGCGCCATCAAGATTGATTGCTACACTTGTTTGGATTGTTGTAGCCATATTTTGTTGCCTAGAAAATCATTGCTCAGATATCATTATTGATAACCTGTAGGCTTTGATACCATGTCACGAACTGGTTTGGTTCATATTGCGAACGTAATTGTTTCTTTTGAATTTTCTTATGCGGAAGATTACAGGATCCTAGACACACGACTACAGATCACAGAACAGATATCATTCTAGCAATCAAGACAGTGGGAAGACAAAGAGATGCACGAGATAGAGCAACTATATTATCAGTTTAATTTTTAGAGCGAGATGGTTAGTGTCTCCTCGTTGGCGGCATGACGCTCTACTCTTTCGCTATGTTCTGCTCGTTGGCAGACTTTCATGCGCAACTGTTTTGTTTCTATTCTTTTTCTTTTCTGCTCTACGCAATCACACTCTCTGTATTTTCTTTTGATCCAGAAAAATAGTTTATATCTCTGTTGTGTGGAGTTTATAAGATAGCTAAACAGAGAATCACAAGAGTAGTTAACGCCAATCAACTAATCAATTACTCTCCGTTATTGCTAACTGTTTCAGTCGAGCGTGAAGCTTAAGATTGTACACCCCTTGAGCTGCCAGCTGGCAGCGCGAAAGATTTTCTTTCGTTTCTTTTCGTTTTGTGTCGTGTCGTGTCTTTTTGGTCTGAGAGGCATGTTTGACTTTTGCGAATTATTCGACCTTCGAGGTTCGCTTCGCTTCGTGTCTCAGGGTTTTTGAGGTATGTTGACTTTCCCGAATTGTTCGCCATTCAACCTTCGCTTCGTGTCGCTTTGCTTCGCATTGCAGCAAAGTTAAGGAGGTCACCATTTCTGACATTTTTTTAGTTTTTTTAAAAAAAAAATAAAAACCCATTTTTGGGGCCTCTTCTTATCCTAACTCAAGGGAGCCCAAAAAGGGTTTTCTAAACATTTTGGGGCGCACTTTTGGAGAGAGAGAGAGGGGGGGAGGGAGAGCGGATCTTGCTACTCGATTGATGGGAGAGAATTTATGGCTGTTAGAGAGAGTAAGGCCTAGTGAGAGGTGGATAGAGAGGATTGTGTGGTTTTTCATGATTTTGAAAAATTGTTTCAAATATGAAACCGCTCATTTGTCTTGCATTTTTAGGATCTTTTGAGTTGGGGAGAGAGGATGTCTGACATGGAATGTTGTATGTGTTGTGTTTGTATGAGAGAGAGAGAGAGAGAGAGAGAGAGAGAGAGAGAGAGAGAGAGAGAGAGAGAGAGAGAGAGAGAGAGAGAGAGAGAGAGAGAGAGAGAGAGAGAGAGAGAGAGAGAGAGAGAGAGAGAGAGAAAGAAAGAAAGAAAGCTTTATTAATGTCTTTTCCATGCCAAAAGGCATATAAGACTAGTAAATGTACATGTCAAGTATGTGGTAATAGTGGGAGCATATGAAACGTCTCCAAAACGGTAATAGAAATAGCAAATCTAAAGCTATGAACTGAAATAGATGTGATGATATATGAAACATATACTGCTAAAAGTCATGTATGACGCTATCATCCAATCTTGTCTTGCTGATGCTATAAAAGGATGTAATACAAACTGTAGCATGAGGGGCAGGGGCCGCTGGTGGTCTCTAACGTCGTCTAGAAGGATGAAGAGGTCTCCTTATAATAAGTTGAGTAGCTCGTGCTGCAACATGAGTATGTGTGGGACACTGTCTCCGATCTCTGTGGGCAGGTAAGTCATCATCATCATCATCAAATACTAGGTCTCGTCCTCTCCTCTTGGAGAAGAAAGAAGTGATCTGAGGCTAAGAAACATGACTCTGCTGGGCTGTCTGCTGACACAAAACATCTCTCGTATCATGAGTGCAGCACATCGGGAGTCCTCATAGACTAGGAGCGATCATAGGGTGACAGGTTTGTCACAGAACAAACAGTGGTATCTCCCTTTGATCTCATAATACACCGGCACCTAAAGATTCTGCAAGAAGGATCTCGTGTGGAACCGAGGGCTTTGCCCGAATCATACGAGCTAACATGGTGGTCTGCAAGATTGATTTAATTTATGACTGGTAGTGTATGGTGATTGTATGGCTCTTTACTTGATCTATTTTACACATTTTTGCAATTAAAAGAATTTGTGTGTCTCCACGGAATCAATTGTTTCGATCCTCGCGACTGCGAAGCTTGAATCAAAAGAGTATTCAAGTTTATGATTCAGCAATAAATCAGAAACATAGCCTCAAAATATTCCATTATCTTTCAAACTTTTCAGAAAGACAAGTTAGAAATAGGGAACATTAGAAATTTCATATATTAAAGACAAACTTGCTTCAACGAAACCTTAACAGGTTTGAAAATTTTGGAGTCTATAATTTCGTCCAATCTTGACGAAAAATCAGCACCGTATAAAATCTAAACTAGTAGAGTATTGTTTGTAGTTTAGTATTTAAACAGAGGCTAAAAGTAGTTGCCAAGACTCGGAAATGCTAACCAATAAGCAAAGTAGTACCAAGTTTATCAAATTTTATCATTGGTACAATCAAACGAGCATTTTTTTTCAAAAAAACAGACTTTTTTAATTATTATTAGGTCATAACCTCATTTACAAAAAACAGTCTAGTCATAAGTATGTTAATCTTAATGAACGTTGAAAACTTAGGCAATAATAAAAATTTTAAACCACGCTAGCTCAACGAAACCTTAAAAGGGTCAAAAAATTTTGGAGTCTAAAAATTTGTCCAATCTTGACAAAAAAAAATCAGCACTGTATAACCTCTAAACTAGTAAAGTAGAGTTTGTAGTTTAGTATTTAAACAGAGGCTAAAAGTAGTTGCCAAGACTCAGAAAGGCCAACCAGTAAGCAGTCAAGTACCAAGTCTATCAAAATTTATCAATGGTACAAATATACGAGCATTTATTTTTTTTTAGAAGCAGACTTTTTTAATTATTGTTTGGTCATAACTTCATTTACTTTGACATCCAAAGTTTCTTTGGTCTCAAGTTCGAGCCTCCCCTTGGAAACCAAGAAGCATAACTTCATTTACAAAGAACAGTCCAATCATAAACATGTCAAGTTAATGACCAATAAAAACTTAGGCAACACTTAAGTACAAAGTTGCTTGAACATTCCCCATATAACTTATGACTGTAGTAGAAGTAAAATGCACATTGCCAAAGTTTTAATCGTGCATTTTTGTAGTAAAGACCAATAGTAACAATTATGGATAGTCATGACTGTAAACCGCTGACAATCATCAACAATAAATGTGAAGAAAGAACCAAGGCAAGAACTACGTATCCCATCAACGGAGCTATGAACTGTGTATACTTTTGCATAAATCTATGCTCATTATAAATTAGTACCTGAATGTTCATTTCTTATTTCAACGAAGTCGTTGGGAATCCGTTTTAAGTACAGTCACAGACTTCCATTCATTCTAAAACAGATTCATTATCAAAAAGAATGGTTGAGAATCTTGGCAGTAGGTAACTGGTAAAGGTGCAAAGATCTTTACGAGTACAAAAACCACTAGTAATACTGGAACACAATTTTGCAACTAGTAAGTAGAAGTTTGCAGGAACATTTCAGAAAAAACAACAAAAGTCATCCAATAAAAGAGAGAAAGACCAAATTAGAAAAAAGATAAAAAGGGGAAGAACATACATTGCATAAGTACAAGCATAAAGGAACAAAGGGAACAGACCAAACATAACAAACAGGATAAGCATGCATAAACAAATGCAGAGTAATCAGGACGAAAAAAGAAGAAAAAAGAAGAAGAAGAGGCAGTAACAATAACTAAAACAAACAACAACGGGAAGAAAAAAACGAATCAAAGGCACATCATAAAAAACTAGCTACATAACTAAAACCAACAAACATAAAAAAAACTCAAAGAAAGGTTACTACCAACAGCAAAGAGCGGAGCATCAAACCACCGGAACCAAGGAACCAACCTTCTCAAACGCCATTGAAGAAATCGAAGCAGAAGTAAGCAGGAAGCTCCATGCAACAGCAAAAACATGCGCCAGAAGAACGCAGCCAACCGACGTAATACCACCGTGACATCACCACAACGTAAAAAACAGCAATGAGGTAGCAACCCGTGAAGCCAGAAGAATAAGTAGCAAAAAGGACAAAGCGCGCCACGAGCGAGTAAACACAGCCATCAAAGCAAAAAACGGCCATCAGAGGCCAAAGCCAGGAGAAGCCAGAAGGAGGGCGAGAATGGCGGCTAAAAGTAACTGCAAAGCGAGGCCAGAGAGAGAGAGAGAGAGAGAGAGAGAGAGGGGAGGGGGGGGGGGCGTATAACCAAAAATATATATATAAATAAAAAAAAATTACAAGCTAAGAAAAGTCTAGCAACACACCCACAAACAACAAAACTAAGCAAAGGAACAGAATAACAAAAGAAAAAACGAGACAACAAAGCAAGTAGAGTCGAACGAAAACGCCACAGCTTAACTTAACAACCAGAAGAGAAACTGCAAAAAAAAGCTAAACTGTAGATAAAAAAAGTACCAAAACATCGACTAAAGTCTGAAATTTAGGGTTAGTCATAAAAGTGCAAGTTTTACACCATTTCTGTAGAAGGAACTGGGGAAAAAGGCAGAGATGATCGTGAGTGCGATAGGAAGCGGAAGGCTAGAAAAACCATAGCAATGGCCAAAATAGCAGTAGCAGGGGCGGAAGCAATCTGTGCAACGCGAAGGCAGTGTGATGGTGAGGAGTGCGCGGATAGCAGGAAGAGGGCTCAATGGGCAGGGAGAGAGATGACGCGAGAGGGGAGAAATTAGGGCTATATATATATATATATATATATATATATATATTCAATAGTGCATAGCTAATCAATCGATGAAGTAGTCAATCATTATCAATTGATATATTATCCCATGACTCTGTGAACTAAAAAGAAATAGATATCACTCTATGATCATCTCTACTCAATCTCACTCTATGATCATCGAAGTATTTTTCTAGAGAAATCACGCATCTACAAGCATTTAGACATGTACACTCTTTCGGACTAATGATATTCGTTCCAATACACTCTGTTGTGTTGTGTCACTTGCACGGTTTCTGTTTTGTCTGAGCCAAGTTTTTTGCATACAGATAATCCATAGATTGATTAAATTTATGACTGGTAGTGTATGGTGATTGTATGGCTCTTTACTTGATGTATTTTACACATTTCTGCAATTAAAGAATTTGTGTGTCTCCACAAAATCAACCGTTTCGATCCTCGCGACTACAAAGCTTGAATCAAGTAGAGCTATCATTGAATTATCGACGATAGCTCGAATTTGATAGACATAGGTCATGCACCAAGGAGTCACTTCTCATCTTACCAACATGGTATCAAAACTTCTATCTGATATCAGAATAGTAATTTGATATCAAAGCATATAATATCAAAACATTTTTGTTCTGATACAGAGTAGGCATTCACTACATTGTCTAGAGGTCATACAATCTAGAATCCCATAAACCTTTCTCGAATTTTCACATGGATTCTCAATCGAAGTCTGGTCTAATGGAAGATATCAAAACTTGTGTAAATTTAAGTAAGATGAAGGCTGTGCTAATGGCCAAAGAACTTTGGAAAATAGTCTCTATTTCCTAGTGTCGATGAGCAAGCCATTTCTAAATGGAAGCTCAACGATGGTAAGGTTTTCACCTTAATCATCCTTAACATATTAGACACATAGATTGGCCACATCAAACAAGACCAATCTTTGAAAGAAGCTTGGGACATTCTGAGCACACTCTAAGAAGTGAGGGACGTCACTTCGAAATTGTATATGAAAAAGAAATTCTTCTCACTCAAAATGTCAAGAGGTGATTCCATTCATAATCACATCAACAAATTTAGGGCTCTGCTTGAGCAGATGACAACAATAGGTTCATTCATCGAAGATTCGGATGCTATCATGACCTTGTTTGTTGTTGTCTGGTATATCGTCCTCATATGAAAACTATGTGATGGTCATTTTGACCCACTTAGAACTTTCTTTGTCTAGAGTCATAGCCATGATGTTGCAGGAGGAGTTTCGAAGGAATGGTGCATCTCATCCTCCATAAAAGACTCACAAGCTCTCTATCCAATAAAGGCATATCGTCCTCATATGAAAACTATGTGATGGTCATTTTGACCCACTTAGAACTTTCTTTGTCTAGAGTCATAGCCATGATGTTGCAGGAGGAGTTTCAAAGGAATGGTGCATCCTCATCCTCCATAAAAGACTCACAAGCTCTCTATCCAATAAAGGCTCAAAGAAATAACCGAAGAAGAAGAAGATGGTCAAAAAAGGCATTTCGGAAATGAGAACCGAACCGTCTTGGCTTTCGATTTGGCAATAAAACGGTGGGCGACCTTAGTAAGCTTAAAAGCGCAAGTCATTATTTTTTGATTTTGACATTGCCATTGGCTTCGCCATACTCTTTTTAGCCTACAGGTGGAGTTTTAGGCATTTAAGAGATGGAGAACATAGGAGAGTCCATTTTGAGTGAAAGTAGCAAATTGGGCAAGATTTCCAACTATGCAATGTGGAAGTTCAAAACGAAAACATCCTAATCTCTCCAGAGGTAAATGCAACTTTCAAAATGAAAAGTGAGATTTCGAGAAGAAATAGTGAGGTATTATTATTGAGGGAGAAAGAAGGAGACACTTGGCCTGACAAGGTTTTGTGGCTGTTTTCATTTCATTCAAAAGATGTGTAAATGCAACTTTCAAAATAAAAGCGTGCTCAGGTTTTTGGTAAACTTCAGATTTCGAGGAAAAATAGTGAGGTATTATTGAGGGAGAAAGGAGACACTTGGCTTGGCCTCCACCTCAAACAAAAGAAATGTTTTTAACATAAGAAAACAAAAAGAGGCCCACCATATATATATTTGCTATGGTAAATGAAAGCTTGAATCTAGATCTCATGAAAAGGAATCCTTCGAGGCTGGAGCCCATATGCGTACCTACCACCCCTTGCACACAATGAGGCAAATTAAGCAAATTAATTCAGCATATGTATGTATGGCCTTAGCAAATATTCTTAAATATATACAACACTAACAATATTCTTATATTCAATGCGCCAGCCAGAGCAGATACATACAAACAGATTAATTCAAAAGGTGATACCTACCTTGTCCTGCTCCCGGGGCTTTATTAGCCCGAGTTGAATACTTTCACATGTGGGGCCATTGGCAATGAATGGGGGAGGAACCCAAGTAGAATCCATTTGGGTTTGAAAAAAGGACATTAAGGAAAATGATAGGGCAAACTTTAAATTTATACACCATAGTGATACGGTTGTGTAACTAAATTTGATTGTAACACATAAGAGATCGATGGGCCCATGTGAACTCAATATTGAATAGGAAAGAAAAATACTATCGAGAGATAATAATATCAGAATACAACCACTGTAGACCAAGAAATATCATGTCATGTGTGTTGTGAGTTGTGATGTAATTTTCAATTCGATTGGATCGAAGACCAAATTTGATTGTAACACATACTATATAATATGGGGGGGGGGGGGCCTAGCCCATCTGAAATTTAACAGGAAAGAAATACTATTTGACAAGAGAATGCCACCATCGTAGACTGAGAAAAATACATATTTCATTAATTTGTTGCCGTAAGATTTCGACAAGCCATCCCCGCATCTGAAAAATGTTTAATTTAAGTTGTGATGTAATATTTGATTGGATCGAAGAACAAAACGCACCCCCCTTCGTCCAATCTAGAGAGCCCTGTCTGATGATGACACTATAAAGAACAATATTCTCATGTTTTCATTGTGGTATGTGATGATCTATCTGGGTCCAGGAGTGCAGAGGGCAGAGAGAGAGGAAGTCCTCACCAACTCAACAATTATTGAAGACAGCTCCCCAAGGAAAGAAAGAAAGTCATCACCAACACACACCTCTGAGTCCCACCTCACAAGTCATCATTAACGCACAAGTCCTCACTTTTGAAGGATTGCATATGTGTGTTTAGTGTCCTACCCTGATGGGTGGGGTGATACTTTTTTTTTTTAGCTTTCATACAAGCAAGCCTTCAAATTTCAGGCAACCAAACATATATCATAAATACCCCGAATAGGATATGGAATCTTGGTTATCCTTGCCAATAATAAGTGTTTGTTTAAAATATTGGAATGGATGGATTTATTATTAATAGAATGAGTACTGCCAAAGATCTTGTACTCCTGTAGTGGCTTTTTTTGGGTTCTAAGTAACTTTCTCAGCTTCCAAGGCAACCATAATCTCACCAACAAGAGCTACTTTAGTTAATAATAATGGGTAGATTATGAACGTAAGAATACTACTGAAAATCTTCTTAAGCCAGGAATTCTGCTACCATAATGTCTGATTTTGTGAATGTCAGTGGGAAAATACAAAAGGACTTCAATCTGAAAGCCACCAGGCCGCAGATTAGTTAGTCTCCGCCATAATGATTCCAAGATGCGTCCAAGTGCTAAAACGGGAATTTGTGAAGTTTTGATTATTAGGCTGTATAGTTTGCAAGATTCATCCAAACATTGAACGTTTGTATATTACATTCATGCCCGGTAGTACTCGCAAACATTAATAGAAAACGTGAGTAGCTTCACAGGCAGAAACTGCTATTCTCTTGAAGTTGTGGAGCTTAGACAACAAAATAAAGATCTAGTGTATAAGACTTCATTAATACAATGACAAACTCACCAAGAAACGATAGAAAGATAGAAGAATGAAATTTCGAACCAACGATATAGAAAGATAGAAGAATGAAATTTCGAACCAACGATATATAGATGCTCTTACACACAAACCATAAACGCTATTGACAGCAGCTGACGAAAAAGAGTACAAGGGTGGAAAAACCTAGAACTTCATTTACTGGAAATGAAAACCTGATCCACGTCAAGATGGATCGTAAGCAAACGATAAAACTTCTTAAAGAGTTAAAAGTTCGTGCAAGGAGACAGAGACTCCTGTTTCCATTGGACGATAGCAGTTGCTACTGATAGTCAAGTACAACTTCGCAAACTGCAATTAAGCCTCCTCCACTTCGTCATCATATTCTCCCTCCTCTTCAGCAGTCGCGTCCTGATATTGCTGGTATTCAGAGACAAGATCGTTCATGTTGCTCTCGGCTTCGGTGAACTCCATCTCATCCATGCCTTCGCCCGTGTACCAATGCAAGAAAGCCTTCCTTCGAAACATAGCGGTGAACTGCTCACTAACTCGTCTGAACATCTCCTGGATGGATGTGGAGTTTCCTATAAACGTCGAAGACATCTTCAATCCCGTAGGAGCGATGTCACACACGCTTGACTTAACATTGTTTGGAATCCACTCCACAAAGTAAGAAGAGTTCTTGTTTTGCACATTAATCATCTGCTCATCTACCTCTTTGGTGCTCATTCGTCCTCTGAATACAGCAGAGGCCGTCAGATATCTTCCATGTCGAGGGTCAGCAGCACACATCATGTTCTTGGAGTCCCACATTTGTTGTGTGAGCTCCGGAACTGTCAGTGCACGGTATTGTTGGGAACCCCTTGATGTTAGAGGAGCAAAACCAACCATAAAGAAATGCAAACGTGGGAATGGAATAAGATTGACAGCAAGCTTTCGTAGATCTGAGTTTAGTTGTCCGGGAAATCGCAGACAGCATGTGATTCCGCTCATGGTCGCAGAAATCAAATGATTCAAGTCACCGACTGCAGAGAGATAACAAACACTCAGTACATTGAATGAAATATATTTATAGCATACATACACGGTGACAAAAGATATCATAATCTCACGACGAATGCTTACAAGTAGGAGTAATAAGCTTCAGAGTTCTGAAGCAAATGTCGTAGAGTGCCTCATTGTCCAATACCATACACTCATCTGCATTTTCGACCAACTGATGAACAGAAAGCGTAGCGTTATACGGTTCAACGACGGTGTCCGAAACCTTTGGAGATGGAAAAACTGAAAACGTTAGCATCATTCTGTCTGGATATTCTTCTCTGATCTTAGAAATCAAAAGCGTTCCCATTCCCGAACCGGTACCTCCGCCAAGAGAATGACACACTTGAAAACCTGAATCATGAAAAAACAAGTTATATCAGCAAAAAACAGGATTACATCTAGAAAATAAATAAATCTACAAAACCTCAAACGGGATGTACTTTCAGGAGCTTACCCTGCAAACAGTCGCAGCTTTCGGCTTCTTTACGAACCACGTCCAACACAGAATCAATCAACTCTGCCCCTTCTGTGTAATGTCCCTTAGCCCAGTTATTTCCAGCTCCAGTTTGACCAAACACAAAGTTATCAGGCCTAAATATCTGACCATAAGGTCCAGACCGGACGCTATCCATGGTTCCAGGCTCCAAATCCATGAGCACAGACCTGGGAACATACCTTCCACCACTTGCTTCGTTAAAGTACACATTAACTCGCTCCAGTTGCAGATCTGACGTTCCTTGGTAGGTTCCAGTGGGATCAATGCCATGCTCATCACAGACCACCTCCCAGAACTTAGCACCTATCTGGTTACCGCATTGTCCACCCTGAATATGCAATATCTCTCTCATTTTCACAGATCTAGGAGGGTTTTCAGCAACCAAAACCAGAGCAAGAACGGGGGGATCAAGATGCAAAATAAATCAAAGGCGCTTGCGCTTGGCTTGATCTCTCTCCCTCTCTCTCTCTCTCTCTCACTTTCTCAAATAAGAATGAAGAAAGGAAGGCGTCTTCTTTTTGTAGATTTCGAGGTTCTCTGTAAAGAAAACAAAGGAAAAGAAAACGAAGGCGTTTAAGCGGGGTTAGCGACTTAATCAGGATTATTAATTTAATTAAGCGTGGGTTAGTGTGCCGGCCGTTTTAAACAGTGAGGGCGCCCTTCCGTGCCCGTCCAGGAAGAGCCTGCCAAAACAAGGCGTCAAAATGAAAGATTAATTAATTATTTATTTGGAAAATTAAATACGCGAGAAATTCCAAAAATACGTATTTGTTCGAAAAAGGAGTCCAACGGTCGAAGTTAGAGAGCCGTTGAAAGACGCCAAGGTCACTTGGTCATTCAAACACTACCCGAATCTGAGTCCGTTAGAGCTACCATGTGACCCGGTTGTCCGTTGCCAATATGGCTCAATGCACAATCTGCTTGGCCACATGAGATTCCCCCCCTTAGGAGCTCTTTATATAAAGCCTATGGGCCCTTAGCGACGACTCTGGACTTCACAAGAAACAAGGGGTAAGTCACCCTTTTATGGCCCGAGGGTTTGCAGCAAATAGCCTTTGCGTGTGTGGCCGGCCCATTGAGGCATCTTCTAAGTCTTCTTCCTTGATCATACTCCTTGGTCCACACATGAAAGGCACGAGAGCAATGATGCTCGCAAAAAGAAATGGAACAATATGGTCTACAAGACGTGGTACTGTTGGGTGTCATTTGTTTTTGGGACATGTGGAGCCGCCCAAAGGCTCATGAAACATGGAGGCTACAAACCCACTCACCCTTGAATGGGTTGAGGAGTTTCACATGTCACATAGAAAGGTGAACCTGACCTGCGAACCCCTTGTTTACATCCAGTTGAAGGGGTTATAATTACAAGGAAAGAGGCCCTTAGCAACAAGAGGTCTAATGAATTTCATATATCAGTCACATAAACTCAAAATGTCATTGTATAGACATAGATTTGCCTATGCGCCCACATTTGCCCTTTTTCTATAAACACTAACAAGAGAACAAGTGTGTTCACTCTCCGAGAGCATGGTCAACAGACTCTACTGACCCCTACCAACGAGCATGACACACGCAAAAATTCATATGACCAAGCTCAATGGCCGATCTCCAAGAAAGGCATTCAACAACTAAAATTTTGGAGAATGCAACTCAAATGTGTACTCAAACATCTTATGTCTATTATGCATATAGTCTTGAAAAAGAGAAAATCGTGCTTGTTAAGTACATAGATAGCTACAAGAAAAATCTTAGGAAAAGATTGGCAAAAGCCCAAGAAGTCTCTTCTCTTTATAGTTAGGTTTCTCATCAATGTTCTTGAGCTCTAGTTGACAGTTTTCAGATCTGTAAGGGCTTGAAGAGGGGCGCCCTGCTGAGAAAAGAAACATGGCAGAGGGCCGTGGGCGGCTGCACGCCAAAGAGAGAGCGCTAGATCAGACTCTGTGGAAGCTTAAAACCCTAGCTATGGAGGAAAAGGAGAGATGGTCGTGTGAAGGAGGCAGCGCGCTAAGAAGAAGAGGGCCATAGTGTATTAATGTGGCCAGCAACCAGAGGAGATGGGTTCAACGCACGGACTCATTCTCTATTGTTTGGGGTCTCCAATATAAACACTGGTCAAAATGGGGATGAGGAGCAATGTGGGCCACAAGATCGGAAAGAGCCATTAGATGGGCTTGAAGTCGGATCATGAACAACTGAAGTGCCATTGTGAAGAATTTTCATTAGAAATCTTCATTTGAAATTCTTTGAAGGGACCCGACTTTTAAAGTCGTAGTTCTTCATTAAGTAAACTTCATAATGAAGTTGTAGTTCATTTCAAAGGTAAAAATGGTTTGGGACCTAACTATAGCTAGAGAGCACCGTTTTTTGCCATTCTTGGGCCAAATTGACTCCTGAAACTTGCTGCTCAAAGCCAGTAGACAGAGCAACGTCACCGAGAAAGAGAAATGAATACGAAATCCTAGTGAGCTTGCACGAGCTAGCTTCTGCAAAAATTGGAACGAGCTTTCCATAGCCAGATTTTATTTTTTTTGTGTGCGATCATCATATTTGATTCAGGGTTTTTTGTTGGGCCAGTTCTTTTTATAAAAAAAAACTATGTCTTACATCATAGATGCAAAATTGAATACTTTGAGAATGTCAGTGTGGCCAATGATGTTTGCAAGAAAAATAAAACTTTTAGTAACTACTATTGAGGCCAATCCTGAGACTGATAGTAAAACTTGTTCTAGCACATTCAAAAGTGTGGTGAGGGTTGGGACCCTACATGTAGGGCATTTTACATCCATCAGTGAAATCCTAGATTTATGTGTCAGCAAAACTGCATTGCATCATCTCATGCACCATTTCATGATAGAAACTCTCCCAACAAGTTTTGAAAGATTGCCTTATTTTTTGTTACCGGTAATTGTGTAATGCAATTGCAATTTCAATTCAGTAGAAGATAAGGATGTGGCTTTTGTAGTCATGCCTATTATCCTTGAGTGATATATGTGTTAATGTAGTGATAATGTTCCTTAAAGAGATTTTGGTTAAATAGATCTATCTCTAGTTTTCGTTCTCCAATGTATTAGAGTGCTATTGCCTTATCGGCCAACCCATTTTAATCTGCCTCCATTCATGCTGCATATTTACTTGCATTGTCGTGCAGTCTGCATATTAACATGCAAATTCTCACAGGCGATGAAAAGACGAAAATCAAAGGCTGACGTCACACCCTCTTCACGCTCATGCAACTGCGCTAACAAACTGGACAACGACTGCAGCCACCCACGATCTCCTATAGACAACACATCCACCCTGTGCTTTCTTCATCTGCACACCTGTAACATTATGTATATATTGAATACCATTTGCATATTCATGAAGTGAGTAAGTGAGAGAGAACGAATAAGAGATATTTCTGTTCGAGTTCATTTCTCGTTCGTGTTTCGTTTTTTGTTCGTGTTTCGTTTCTCGTTCGTGTTCGTCTTACCCCTCTAAGCTAAATTTTTTGTTTCTAAAATTACAACACCTTCCTCAACTCTCATTCATCTCCCTCTCTCCAACGGGGTCAACAAAAAACAACTCTTTGTAGTACCGTCGTAGATGATCGCCATTTACGACAGTGTCGAGGACGACTCCGTAAGTGTTTCTAACTGGACTGCTCCATTTGGGAAGATTTTATTTATGGCATAAGGCCATTTGCTTCTGAATTTTAATTTTTTGGGGTGCTTCTTAGATGTGTAGAGAAGTACCTGATCACCTAAGCGTATGTCTTTATTGCACAAGTGATGATCATGCCAGGCTTTTTGTCGAGTTTGTTAACTAATTGTGTGTGATACGAGATGAGTCGAGTCTCACACAATTGGGCTAATGAAAATAGCCTGTTTCGGACTACTTGGTCGATTGTAACTTTCTCACATAGATCAGCAGAGAGAGCTTGCATGACTCGCAAGGAAGGAACTAAAAATTCAACAGGCATTACTGCCTCTTGACCATAGACGAGATGGAAGGGAGTAACCCATCCAGTGGCCTTCTTGGGAGTTGTGTGGTACGCCCAAATAGCGGAGAACAACTTGGTTTCCCAATCTAATCGACTAGTTCTAATTATCTTGGTTAGGATCTTACAGATTGTCTTGTTGGTGGATTCTGTTTGGCCACTACATCGGGAATACTATGGAGTACTTTTGCAGTGGACAACAAGGTAATGGCGTAGGAGATTATCAATCACTTCGTTTAAGAAGTGTGAACCTCTATCACTAACAAGCTCTATTGGATAGCCAAAGCGCGTAATAATGTTCTCATAAAAAAAACCGTGCAACCATCTTCGCATTGGTGTCCTTTGTCGCGCGTGCTTCTATCCATTTGGTGGCGTAATCGATTGCGATCAGGATATAGCGTGCTTGATTTTGTTTGGTTGTTGGGCTAGGCCCAATTATGGAAAGCTTCGCCTTCTATAATGGGGATAAGCCGTGCGAGGTGGCAAACATCACATGTTTTGATGATGCAAATGTATCTTTAAACAGTGATGGCCACCATAAGCCCGCTCTGAGTATGATCTTAGCAGTAGCTTTGGCAGAGAAGTGACCGCCACCAATGCCCTCGTGTGCCTGAGATATGATAGGTCGTATCTCAGATTCATAAGCGCATATGCATATAATACCGTCAACACCCCTTTTATATAAATGTCCCTTCTTAGTCGGCCTCCCAAGATGGATTAGATGAGAGCTTAAATCCAATGATGAATATATGAGCCTAAAGCTAGCGATAAGTTGAAAGGGTGCTAACTTGAACAAAAATTTCCTTTTGGCTACTATATTTAGTCCTTCTTTGAGTCTGACAGTTGTAAGGAGTTGACTTATTTCCTCAGCCCATAGGAGAGTGGCATCGACTTGGAAAAGGCATGCATCAGATAGGTTGTCGTTGACTGGTGCATCAGCTTTTTCAACACTGGAAAGTCTGGAAAGGTGGTCGGCCATGAAGTGTTGTGTACATTTTCGGACGACTACGCGGAATGTGAATTCCTCAAGTATTAAGAGCCATCTAGCTATGCGTCCGGTCTTACAAGATTTATTTACAATATATAACAAGCTTGATGGTTTGTATAGAAAGCAAAGGTTTGGCCTAACAAATAGTGTCGGAGTTGCAGCGTAGACCATGGCCAATGCTTCACGCTCGGTTGTGGTATAGTTTACTTCAACAGGCACCAGATGTCTGCTCAAGAAATGTATCGGGAAATCTTTTCCATATTCGTCTGGTTGTGCTAGAATACCTCCAATTGCATACTTATTTGCGTCAGTATGCACGTGGAATTTCTTCGTGTTGGAGAACGAAGTATGGGTGCGGTGGTAAGTGTTGTTTTCAATTTCTCAAAAGCTTTTATGCATTCCTCGGTCCATCTAGGGTCGACCACAACTAAATAAACGAGACTTGCCTTACCGACGTAGTCGATTATGAAGATGTGGTAGTAGTTAGTATGGCCTAAGAAGACATAGACTTCTTTCACCGTTGCGAGTAAAGGCATCTCAACAATAACCTTGATCTTCAAAGGATTGGTAGAGATACCATCCTTGGATATAATATGTCCGAGCAAAACCCCAATGGGTGATCCAGATTTGGCATTTTTCAAGGTTTAGTGATATACCAAACCTATGACAGTGAATGAATATATTTTCAAGGGCTTTGAGGTGTTTTTCTGTAGAAGAATGTACACCCAAATCATCAAGATAAATATGGACAATTCGATGTAACAAATCTTGGAACGCCATTTGCATGATGCGTTGGAACGTGAAAGGGGCATTGCATAAGCCCAAAGGCATTACGTTATAAGCATAAACGTCGTTTTCCATGGTAAAAGTCGTCTTGTGTCTATCCTCAGGGGCTATTTGGACTACAAAATAGCCACTAAAGCCATCTAAGAAGCTGAAAGCTTCAACTCCACGTTAAGGTTTTTGTGATCAACGCACATATGAAGCTTGCCATTTTTCTTGAGAACTACCACAATGGGTGATACCCAATCCATGTGTTGGATTTCATAAATGAAACCAACATCTAGGAGCTTCTTAATATCCTCGTCAATCCGTTCACGATTAACCGGGTTACAACGGTAAGGCTTAGCCCGAGTAGGCTTAGCATTCTCCTCTAATGGAATAGTATGGACTGCTATTTCAGGCGGAACCCCTTTCATTTTGATATAATTCCAGGCAAATACATCTTTGTATTTGCGTAGTAAGGTCTCCAGATCAATAAGTTGACCTGGCGTGAGGTGGGCTCCGACGTGAACTATACGATCCATCTCCTCGTCAAGATCTTTAAGATTTTGCTCTGTTGTCTTTGCTGGTCCTTCAAAGGAGTGGGAAGCCTTTGTAGGCTCCCGTTGGGGTTGCGGCAACTGGATGACGACGTCATCAAGTGTGAAATCTTTGAAATGTCTTGGAAGATCAAAAGGAGGCTCCACAAAGTTCTCAAAAACTTTAGGAATTATTGATGTGGATGTGCTAGCAAAATTGGAAATGCCATCGCATGCATTGTTCGGACAATGACTTGATTGGTTGTTTGAACTTTTCGCGCATTTGTTTTTGTCTCTCGGTTAGTTTTGTGTGGACTATTTGTTTTTTTGCAACCGAGGTTTTGTGGTAATTTGTGGAGGCGGTGTGGTTGCCTCTCAAATCAACTCTTCGTTTATTGCATCACTGACTTCATCTGGCAGCATGTCCCATTGGTAGACCTTAGATTTGGGCCTATAGGCCACTGTGTTGGCTTACCTTGGTTGTGAGTTGCACATGAGCCATAGGGCCTGGACACTTAATCTCTTTGGGAATCGACTTTGGTGCATAACATTTTTTTATCGAGATACATGAGGACTTGGTCTCTATGTCCGTAGAAGACGGGAGAATGTATGTGTCGTGTGCAGCGGTTTCTATTCGGCATCTATTGGAGTCAATATAGTCCACGGTGGCTAGTGCTTGTCCCCAATTTATTATATCAATTGATCTTGTATAGTGTCCTTTCGGCATAATTGGAACACTATCGGAGTCATCATATGTGGTGGATGACCAATCATCATAAACCTTGGCGGGCTTAACGTGTCCTATAGAGTCAACAATGACTCTTTTTTCATTGTTGTCGAAGGTTATTTTACTGTGCTTCCAATCTTGGACAATGTCAGGATGTGCCAAGAAGGAGTTTATATGTTTGTGCATCCTCGGGTAGATCTAGGATGACATAATCTATGGTTGACTCCTTCAATATGGACTTGTATATTCGGTAAGTGACCTGCAAGGTCAGTGACTCGTTGATCGACCATACGTAGTTTATAGCGTGGCAGATCTAGGCTGTTGAATCCCCATGACTTTGCTAGTGACAAAGCCATGATATTTATGCTTGATCCACTATCGAGGATAGCGGATACTACTGGATAATCTTTGTAATGCATGGGTAAGGTGATGCTAGTCCCCTTAGCAACATCGATATTCATCATATTCATGAGAATCTGAGGAATTTCTGGAATCTCATCGGATTTTCAATGTTCATCTTGGACATTAGGCAGTTGAAAACTTCTATGGTTATAGCTTTGAAGGCCGGTGAAATATTTCATTGCACTATGGAATGGCATTGTGATCTGAGCTTGCAGAAGTTCAGAGAAAATTTTGAGTCCTTGTAGGGGTTGCTCTTTTTTGAGGATCGGAGCAGTTAACGGACGTTTCGTGTTCTGTTCATCCTACAAAAACTCATCTCAAAATTTGTTGTATCACCATTGTTCTACTCGTGAGTCAGGATATTCTCATGGTAATGTGGAAGCTGTCAAAGAGCTTCTCGTATGGTCAACAGGTTTTGTTGCTGCTGTTGGCGCTGAGCTCAAGTGAGGACCCTCACAGGTTCCAAAGAGATATGTCTTGCGAGTAGGATCATGTTTGGTTGCTTGGGGCAATCTTTGAAGCTATGTTTTCGAACACACTCTAGACATTCAGCATGATATTGGTTTTTTACTTTACAATCGACCATGAAATGTCTCATTTCACCACAGATGAAGCATCTGTTGCTCAGGGCCCTTGGGCAATTGCATAGCCATCTTGGATGGCTAGCATTCCTAGAGTTTCTGGATTTGGGAGATACGCATCTCGTTTGCACGAGCATGAGGTGTCCTCATGATAGTGTGCATAATTGCCATAAGTGGATGTGGTATCTAGATGGTATGATGAATCGTAGGAGGGATCGACAAAATGGATTTGAGCGGATGAAATCACATATTTCACACTTAATCAAAGAGGAATGGCCCATGAAATCACATATTTCACACTTAATCAAAGAGGTGTCTGGTCTTGGTTGATAAGATGGGCATTCATTCCCAGTGTGTGCACCCCTGCAATGAGGGCACCAAGTATTGTCACGTCTATGATGTACCTAGCCAGTGGGTAACTGACCTAGCATGGAATTTTGAATAGACTTCAGGGTGTTCTGGAACTCTTTTGTAAGTTTCTCCATTTGTTGTTGGTATTGCTGGTTGAGCAACTCCATCTGAGATTTTCAAAGCTAATCCCGAGTTTCCTCGAGCAACTTGGACTCATGGACAACACGGTGTGCTCTCCATTCTCTAGGTTCGTCAACATCCAATCCTTCATCCTCTTCTCGGATGGCATCAGACATAGTTATCGACTCAGCTCATTACATTCGCCACGTCCATTTACATTTGCTTTACTTTATGCATAAGCAGGCCTTAGGTCTTTTTTTATTCATTATTGACACTTAGACTTTACGGTTGGCCTTGGGCCTTATTATTCATTATTTGGGCATTTGGACATATTACTGGAGAGTGGGGGCCTTCTTGGAAGGCACACTATTATCTCTCCCAGTTGGGCCCTTGCCACTAAAAGCTTCATTTTTAGGGCTTCCTTTAGGCTATAAGTAGGAAATCTGTGTCATTTGTTATTCAACTGATGATATTGATCTCTCTCTTTAGTCTCCTTAATCTCTCTCTTTCCTGCTTTATAGGGTTAAGTCTTGCTTATGTGATGCTTTCATAGCTTAGCTAGGGTTAAGTCTTGCTTATGTGATGTTTTCATAGCTTAGCTCTAGATCAATTGTGGCTTCATTCGTAACTTGGTATCAGAGGACTTTCCTGATTGTTGAGTTTCAAATCTGATTTTCTGATTGGGCGCCCATTTTCCTTGCTAGTTTTTTTTCTTCTCTCTTTGTAGAGGGCTTTCATCTCTTTGCTTCAACAACATTCAGCATAGTTTGGAGGAGGACTAGCGCCCATCAGAGCATTTTCCTTGGCAGAGCTTTAGTGGACAGTTTGCGAAAGATTAGCAGAAGTACTTCCGCTAAATTTGGCAGCCAGAAAATAAAATTTGGTAGATTAATTCCAGCGCCCAAGTCTAGCTTGTTTGCAGGTTGTGCAGCGCCCAATGTCTTGCTTATGTGATGCTTTCATAGCTTAGCTTGGGTTAAGTCTTGCTTATGTGATGCTTTCGTAGCTTAGCTCTAGATCAATTGTGGCTTCATTCGTAATTGACATGGCTTGTTTTAAGGATGTGTATTCATCGTTAGATCTGAGCTCACATCTGATCCATCTTGGAAGTCCAACTAGAAACTAGATGATGAGCATTGATTCAGTGGGTTGTTCGTTTAAATCATTCGATATAGTCATGTACTTTTTCATCCTTTGTCATCTTGATATTACTTAGTTTGACAAATGGACTCTCTATCAAATGAAATGGTTTGAATCACTTGATGAAGTGTTCTTTCAAGAGTGACCAATCACGTTTATCTTCACGATCTAGGTTGAAGAACAGTTCACGTGCTTGATGTTGGGGTGCTCTCGAATAAATTAGATGCAGGAGAAGAGACACAACTCCAACATATTTTCAAGATTTTTACCAAAACTACAACATAAGCATTAGATTAGAACGAATGGAGGAATGTCTTGTAGGTGTCAAAGACAACCATGAAGGAGCGAACAATTAGGCGTCTAAGACAGCCATGCTACCTTCGAAGAGATCTGAATTAAGCAGTTGTAAGTACAACAATCAGATCACAATCATGTGCCCAAGAATGGTTCACAATAATGATGCACTGTGTGCGTTGATCTTACTTCGTTAGTTATAGATTAAATAACTATCTCTATCCTCTCAATGGCTTTCACTCTCTCTAAAATTTCTGATCCTATGGAATCATATAATGAAGACACAATTTTCTTCGCGCACGAACTCAATTTACTCTTCTCCACTTACATGCGTTCATCACAGATTGACTCACCATCGTTTTCGTGAGTCGTTGGTATGTATTTATGTACATGAGGTAGTTATAATGACTGCGTAGGCAATGAGCGCAAAACAGTGCAGTTACTAAAGTGAACTGTGACGTGGTCTGCATCTGACGGGGCTGGTGGATGACGTGGATCTCGAACCGAAGATTTTGAGTTTGTGGGAGAACGAAGAGAATGTAGTCGATCTCGCTTCTGCTTCAGTTGATTAGTGCGCATACATTCAACTTCAGAGGTTAAGACTGCAGGATTGTCATAGAGAGAGAGTGTGTGTATTTAAATAGTGTACTAGTACTCGCGAAATGTGATGAACCCGAATAATTCATGTTTTGATGACACGAATAGAAAAGGTTTGGATTTTGGTGAGTTGGAGTGATGCTTAATTCCAACACACACACACCCCCCCCCCCCCCCCCCCTTAAGCTTAACTTCTAGGATCCAAAATGAAATTAAGCAAGCTACCCAATGTAACATGCTTTTCTCTTGACAGAGGCTTAGTTAGATATCAGCCAACATACTAGCCGTAGGATAGTAACTTAATTGGACATCTTTATTCTGAACTTTCTCTCTAAGAAAATGAGATTGAACTTCAATATGTTTAGTTCTAGAGTGAGTTCGTGGGTTCAGAGATAGATCAATGCAGTTCTGATTGTCGCACTAGAGTATAGTTGGACTGATTTGAATGATCATAAGATCCTAAAGCAATATTATGAATCAGATAATTTCCTTTACTGTAGAGGTAGCTGCAACATATTTTGATTTTGTGGAGGACAAAGAAACACATTTATGCTTTCGACTATTCCTTGAAATGGGTCCACCTGCTAGAAAGCAAAGATAGCCAGATGTAGATTTTTTTGTTTCCACATTGCCAGCCCAGTCAGAGTCAGAATAAGTAATTAATGTCAAAGCATTCTCTGAATTTCCATCATAACACAAAGCATAGTGCTTAGTGGCTTGAATGTATCTTAGTACACTTAGTAGAGCCTTCCAGTGAGGTAGGCCGAGATTTGACATAAACTATGACAATGTGCTGACTGTAAATCTAGATCAGGTCTGGTGCGGACCATGGCATACATGATCGATCCAACTATCGACTAATAGGGGTATTTGCACATTTCTTTCTTCTCTGCATCAGTCTTCGGGCACATATCCTTGACAATTTGAATCCTGGGTCCATAGGTGAGTCTATGGATTTGCAAATTTTCATGCCATACTTGTGGAGTACACTAGTCAGATACCTTTCTTGACTTAACAAAATACTTCTCTTTACTCTGTTTCTTGTGATCTGGATTCCAAGAAGGTAATGCATAGGACCTGGATCAGTCATTTCGAATTCCTTCGACAAAAGATTATTTGTTTCATGCTGGATTGAGCTTCATCTTGAATATCCACTTGGTGTCAATGATCTTTGCATCTATAGGAGTTTCGACAAGACTCCAGGTCTTGTTCTTCATCAATGAATTGTACTCAGCATGCAAGGCAGTATGCCAGTTGTCTACATTCGATTTTGACAAGGCTTCTGTTACTGAAGTGGGTCCATCATAGCTGATGAATGCCTGAAAGACGAAACGATCAGGTTCTTGTCGATGTCATGCAGATCTCCAAACAATAGTTAGTTGCTGAGATGATGATTCTCCTTGCTGTGCGACAATGATATCTACGATGTCCATTGAAACAATCGCAGGTAGAGGCCTGTCGATGGTGATGGGAGTCGTTGGGACGAACTCTTGCATTGGCTGTTATGCTTGAAGTCAAAGAATTTATCTTCGAGAAAGACAACATCTCGACTAACTGAGATTCGACTTGTCTCAGCATCAAATATTTTGTATGCCTTGTGTGACGTTGAGTATCCAAAAAAAATACTCCTGCAGCTAACAGGGTCAAGTTTCTTTCTCAGACTAGAGGGAATGTGTACATAGCGCAGATAGCCAAACACTCAGAGGTGTTGTAGACTCGGTTTGTAGTCATAGAAAGCTTCGAAGGGTGTCTTTGAGTTGACTGCTTTGATACTCGAATAATTTTGCAGATAGCAAATTGTTGAAATAGCTTCAGCCCAAAACTCTTTGGTGAGTTGAGCATTTGACATCATAGATCGTGCTGTATTTAGTAATGTTCGGTTCTTCCTTTCGACTACTCCAATCTGTTGTGGCATGTAGCTGGTGGTGAACTGATGAATGAATGTTGAATGATGCCAGATATTCAAACATTTTATTTGACAGAAACTCTCCACCATTGTTTGTTCGAATGGTTTTGAGTCTAGTCTATGTCTCAGCGAACTGTTTGAGGTCTTTGAAATAGTTAAAGGCTTCAAACTTGTTTTTAATGAACATGATGCTGGTAAATCTAGAATAATCATCAACAAAAGTGATAAAATATAATGCAGAACCCAAAGAGGGAATATTCATAGGGCCGCATAGATCACTATGTATTTATTCTAGAACGGACTTAGCTCTAGTGGCTTGTCCCTTTGGAAATCTTGATCTAGGTTGTTTGCCTAGTAGGCACATCTCACAGACATGTCATATGTCGGTGGAGTCAGCATTAAGGTTTAAGTCCTTGACCATAGAATTATGATGCATATACAAGATTGACCTCATGTTTAGATGTCCTAGTCTTTGATGCCATAATTGGGCATTTGAGGTACTCACATTTGTATAAAGTGCATATTCGTGACCCAAAACGTATAGATTACCTTCTCTATTTTTCGAGAAGATTTCTTTGTCGTGCTTGTCCATAATGGTACAGTACTTTGAATTGAACGAGACTTTGTAGCTCTGATTAGTAAACTTGCTGACTGACAACAAATTTCTAGTCTGTCTAGGTACGTATAGTACATTCTTGAGCAAGGTCAGCTTACCATTAGGAAGATAGAGACATATAGATCCCTTGCCTCCAATCTCTAGTGCACTTGAGTCACCGAAGTAGACATACTTCGAATCTGCTTGTGTGAGGTCTTGAATAAGAATTCACATGTTGTCATGTACTGAGAAACACCAGAATCAAGATACCAATCCATGGCATCTCTAATGGGTAAATCTTATATCAATAGCAGAGTTGGTTCTTCTTGAGAGGTTCTGGCAGAATCAGATCCTCCATCCTGCTACATCTCTTTCTTGGCTTCGTTATGTTTGAGAACTCTTTGAATAGAGAGCGACAGTCTTCGTATTCGATGTGGATAAGCTTTTTCTTCTCACTTCTTCTTGTAGTAAACAACAAGTCACCTTTTGTAGAGACATGTCAGGAGTATTGCCGAGTAGCAACACAAGATTGTTGTAAGAGAGAAGAAGACTAGATAGAAGAGACATGTTAGCATATTCATCTGATACTGGCGAACCTACTACAACTAGCTGATTGAGTAGTTGTTTGAATTCGTTTAGATGATCTGTGACTGGGGTTCCTTCACTCATCTTGAGCGACAAGAACTTCTTCCTCAAAAAGAGACGAGTCGAAACATCTGTTGTCTCGTATAGACTAGAGAGAATGTCCCATGCTTCTTTCGGGCTAGAACAATTAGCTACATGAGCTATTTGTGAATCTTCAAGAATCAGAGATACAATGGCAAGAGCTTTGCCATCCTTAGTTTCCCAGGTGGTCAGCATGTTAGGTTCAGCCAGTCTGGCTATTGAACCATTGACATATCCCCAGAGTTCTTTTTATGTGAGTATCATCTTCATCTTGAACTTCCACATGTGGAAGTCATCGCCGTTGAATTTGTTGATCAGGCAAATTTCTAAAGATGTTCCTTCCATGAGCAATTAGGCATCTAAGACAGCCATGCTATCTTCGAATATTAGACATTCTAGATTGAGTGAGCATCAACAAAGAAAGAAAACTATTAGAAAGCATTCGTAGTGCAATACACATAAGAAGAATAGAGAATCTAAATTAAGTAGTTGTAAGTACAACGATCAGATCACAATCTTGTGCCCAATAATGGTTCACAATAATGCTGCACTATGTGCAGTGATCTTACTTAGCTAGTTACAGATTAAATAACTGTCTCTATCCTCTCAATGGCTTTCACTCTCCCAAGCTCATACGATACCTGGTTGATGATCATCATGACACATCCAGAACTGACTCTTTCGAGAGTCATTACTATGTTGTTGTAGGAAGACACGGAGGAACGAAGCCTCAAGTTCCTCAGCTGATTCTCACGCTTTATACACCAACAAGAGCACGACTAAGCAGAAGAAGAAAAAAGTCCCAAAGCAATCAAAGCCAGACCATAAACCAGCTCAGCACAAAGAACAATCGAATCCGCAGATGAAGAAGAAGCTGTTCAACAAATACTGCAAGCGAAACAACCACAAAATTCAAGATTGTCGGATATGTCAAGCAAAGAACAATAGCAAGGGGTAGTTGAATCAAGTGGCAAATGCAGCTGCAGAAGCTCCACAACCTATTCAAGAAGCGGATCACGATGCCTTCATGACCAACCATCAAGGAGCATTCGGCGATAGTTGGTGCATTACACAATCCAATTGACATTATCTTGTAAGCATAGGTACCACATTTGGTGGCAAAAGTCATCTTATATCAATCTTCTGGGATGATCTATACTTGATTTTAGCCACTAAAACCATCTAAGAAGTTGTATGTTTCATTTCCAGCAGCTATTTCAAGCATCGATACTGTGAGAGGTAGGGAAAAGTGATCCTTGTGGGCCACTACATTGAATTTTTTGAAATCGAAACAAATTTGTAATTTTTCGCTCTTTTTTTATACACCCACAAATGGTGATACTCAAGAAGTGTGTTCAATCTCATAGATAAACCCTGCATCGAGCAATCTTGTTAGCTCCTCCTGGATGAGTTGCGTAATGTGGGTTTGGCTGGTATGGCCTACTAGTGATAGGTTCGGCCTTTTGCATTGGTGGGATAATGTGCACAATTACTTTAGATGATGTGCCCCTGAATTCTCTTTAGCTCCGAATGAAACAGTTTTGATACTCAAGCAACAGTGCCTTTAGATATTCTAATTCTTGGCTACTACATCCACACCTATAGTTATAATTTATTCTTCCTCACCTGGGTAAGCTAGGTTGAGCAGTTTTACCTTGGCGGAACCGTCAAGAATGGGAGCTTTCAAAGATGGTGGATTTTCTAGATCTAATTGTTGAGGTCTCGATAACACTATGTCCACTTCATCCATTGTATATATATTAAAACGTCATGCACTGGTTGATCTTACAATTCTTGCTCCCATTTTCTTTCTCTCTTTGCCTCAGTATTCAGTGGAATCATAGTGATTTTTTCCTTTTCCTTCCTGATCACCTTTCTCTTAGTTTTTTTTTATCGATTTCGATTTAGGTGTTCTTCAAGGAGGATCTACTAGCTCCATCTCCATAGATGGAGTAAGTGAATTCTTGGTTTTCCTCACATGCTCTACTTTTTAGATTAGAGGTTCGGATGAAATTGGGGTAGTTTCCTTGGCTAGGTTAGATAATTGTTTGTCATCCCATGATGATACTCTCAATCGATAGATGGCTTCAGTTGTTCCATTCTATACCATAGGCTTCATACTATTGGTACGAGGGGGTTCAAATGCATCATGAGGTGCATCAACAAGCCGAGAGGTAGTCTCTTGTGTGCTTATCTCGTCTAGGAGAGAGGTGGTCAATGGTGTTGTATGCGAGTGATAGCATTCAGGGTCCAGATACCGTAAGACGTCATCAACAATGTACTCTTGTCCTTCATCAAGTGTAAGTATTTGACTCGGTTTCATCTCTTGTGAGTCACTAATCCCAAGCAATGGCTCTTAGGGTAACCATTGAACCTGTATCATAAAATTTTGAATTTCATGAACATTGTTCCCTGGCTCACTTCCCATCTCTCCTATTTCGGAATCCAAAACTTCATCTTCTTTGGCTATGTAGGATTGTGTGAAAGAGTTATTACTTGAGTAATCTATCGTGGAATTCAAACAATCGACAATGGGTAAGGCCTCCATTCAATCAACTATTTTGGTTTGGGAGTCATCCTTAATCACTATTTGCCTCCAACGTCTCGAGTGTTCCAATTTCATGTGTTCTTTTTTAATTCACTCGATAGTAAACTTTCTATCCTCCATTGATTTGTCGGTTTTTCTTCCCACGTGGTCGTCTTCTCCCGATTTTGTAAGACAATTCTTCTTTTTTTGCAATCATGGAGAGCATGTGAAGCACGCAACCAAAGTCGCTTAAGTAGGACCTTGTAGGACTGCAAGGCGTTGGGTAGATCTAATATGACAAAGTTGATCACGAAGCCCACATCTGAAACTTGTTACATGAACATCTCTTGTCATGCCAATAGGTCCCCGCACACTCAATTGATCGGCTTGTTTGATCTTGAAGGACACTGGGTCCATTTATTGTAGATTCCAAGCTCGATACAATGTGGATGAGATTATGCTCACTATGGATCCACCATCAATGATAGTAAATTCCTTCAAGAACCCCTTATGCTCGATAGGTAATGTAATGTTCGAAGAATCAGTTTCTCATCTAATGTCTATGTTGTGGACTTGTTGGACTTTTTTCTCGTCTTCCACTCCACCACTATGGATAAGTTTTAAAGACTCTAGTTCAAGGTGGAGAATAGGAATTGGAGGTGGATTTATTCCTTCTGGAGTTTCAACCCATTTTTTAAGATCATTCTAGAGATTCGGACTACTGCACCACATTGTTCCTATGGGTATACCTATCTTGGAGGTTAGGAGATCTTGTAGTTCTATCTTTCTTTTGGCTCCTAGATCAGGGGTAATACTTACTTGAGGTTCAATTAGGTGTTGCCCAAGTATCTCTAAATGGCCACTTCTATCATAAGGCTTACGGGTTCTGCTAGAGATTTGGTCGGAAGTCGAGATGGAATCAAGTCTCACTTTCTCTCGAGTAATTGGCTTGAACTGTGACAAATAGCTATCTATATCATCAGATGATGATCCTTTGAAAAATATCTAATTTTGGTAGATGTGGGTGGTGCTGGATTTGCCATGTTATCAAGTGGTGGGTTAGATAGCGGATCGGGTGGATCAGGTGACTCAAAACTATGTTCAGATGGTGTAGATATAGTTTTCGAAGATGGTTCACGATCCTGTTCAGATTTTGGCTCTAATGGTGGATCAGGATCTTGGTCGTGGGCTCAGATTCAGAACTAGAATCAAATGGATCAGATGGATTGGCAAGCTCTCGTTCAAATGTATTTACAAGTGCTACGAAAGTGTTGTAAAGGTTATCAAACGCTTTAGGACTTAATCTTACTCCAATTGGTAAATTTTGTAGATTCGGAAATACCAATCGCGTGTCTTTCTATAAGCTTCTCATTGTTGTGCTCGTTCTAAACATTTCTGCTCAATGATTGTGCATGGCTGATCTCATGGCATGCATTACATGAATAAGATTCAGTGGACTTAGTACACAAAAATCATGAAAAGACGAAGATTTGTCTCCTCGACAACGGGTATGTGGTAGCCTAGTCGTTATAGATGATGATGAATGTAATATTCAAGACATAATACTACAATGACAAATCTGGTTATGTGTCCAGAAACATCAATGATAAAACGATTTGGTCAAGGTCTAAAGGTACAGAAGTGTACTTTATGTTCCAGGCTCTTAGGACAACAGTAAGCAATTAATCTGTCAGCAACAGGCAAAGAGACCCTTCAAACGGAATCTATTTGGCTTTCAATTCCTCTTGACAAGCACAAGGAATTAGTTCTTATCACAACAAGCAAACAAAGCAGAACGTCAATTAAGTTCTTTATCTGAACACATAGCTCATTCACAATTAACAGAGGTTCTAGTTTAGAGTGAAACTTAAGGCTTCAGTTAATTTTCCTGCACACATTAGTTAGAAGTGTTGCTCTCAGATATCGCCTGCAAAACCACGTTAGAAAATTTGGAATTCGGTACAAGTGAAGAGTGAATGCCGCAACAGATGTCTATCACAATCGATTACAGACTATTTCAAAGTGTGTTCGCTCAATTGATAAGAAGTGCAACTATAACAGATAACAGAGGAAAGGAATGCACGGACTGTAGGAACTGGCTCTCTTCTCTCTATTGATAGCTCAATCTCTGCATATGTACAATGGCGCTAAGTGTCGCCCTTATAGGAACGAACATCGGCCTGAGCGTCGATCACCAACCGTTAAGATGTCGGTTGGGATCCACTAATGTGTCGCTATAGAACATCACAAGTTCTTACTTAAAATGAATTAATTACAAAATGAAAATAGGCCTTCACATGAATTTAGGCACTATAGCATATTTCATGTACAAAAATTAAAAAAATTTACAATATAAAACATTGAATCTAGATAATGTGGGGTCATAGGCCTCCACAAAAATGTGCTTACTAGGAAAACAACCTAGAACAAAATTTTCAAGGGGCAAGCCAACAGAGCAAAGTCCATTTAGTCACTAATTTAAAGTCATTTATGTGGTTTTATGAGCGCACCCTCTTTGGGTCAGACTCTATATTTCATCACATTTATTGATGACTACTCTCGATTTACCAGAGTTATGTTTATTAAGACCAAGTTTGAGGCCTTTAACTGTTTTAAGGAATACAAATAGTTTTATGAGACTCAAACTGGTCAGAAGATCAAGACCCTACAGTTTGATTGAGGGGGAGAGTACATGTTACACTCTACAACAGAATGGCATAGCTGAACGAAAGAATCGAACTTTGTATAGTACCTTCCACTGGTGGAATTTGCATATAACAGTGCAAAACATTCAACGACCGGATTTGCCCTTTCATGCTTATGTATGGTTTTCAACCTCGATCACCAATTAGTGTTGACATGAAAAACTTACGAGTGCAAGCCACAACTGATTTCCTTGCGGATATGCAAGAAATGTTATAGCTGGCTAAAGATAGCATAAAAAGTGCCCAAGACAAGGCAAGGCACTGTGCTGATCTATCTCAGAAGCACAAGGTATTCATGGTCAACGATTGGGTGTTTTTGAGAGTCCCTAGTCACTCTAGGGGCTTGAAAACTGGTAAGTGTGCAAAGTTGGCGCCTAGGTATTGAGGTTCTTTTAAGGTTATACAAGTGATAAACAAGGTTGAATACAAACTAGACCTTCCAGCTAACGTTGGAATTCATCCTGTTTTCCACGTTAGTAAGTTAAAGCCCTCGTTAGGGGTTGGGGAGACCCTGCTCCCTGTGGAAGATCTAGTGGAACTTCTTCGTGATGAGTCTGTGAGTGGACCACCTGAACCCGAGGCGATTGTTATTAGCCGGCAGAAGACTCTACGTAGTAGAGTGATTCAGAAATTTTTTGTCAGGTGAAGGGGCAAATCAGAAGAGGAGGATACCTGGGAAAAGGAGGCTGATCTCCAGAAGAATTTTCCAAATTTTTTCCTACAAGGAAAATTTTAAGCTTAGGGGGAAGGAATGTTACATACCTATGTAACTAGCAGTACTTCAGACCCCTATTAGTCCATTTAGTGTTGGGGTCTACATGGCAAGGTACCCTTAGGATTAAGGGTATGTGCCCTTGTATAAGGGTAGATGAGTGACTATACCTTAGTCAGAGATATGGAGTCATGAGACCCTTGGATAAGAGTTATCCTTAGGATTAAGGGTAGGTGCCTTAGATAAATGTACTAGTGTCCTTGATTAAGGACATGTAGGTGTCTATGCCTTGGATGGAGGTGTGGAACCTAGAAAGGTATTAGAAAGTCATTGGATGACTATATTTCTAAACCTTGGGCCTCAACCTTGAACCATATCACTTTATTGGTCTTGGACCAAAGTATACAAGCACAACTTGGGAAATGGGTCCTAGTAGGAGGGCGCCCTCCTAAAGGGTCCATTGAGTTTCAAGTTTCACAAGAATAGTAATCAAAGAGTCATAAGTTATGGAAGATGTCTGATGACCTTCCATAAGCCTATGAAGGTTCTTGAACTCCTCTAGGCCTCTCTCTTTCTCATTGGATGTGCATGGAACTCCATAGTGTATTGGAGAGAACTAAATGCCATCTATATAAGAGGAGTAGGGCATCCATTGGGAGGAAGAGAGATCTCTTTTGCTTACCTTGCTTATGCTCTAGTGTGTAGAGTAATTCTTGTGTGTAGTATGCTAAGGGTTTAGATCTTACTTATGGTATGGGACATAAGTAGGGTTTGGATCTTGAGTAAACTATGGTTTGTTGTGATATGCTTGTGATCTGTTTATGGTTATCAAGGGGGTGCTAGATAGGTCTTGCTTGGAGCTTGGATCTAGCTATGGTTGGGTGGTGAATACTTGAGGCCAGCTTGTTATCTTCCTTTGTGTTTAAGAGTAGGGAAACAGGCGGAGGAGAGATCCTTGGAGGTTTGCAGATCCTTATTTGCAGGTGGAGGCATCATAGCTTGGAGTTGGAGAAGCATCTTGGAGCTTGCAAGTTGCTTGGAGGACATTTGGAGGCTCTACCTTGGATTTGGAGGACTTTTTCCTTTTTACTTGTTAAACTTGCATTGACACTATGCTCGCATTTGGAATTTTCTTGCTTGATTCAAATTGGGATTTAAATTTATATTGTCGATCTTGTGTACACTCCATAGCATTGCATAACCAGAGAGTTGTAAACAGCCAGCCAAGTTCAATATTTCCAAGGAAAATCCTGGCCTAGGGTTTGGAAGCACAAAAGCTTGGATCTTGAGCTGTAGGAGACCAATTTTGAAGCTGTAAAAGCATGATGGTGAGAAGAAATACTCTTACTTAGCTAAACATAACTATCTTGAGGAATAGTTAGCCCTTGTTAAGTATTATTTAGTCTACATTGGGCCCTTATTGGCCTACTATCCTTATTAATTACTTTGAGAGCCTAAAAAGGGAACCGCCTTGTTCTTAAGGCTCATAGCTCCTTTTGGGCCTACAAAGCTTACAATGGATATTTTAATGCATTGATAAGCATTGATGTATTGAAAGTACATGACAAATGCCTGTTTGGCCAGGTTTAGTTGTTAAATCAGTTTTTTTTCTCTTTCATTTTGTCAGTAAACAGTCATAGCACTAGATTCGTATTAGCTTTGCCAAATTTAGCCGTATTCATCCCCGTTCAAGTTATTATCACATCGTTTGGTGTGGATAATGGCTTGATGTTAGCCTCAGTTGTCATTACAATTTTAGTCTTTAAATTAACATATGTATATCGGAACAAATTAACTAGATATGAAAAAACTCAAGATTTGCTACCTGCACATGCTCCATTGGTCGATCAATTTACTCAATTCGTGTACTCAATGTGGATGCCACAGTCTCCTCTAGCTGTTTGAGGTTTTTACTTTGAGATCTAGTCAAGACCATACTATTTGTGATTATTAGTTGATCTCAACAAATTAGCAACATGCTTTGTATAGCACAATTTGCTTTGTTGAATGTTGAAACATAGCCCAAGATGAGGTTAGGCATTGATAAGATAATGCTAAACTGTATAGTGAAAACTGTACAGTCTACATACATGACAATGAGCAGTTACTATATGTAGTAGCATGTTCGAACAGTGACATAGTTTGTCACGAATTCGGCAGAGGAAGAACTCCATTTTGAGTGGTACCATTCGACATTTGATAGTTTGATAGTGTCGGCATTTCGACGGTGCCGATAGTGGACAATCGACAATGTCGATTGTTGATAGTGCCAATCGCGTTGATTCGATGTCGTTGGCTTGTTTGATAGCTTGACTTCAAACTTGAATGTGGAGGGTCGGAGTTGATTTGTTGATTCACTTCGAATATATGTGCATTTATGCAAACTGTTCAAATATGCGTGTAAAACTGCAAACTGTCTTCATTTTTGCAGACTGTTGTAGAGAATGAGTATTTACATTGTATAGGAGTACTCAGAAGATAGAATTAGGTGAGTAGTGTAAGATTAAACTCCACCAGGGGCCCCAAAAAATTGGCAAGCTAGGTTGATAAAACGTGAGCCAAAATTTTGTTGAATTAATCAGAAAGGATAATTGAGTGCTGTTGCGAGACAAACTTTGATTTACTTGATATGATTATCTAGGCTAATCAACCACACAAATCTACAAGCCATACGTGGTCGAAAGCCCCAACTTAAAAATATTGAGAAGCCCAACAACATCAATATTTGTCATCAAAATATTGTTAGAGAACGCATTCCATTTTTTGAGCTTCACCATAAACTCCTATTGAGACATGTGGAGCAGTGCATGGTGTGTGATGGTCGTATGCATGAGGATAGCATGAGATATGTGACCTAAGATTAGATGGACTGCATGGGTGCATGTACATGCTTCTTACCCCTATGTATACAAGTAGGGACTCGCCCTCCTCCATCCTAAGCTTTTGGCTCTAGGTTGCCGGTTTCTCTTCTCTCCTCTCCTCTCCTCATGTATTCACTTGCCATGGCTAGGGGGTGAGTTGTTGCCTACATCTCTAGTTGGATG
This sequence comes from Diphasiastrum complanatum, assembly GCA_029204225.1. Lineage (NCBI taxonomy): Eukaryota > Viridiplantae > Streptophyta > Lycopodiopsida > Lycopodiales > Lycopodiaceae > Diphasiastrum > Diphasiastrum complanatum. The sequence continues at coordinate 8,274,726 of CM055094.1, read as the reverse complement.
GGTGGTTTGGCTCCCACTAGTCTCTGTGTGTGTTGATCCTATCCTCATCTTAGTAGCAATCTTGGTGGTCTTTACATTGGCTATGAATGAATTGATGTCCATTATCATGCATAGGAGCTATTTATGAATTGGCTATTTGAAAAGCACACTTGGCACATGTATTTACTTCAGTGTTGATAGTGTCCAAACCATTATTGCTAGTGATAATTTGTGATTGAATGGTACATAATGAAAGGTTCTTCACACTCCTAAAGTGTGTTGTTCATGATGAAGTATCCTATATAATGGACATATATATACATATTGGCTTGTTATTTTTTTTTAGGTGGGTGCAAACCACACGAAGGTTATCTATCGCAGTACCTAGTGTGGTTTTCTATGGTCCCTTGCTTTGAGGGTACGATGGGGGGTCTCTCTCTCTCTCTCTCTCTCACACACACACACACACACACACACACACACACACACACAACAACAACAACAACAACAACACTACTGAGCAATTGTCTTCATTCAATTGTGAATGTTCTAGATTGTTATACTTGTTTCTTTGCTATATAGCTTAGGTGACTATTTTCTCAAGTACTTACTAATGGCCTTTGCAGGATTTATACACCATTTAACTTGTTTTTGCTATTGGCTTATGAAACTCATTCATATATATTTCAAAACTAATCCTAAGATCGAGTTTGGTTCATATGAACACGATCTTTTTCTGAGTGGACAATAAGGTGTTTCTCTTCTAAATGTGGTTCACCATTAAACTCATGTCATGTGGCAATCTATGAAAAAAGTTCTACTTGAAGGAGATGGATTATTGCCACCTTAATCAATGTTGCTTGAAGAGACAAGTTGAGACCTTTATTATTTTCTTTATGAGAGAGAGAGAGAGAGAGAGAGAGAGAGAGAGAGAGAGAGAGAGAGAGAGAGAGAGAGAGAGAGAGAGAGAGAGAGAGAGAGATAGATTGTGTGTTGTGGCATAAGGAGTGCAATGGCCTAGTTAGCAAAAGTTTTAGGAGATTATTTGAATTGAGATTATCTTACTAAGATAGAGAGACATTTTTTTAATAGAATTTAAAATAGTAGCAAAGCATACTTTAAGCTCTTAGTCTCTTTTTTCAAACTTGCTATGTTCGGTGACGATACATAATATGGCTTCTGCATTGCGATGCTCTGGGCGTGTAGCTTGTATGAAAGATATACATAGTGATTGAAATTTATTTTGGCCAATCAATGGCGAATATTCATTGGGCCTACTGCCAGAGTGGGTAATTTAACACTACGGGCCCCGACTCAATCAAGCCCCTAGATGATGGTGCATATGAAAAAGAGACGGGTCCTTCCCATCCGTTTCTTTTCTTATGGCACACTAGGAATTCAAGCCCGCCATTGTTGGCTATCAAAAGCATCCAAATATTGTCACATGTCAATGACTAACCACTCGAAAGTCACCAAATGGCAGTTCATGACTCATGGCTAGCCTCCTAGCGGTGGCCAGGCACAAAACGATGTGGTGGTTTTTTCCCGTTCTATCTCGATTCTTAACTACATAATATGACGAGCCCCATGCCATCCCTAAATTTTGTCATAAACCTTCACATTCTGCCAAGTTTTACCAAGTTAGAAGTATGCCACGTGGCCAAAAGGGACGTCTGATACTATAACAAAGAATTAACCTACCTAAGGCACACCGTCATCTACAGCCCGCCACCGTTGGATTTGGTTCAGATTTTGCCACGTTCTTGTGATCAGCCAGTGAATAGAGTCCAAGTGGCACCGCATGCCACGTGGCAAAAATCCATACGGCGTAAAATCTAGTGTGCCATTAAGCAGCCATGGCTTCCTAGCATATCTGTGTGTGTGTGTGTGTATTATATATATAGATAGCGAGCTAGCTCTTTGAAGATACAAGAGCAAAGCAATTGTCGATGGCAGAAACCCTAAAATGAAGATCGTGAGCTATAATGTGAATGGCCTGAGAGGAAGATTGACAACATTTCGAACGCTGGGAGCGTTTCTGGGTGCTTTGGATGCGGATATCATTTGCCTTCAGGTAAGGCTCCATTTCACCTTTTCACTGGTTAGGTGCGTTTTCATGTGCTGGCTTGTTTTTGGTGATAGGAAAGGTATCCATCACTTGTTTTAGAATTGCTTGCATTCAATGAATTTCTTCTTAATAGCCAAGCGGTTGCTGCAGAAAGGGATACCTAGGAGCCTTGCGCTTCGATCTTGGCTTGGCCTTCCATTGATGCATATTGGATATGTTGTGCATATTGATACCAGTGCAATTAAATATTGTTGCATAGTAAAAAAAATGTTCTAGTTAGGTGGTATTTCCTATTTAAGGTAGTTAAAGCCAACACCGTGCATAATAAATTTGCACCTTTGAAAGTTCTGACAATTACTTTAGACATTTTGTGTGTGCATGCCACAACGCCCTGTTTTATTCCCCCCCCCCCAACATAAGTTTTCCAAATTGGAGTTGTTAATTATCAAATACTGTCTAACAAGTATTTATAATGAACCTGCTACACCTATCTGATTCTCCCCTTAGTGTCTCATAAACATCACTTATTACATAGATATCATTGCGAAATTCTTGTCCTTTTGCTTCCGAATTATGGGCTTAATACTGATCGCCTCTTCAAGCCTACCTTTCCACTTCATGCTCCCCATTCATCCACTGGTCAGTCAGGTTTCAATCGCTATGGTAGGGTGTACCTATAGAAGCAAGCAGTTTTTTTGAATAAGCCCTCATGGGATTTTGCAACATGCCAATCACAAGCATATTGCTATTTGTTCCTACTGGATCTGAGCTCTGATGGTTTTGGCCGGGTTCAAACATTATTGTGTTCATATGCTTCATAGCATCTAAATGAATTCCCATAAGTATGTGCAAGATGGATCATGGCATCTGAATGGTTTGAGGTTGGATTATTGTTAGATAACTAATTTTTTTTACAGTTTCTAGTATTATTTATCCCTGCAAGTAGCTTTTTTTATATACTAATAAGCATATGCTTGTGTAACCTACATTCTACTATATCCACATTATAAACTGTAAACATAACTAAAAGGAGTTTCAATCATTCAAAAGACAACATATTTTTATGGAATGTTGGGTTTTTGGCCCAACTTTATGAATCACAAACTTGGAACAATGTGCATGTGACATTTTGAACGTATTTTAGAATCTAAGATTGCTATACACTATCTGCGTTATAGTGCTTCTTATTAAGTTGTAAAGAAACTCATTAAGATTGTGACAAGGTATTATGTCTAGTTTTCTCATGTTAGTTGGCTAGAGGAAAGCCTAGATGGAAAGGACAACTTCACAATCATAAGAGGATGTGTACATTTGTTCCTTAGGTTCTAGAAATGGTTGTGAATGTGCAGCATCACAAGTTTAGAAACAGAATTTTTTTGAATATATGGTTTGGAAGGTTATAGAATTGCCTTTTTGAAAAGGTTCGATTCAAATGGACTATCCAAATTGTTGGACCCAATTTTGGTCCAGTAGTAATTCGTGGGTCCAAGTAAAGTCTAGTTATGTTAAGGGACCCTATCTTGACTTTTGGGAGTGCCCTATAATTAGTAGTGGGTCCTGGAAGGTTCTAGAACTTAGAGTTTGAAAGAGTCTAGGCCCTTGGAAGGCCTATTTATATGTACTCTTTGTTCATTTGTAATTCATTCCCTTTCAAGCATTGCTACTACTTTCTCTCTCCTTGAGGGTGCCTAACCCTCTCCCTCTTCTTCTTCTTCCTCTTTTTCTTCTTCTTGTATATGGAGATTGAATGTTAGAAGGATCTTGGCACTTTGATTTCCTACAGAAGCAACGAATGACGAATACTATTTATCATCTGTGCAACTCTACGGGACATGAAACAACCTTTTGCTTGTTTAATCCTCGGATTATCCAGCAAAGGTATGCTAAGCTTCAATATCGGGAACCTACTACCGATACGGGACCTGATCCTAAGAACAAGGCTTTCAACTTTGTCTTGGATTTCCTGAACGACCAGCTTTGCCAGCTCCACCAGTACAACAAGCTCCTCCGGCTAATCTGATGGAACCTAAAGACCAATAGCTCAGCCTACTAAATCGAGTGTACCTTTGATGGTTGTTACCAGAGCTCAGAAGCAGAAGGAAGTTCTAGTTGATGCAGTACCTGCTGAATCTGTACCAACTACAAATATACCTACTGCATCAGGGGTGTATCCGAATCTCAACTCTGAAAAGAAGAGATACCAAGATATGAGACAATGGGTTAAACAATTGCAAGACGAAGAAGCCTTGGAAGCAGCAAAAGCAACAGTCGAAGCCAATTCTTCACCTGTTTCGCAGCTGGAAGAACGCAATCCAAGAACAGATGTTAATATGCAGTTACATCATCATGAAGAATCCTTCAAAATGATAGAACCTGAAGCGCCCTAAACAAAAATGATCGTGAATATTCTGTCAAGCAAGATGGATATTACATTGGGAGAATATCTTAAGCTGGTGCCGAAAGCAAAAGAAGTATTAGCAAACAAGTTAACTCAGATTGAACCAGTAGTCCATCATGAACCACTGATTTGTGCCGCATTTGAAGAATCAAGCGAAGTACTCAATGTTGGAGTAGCATGGGAAAGTGAGCAATGGAACATCACCCCCGAATTGAGCGAGATTCCTTCACTCAATCGAACTTTGGATACGTAGATCACTTTTCCATTGAACATTATGAACGTAGCATGGATATCAACTGAATCGATTCAAGATCCAATTGAAGATGAATTAAATATAATAATTATTCTCGCATTGACTTACGATGAAGATACAGAGCTTACAAATGAACAAATTTATAATCACACGGATCCGACGAGATTTGGAGTTCGAGATATTCCTGAAGAACCAACAATAAAACCGCCAAAAGCAGTTTTGTAGGACCATTGACAAAGAAGCAAGCAAAGCAACACTATAATACGGTCCTGAAATGGGAACAAGCTGATTCTAAGAATGTACCACCTTTATTGGAGCAAGAAATCCCCATCAAGGAAGTCGTCACCGTCAGAGAAGAACACATCTTCTAGAAAGTCATCACCTCCAAGATCGAGTCCTGCCAAGAAAGCTAAACGAAGATCCAAGATCACCTTATGAAAAAGAACAATTAGAAGAAATCCGGCATGATATGCCCGAGCATTTCAAACGCTATACTTTGGATGATGTAATTATGTTACCGAAGGCTCATCGTGAACCAGAAGATAAAGAACCAAAAACGAAAGATGTTTTCGATGGACCAGCTAGGATGAATTGCTGAACCAGAAGAATAAAAAAAGATTGTTCAAGTTGGAGCCCAACTTACTGCCGAACAATTTCAAGCGTTAAAAAAGTTATTGATCAAGTACCAAGATTGTTTTGCTTGGACATACAAGGATCTAAAAGGAATTCCTTCATCAGTTATTGAGCATACAATTTCCTTGATACCCGATGCAGTTCCAAAGGTCACCAAATTCTATCGCATGTTACTAATCTTATAAAGAAAGAGCTACAAAGGTTACTTGAAGCTGACTTTATTTACGAAATCGAGCATACAGAATGGATTTCTCCAATTGTAACGCACCTAGTTCATTTCAAAGAGTCATGCAGTTCGCGTTCAAAGATTACTTGCAGATAACAAATCTCCTTAAATCCAGAAAAGTGTCAAATTTGGGTCATTCATGGAGTTGTCCTTGGACATGTGACACATGCCAAATACTATCGAATATTCATTTTATTCTTTGTGGATCTAGCAAGACCTATATACAAATCGATTATTGTACCGATTTGGACAGTTGAGGCATTAGAAGACTGATCACCAGCCGTTACTTTATTTAGTAGACAAGACGTGTAATTCGGGGCATATTGCAAGATGACTACTTTTATTGACCGAATTTGATTTTTGGGTTGTGGTTCAAAAAGGTAAACAACATTATCTGGCCGATCATGTATCTAGAATCGAATCCGCAAGTGGATGATGACCTACCAGATGCTGCATTGTTTTATGTTGAAGTAGTACTTGAGTGGGCAGCCGAGATTGTTGAATATTTGATGCTAGGCCAACCTAATGACTCCTTGACAAAAGTACAAAAGAGACAAGTGTTTCTTAAGGCACAACCTTATCAATTGATTGCGGGCCAATTGTATTGCCGAGGAATGGATGATATTTTGCGAAGATGTGTTTTGCCGCATGAAGTACCTGAACTCATCATGTTTTCACACGATGGAATGGGTGGAGGACATTTTTCAACAAATATCAATGGTCGCAAACTTTTGCGTTGGTGGTCTATACATAGAGATACAGAAATTTTATTCAGTCATGCGATGTTTGTCAACGCGTATGCCATCCTACAGAGCAAAATTATGAACTTCAGCACTTTGCCATTTTGGAAATCTTCGCCGAGCACCTTACAGTCATAATTAACTTTTGCCAACCTGACAGATGGATTCAAAATGCCAAAATCAGGTTGGACATAGGTTCAGATCCCGAAAATTTTTATTATCTACAGTACCTAGGCGAAGGATTTTTTTAGGCGAATGATAAACCTTCGCCAGATCTTCATAACCTTCGCCGGATTAGTTCAGAGTTTTAGAAACCTTCGTTGAGATTTTTGGAAACTATTTTCATAGTACTGAGCGTGCCTGCAAATTTTTTGTCCAAAACTAAGCAGCCAAACTAGTACTTTGTCTAATGGACCCTCCAAATTCACCTATAAAATGGCTAAATTCGATTTCATTTCTCACTTGTGCTAGCGAAGCTCTTGCGAAATTTTCCAACGACCAGAACTTTCTGAAACTTCTTTCCAGCCTTCTGATACACTCTTGTGGTCCTGGTTGATAAAAGGACTTTAGGCCTTTTTGCGGGACTTTTAATGTCGCAGGGCCTAATTGTCAAGTTAGTGAATAAAATAGGGTTTCCCACCAAAATTCAAATTCAAATTGGTTCCCTCCGAGTTTTGAATGGGGTCCCACTCTTTTTCAAATTTGAATAGTTAGGGAGGTAGGAATTGGCCAATAGGAATTGAGGCTAAGACCCTAAAATCCTCTATATAAGTGGCAAACTCGAGTTTGTAAAACATGTTTCATCTTCATTTCTAATACAAGTAGGTTGGTCCTCTTATGAAGTGGATGTGGAATGTCCTTGCTCTCTATCTCTTTTCCTCCATCTCTCATGCTTTCTTTGTGGTTGCTAGTTATTGGGTTTGATTATTATTGGAATTGCTAATTCTTATGCTTTTGGTGAGAGAGAAAGGGGAGAGAGAGAAGGGTAAGCTATCATCATTCAAGATTTAGTGTTAAGGGTTGTAGAGTTAATGTTTAGTGTTAACGGATCTTAGTGTTAATTGTGGATCATCTATGCATGTTGGATTTTGATTTATGCTATCGCTCTCATGGGATCAAACCTCCGCGTGACATCTAACCTTGTCTCCTTGATGCTTGTGTGCTTGGATCTTGGGTTGAGGATAGGGTAGGAAATAGCCCCACAACAACATACGACCTCCTGTTAAAGTTGCCAACCAGTTAAGGCTATTGTTGTGTGTCTTTAACCGTGCATATTATATATGATTCATTTGGATTTTTTCTGGGGGGTCCGAGATGAAGTATTGATATATAACAGTCCTCTAATTTGGTTGAACACAACGAACTATCAATTGGCTTAGTTCCTTAGTGCTAGCTAGCATTTATCACGGGTGAGTGTGCCTCTTGCCTTGAAAAAGGTGTGAGAAAGTCATCATGCATTGATTGTTTGAGACTTTATGAGCGGAAGTTGTAAAGATAAAGATTTTACATTGTTTTTTCTCAGAACATGTATTGAGTTGCACTGAAAATATCAAGATTTTTAGTTTTATTAAGGGCAAACCAATGAAGAGCAGAAAGTTCTTTTTACACCTGCTTGATCTGATGCATTTTTTGATCCATAAGACTTGCTGACTTTTGCTCAGGTTATTTGGTGAAGCAGGGAAGTGAGGGACTGGAAATGTTTTTCTAATCATGCAATTTGATCATTTTCATTTTCAGGAGACAAAAATTTCAAGGCAAGAACTTACAGCAGACATAGCTATAGTGGAAGGTTATGAATCATTCTTCTCATGCACACGTACTACGAAGAAGGGACGTGTGGGTTACTCTGGTGAGCTTATCAAGGTTTATCCTATCTTGCTTCATCACGATTAGGCATATGCCATCAAACTCAGTAGAATTGGTTGGTCACTTTTAACATATCAGTTTATTTGTCGTGTGTATAGCATAAGTTTATTGCTTACAAGAAGGCTTTTAGATGCTAGATGAAGGTTTCTTTTCCATGACTTGGGGAGTTGCATTGAGAGCACAGTAGCAATAAAATCCTTTTGGAACGACTTGTTTGGAATACACCTATTTGAAATTAAATTTCGAGATGTAAAAAATAAGTACAACCCGCCAAATTTCAGGCGTTGCTTCTCCCAAGATGTCTAACTGATAATTATCAAGATTACTTGAAGGCATTGATTTTCTAAGTCTTTGATATTGATCAAATCATCTAGTAATGCCTACAATTAGTGCCCTCCCTTTTAGTTATTGCTTATTGTGTATATAAACAAGCATTGCAAACATTATATGCCCTGTTGGGCATGTGTCTACATATTACCAATAGTTTGCATATTTAAAACTTCTTGAGAAGACAAAAAGGACTCCAATTTCCCGAAGGAGTTGTTCAAATGACCTTTTTCAAAGTTTGAAATGTTTGGTTGTTGTCTTGCTTGAGAGGGATGAATCTGCATTGCTTGTCCGCCGACTCTCTTTTTATAAGCTTATGCATTCTGCAGTCTTGATTGCTACAAGCTACGAGATCCATTTGTGTTGCATGTTGATGTCTTATTGTTGAATTTCAAGACCAAAGGCTTTCAGTATGGGGTTTGAGACTTGAGGCAAGTAAGAAAATAGTGGCTGTAGAATACTTTCATTCCACAAGTCTAGGAATTGGTATCTCCAAAGAGCAGAGTCAAGCTCAAAATTTAAGCAAATAGGTTACTCAATAAAGTGAGCAGGTGCGATTGAAGTCAAAGAAGTTTTAGTGCTTGAGTTGATGGCCTCACACTTTAGACGACTTTGACTACATACATGTTTTAGGCATGTATGAAGAGGTTTTATTTCAATTAGCTAGATAATGTACTCTACCATTAAAGTTGAAGATTGATATCAAATATTTTACAATGCATATAGATATGCTCATTTCTAAATCTCAATGTCAAATCAATGGAAATAACGAGTATAAAATGATTAGTGTTACGTCCATGTCCTGTGGGATTTGGAGTAATTCTTGACATGGATTGTTGATATTCCAATGTATAAGGTTATTAGTTATGCCACATCATTCCGAAATTGGCTAGTAATGTAATTAATAATCTTATGAGGGTCTAGGTGCTCTAATTGGACCTATGAAGCTTTTGCATGGTGATTGACAGCTTTTATAGGAGGTCAAATGCTTTTGATAGGAATAGGGGGAATTCTTAAGCTTGTGGAGAGTATAACTCTTGTAGGAACTCGCCCATCTCCTCATTGTGATTTCTAATTTTAGAAGCCAAGATCCCCTTCTCTCTTGCATTCAGTCACCTTGGCTTGGGGGTGAAGAGGTTAGGGTTTCGGTTAGCCATTTCCTGTTGGTTGGGTGGTTTTGCTCCACATGTGTCCTTTTGGTTGCATGTAACAGGATCTAAGGAGATCTTCACTTGGCGATCGTAATAGTGGTATCAGAGCTAAGGATTACATCAATCAGAAGGTGGAGTCGGGCTTTTTGCAGCTTTTTGGTTTTTGCTTCCAAGTGGTGAAATTGACCTCCAAGTAGATGGCTTCTCTGATTTTGGTGTACTTGCAGCCTATTGTCATGATTATGGATTTTTTCCATAGAAATTGATGGAAATCAATGGACTTTTGATGGCTTTTTGAGGTTTTTCATTCAATGCTTTTGCTTGAAATTCATCAAAGCTATTGATCTTGAACGTTTTCAGATTTTTCTTGCTGTTTTCCAGTCATTATCATTGATTCTAATGATTGCATGCTAGTGCAAAAGTCAAAAAAGGGCCTAGATAGTGATTTTTAGCCAAAAATTGAAGTTTTTGTGTTAGAAATGGGCTATATGAACCACGATTGACAAAAATCAAAACTTTTAGTGCTTGCATTGAATTGAATTACAGTAGACATGGCCTGATTGCACTTGCATATGGGTTTGATCCACAAGAAATTGCCAAAATGGTTGAAAAATGGTCAAAAAACATGGGTTTTTGGTGGTTTTTTAAGTGATTTTGGTGATATTCATAAAATCCATGGCTAATATTTTGCATGCATGTTTTTGGAGGTGTAATGAGGTTGTCATTAAGTTTGGTTAGGATTGGACACCATAAGGGTCTCAAAAAGTCAAAAAATAGTGTTTTTTTTAGGTTTTTTTGAGCTTGAATAACTCTCAATAGGTGGCCTGAATCCATTGGCTGAAAGATACGATGGATTGCCTTTCATTTGAGCCATCATGCATCCAATTTGGAGTTGGGCACCTTAGACACCAATATCTTGAAGTTTTGCTTGTTGAAGGACTCCTTAAATACAATTTTTGCATGATATGAGCTTATGATTGCTTGCTGGACCTGATGGAAGCCTCTATGCCTCTTTAATGAACCTAGAAGAGTGCTTGTAACCTGATTGGATGCATATTGGGCTGGAGTTGGATTTTTGACAATACCACTAGTGAAAGTGCGCCCTCCTACTGCAATTTTAGTATGTTACAGCTCGCACGTGTGAAGCCTATCTGGCAGGTGCATGGCAAGTGTCTTGCTAACCTCCTCTCCTCTGTATTGTGCTTTACAATGACCAAATCGGAGTCCTGTAGCAAAAGTTACGGCCGTCGGAAGTTTGATAATGTTTAGAGTAAAATTTGAAAAATTTCCGAATTGTTTTGATTGCATGCATGACTGGTAACCAATATAGTGCTTTTCCAGTGTTGAGAATGTTTGGATGCATGGTACAAGGTGGTAGAGGAGGTTGATCGGTGTAATTTCATGCATGGATGCTATTTTTGGAAAACTAGTCAAAAAGTTGATTTCCCAATTATTAGGCAATTTACGAAATTTTTTTGATTTCGTGGAAAAATCGATGCATGTCAAGTCTGATGCATGCTGGATGTTTTGAAATAAGTTCGGAATGGAATGGAATGGAACTTGTGAAACTGAACAATCGACGCTTTTAATTGATTTTCATAGTTTGGTCCATGTCGAACGGAATTTGAAAAATCCCTGTTTTGTAAATTTTTGAATGATCTGTGAAAGTTCGAAATTGTTCTAAATCTGTCATTTGTTGATTGAACAGAATTAGCTTAATGAAGTGAAAGACCTTTCTGAGATGAAATCAGCCAGTAATGAAGGTCTAGTATTTTTTCACTTTTAGTTGAAGATTTTGGATCTGTCGACTAATTTAAGCCAATTTTCCGTTTCAGGTAATCAATAATGGCAAATGATAATGCAGGTCTTGAGGGTACGGTGCCTATGCCTACCTATTTACAGATTTACCAACAATTAAATTAAGCACTTAATGAGATGAACAATCGGAACAATTCAAGGGATCAATAGATGGAGGTACTGTTAAATCAAGTTAAGACTTTGTCTTTGTCGAATTTGGGCTATTTGCTAGACCCTTTCTCAGGGGAGAAGAAAGAGAAGAACCCAGATGTGGTAGACGACTGGTTGACCAAGTGGACCAATTATTTCAATCTACATGCAATTTTGGAAGAGAAAAAAGATCGAGAGCGCAGTTCTGTTCTTTCGAGGAAAGGCCTCATTGTGGTGGTGTGATTTGCGGCTCAAACCTACCACATGGGAAGAATTCATGGGAGTATTCAGAAAGTCATTTGTGGTTGCGGACGATTCCAAAGATTTGTCAGTTGCAAAATGGGTACTTGGAGCTTAGACTCTTACCTGCAAGAATTTATGGATTTATGGAACAAAGTTCTGTCATTCGATGCAAAACTGGCACTTTGGCAGTTTATCCTAGGTCTGCTAGCTGATTATCAGAATGAATGTAAGTGAAACGCGCTTCAGACTTTTGAGGACGCCATACGAATCGCGAAAGCGTATGATTCCACGGTTGTGGCATTAAGGAAGAAGCTATCATTTAGGGTAATAAATCTGGATCCAACCAGAAGAAAGGGGAAAAATCGAGTTCGTGACAAGAAACAAGTCAAATATTTTGACTAACTGGTTCATATGGCATCAGAATTTAAGCAAAAGAAGTAGATGTCCCATAAGAAGACTAGGAAGGCAAATGGTGTTTTGTTTGTACTAAAGTTCAGCCCGGAGCGAAAGAAACCCGTAGCTCAAGTAATTGAGATGCCAGGTAAAGAAAATCGAAAATTGGAAATTAATAAGGGTGCTTGAGTGGCCGACACCGAAGACGGTTAGAGAAGTTAAATCTTTTCTCGGTTTTACTGTTTTCTTTCGTAAGTCAATTGAGGATTATGCAAAGGTAGCAGCGCCTGTAAATATTCTGACTAAAGGCAGAGTTTATAAGAAAAAGAAGAGAGGTCAACCTAGGCCGCCTATCGAGTGGAATGAAGAACTGAATGAATGTTTTGAGAAACTTACAGATCGCGAATCCAGATTTACTAGCAGTGCCTCTAAATAAACTGACTAAAGGCAGAGTTAATAAGAAAAAGAAGAGAGGTCAACCTAGTCTGCCGCCTATCGAGTGGAATGCAGAATTGAATCAATGTTTTGAGAAACTCAAACATATGGTTGCTTCAGTTCTTGTTTTACAGATCACGAATCCAGATTTACCTTACGTTGTTGTACGAACTGACACAAGTGATTTGACGATAGGAGCGATTCTTTTATAAACTGATAGGCCGATAGCATTTGAAAGCAAGAAACTTATTGGACCTCAAGCATTATACAACTCAGGAGGAGTAGTTATTTGCTGTGATACATGCACTTAAAACCTGGAGACATTACGGAAACAGATTCTCATTTTGGTCGCATTTGGAAAATGGTTGAGATTGGGAAAAATGAGAATGGAATAGATAGTAACTCACAGGGATCTCAGGTTCCAAAGAAAGATAAGAAGATAATGGAATAGTTCTCCATCCGAGGTGGTTTGCTATTTTGGAATGGGAGAGTTTGTGTATCCGTGGATGATGAGATAAAGAAGATAATTCTTTATGAATGTCATGATGTACTCTGTGCAGGTCATCCACGTATACACGTGACTTTGGACTTGGTCGGAAGAGAGTTTTATTGGCCAAAACTCAAGCCATTTGTTGAGTCTTATGTGGTTAAATGTAAACCTTGCCAGCTAGCGAAAGCGGAACGCTTAAAGGCTGAAGGGTTGTTACATCCCTTAGATATCCCTCAGAAACGACGGGAAAGCATATCTATGGATTTTGTAGTTGGACTTTCAAAGACCCAACGTCTGAATGATTCTATTTGGGTTGTAGTGGATAGTTTAACTGAGCTAGCTACGTTCATACCAGCAAAGTCAACGCAAAGGCTTCTGATTTAGCCCAGATCTTTGTGGAAACATTATTCAGGCTTTGTGGATTGCCAAGTGATATTGTTAGTGACAAAGATCCTAAGTTTACAGGTCACTTTTGGTCAGCTGTATTCCATAAGCTAGAAACCTCGCTTAGTTTTAGTTCTACCGATCATCCTGAATCAGATTGTCAGATGGAAAGAACTAATCAGACTATATGTTGAGGACTTATGTGTCTCACAGGCAGTCTCAGTGGGAGGATTACATTCTTTTAATTGAGTTTGCTTACAATAGTAGAAAACATTTTGCTACAGGTTATAGTCCGTTTATGTTGATGTACGGTTTCCAACCTAGATCTCCGGTGAATGTGGAGATGATATCTGTTAAGATCCAGAAAGTTGTGGATTTCCTGCATGATATGCAAGAAATGTTGCAAGTTTCACGTGATAATATCCGTAGTGCTTAGGATAGAGCTAAGCACTATGCCGATCTTAAGAGGTCTACTAGACATTTTAAAGTTGATGATTGCGTATATCTTAGAATTCCAAAAGATTCTAAGACCATGTGTATGGGTAAGCATTATAAGTTGTCTACCAGATATTGTGGACCGTTTCGGATTATAAGGAAAATTGGTTCTTTAGCTTACGAACTTGATCTTCAGGATAAGTTGACGGCTCACCTAGTGTTTCATGTAAGCCGGTTAAAACAAGTTTACATGAAGGTGATGTAGTTGGATCTGATGAGGATCTTACCCACTTGGAGAATTTATCGCTTGGTGTACCTTTGGAACTTGAAAGAGTGCTTAGAACCAGAGATAAACAATCGAGGAATTGTTCTATCTCTGGGTGTTTGATTAGGTGGGATTTGGATTGAGGATGATGATTCGTGGAAAAGAGTTGAAAGCATAAAGAAGGACTTCCCTAGTTTCCACTTCTGACGACTGAAGTAGTTCAAGGGGGGGAGAATGTTACGTTCATGTCCTGTATGTGGGATTCAGAGTAATTCTTGACATGGATAGTTGGTACTCCAGTGTATAAGGTTATTAGTTACGCGATGTCATTCCGGGCTTGGCCAGTAATGTAATTAATAATCTTAAGAGGGCCCGAGTGCTCTAATTGGACCTATGGAGCTTTTCCTTGGTGATTGACAGCTTTTGTGCAAGAATAGGAGGTCAAATGCTTTTGATAGGATTGGAGAGATCCTAGAGGGAATATTCTTTAGCTTTTGGAGAGTATATATCCTATAGGAACTCGCCTATCTCCTCATTGTTTTTTCTGATTTCAGAAGCTAGGATCCCCTCCTCTCTTGCATTTAGTCACCTTGGCTTGGGGTTGAAGTGGTTAGGGTTTTGACTAGCTATTTCCTGTTGGTTGGGTGGTTTTGCTCCGCAGGTGTCCTTTTGGTTGCATGTAACAGAATCTAAGGAGATCTTCACTTGGCGATCATAATAATTAGTCAATTTTAATGTAAAAGCCGACTAAAGAAATGGGTAAATGCTTGAAAATTTTGAAGTTTGTTGAGGCAGTGTAGCTTGTGCCCTATTGATTTATTATTAATCCCTATAAAGCAATTCAAAATTTAGTGTAGTAAGGCTATTTTGTATTGTGTACGATGTATAATGTAGCCGCAAGACTTATTTTGTTCTACACATCCCCATACAAATTTCCAAGAAAAAAAGAATTAGGGTTTTTTAGGGCAATGTTTGCAAATGTTTTCCCTCCCCTTTCAAAATCACAAACGCATTTGTCATGTTTGCTAGTAACCATGCTAGAAATTTGGTTAACATTTGGAAGATGTCTTAAGGACAGATGGGGAATCCCATATGTTAGTGTTAATACTTTGGAAATTGTGGTAATAATGAGATTTTGAGAAGCATGATTTACCATTTTGATTAGGTTAATGTGAATCTATATGCCATTTCATAATGAAGCCAGTCTATAGGCCTTCATAAGTTTGGAGTGTATTGTGTAAAAAGTGTAATTATAAATGAAGTTATTCACATCTTATGAACGTAATAAGAAATGAACATAGAGATACTATGCACATTCAAAGGACAATATCGAGGGTTGAAGACAGGACGCTGCCCTTGTGAAAGGATTTTTTATGTAATATGGAATATTGAGATGCATATTGTTACAAGTCCCATAGATCTCTGATAATTTTGAAGGTTGACACACCCCATACAAGTGACGATGCACTGTAACCGCCCATTCGTAGGGTCACTGTTGACCCAACCCCATGCACTGGAGTTACCGACACTGTCATGCCTAGTCAAGCCTCCAACGATAACTGGCATTCCATACCAACTTCCATCACCATCGGCTCTCCCTAGCATACCTCTCCAGGCTTGGAGATACATCTTGGCTACTGCACGTGCTCTCCATCCCCCAACTCCCGGGTAGATTGAGTGAATGGCAAAAGGGATACCCCACCTCTATATCTATATAGGCACAGGACAAGTGGGTCCCATCAAGCACAGTCCCATCGATGACATGTGACCACCTAGGATGGTGACGCGTGGCACCCAAACATGTCGATAATGACAGACCTACATCCTGCCGCTTGTGAGACTGTCACTTAAGGGCGTATCATTATGGTACATAACATTTCCTCTCTCATAAAAACTTACGTCTATGAGAGAAAACCAGGGAATCTAAGTTTCAAGTCGTCCTCCTCCTCCCAGGAGTCCTCATCTTCTGAGTTACCTTTCCATCGAATCAAATGTTCAGAAATCAAATGATTTCTCAATTGATGACCATGATCCTTTCCGGTTCATGGGGTACAAAGGAAGTCAAATCCTTGAATAACATGAGTTCATCTTCTGGAACAAGGTTATTCTTTCCACCAAGTCGTTCCTTTAAACGACTGACATGAAATACATGATGAACTGGTTTCCATGACGGAAGATCTAGTCGATGGGCGGATTGATTAATCTTATTTACAATCTTAAAAGGACCGCCGTATTTTGGGATTCGAAGATACACCCAATTTTTGATCTCAAATTCTCTAGGAGAATCGTGTGATGGTCTACCCCGTGAGGGGGTAGCCTCAGGCAACCGTTAGGGAATACATCATTGTATTCCGTCCTAAGTCTTTTAAAAATTCTACCTTCATGGGTATTGTCTAAATTAACATCTGAAAAAGAAAATGCTTTAGGAGAAGATGATACATCAATATCAAAATTTTGAGGCACGTCACCTTTAAGATGAACCATAGAGCCATTATGCAGAGAAGAAAAACTATGAGTTACATAATCCTTTTTTAATGACTCCTTTCTAGCGTAAAACCACTCTTTTCCTAGAATTAAGTCTACCTTATCAGGATTCATGATATTTACATAGATTTGAATTTTCAACAGTAAGCAAGGGACAAATTGGTCCCAGACCTGCTGCTCCTCAACCATCGCCATCTTGATGTGGTCACTTGGTGCGGTTGCTAGCGTGAGCTTTTGCACTCATTTTGCATTAATAAAATTATGCATTGAACCATCATCAAAAAGAACACTCACGGCTTGGCTGCCTATGAACCCATTCATGCGAATGAGGTTGTGAGGTCCAAACCTTGCCCTTCTTGAAGGAGTCGCCCGAAGAGTGTTTGTCTTTAGCTTCAGATTTTTGGCCTTGCTGCTCTAACCGCTTTTAAACATTTTTTGCATCATAATATTTGTGCTTTGGATTTTCAATCCCTAAATTTTGCTATTATTTTATCTGGCGGGCCTTTAATTCTAGTTTGGGAATGTCCTTTCTTTTCATCTGTTTTTCACTTTTGATTTATGCATTTTCCATGATTGCAGGAGTTGCAACATTCTGTCGTGTGCAAGAGACAACCTTTGGAACGAGTGCAATCTTACCCATGGCTGCAGATGAGGGTTTCACGGGTCTTTTGAAATCTTCAAAGATGGGAGACCTCAATAGAGAGAATGGGAAAGTTGGGGGTTACGAGGAGGTTCTATGTCTTGAAGGCTTGACACAACAGGAGTTGTTGCAGTTGGACAGTGAAGGACGTTGTCTTGTGACTGATCATGGTTCATTTGGTAATAGTTTCTCAAGAAGCCAAGAATTTACCTGGCTCCTCCCATCTTAACCAAATATGACCTTTGTAGTGAGGCAATTGTCGCTTTTCATATTGTTTTAAGTACAAATATATCAATCATTATGTATCATTTTTCATCTAGAATACTTTGATTTTATTGAGCATGCTTCTATAGTCATAGAAGATTTTTGAAGTGAGTAGTGGAGATATTGAAGTCTACTAGCAAAGAATTTAGTCTTGTAAAACTAAACTTTAAAGTCTACTAGCAAAGAATTTAATCTTGAAAATTAGGGCCTAATATTAAAGTCATAAAGCAATGCCAAGAATATCAAACATTATAGGATATAATTACCATCAAAATTATTATCTCTGATATTGTATACTTGAGGTGAATGGTTGCATAGGAAGTTTTGTTCAGTAATGTTCTCTTATGATCTTATTTGCATTGGCCCTCACTCTCTTGTTAAAAAGTAAAAGGATCAAAGGGTGGCTATGTATGTGTTTTGGTATTTTGATTTTCTTGTTGCCTTAGTTCTTTTGTCGAAGTTTAAGACTATTCTCATGATTTGGACTTGCATCAGTTTTGTTCAACATATATGGACCAAATGTAGGAAGTGGAGATCTCGAACGACAAGATTTTAAGTTGAAATTCTTCAAGGGATTGCAGGTATCATCTTTTAGTTGAATGATCAAAGTAGGAGGAACTTAAGTTTCTTATTTATATGAAAATAATGTTATGGTAGATTAGTGTTTGAGCAATACTCTTTGTTAGCAAGTACATCCGTTTCAAATCATGACAAAGGTGTCTCATTGGCATGCTAGATCTATTGTAAAACTCACTTGAATACTAGATGGAAAACATTGAGTACACTCGGTAGCCAACAATGACAATCTACTACTACTTAGTAAGGTCCGTGTACCAAGTCGTAAGCGGTACTTTGGGAAGGATGGTGCCCATTGCTTTTTCAAGCCAAAGTTGTCGTTCTCATTTTCTCAAACTGCTTGCCAAAATTTGTTGCTCAACTTAGAATCATGATC
The DNA here is from genome assembly GCA_029204225.1 of Diphasiastrum complanatum. Lineage (NCBI taxonomy): Eukaryota > Viridiplantae > Streptophyta > Lycopodiopsida > Lycopodiales > Lycopodiaceae > Diphasiastrum > Diphasiastrum complanatum. The sequence continues at coordinate 8,256,153 of CM055094.1, read as the reverse complement.
ACTAATAAGGTCATTTGACAAACCATGAAATCTAAACAATGTTTTCCCAAAAAGTTGAGAAAGCTCGGAAGCTTTTGATGAACATACAAGTTTATGTATGAAGTATCTTAACCTCAATAATAGACATAGCAGATGAAAGCTTGAGGATGAATCCTCCCTTACATATTTAGAAACTATTGAGGTGTCCTCACCAACTTGAGTCTTATGGCACATTGGCATTGACACTTAGCTACTTGGACTCAACTTGCACTTATTTAATTGACAAAGAGAGGTATAATGTATTTACAGCTTAGCTGCTTTTATGATAAATGTATGACATATAACCATGTAAGTGCCTAGAGCCATTACGGGTAAAATAAGCATTATATTTCAACACCCTATTGGCTATTTTATTTAGTGTAACACCTAAAGACTGTCTAAAATTTTCAAATTTCTTTTTAGTAAGCGGCTTAGTAAAGATGTTTGTAGTATGATCTTCGGTGCCACAAAATTCAAGCTAAATTTTTCCACTATGCACTCTCTCCCCTATAAAGTGCTGGTTGACCTCGATGTGTTTTGTCTTGGCATGGTATACAGGATTCTTGGCAAGCTGAATGCATCTCTGGGCTATCACACTACATCATTGTAGGACTCACTTGATCAATTTGCATATCACCCAACAAGTCAAAAACAATTTTATAGTTGGTTGTTTCTTGCTGCACTAAGAAATTGCTCCAGAACCCATGTGACGTGAATGATCTATTGTCGATCTGTGATCATCCTTGTCTCCCTCATCCACATTAGAATAACCTTCCAATTGAATGTTTCCATCGTCCGTGTAATGAATGCCATATGTAGAAGTTCCTTTTACATACCTCAAAATCCGCTTGGCTGATTTCCAGTAGCCCATTGTAGGTTTACCCATAAATTGACTTGCAACGCCAACTGCATGTGTAACGTTTGGCCTGGTATTTGTAAGATATATTGAGCCTCCCACCAATTGATCATATAGCATTTCGTCTACAAAGGGTGTCTAATCAGCCATGGATGGCTTCTTACTTGTATCACTGGGAGTGGATATAGGCTTGCAATCCTGCATATTGAATCTTTGAAGATTCTTAGTTGCATACTTTGCTTGGGGGGATACAAAAAGGATATAATGTTTCCTCCAAACTTCTAATCCTAGGCAATAATGTCAAATTTACATGAAAGATCTCCTTTAACTTTAGCAACGAGCAACTTATTGCTACCTTTGATGATTAGATCATCAAGAACATTAATCACCATCTCCACTTTCTCTCTCAAAAGATACAAGTTACAGTCAGGTTTAGTTCTCTTGAAATTTTGCTTTGTGAAGTAATCATCAATGCTACTGTACCATGCTCTAGGCGCTTGCTTTAACCCGTACAAAGCTTTCTTAAGCTTACATACCAGATGCTCTTTGCCTTCAGCCTCAAAGCCTTGTGATTGCTCCATGTAAACCTCTTCCTTCAATTCTCCATTGAGGAAGGCACTTTCAACATCCATTTGTTGAATGTCCCATGAAAATAGGTTGCCATTGTTGACACAGTTCTTAATACTTATTGATGTCATCCTAGCAATAGGGGCAAATGTCTCATCATAGTCAAGCCCCTTCCTGTTGAGGAAAGCCTTTTGCAACAAGTTTTGCCTTATGCTTATCAAATCTATAAGGTCATGTGCCAATTCACATACCTTTGATATATACAATGGAACAAAGTGAAATATGACCATCTAGACATTGTGCATGTCATGTAGCTCGAGTTTGTACATGCTAGAAAGTAATATTTACAACTTGTAAATGCACAAGCAAGATGATTTTCCTCACCAACCCCTATAGACAAGTTGAATAGCTTTTTATTCTTCACAGATCTTGCCAGATTTGGCTGAATCTTGATGGATCTTGCTTGATTTGGCTCGATCTTCCTAGATCTAGTTGTGATGGCCTAACAAAATAGCTTTTTGTAACATGCCACCACCAACCTAGATCTAATTCACTATGGTGACCAATACTTGTGCAACCGGCTATCGTTGATGGGTGTGTCGAACGGTGTCCCATCTAGCTTCTGCAGATTCATGGCTCCATGATTAAGAATTTTCTTAATCCGATAAGGACCTTCGCTTGTGAATTTTAATTTTCCCTTGATCGCCTTGGTTTTGGCTGATACTTGGTCCTGTAAACCCATTTGCAACCTATTGGTTGCTTCCCATCAGGTAAGTCCACAAGCTCCCATGTGTCATTCTGCATAATGGAGTCATATTCTTGCATGGCATTTTTCCATACATTTACCTTCACGGTTTCATAGAATGACTGTGGCTCGTGTGATTGTAAGATAGATGTCGTCAGTGCAAAGTTGGTCTCCTGACTCGCACGTTGCATGAGTTTCCTGTAAGATCTCCTTGCACCTTCTTTGCTACATCATCTTCTTCCATCATTCCTCCATCTTGTTGGTGTTAGAAAACCGACTTGCTCATACAAGTTATTCAAGAGAAGATTCCTATTGTTGTTAGACAATAGTTATACACATGACAGAGAGCACAAACAACAATGATGAGATGTACTCCAACTATGTCCCATTACATACATACTTATAGACAATAGTCTATGCCAAAAAGCAAAAGCAATCTAAAAGTAACCTTAAAGCAATTGCCTAATCGAGGTCTCTATATAAGGTAAAAGCAACCAACACCTATCTATAGCAAAAGTTGTGCTCCAAATCAAGCACTAGAATCTCGACCTTGAGTTTAACTAAAGTCTAACTTGAATTTATTAAATATAGGTTAAAGCCCCTAGATTTAGCATGCCGGCATGGCCCAATAATCTTAATCAACCCTAGATGATAACATTAGGGATAAGAACCTTAATGTTTACATTTTCAATAACAATAACTATGCATAGCACAATATTCATGTATATCCTCCATGACGCCCATGTAATGAAGGTCCTGAATTTTGATGTAGAATCCACGATCAACTTTGATCTCAATGTCTTCATTACTCGATCTAGAACTTCCTCCGTACGATGATGTAGAATTCCTTCATATGTCGATCTTTTTCATATGAACCTGTTTCATATGACTTCCCAATCAAACAACTTGACTCTTGAATCAAATAATGTGGACATGTTTAACCTTTGCCATAAGTGTGAGAATTTTGCTTGCAGCCATGTGGAGTCAACGTTGTTAGGAAAACAACGAGAATCTTCTAGGAGAATATTGACGGAAAGTTATTGGCTGTCGACAGATCTGAATCAGAATTTTTCTGGTTGTTTGCTAGTTTTCTGGTGCAGGTCACATCTAGAGCAGGTGCTTTCCAAGTGCAGGCAGATCTGAACAGGTGCTTTTCAGGTGCAGGCAGATCTGAACAGGTGTTTTTCAGGTGCATGCAGATCTGAACAGGTGACTTCTGAGGGCTATAGTACCTGAAGAGGTGCTTTCAGGTGCAGGCAGATCTGAACATGTAGTTTTCAGGTGCATGCATCTGAGGTAGGCGGACCTGGTGCAGGCTCGGACAGGCAATATATGAGGTAGGCGGACCTGGTGCAGGTCCGAACAGGCATCATCTGAGGTAGGCAGACCTGGTGCAGGCGGTAACTAAGCAGGTGCAAGAGCATCTGAGGAAGGCAGACTTGGTGCAGGTTCAGACAGGCAGTACCAACACAGGTGATATCCAGGGAAGGCTGTTTCTGGAGAGGTCTATTTTTGGCAGGTGATATCCAGGGAAGGCTGTTTCTGGACAGATTTGATTGTTAAACTAAAATCAGGTTGTTGGGAGTTGTTGTAGATCAGTACAATGGCAGGATTGAACGATGCTGTGTTGCCGGAGTCTAGCAAGCTAGATGGAACGAACTACAATATATGGAAGTTCAAGATGTAGAAAGATAGAGAATATTGGGAGATCGTCACAGGTGTCGAGATACCTCCTACCATTGACAGAGAGTTGCGGGAGTATTAGAGACGTAGAAGAAAAGCTCATCATATCATCAACTTATCAGTTAGAGATATCATTATACCTCATATCAGAGACGTTGCTGGACCCAAGGAGGCTTGGGATATACTGAAGAACTTGTATGAGACGGTAAATCAGCCACGGATCTTGTTCTTGGCTAATAAGCTTCACATGTTGAAGATGGGTACAGGTGAATCAATAACGGACTACTTTACTCGAGTGAAAGAATTGAGAGGGCAACTTATTGTAGTTGGAGAAAGTGTTCAACATTCAGTATTGGTATCCATTATACTTAATAGTCTCCCTTTGGCCTATCAGAACTTTGTAATGATGCTATCGTTGAGAGAAACGAGGCCTTCTCTTGATGAGCTATCAGTTAGAGATATCATTATACCTCATATCAGAGACGTTGCTGGACCCAAGGAGGCTTGAGATATACTGAAGAACTTGTATGAGACGGTAAATCAGCCACAGATCTTGTTCTTGGCTAATAAGCTTCACACGTTGAAGATGGGTACAGGTGAATCAATAACGGACTACTTTACTCGAGTGAAAGAATTGAGAGGGCAACTTATTGTAGTTGGAGAAAGTGTTCAACATTCAGTATTGGTCCCTTTGGCCAATCAGAACTTTGTAATGATGCTATCATTGAGAGAAACGAGGCCTTCTTTTGATGAGCTAAATGCCATCTTACTACAGGAAGAAATGAGATGACAAAATATTGTCAACATGGGCGAATTCAAGGAACAGTCGTGTTACGAGCTCGTAACCAGTGCCGAACCCTAGAGAACACAGATAGGTCAGATACCACAGTCAGGGTCGTGTCCAGCGTACATGACCAACAGGGCAAGACAATGTGAGTAGTGTGCCCCAGCACGGTCCATAGCCATGGCGGGCCTAACACAGCCTAGGGACCCTGTCAGCAGGATAGGGCCCCCAGTTGGGTCCCGACGTGCAGTCGGCCACGTCAGTGCCACGTGGCCGACACTTGGCAGTAGGATGCTACCAGTCCTCACACTGGGCTAGGAGGGGCTTACTCTATATCAGGGAGTAGGCAAGGTTGGGTGGATTAGTTAGTGTTTGCCCTACTGTGGTGTTAGGATCTATTACACTGGTATCAGAGCCATCTCCATCCTAGGGAGTTTAGGACAGCAGTAGAGAAAGCTATCAGAAGATAGGAAGTGTTTCTCAGATTCTCAGAGAGGAATAGAGGAGGAGGATCGCTGTAGGAGCCGCCTTCAAACTTCTGATTTCCACTGAGAAATCACAGTAGCAAGGAGTTAGATTCCAAGTGTAGGTAACTCGCTGAAAAAACAGCTGTTTCTCACTGAGTTCAGAGGATTCTCTATAGTTTTCCCAGCGAAATTAGAGTAGGAAGAAGCCAGCACCTCCATCGCTGTACAGTCAGAGACCTACATCCGATTTCCAGGGAAAAAGTTACTGGTTCTCAGCGAGTTGGAAGCCAAAAAAGAGGAGCAGGGCCAGCGCTGCCAGTGCTTCTGAAAATCTGGTTTTTCAACAAGTTTTTGGGCCCCAACGTCAGATATTTGGAGCAAGAGGATTCCTACCAGATCAGCGAGTAGGAGACTTCTAAAATTTCAGAATTCAGAAGGGTTTTTGGACTTCAGATTTGCCTTTTTGTGGACAAGTTGGATTGCAATCAGACCAGCGAGCTACTATCCTCAAAAAACCGGGAAATTTAGCACCGTTTTGAAGCCTCAAACTGGCATTTTTCGGAACAGCAGGTCTGAAATCTTGGGGAAAAGAGCTGAAAGGGTTCCTCTTCATTCTTTCTTTGGAAGTACAGTCCTCAGAAACAGCTAAGTCATCTTTCCTTTCCCTTGTACAGTTGTAAATTAGTCTTTTAGACTTTTTTCCTTCAGAAGTTAAGGTAGCTCTCTTTCAGTTTCGAAGATGACCACTCCTCAGGGACCTGATCAACCCCAGGAGAGAGGCTTCGACGAACTTGAAACAGAAGCCTTGGCTTACAGAAAAGGGAAGGAACCCATGGAAGTAGAAGAACAGGAACAGTTCGCCGAAGAACTGGACGAACTGGTTACCAAGGAGCAGTTCCTCCAATTGGTAACAGAAGTGGATGAACTGAAGCTGGCATTAGCCAATTTCAAGTCCAGTGTGGACGACTCGTTCGCTGAACTCAAAAACTTGATTTTGAGCTCCGCGAAAGGAAGCCTTCCCTCCACTTCTCAGTTATCCCCTTCTCCACTTCCATCAGTTTCGGGTGAGACTTTACGGCCTCACCCCAGTGTTTTTAAAGATTTAAAGCCTCCTACTTTTAATGGGGAAGAGAAGGATAGAAATGCAGATATTCTACAAACCTTCCTCAGCAAATGGAAGAACATTCATGCTCTTAAACAGACCCCTGACCATTTGCAAGCAATTGAGGCCAGTCTTTCTTTAGGGCCTATGGCCTATAAGTGGTGGTTAAATCTCCAGGAGACTGGGCAGACTCCCCGGTCATGGAAAGCTTTTGAAGAAGCTTTCCTAAGAGAATTTCTACCAGAGAATGAACTTGATAGAGCCTGGGAAGCCTGGGAAAGAACAGTAATGGACAAGTCCCTCATCCAATATATCTCGCAGTATCGAGAAGCAATTTTAAAGATTAAAAATATGGATGACTATCAAAAAATCAGGGGATTTGTCCGTGGCCTCAAAGATGAATATAAAGTAGAGGTCCAGAGAAACTCGCCTACTACCCTTGAGCAAGCTCTCAGATATGCTCAAATCTATGATGATTCAGTGGGTAGGAAGAGAGCGAGACAACAACCACTTTCTGAGCAGCTTCCTCAGAAAGACTTTCAATTTAAAAAGAAATTTTTAAAAAGAAAGAAAGAAGATAAATTTAAAGGTGAAGCTCCTCAGAAACGCCCTTCACTCATACAGCCCTTAAAACCAGATGATTTTGAGAAAGCCAAACAAGAACGTTTGTGCTTTGTGTGTATGGGCAAGGGACACACAGTCAGACAGTGTCCCAAGGGGCCTTTCACTAAAAAAGATAAGAAAGATAAAAAACAAGTTCATCTTGTTCAGACTGTATGTTTCCCCAGTGACTCGGCAGCTTCCGAGATCAAAGTGTATCATGAAGATCATGAACACTGTTGCCAGCTGACCTCTGCAATGCTAGCGAGACCCTTCAGCTTTGGGCCGCATGACCTAGTACGTATGCATGGGAAAGTTGGTAACCAGTCAGTAAGAGTCATGGTTGATGATGGGGCAACCCATAATTTCATCAACCACACCCTGGTTAAAAAGCTTAAACTACCAGAAGTACCTAGTCAGCATAGGTACATAGTTTCATTAGCTAAGGGTGAAGATAAAAAAATATGGGAAACTATGGTAAGTAAGTTAAATCTTGGTATTCAGGGGTACCAAGATCAAATAAACTTTCAGATAATGCACCTGGATCGAACAGACATTGTTCTCGGGAGAGATTGGCTCTACAGTTTAGGACCTTCCCTCCACAGAAACTATCAGGAGAACACCCTCAGCTTTCAGCATAAAGGCCGAGAGATCCAGTTGCATGGGGAGCATGATGTTCCCAACAGCCCTATGGTCTGCAGTTCAGAACTCTGTCAGCTAATTGGAGAAGAAGACCATCAGGTATTCTTATGTGACTTTCAGTTTATTCCTGAAGTTTCTATTTCCAGTTCTATTCAGCAGAAAATCAGTAAATTAGAAACTTTATTGTCTAAATTTAAAGATGTTTTTCCTGAAGATTTGCCACATGGTTTACCACCTAGCAGAGAGGTAGATCATGTAATAAACCTAGTACCAGGTACAGCACCTGTTTCTAAACCTCCGTATCGGGTCAGCCGAACAGAGGATGAAGAAATAACTAGGCAGTTAACAGACTATCTTGGGAAAGGCCAAATTCAGACCAGTAGTTCACCATGGGCCTCACCAGTCCTATTGGTGAAAAAGAAGGAGGGGTCTATGCGTCTTTGCGTAGATTACAGAGCCCTCAATAAAGTCACAATTAAGAATAAATACCCTATGCCTCGGGCAGACGAGTTGTTTGATCAACTCGACGGGGCTAAGTTTTTCAGCAAAATAGACCTCAGATCGGGATATCATCAAGTCCGTATAAAATCGGAAGATGTCTCGAAAACAGCTTTTAGGACTCGTCACGGTCATTATGAGTTTAAGGTGATGCCATTTGGGCTCACAAATGCTCCAGCTACCTTTATGACCTTGATGAACAGTGTCCTCAGACCATACTTGGGTAAATTTGTAGTCGTATTTTTAGATGACATCCTCGTTTACAGCAAAACCAGGAAGGAGCATCTAAAACACCTCAGAAAGGTGTTTCGACTGCTCAGAAAGCATAAGCTTTATGCTAAACAATCCAAGTGTGAATTCTTCGTTGAAGAAGTAGCATATTTGGGTCACATTATCTCTTCAGATAGGATTAAGATGGACCCAAATAAGGTTAAAGCCATACTCAGTTGGCTGAGACCTCAGAATATTTTGGAACTTCAAATCTTTCTTGGTCTGGCGGGATATTACAGACGATTTGTCAAGGAATATGCTCAGATAGCAGTCCCTATGACAAATCTCCTTAAGGGGAAGGGAAAGGAGTTCATTTGGGAGTCCGCACAACAGGAGAGCTTTGATGCTCTCAAAACAGCCTTAGCTACAGCACCAGTTTTAAAGGTCGTCGACCCCAATCAGCCATTTGTGGTCGAAACAGATGCTAGCGACTTTGCAGTAGGTGCTGTGCTAACTCAGGGTGGACGACCAGTTGCGTTCGAGAGTAAAAAACTCGAGCCAGCACAGACTAGGTATAGTGCCTATGAAAAGGAACTCTTTTCTATAGTCCATGCCCTTAAGACTTGGAGGCATTATTTGTATGGTGCCAACTTTGAGGTCCTGACAGACCATGAGAGTCTCAGATACCTTTGCAATCAACCTGAGCTTAGAGGTCGGAAAGCTTGTTGGGCAGAGTTGATGCAAGAGTTTGACATGTCTATCAGATATAGGCGTGGAAAATTCAATACAGTAGCAGATGCCCTTAGCAGAATGCCTATGATAAACGAGCTGAGTTTTACTCAGATTCGTAATGAGTTACTCGAGTCCTTGAGAGGGAAATGCCAGCATGATGCATTCTTCTCTATTATCTGGAACTCAGTCCAGAACAGACAGTTATAGACTCCAGAACCAGTTCCCGGGGCTGGTGCCAGTTCATCCAAGAATACGGCAGCTTCCGTTGAGGATGATGATGAGTCCGAGTATACGTCGTCAGATGACGTTGAGGATTCTGAGCCTGTATTACCCAAGCAAACCCCAGTGGTTGAGGGTCAGTTGACTCAAGGATTCAAATGGAAACAGTATTCCATTCAGGATGAGTACTTGCTCTATAGAGATAGAGTATGTGTCCCCAATTCAGAGGATTATAGGCAGCAGGTCCTATATGAATGTCATGACAATCCTAGCGCGGGACACCCAGGCATACAGAAGACCTATGAGCTTCTTCGTAGGCAATTTTTCTGGCCCAGTATGAAAAAGGACGTCCACCAGTATGTAACCAGTTGCCAGAAATGTCAAGTAAATAAAGCAGAGCGTTTAAAGGCAGGAGGGTTGTTGCATCCCTTAGAAATACCAGCTGGTAAATGGGAGAGTATCTCCATGGATTTTATAGTAGGCCTGCCTAAAACCCAAAAGGGTAATGACGCTATATGGGTCACAGTTGACCGTCTGACCAAAATGGCTCATTTTATTCCGACCAAAACAACCGTTAGAGCTCCAGAGTTAGCGAGGTTGTTTGTAGACGGGCTATTTAAATTGTACGGTCTACCTTCCGGCATAGTCAGCGACCGGGACAGTAAGTTTACTGGAAATTTTTGGAAGGCAGTATTCCATCATCTCCATACTAAACTTAATATGAGTACCACTGACCATCCACAGACGGACGGTCAAACAGAAAGGGTAAATCAAGTGCTGGAGGATATGCTTCGTGCATACGTCAGCAAGAGGCAGACTAATTGGGAGGAGTATCTCTCAATATTAGAGTTTGCTTACAACAGTACCAAACATTCAGCTACGGGATACAGCCCATTTATGCTGATGTACGGTTTTCAGCCACGCTCACCCACAGCTGTAGGGTTTAAACAAGAAAAAGTTGAAGCAGCCAGAAACTTTTTAGAAGACCTAAACCAGATGATAGAACATGCTAAGCATAGCATTAGACAATCCCAGGATCGAGCCAGGCATTATGCAGATCCACACAGACGGGATGTGCAGTTCTCCACTGGTGAGAAAGTCTACTTGAGAGTCCCAGTTGACTCTAAAACCCTCAAATCAGGAGTGTGTGCTAAGTTGTCTCCAAGGTATTGTGGTCCCTTTACCATCAGTAGGAGACTAGGCGAGGTCACCTATGAACTAGAACTCCCACACAGCAGTAAGGTTTTTCCAGTTTTTCATGTAAGTCAGTTACGAAAAGCCTTAACCAGATCAGATAATCTGGTAGGGGACAGTGTTCTAGTTCTCCCATTGGATCCTCAACAACCTCCACATGAACCAGAGGAAATTCTTGATAGTAGAGAGACGCAGACTCGTCATACTCTATACCGAGAATATCTGGTTAAGTGGAATGATCAGCCTGTTGAGAATGCCACTTGGGAAAGAGGCAGCGTCCTTCGCAAGATTTTTCCAGACTTTGTCTTAGAGGACCAAGACGGTTCTTAAGGGGGAGGGAGTGTTACGAGCTCGTAACCAGTGCCGAACCCTAGAGAACACAGATAGGTCAGATACCACAGTCAGGGTCGTGTCCAGCGTACATGACCAACAGGGCAAGACAGTGTGAGTAGTGTGCCCCAGCACGGTCCATAGCCATGGCGGGCCTAACACAGCCTAGGGACCCTGTCAGCAGGATAGGGCCCCCAGTTGGGTCCCGACGTGCAGTTGGCCACGTCAGTGCCACGTGGCCGACACTTGGCAGTAGCATGCTACCAGTCCTCACACTGGGCTAGGAGGGGCTTACTCTATATCAGGGAGTAGGCAAGGTTGGGTGGATTAGTTAGTGTTTGCCCTACTGTGGTGTTAGGATCTATTACAAGTCGGTCAAAAGATGGAAAGAAATTGGTTCGAAAAGGAAACTGCTTTATTTGCGGAAAATCGGACATTATGCAAAGGAGTGCTGGCACAACAAACTCAAGAAAAAGCAGGACGAGAATTTTGTTGAAGAAGAAGAAACATCTAATGCAAAATTCAGTGCTTTGAATCTTGAAGACTACGAGTTGTTTTCGGCATCGACATCTTCTGGTGGTGGCTTCTTGAAGGAAGATGACTATTAGTTTATTGATTCAGGAGCTTCGAAGCACATGACACCTAGGCGAGACTGGCTATCTAATTTTCAAAAATTAGATGATGGGTCAAATGTTTGGGGGACAACTACACATGATATAAAGGGAGTTGGAAAAGTACAAGTACACCAACATAAAGGATGTGCTTTATGTACCAGGAATCAAGAAAAACTTACTCTCAGTATCAGCTATTGCAAAGCAACACATGGTGGTGCAGTTTGATGAACAGCAGTGTCTCATCAAGAGGAAAAATGATGAAGTAGTAGTTGAGGGCATACTTGCAGGGCGGTTGTATAAACTTCAAGCTTAGGTGGTGGATCATCATGCAAGCATTGCAAATACTGGATCATTGAGTAAGTTATGGCACGAGAGGTTTGGACATTTGAATTACAAAAGTCTACAAGTCTTGAGGAAATTTAACACAGGGCGAAAAATGTTCTAGAACTTGTTCATACAGATTTGTGTGGATGAGGACTCAATCTTATGGGGGAGCAAGTTACTTTATGGTGTTTGTGGATGACTATTCTAGGAAAACGTGGATCTATCTTCTGAAGAATAAGGGTGAAGCTTTAAAGTATTTCACATGGTAGACACAGGTGGAGAAAGAAACAGATAGAAAAATTAAGAGACTTCGCTCGGACAAAGGGGGGGAGTATCTTTCTACGGAATTCTAGGTGTTTTGCAAGGATCATGGTATAAAGAGACAATCTGCAAATACGGACACGCCTCAACAAAATGGAGTTGCAGAAAGAAAGAACCGGTCTATAGTGGAAACTGCGAGGAGTATGCTCAAGAGTAAAAATCTTCCAAATATGTTTTGGGGTGAAGCAGTTAAGACGGAATCAAACTCTAGAGGAAGCTTACACGGGTCGGAAGCCAGATGTAAGTCATTTGAGAGTGTTTGGGAGTATTGCTTATTTTTACATACCTAAGGATTCAAGGAGCAAATTGGATTCTAAGGCGACCAAGTGTTTATTTCTTGGTTATGATAATCAAGAGAAGGGATACAAGTTATATGACTTGGAGGGTAAGAAAATAATCATAAGTAGGGATGTTTATGTGATGAATTATTACAGGAACCTGAATCGACACATGTATCGCCTACGCCAATTCAAGAACCTAGAGTGACTTTGGTTGAGATAGGAAAGAGGAAGGAGAGATCAAGTATATGGGATACTTATTCACCTCCTACTTCACCAAAGCATCCTACATCAGAAGCCAGAAGATTGCCTGGATGGTACTATGAAGCTATCAAGGATAGTGTTATTATGGAACAGGGAGAGTCCAGTATGCATGGAACTAGGAGTTCAGCTAGACTTGAAAAGCAACATGAAGATCAAGATCGACAGGAGGTTAGACAGGAGGATCATCATGAAGATGGGGATGTACATTTTGCATATATGGCCACAGTATTGGAAACTAAGGATCCATCTACTTTCAAAGAGGCTAGAAAAGAGGATATTTGGAGGAAAGCTATGGATGAGGAGTACGACTCAATCACGAAGAACAAGACTTGGAGACTTGTTCAGTTACCTACAGGTAAAATGGGCATGCAAGTGGATGCAAGTGGGTCTATAGAACTAAGTACAAATCAGATGGTTCTATAGATTAACATAAGGCAAGATTGGTGGCAAAAGGTTATGCTCAACAGGAAGGGATTGACTATGAGGAAACTTTTGCACCAGTTGCTAAGTCTACTACTATGAGGACTGTTTTATCATTGGCAGCTTAGTTTGGATGGAATATTCAACAAATGGATGTAAAGAGTGCATTCTTGAATGGATTTCTAGAGGAAGAAGTCTACATGGAGCAGCCAGAGGGATACATAGTAGCAGGACATGAAGCCAAGGTTTGCAAGTTGGACAACGCACTATATAGACTTAAGTAGGCACCCAGGGCATGGTACACGAGGATTGACACATACTTTGAGGAGCTTGTCTTTCAGAGGAGTAGTTCAAAGCATACACTTTATGTTTTGATCAGGGATAATCATATTGTTATTGTAGTGATGTATGTGGATGATCTTGTTTTTACAGGATCAGATCATAGTATGATTCAGGGAATCAAGAAAGATCTCATCTCAGAGTTTGATATGAAAGATCTTGGTTCACTACAATGTTTTTTTGGGATTGAGGTATGGAGAGTAGCACAGGGACTGTTTATTTCTCAATCTAAGTATGCTCATGAACTTCTTGAAAAGTTCAATATGTTAGAGTGCAAGCCTATTTCTACACCATATGATAGTGGATGTAAGCTTACTAAAGCTGAGGAAGATCAGGAAGTAGACGAGACGTTATATAGAAAGCTTGTTGGAAGCCTAATCTATCTAACTACTACAAGACTAAATGTTGCTTATGCTGTGAGTATGGTTAGTCAGTTTATGGCTAAGCCTAAGCAGATTCATTGAAAAGCTGCTAAGCGAATACTCAGATATATCCAGGGCACTTTGAGATCTGGTATTCTCTATGGTAGACAGGATGATTTGTAGTTACATGGATATGTGGATACTGATTGGGCTGGAGATGCGGAAGACCGAAGATCTATTATACGTTATGGTTTTAGTCTTGGTTTTGGTGCTATCTCTTGGAGTTCAAAAAAGCAGCATACTATTGCTTTATCATCTACAGAGGCAAAATATCGAGCTACTACGAGTGCAACATGTGAAGCAATATGGTTGCGAAGGATTTTACATGATCTAACTAGAGGTCTTGGCAAAGAAAAATTTCAGAAGTTTAGAGAACTTCTAGGAGTAATAGATAACAAAGTAAACATTAAGGGGGAGTGTTTTATTTGATACCCCTTAATGATAGTTTGGCCATGCCTGCGTGCTATTTTTAGGGGCCATTCTATTTATAGTGAATTCATTTTTTAAGGCTTATGCATGTAGGTGGGCGCACTACAAATAGATTAGGATCTATTTAGTACTTAGAAGTTCATTTTTGGTCTTTACCAAATATAGGTAGTATTATTAGCTTTTGCTATTTTGCTCTTCAATTCTGTTGGTACTATCATAAGGTACCACATGTGATGGACTTAGCTGAACTACTCCCTCTGGATGTTCATCTTGAAATCCATTGATAACACTTCACATTTGCATCCAACCACTCTCCAGCAATGATTCACATAGAATGTCATCTATGAACCAAACCAAATATCATGCACCCTTCTAGTAGAGAAGCTTAGCCGCGGTCCACAATGGAAGTATAACTTACATTCTTCTCAAACCTTTTACTTTTCCTTTGAGCTATCCTCTCGCATAGCATTTATCTACTTGTTTCCTACCTTCTCTCTCCTCCAAGGTCTCATAGCACTTCATGCCTACAAATTCTTAGAGTTTGCTTACATCATACCTTCCTTTTTAGGCTACCAATACAACTTTCTATTCCTCTTGCTTTGTTTAGCTATTTGAGTGAAAGCATGCACCAATTTTTAAACACTAACAATGTGAGTGGGCACACTGTAGCACATAGTTCATGCCATGCACGAGGGACTTCCTGGTCTTAAATTTGGTGCACCAAAGCCACAAAATCGAAGATTTTATGTCTATTTTTTTATTCTTAACTAAACATAAGACATATGGAAACGTGGGTGCTAGCTTCTTAAGGTCAATGATGGTCTACATAAGATATGTGGTTGTTTTGAAGTTTTATTGAGCTAGTGAGAGGCTCAATGCATTCTCATAAAGCTATGAGTGCAATTTTGGGTTTGATGTAGATATATCATAGTCTTAAGTGATTTCCTCTCTATACTTTTTGACATGCATAGTCTAAGCGTCCTTAGGAAAGATCTGTGGTGTATAGGGAGTAACTTGTGTTCATTTTCAGCTTCAACTCTAGTTTTTTTTTGACATTTACAAGACTAATTTCAGTGTCTGGAAGCGTTTTTAGTGTTTCTTGTGCCATTGTCCTTTCCTCCAGACTTCTCACACCAATTGAAGTTTCTGATATCAAAAGTGAAAATGTGCTTGTGAGGTTAGATGTGTTTGGTTGGAGATGAACTTAGTTCAATTGAAGACAACCATGACATAGGTTTGGGAGCACGAAGATGGCAGTCATTATATCAGTCTTATGAGAGTAAAGGCCCAACTACTAGGGTTTGTTAACCTGATGACAATGCATATGGTGTTTGAAGATGCGGGTTATGTACTTCTAATGGAGACACATGTGCAATGAATGGTCATGGGCCTCTGTATTGCAAGCTAAGTTGCGTCGGAACCATGTTCTAGAACGTTGGAATCCAAGAAAAAAAAACTCAATAATTTTTTTCAGCCATTGGAACATGAGTAGGAGCATGATAAATTACAGCCTGTGCTCGAAGCATGATGAAGGTCATAGGATTACCGAATTCCTATTGGGCTGAGGTTGTCCACATGGTGGTCTACCTTCAAAATCGCTCACCTGAAAAGGCATTAGAAGCCAAAACACTTGAAGAGGTATTTTTATGGTAGCAAAGCAATTGTTTCTCACTTGAGGACCTTCAGTTGTGATGCTTTTGCACGTTTACCCGATGATTTACGCAAGAAACTTGATGATAAATAGATAAAAGGTATATTTTATTCATTTTATTGGCTATGCTTGAAAAAGAATTCCAAGTCATAGGCTAGGGGAAGGTCTCTCCTTTCTTTCTATTCTTAAAAGAACATTGTCCTTGGTGTAATGCCAAAATTTCTAGAAAACAGTGTATACCAGAAAAGGCGCCCATGCCCAAATTGTATATATTGGATCTTGGAAGTAGAAGCCACAAAGTACTATTCATAAAAGCCAAAAGAATAGGAAGTACAAAACAATATGAATGAATCAAGAGAACAAGAATGCGTGTATAATTTATTTAGTATTTCTACTACCTAATATTTTTCATTGTTTTTTGAATTTTCTAGGCTTTTTTTTGTAAGACACCTAAAAAAGTTTACAAAGAAAACCTAGAAAAAAAATGACGTTCCGAAACGTGGTTGGAACTCTACGTTCCGGAATGCAATACATCTATGATTGCAAGGCAGTCTCACAAGAAGTGAGAAATTTTTTAACTTTATTGATTTCAAGTGAAGTAAATTTTAACAATCAGAATGTCAGAGTTTGGAGCCAACCAACTACTCATAAGAAGGTATCTCCTCTAGGGTCTTGTGCTCTCCTATCACAAACTGTCCTTGTATTAGAATTTAGTAGGTGGTGCAAGCATTAACTTATGAGGTCATGCCACTTGTCAATATTGGACACATAGGATGACATCAGGAGCTTGTATACTTGGCCTGCCACTGTGCTTCCTTATAGGTACCATAGATGCAGCCACGAACCGCGAATCGTGGTTCATGTCACGACTCATGTTAGGGTTTGGAGAATCGATTTTTATTTATTTATTATTATTATTTATTTTTTTGATTTTGGTGGGGAATATGGGTATCAGCTTGAAGCTCTTGGTGAGAGCAGGAAAATCAATTCTCAGTTGCGAATCGCGATTCGCTGCAACTGTGGTACCAAGTAACATAGACACGTGGCCTATGCATCAATCAATTCCTATCAACATCTGAATTGTTGCTAGAGCATTAGCCAAATGTAAATGTAATCACAAGAAATCGATAGTATCATGAACATCCTCTTCACAGACATTCCCTGATGACATCCACTCTTCAAGTACTTTAAAAGGATAGCACCACGGAGAGTGTCTAGGAAGACATCAATATGTGGCATAGGTTATAAATGCTTAACAATACTCTGATTCAAGCATCACAGTCCATACAAATATGCCAAGATTCTTACTTCTCTTTGAGAAGGATAATTGGCAAGGACAAAAGAGGTAAGAAACTAGGGCCTCATCTAAACATCAGCAATCTGGAAACCATTTGTTAGTAGTAGAATAAAGCTGGGCCTCAATTGAAAATTTGGGCCATTCTATTTTTGTGTGCAAGAGTTATCCCAAGTTCAGAGCATTTTTGTCCTATATAATATAAAAGATTCTTTTTGATTTCAAAATGAATAAGTTATATTTATGTGTTTTTCCTATATTTCAAGATTATAAGAAGAAATGAATGGTGGTTTGCAACCCACTATAAAATTAGCTTGTGTAAAAAAGAGACTTTTTGTTTGGTTTCTTTGGGATTTTATATGGTGGTTTTCTTTAGGAGCATGACTCCTATTCAATGTTATCCAGAACAGATGGGAAGGCTTGTTAAGTAAAGGCAGGACAATAATTGCTGTGGGTGACTTCAACATATCTCCCTTTCGCATTGACTCGTGCAATCCAGGACCAAATTTCGAAACAAGCCTGTAAGTCACTGCATAATTTTTCCTAAGAAATGCCTCTATCTTGAAATGCAAGAACCATTGACTTTTGGGAATGTTTTAATGTTGTCAGTTTCAGTATCCCAACCAATATGTTGTTGTAGCTGAAACTAATTTAGGACCTCAGGAATGACAACACTATAAGAGTCGGTACAATGCAAAGTACGTGTGTTCTTATTTTTTATGTCTGTTTTCATTTTGATGTTGGAGTTCATCATAACTCTGTATACTTTCTCAGTTTTGTAAAGAGTTCATTGTGCATTTTCATGATTTTCTTGTGTCTCATTTACACAAGCATATTATTTCAGAAAACCTTGACAAAATTGTCAAGAAAATCTCAAACATCCAACGTAAAGATGTCCACACTATAGGCAGGGAATTTCTGCTCATAGTAGCTATTTTACCAATAGCACAATAGTCTATACACTTCAACATTTAACCATGTTTTCTCACAAGAAGAATGAGCTATTTGTGAGTTGATTTTATTGGTCAAGTAAGTCCTTTAGGTAACAACTTTTGGAGTTGTCATCTTACTTTTCCCAATGCTATTATTCTCAGTCTGATTGGGTCATGGAAGATGGACTTTGTGCTATATTTTCATGCTTAATACCTCTGGATCATGTTAGTCCACATGGTGATTTTTCTGAGAAATGATTAACGCCAATTCTATAAATTCTGTGTTGAGGTCCAAGTTGGTCAGACCAAGGTCTGCATGACATTCTGGTTGATTATTAATTAATCCCTCTGTAACCTCATCAAGGATGTGTATGTACAACTCTCAATCATCATCAACATTATCCACCTTATTAACATGTGTAGTAGTTTTAACACTGGGTAGCTGCCGATAATCCTTAGCCGCATGTTCAGGGCTTTTACATCTAAAACTTGGGGCATTTTTTGCGGATCTCAGTCATCTCCTCCGTAGAATGTACCGAGAAAAAATGTAGAACTGGAAAAAAATTGTCTAACAGTAGTGGCAGTGGCTAGACCAGTAGTGGATGATGGAACTGTAGCGATAATCTGCTGCAAAGTGTGAAAAGCATCTGCTTGACATGTATGCTGCTATGAATCAAACATAACACCCTTGGAATCTCACTGATAAGCTGTCTAACTAGTAGTAGTAGTAGAAAGATCTACCGACTCTACCCTAATGTTGACCACTAAGTAGAGACTCTACCATCAAAATGGATGGATGCCCATTGCAACTAAAGCTTCTGCACATCGGTCTCTGGTTGCGTCATGAGTTAAGTCTCGAGCTTTTCAAATACATTCTCCAATTACTTGCCATTAGATGAACTGAAATGAATGTTGAGCTTTACATCGTTGAAATCGCTGCCTATAGATGCCCATTGACCTCCATGATGTACACAGAAGAAGTACTGTTCATGGTAGCAGATGTAGGCATTGTGAGTGAGATCTGCTGCATAAAGTGCTATACCAACTGCTGAGTAGGCTGCCTTATCCATTGAAAATAGTCTTATCTAATCAAAGGGGTTAAAAACAATTATGAGACCCCAATAGATTGCAGGTACTTATGTGGCCAAAAATAGAGAACTGTGGACTATGTGATGTATGTCCATAACACTTCCCTTGTTCAAAACATTGCCTTCAATGTGAGCTTAACTATTTAACTACTAGAGCGACTTTTGTATCGTTTTGTTGTATTCTTTCCTGAGTTATAACACGTGCTAATGGCATAAGTCAATGTCTCAAATCCCTACAATTGTGGAAAGTCGCTGTTAGTATGATGAAGCGCATGCGTAATATCTGAGCCTGGAGATTTTAATATCATTTCTAGTCCTCTCTTCCTCCTCATCGAACTTCACTGAAGGAGCCTGAGTCTAGAACATCTTTCAATTACCAGATAAGAGGAGATGCTAGCTATGAATGCAATCATGAATAAGGTGGATTTAACACACTTATTATGAATGTTGTAATTCTTTTGGATGGATGTGAGATTTAGATATTTGCTGTACTTGGATTTTAAGCTATTATAGAGAAGTATTCCACCTTTCAAGCACACATATTTGGGATGCTAGAAAGTGTGTAAGACATTACATTAAGGTGCCCCAGTGCAAATTGATGATATGACACATGATTCTTGCTGATTTTTACACATTTTCTTTCTGGGCTTTGTCATTGAGAGCCATCTGCCAACATTTTATCACTCAGTAACATCATACAACCATATTTATAAAAGTTTTGAATCACGTTTGTAGTATCAAGTAGATTAAGCTTTCTAGATATTGGGTAATCATAGATAAGTAATTTTGGAAGTGTTAAACGTTCAATTGAACTTTTCATTTGAAAGGATGACAATTTAGCTTTTGATAAACTGCAGATATGTTCTTTTTTCCTTGTATGTCTTCATTTTTGAGACTTATTGGAGTCGAACTCTCTACCTCAAGTAGAAAAAAAAGAACTCGTCACCAACATGCTACATATTGGAAGCCATAAGTTCTGACAATGTGGATGGTTACAATTTATGCTATCTTCTGTGTTGACGATTTTTCTAAAGCTTGGCATTTTCTTATTACTCCATGTCTTTAACAGTCATTTTAATCTGCTGTCTTTTCTTTGGATGTGTTAATTTTTATTCGTTCTTGTGCTTGACAGATCTCGTAGGTGGTTAAGATCAATACTTCAAACTGGAGGGGGTCCTTTTTTTGACGTGTTTCGCACAATCCACCCTGAGAGGCAAGTCTTTTGTATTAACATCATGATAGTTTCTAGTTGTCTTTTATTTTTGGTTATATCTTTTTTCTAGTCATAGACATGTAATTAGGCAGCTTACTGGTACTTCAGCATACTTGGGGCCTCATCAATTTATTGTTATCGGCCAATTACTAGATAATGACATGAGGTCCATTATTATGTCATTTGGCTGCTATTTTGTAACTCGCATGCATTTGGACATCTAGTATGGTCAATGACCATGTGGCAGAGCGCCAATCCTAAGTGGTCCCTAGAGATTATCAATAGGTTGAATCTCTTGTCATTTGACATTCTATTGTTTTGGAGTTCTCGAGTCATTGCAGCCGACTCATATAAGTTCCTTTGAGCGGAGGATATATGATTTATCTTATGCACAGGTTATTGCAAATAAGCAACTAATTGAATGCCTTCGCTTCCTATGTATACTCTACCGAAGTTATGGCTGAATGTTTGATTTGAAAAGAAAGTGCAATGTCCCCTTCAAAAACAGTGCGCCTCTCCTCCAGAGGGCCAATGTCCTCTGAGTAAGTTACTACTACCTTGTGAATGAATATAGCAACTAATCTCCAAAGTATTTACTGCCCTATGCTTAGAAATAACCTTTGGTCCTATCAAGTAAAGTGCGTGCTGGGCCTCGAAGCCTTAAAAATATTGCATGTCTATAACACTATATCAAAAAAACTTGCTCGCATCGTGTGCTTTGAAAGAAAACACAAACAAAAAAATTGATGTAATTGCTGCAATACATATCTGCAAAATTGTGTATGATGTCGAGGAATGATGCTGCATGGTACAGATCACACAAGTGCAATTGCTAAATAATTGGGACCAAAGTATGCCAAAGTAAAAGCCACAACATGGGAAGTGTAAACCATCTTTGTTGAGTAGTGATATGAAACTCTATCATGCTATACTAGTAGAGCCTAAGAATGCCAAATAAACTCATTATAGCGATGTGCTGAATAATTATGTACCATGCAAGTTGTATGGACCAAGATTGCCAATCGAACATTCATTTTTAGTGATTCCTATTGCTTTTCCATTAGGTGCAAGGCCATGTAGCATAGGACATGGGCATGATACTCCAAGTCCATGGCACATGCATTAAATGCTTTTGAAAAGAGGACTTTGTATAGCCATAGACACGTGTAAAGAGAGAGAGACATGTCGACCACACATCACGGATCCAAAGTGTGTGCATTACCACTTTCTCTCCATGGCAGACAAGTCAGAGGCAAGGGGAAAACCATTCTATGTTTGTGGCAACGCACACAACATAATGTGAGCATGCTACTAGGAAGGGTTGTCGATTATCCTACTTTTGCAACCTCCCATTTACAATGGTGGACACAATTTCTAGGCACTTTATGTGTCCGTTCTCTGTACACTCTTTTCTCTAAACACTTTCTCTTAGGCTTTTTTTTCTCTCTTTGATGTTAATAGGCTTATTAGTTGCTAAATTCCTAATTTTCCAGGATTATAGTTTCTACTCTGCAATTTGGACAGGACCATGTGATAATAACTGAAATAAACTTGTCAATCCAAGACATGGAAAACCACATGACATCAGTAGTCATGGTGAAAACCATAGCAGTGTGGTCGACGAATATAGTAGTGTCCAAATTTCCACACAAACAAAAACGGCACAATGAAGAAGTGTAGTATGCAAAGATACTACATTCTTAATGATAATATTGAGGCCATAAATGACACTTATAAACTGCCGGTAAGACTCTCTCACATATTTGGTACTGTAAGTAGATCTCAAGGGTGCTAGAGAGACTTCTACTCTAGAACTGCTTGAACTGCTTTATGTAGTTGGCATTCATCTTTAACTGACAAACATTTACAAATGTCTCAGCACAAGCCAGGTCATAGTGGCTAGTGTTGCAAGTTGATTCGAATCGGCCGATTCGTCTCGGTTTTCCCCGATTCGAACCGGCTAGCTGGGTTGGAATCGGCAAACGGTTTGAACCGTTTGTTTTTTTTTTTTTAATTGGGCAAAAATGGGTACCCGGTTCCGAACGGTTCGATGGTTCGAACCGCGGTTCGATGCAACCATGATAGTGGCAATGAATGGCTTGTGCTATGCATGTGATAGTAGCCAACTAGATATGTTGACATTGAACATTTTATGGAGAACAGCAGTAGCTGGATTCGAAGTTATAGAGAGGATCCAAGCCAACCATTAATGATTTGCAAGAGCTAGCTATGGAGTATCTTAATTGCAATAGATAATCATGAAAGCTTGAGAAACTTGCTATTTCTACTACATGTGCCTGTTTGAGACAGACGTGGTTCTCACGATCTCCCAAAGAATGTGACATGGTATTGGTATTTCTCTATTTGGGAAACCTTCACCTGGTAGTCTAGGTCCCTCTTTAACTTTGCTGCTTGATGACCAATTTGGTTTCATATTGAGGCTTTTTTTGTAAAGTTGTTATTTGAAATCAAGATGTTTTCTTTGAAATAGAAATATCTTCTGAGGTAGCAAACTGTCAGGCTTCAAGTTTCTGGATATTACTAAGATATCATAAAGGGTATAAGCTTTCTTTGGTCATGTTCCCCTGTAACACAGATTATTTGGTATTTTTCAATTTTGAGGTGGATTTGATCTGTTAATCCCGTAGATCATTCTACTTGAATGTGCCATTGGATTTGTTGCAGAAAAGAGGCTTATACATGTTGGTCACAGGCTTCAGGAGCAGAAGAGTTTAACTATGGCACAAGAATTGATCTCATATTAGCAGCAGGACCATGTACACGTTATCTTGAATGCCCACCTAAAAGTAGTCATGATTTTGTCACATGTGAAGTTGACGATTGTGATATTCTTACACAATTTAAACGCTGGAAGTCGGATTCTCTTCCTAGGTCAGTTATTCATCCCAGCCGGTACACCATAGCATATGCCACAGACATTTTCATGTATACTGTTGCTATGACCATCGGTTCGTAACTTTGTCTGTTTACTTCAGGTGGCTAGGTGGAAGTACAGTCAAATTGGATGGCTCAGATCATGCACCTGTGTATGTGCAGCTTAAACCTCAGCCTCCTCTTCCACGCCATGATGTTCCAGCTCTAGCAGCCAGGTTCATGCCTGAGATTCGTGGAAGACAACAAAGTCTTGGTATTAACCCCTAGAACTTTTGTGTGTTCTGTTTGACATAATAGAACTTGTTGAATGTGTCATTAGATAATGGGCTTTTCTGCAGGAAACATGAAGGGTTCTTGCAATGTTTTGTAAGAATCTGAATATTGTTTGTAATAGTCTATTGACCAAACACAGAAATCAACAAATTACAGGCAAAGTACAAGAAAATATGATGATAGTCCTCCCCCCATCTATAGATACAAACATATGTTAACTCCTGAGCATCATCACATGGATAGATAGCCATTCTACCTTTTTAAATTAAGCAGGAGTCCAGGATTCACAATCTGCTTTCTAATCTGCATTATTCTACTCAACAAACAAAGAAAAGACCATATTCCATCCTAGGTCATTTTCATGCAAAGCCAATTCTACAATCTTAGTACGAGAGCCACTTTTATGCATAAGGCATCCAGGCAAATCAACTTCTTTAGCATGTAGGTTAAAAAAAGCAACATCATAAACACGATCTGTAGAACAAACCCTCATGCAAGTTCCTAAAACAAGAGAGTGGAGAAAGAGATGCATAGAAGCGAAGAAACAAGATTTAGATTTCCATACCACTGGACTCCAAGAGACATCAGGATTAATAGAAATCAGAGGAATGGAATCCTGTTGATCCATCTACCAAGAAGACACTTGTAGGTAGTTGCCATGATCTTGTACCTGTAACATCTGTAATTGCAATCAATGAACACTTGTGCTCAGGGGCCCATATGATCGTAGAGTGGCCCTAGCCCTAAAGAGGCTTAATCGATCAAATTCAAGGAGGCCTTTTAAATGCAAGGCTTCTTGCTAGACGTAGCAAAATATTATCAAGTTGCATGATCTCTAAAGAGCTACTGGTCAATCCATGAAAAATACTTCTGTTTTCGAATTGACTCTGGTTTGTGGCCTTCTGGGAATACTTTGCTGCCCCCTAGACACAACAAAGTAATCTAAGCAATTACTTAAAGTTTACTTGGTTATTGATAGCTTTCAGCAATAGAATAGGTGGAAATAAGCCTTCATGAGGCCGCAGGTGCTGAAGGCAACCTCTGTTTTAATTTTCCTTGAATATTCACTTGCAGGGATTCTCGAGCCTTCAGTTAGAGACATCAGCTTCCCCTTTGCAAATTCACCAAGCCACCTATTTGCATGTGGCTTGCTTCTGAATATATTCTCCATGCAGGTTATTAAGAAACAAATGACTTGCTGCCTACACACTCAGCTTTCTAGCACAGACAAATAGTAAATGCGTTTTTGAAGATCTTTTGCCCAATCGAGTTTTCCCAATTCTAGATTGTGAGAAGAACAGTGAAGTCCTGCAGCAATTGGTGGTCAAAGCTATGTTCCCCCTTGTACTCTGACCTGATTAATCCCATTTGATGATAGGGACAGCCACCTTTTCTGTTGTTACTTCCTCTCGACTTACATGTAGAGCATTCTGTTTTTCATTATCCCTATTCGAATCACTCTGCCTTTCAGTGAGCAACTTCCAACAAGGGACTCACTCCGCTGTCCACTGCCGGAGGTCATCTTGAATTTTCAGAAGTTTTTTTTTTATCTAAGATCTTTAGTCACCCACCCTCTTATCGTACTCCTAGTCCAATCAGCATTCTTGAAACCCAACCTTGTTACTAGGGGGTATTTCCCTTCCCAGTCCAACTGGTGGTCCTAAGTTCATTCCAGTAAACTTATTCTATGTATGTGCGTGGAGTTTTTCTGATACTTAGCTTGTGGTTCTGAGTCCAACCCATATTCGAAGAAATACTAGGAACTGTCTTTTTGATGGCTTTCGTCCATCTTGCTAGTTAACACTTGTGATTTGCTGATCTGTTCCCTTCCCTATCCTTCAATGTTGGAGCATGTAGATTGCTCTTTCAGAAAAGCAAGAATCACTTGGAATGAGTTTGAAACTATCATATGCTGTAGCTCTTAAAAGTTCAACAAGAGTTATAAGTGAATGTGGTATCTAGTTTTGATCCATGCTTTCCCATGAAACCTCGACAAATCTTCTGATTCTGGCAGATGCAATAGATTTGAGGTGTTACGATGTGGTGCTCCATTGTTCCCCTAGGCCCAGAAATGTTCCTGTTTCCGGGGGGTCTAGACATTCCCCCAGTCTTGTTCCCTGGCAATTATGGTGATGTGGGGAAGGAACCAATTTTAGGATGTCCTTAGCTCTCCTTCCTCATGTCCGAACGGACTTCAATGCTGCTTGCCTTTTTGACAGGCTTCGCAGAAGTTTGAGTCTGGACTTGTAACTTTGAGACCAGTCACAAGTTCTTTTTTGCTCATGTCATAGAGACTCCTCATATTTAGATGGTATAGACGTTTACGTCAGAGATGATTCTCACCTTCGGATGCATTCAGTACACTATCGTAGCTATTGATAATTTTCGCTTGATACAAGTTACCTTGCCTTGATGCGACAATCAGCAGTTTGTTTGATCCATGCTCAACCATTCTGCATGCGTTTCCATCGAATAGGACTCGTATACCAAGATTTGCTATCTTTGATACAGAGAGTAGGTCTCTCCTCAATGTGGGTACATAAAGTGCTCCTTGTAGCTCTGTATGTCCTAACAATGTACGGAGTTGAAGAGTTCCTATGCCTTTGACATCGTGTCTGCTTTCATCCCCCAATATCATTGTTCTTGTGTTTTCCAGTGTTTTGTAGTTCATTAGAACATTCTTGTTGCATGTGATATGAGATGTGGCTCCTGAACCAAGCACTATGTCATAATCATGCTGCATGTAAGTCTTGGACTCTTCATCGACAACTGTGAATGCATTGTCGTTCTTGTCACCATCCTTAGATGATTCTGCGACCTTCGCCTTTTCTCATTTGCGCTTTCCTTTGGGATTAAACCAGCAATTGTATGCTGAA
Organism: Diphasiastrum complanatum; assembly: GCA_029204225.1. Classification (NCBI taxonomy): domain Eukaryota; kingdom Viridiplantae; phylum Streptophyta; class Lycopodiopsida; order Lycopodiales; family Lycopodiaceae; genus Diphasiastrum; species Diphasiastrum complanatum. The sequence goes on along the minus strand of CM055094.1, from coordinate 8,229,873 downwards.
TGCCCATTTTTCTTGCAATGAGTGCAAGGGATAGTCAGATTAAACCAGTCTGCCGTATGTCCCGACTTGTGACAATGATCACAGGTAGAAGTATCTTTGTTGTTATTACCCTTCGTTGAAGACTTCATTTGAGTCTTATCAATCTTGGGTTTGCTTTTGTTCTTCTTATGCATGAGGATATCTTCGTTTATGGAGGATACAGTGATCGCCATTGCGCGCTCAGTCTTCCTTACCCATTCTGCCCTTTATCTTCAAAGCCTTGCGTTGCAGAAATAACATCTTTCCAAATCAAGTATTGGATCCTGGTCAATTTTTTAGAATCTCTCTCTAGACGTTTTGGCTATGTGAGATCAGTCACTGACCATATTCCCTCGCCTTTTAGAAGTGTCTTTATCTTGAACTTCCATATGCGGTAGTTTGCGCCATCAAGGTTGATCGTGACGTTTACCTGAATTGTAGTAGCCATATTGTGTCTATTGAACCTGCTCTGATACCATGCTGAGATGTGCGTTGCGGAAGCGCGTTGGTGATGTGCGGAATTGCAAGAACTAGATATGCTAATACTAATCACAAACAATGCAGCAATCAATCAAATACATGCATCACAAAAACACTACTGGAAGAACAAAACATCTTTTGTATTTTCTTCTCTCAGAGTGAGTCGAGAGTGCGGCGCCAAATATTTATATTTATATTCCACTAATGGGAATTAAAAGATTACTTAGCGAGTTATTACAAGAGAGGTTTACGCTAAACTATTAGCTAACTACGTATCTCCTCTTGCAACGTTGCCTACGGCTGAGCGTGGCAGTTTTGTGTCTCACGACTGCTAAGCTTCGAATTCGATAATTCGAATCACTCGACAGTTCGTCTGTCCATAGTTGGTTTCAGCGCTTGTAGACATTCGATAGTTCAGAAGCTATCCGAACTATCAGCTGTTCAGGCGATGTGCCGAAAAGGTTGGTTAAGTTCATCATTTCCAACAATAGCTATAGGCCGATGTTCTCATATTTAGGACAGTTACTAGTTTTTGAGCCCTTAGGTCAAAGCTGCTACTTTCTATTAGACCATATGGTTTGGACTTTAAGCACCCATCATGCTATGAATCAGCACCTATCCTTGACTTGTGAGCATTTGGGACCTAAAGTCAGATGCTTTGGTATTCTAGACCCTAAATTGCAGATCATACACAAGGACAAAATAGGCATGGCGATTGAAAATACTGGGCCAAAAGGGAAAAATGTTGGTGCTAAACCTCATGCTGCAAGGGGAATGGCTGAGAGCAGCCTGGGAATGGCTGGGAATGCATTCCTCCTGCATTGGGAATGTTCCCTATTGCGTTGGGGTGTAGGTGGGAACAGCAAGTTTCCCCTTTTCAAGGGGTGAAAATGTGCTCCTTGGCAACTATGTAATTAACAGCGTTTCATGATTGTGCTCTGTAGTGGTCATTCTAAACATCATGTCAGATTTCTAGTTGTGAATGTTTCTCAAGTTTGCTAACATGAATTTATGCTGTTTGGATTTTCTCATGAGTTGTTGTATGTATCTTACATGTACTGCAAGATCTTATCTATCATCATGTTTAAGCAACAGCTTGTCTTGATTCTTCCTGACATGTCACTCTTGTACTTGAAGCCTCTATGTTTCAGAAGAAGCATGTCAATAGTGAAAGTTGCAACCTATTGACACATCAAGATTTTCAGGGAAATCTTTTTCCTGTCAATGATTCTCTAGAAAGTTTAACAGCACTGCCACCACGCAGAAAAAACATTGATGCTACAGAGAATAGCATGGCGTACTGTGGTTTGCATGAACTTGAACTCAGAATTGGAGCTGCAAAATCACGTCGACAGACTGGCATGGAATATCAAAACCGGATGTGTCTTGAAGTTGGAGAAGAAGTTGGTTGTGACAATTCTACGAGAATTACTAATGAGTGTGTGAGTAGTGAATCTCAATGTGAATCAGATATCAATTATACTGCACATGAGTTGGAAAAAGTTCTTCAACCAGTAAATAATGCCCCAATTTACCTTAATTCCAAAAAACGAATGTTGCAGACTTCTACAAGAAAGAATATCAAGAGGACCTGTCAGAGTAGTTTACACTCTTTTCTCTTGACAAAAGTTTCCAGCAAAGCAATTTCAGAGAAGCAAGACAGTTTTCAAAACTTTGGAGAGGAAACTGAGCTATCAAATATTGAACTAGGCCTTTCCTCACCTATATGCAGTTCTGGTTTGAGTTCTTTGACTAGATCAATTTCAGTATGTGAGAAATCTGCTAGACCAGATGAAGCAATGGATGAAATTAGACCACATACCACACAAACCGTATGTCCTCTTACACATGATCCAAATAGGCAAGATGATGCCATGCAATCAAGTGCTAGAGATGATGAGGATAAAGAGGAAAATATGATGGTGAATGTTGCTTTATCGGTCGGAGGAGCTGTGTTTTCAAGGCATTCAAAGGCATCTGCTGAATGGCAAAGGTTGCAGCAGTTTATGGCACAAAAATTTCCTCTTTGTAGAGGCCATGGTGAGCCTTGTGTTTCTCGGGTTGTTAAAAAGGCAGGTCCAAATGTGGGTCGTGGATTCTACGTCTGTGCCCGTGGACAGGTACATCATTTTTGCTTATTAAGGCTCCCGTACATGTATTCTTGGGATTGTTCCTAAGTGTTTTCTTTTTTTAATGTTAATCTCCATTGTTTCGTGCTAAATGCACTCAGAAAAGAATGTGATAGTATTCATTTTTGAAGTTTTATGCTCCATGGACTCAAAGGAATAAGGAATTTGATCCAAATGCTTGACTGGAGAAAGCTTGTGAGATACAGAAACAAATGTGATATAAAAGCATGGTAGCAATGAAACCCATTTCGCTGTTTTTTAAACTTGTTTGAAAAATGAACGTTTCTAACGAATTTCAAACTTTCATTTTTCGAAATTTATCACCTCAAAATTGGGAAATCGCCTCAATCAGCGGCTTAGAAGCCCATCGGGTTCTATTTATAGAAAACAGGATCATTTTTATGAATAATGGGCTGTGATGAAATGATTAGAAGGTTTCTTGGCATCAAAGACGGTGGCATCTTCTACAATAGATTGATGACATTCTAGTTTTCACATCCTCATTCATCCAGGTTGCGCTCCTACACTTTTCCCTTCTTTAACAACTAAGAGCTTTTTGTTTTGATTTAGGACATATAATTAAGTCTTATTGGCATCAGCGCTCGCGTGTACTGTGCTGAAGTTGGGTCCCTGCCCATGCATGGGCATACACCCGCCTTAAATACCTGTTAGAGTAAAACTAAATAGCTAAGTTTTATTGGCTTGGGGCTGTATCAATCAAATTTGTACCCCGAGACCATATTCCATTGTATTTGGGCACAATTTGGCTATACACCCAATTGCATTTCAAAGAAGGAACCCTAGAGAATGGCAGCAAACCCTAGCTGGAAATTGTCAATACCCTTAAATTTCCTTATTTGGTTACTTGTAAGGAAAGAGAACTTTAAGAAGTGGAGCTTCTTAGGAGGGGGCTTGATGTCACCTATTACAAATCTGTTGTAGCAATGTACTGTGTGGTGTCAAATATGCTGCAAATGATTCAATTGCCGTGTATTTATCGAAATGTGTTGGTCTTGCTAAGCCACAACTCAGAATATGGTATTTTTGAACAGTGCAAAAGAAACTGGTCCTACTTGCTATGCCATGTATTTTGTTTGAAAGTTCATGACAATGGAAGGTGAGTAGTGATTGGAGGTCAGAGAAGTTTGATATTGTGTTACTGTCAGTGACAATCACATTTTTATGGAATATTTTTGTTCATCTCACATCATTTTATAAGCAGTTTAGTTTTAATTGTCATCAACTATACGGATCCACAACTTCAATATTTTTGTAGTCTGCTGCTGTACTAGGTGTAGGTTGATGGCAGGTGGCAGGGCTTAGCGTTTTTACAATGGAAATGTTCCTTCTTAGATTTTGAAAAACCTGGGGAAAGATAGCTTGTGTGACTAGGGACCTGCATTAGAGTTGAGCATATTTATTGATTTATTTTGTCTACATTAAAATTTCTTACAAAATCTAAGAAGGTAAGGTGGAGGGGTGATTAACAGTAGTATTCAAAGGATCTCAACTGTAATACTGGAGAAATATGTGAAGACTGTTCAGTTTTTGATGGCATTCAACTACTCTTTCAGTTCAACAGTAATTACAAAGTCTGTGGTTCAACAGTAGCTCAGTTTATTTAACTAGTATTCCAACTTTTGAACTCTGAAACTAGAGTGTGCACCTTAGTTGCCCGTTCCGGAACAGAATGCGTTCTGGAACGAACATGTTCTGTTCCGGAATGAGACCCTCAAAATAAAAATAAAAAAATACACTTTTTTACAAAGGAAAAAAAAACCACTGAATAGAATAACCACTGCCAGTCACGGGGGGGCATAGTGGTGTAGGAATCTGTATGGAAGCCATTTAAGGAGCATCTTGTGTGACATAAGATTGAACACACAAACAGGATCGTCCACAAGGCTTCCTGCTGTCTTTCCGCAAGCGCACCATCGCTGGAAACTCCTGGACCACGTCCATGATGTGCAGATGCGCCCCATGCGATGGTTGAGTAGCTGTCATATCTGAGAGCATAAAATATATCAGTCATTGATGTACAGAAAAGTCTGCTCAATTTCAAGGAAGAATTGCCTTAGTAGGCTTCAATTTCCAGGAGTTTCTTTCCGCCACAATGAGAAACTCACCATCGCTGGAGCTCATCGCCTCCATGAAGCTTCCTTCTAGAGTGCCTTATGGCTTCCATGGTGCCTTCCTGTCCTAGTTAGAAGTATGACAACTCGCTATCTGTGAAATGCAGAATGCGCGGGCCAGCAGGATCGTTTCACATTTTTTTTTTTAACTTAACAAAAATCGTTCCGACCCAGTACGTTCCGGAATGTACGGAACGAAACGTTCCGACCCATTTTGGTCGGAACGGGCTTCTAAGGTTTGTACCAAGCAAGTCCCCTTCTAGGGACCTCTGCCCGGTGTAAAAGCCAAGACTCTGTAATCTAGAAACAAATTCCTTGTCTTAAAAAAACACAATGAAAAGGTGAGCAATGAGCTTAATGTCTTGACTCAAAATGCACGATGCTGTAGAGAAAAGAGTTCTCTGAAACACAGGAAAATTGTCCCCGAGATCTTTACAGATGTCAAAATATGTTGCTGTTTGAGAGCTGTCTTTGTTTTGGAGTGTTTGCAAAGTGATAGAACTTGTTATTTATCCTGTTTTGGTTGGTTTGAGTTCTTTATTGGATTTTAAATGAAAGTACATGCTACAAAAATACATGTTGCATATGATTGGCATGCATCATGAAGGCCTATAGTTTCTCTGTGATAACTATTATTAGCTTGTGTGTCTGCAGGGTCCTACTTCAAATCCTGAGGCGTGTTGTGATCATTTTGAATGGGCATCTTCCAAAGGCAAGGCCAAGATAAAATACAGTTAGTATAGTAGACCGTGGTATTGTTGCTGACAATACCCCATAGAAAGTCTGAGGTCTTTATAGCATATTCTGGGGCAAGCTGTTGATGCCATTGTTATAAACAAATCACCTCAATGTTCGAGATCCAAGTCTCTTTTCCCAAGTCTGCTGATAATTTTTATAACAAAGGGTTTACTTTCGTGGTCAAGCTCCGAGTCCTTTTTATTAAGTCTGAACTTGACCAAAACCAATCCATGATCTTGCATCTGACTGGTTTTTCATTGTTTGAATCACAGAAACCTGTTCTGTACATTTTGTGCTGTACATACCATTCTTTATGTACGGAAGGTAACAAATTTTTGGAATTTTTTTACTGCGTATGTACTATGGAACGATGTTCCAGTGCTGAATATGCAAGGAAAAACTACCAGATTGAGAATGTCATTGCTGATGCCCAAGACTAGTAACAATATGCAACTTCTCTTTGTTCTGTACCACTCAATCTTAATCACTCAATAACTCAGTATCTCGTTGTGGTGCTTCCATAAAAAGGGTTTTTCTTGGGGAGCAGCGTCATAAACAAGTCTTGCTTGTTATGAAGATGCAATAACTAATAAGTTGTCAACTAGTTTGTCTGAGTGTCAGAATTTACCTTTTTCGTAAATTACTGACGTTTTTAGTGTCGTGTGTATATATATCTATATCTCTATCTATCTATCTATATATATCATAGTTCCCATGGCACCAGTGCCGTGGGAGTGTACGGCACCGGCACGTGTGCCGTGCCACAGTACCTTTTTTTAATTATTTTTGTCAAATTTTTTTGAAAACCCATTTTTGGGCCCTCCTCTTACCCTAACTTGAGGGAGCCCAAAAAGGGTTTTCTAAACTTTTTGGGGCGCACTTTTGGAGAGAGAGAGGGAGGTTAATTTCCAAACAGCGCCGTGGGTGCCGTGGATTTTTTGTCCACGCGGCACTTGTACGGCACTTGGAACTATGATATATGATATAGCATAGGTCCCGCGGTACTGGATACCGTGGATCCTGGTACCGCGGGACCATACTGGTACCGCGGTACCACAATATAATAGTATTTTTATTATTTGATATATTCTTAATTTCGTCCATAGCCCCTGTGCAGCGCACGACATAGACCTTCTCATGGGGGACATAGGTGCACTTCTCTGGGTTAGAGCCATCGTTCGCGAGGCCCTCTTTCTAGTGACTTTTGTCACCAGAAAGAGCGTGTTCTTGCCATGTCCCGGGTGTTCAGCCATTTGGACCTTCGGAAGCCAGCCCCCACACGCTTTGCTTTCGACTTGGTGGTGAACGACCGTCTGATTAGGTGCAGGGCACAACTTCTACAGATGGTTGCCAGCGATCTTTGGCGTGCCAGTACGTTTCAGCACACTGAGAATGGGGAGCACTTTTCTTCCACGGTGAGGGGAGACCAGTTCTGGAGGGATGCGCAAACATTGTCAGGACTCCTTCGACCACTCTACATTGTGCTCCGCATGGTTGACAGCGAGGGGTCCACACTTGGACTAGTGTATGAGCGCATGGACCGGATCGGATAGTTCCTGCAGCTGCCCATCTTGCAGGCAGAGAGGTAAGCAGTATAGTAATGTAATTGGTCTTTATCTTTTCAGTGGTTGCTAGTTTGTTTTTCTGTCAATGTTACGTTTTTTCCAAAATTTGCTTCGACTTCGTGCAGGATGACGAAGCTGAAGTTCATGTGGGAGACGCGGTGGAACTACTTTCACAGGAGTATTCACAGCGTTGCACACATCTTGCATCCTCTCTTCCTCTCTCCGACACAGATATCAGACAGGGAGCTCAAGTCGGATTGGCTTGAGTACATCTACAGGAGGGTGGGTCCACACATTGGCTTGGATCCTATCATACTCATGGAGGAGTTAGCTGCATTTTGTTTCGGCATGGGCACGTTCAGTCACCCGACTGCTCAGGATCCAGAGAGGAGGCAGCTCCCCATTACCTGGTGGACCATGTTCGGTAGCACCTATCCCTCCATACAGCGTCTTGCATTGCATGTCCTTTCACAAGTATGCATCTCATCTCATCCTCCCGTGCGATGTTTCGTTGACGTTCCACCTGTGCACATGTGCTGAAGCATTTCATTGCACGTACCATAGGATTGTGTTGCCTCCGTGTGTGAGCGTAATTGGAGCACATGGGCTCCCATTCACACGAGGAGAAGAAACAGGCTGTCAGTGAGTTAGCTAGAGCGGTTGGTGTTCTGTAGTACCAACGCACGTCTCGCCAGGAGACTGCCAACCATTACGAGCGCATTGCAGGTGATGGGCTATTCTCCCATAGCATGTTGGTTGACATCTCACTAAAATGTAGGTTTCAATTTTTGATCAAGTTGTTTTCCTGACATGCTCAATTTTGACCTTGCAGACGAAGATATCTGATTTGGAGCGCCAGGTTGACTTGCCTACGGACAACGTCCATCCCATACCCGCAGATGACTTGGGCACACAGTTGATGGCAAAGAGAGAGAGGGAGCTTGCCGAGATGAGAGAGAGAGAGAGCTTGGGCTTGAGCACAGAGAGCCTCCATTGTATGAGGCAGATGAGCCAGTATCAGAGGATGGGCATAATGTGGATGAGCCCATTCAGGTTGTGTTTGCCAGATCAGAGTGGGATGAGGCAGATGATACAGGTGCAGGGCACACGCCACGAGCAGGGGTCACAGGTGCATCACGTGGCAGAGGTGGGGCACACGGTGCAGGTTATACTGGGAGATAGGCAGGGCACACAGGGGGGGCCAGTGGCATACCTACCTATGTCGATATGATGGAGGAGGCTCTTGATAGAGGGTAGAGTGATTTGGATGCCAGTCCCACAGCTGCTTGGATGCGTGCAGTACAGAGTCATGGCCGGCACGAGTTGATTCAGGGGATGGTGCACAGGATGAGGCCTAGAGCCCAGAGCATTTGTATTCAGATGCCGAGATAGGCGACTTGATTGCCACGCTGGATTCAGAGGCCCAGCAGATGCCGAGCGTCAGGGCATCCCAATCATCTCTTGCCAGCATGCGCCATACACAGAGTCTCAGCCAGAGTAGCTACATGAGGTGCCTCCAGTTCCTCAGAGGGTATATGTGCGTCGCACAGCTTCTCCAGTGCCACCGATGCCATTCAGGCCTGCAGCCCCTCCATCGCTGTCCACTTTTGCAGCACCAGGTCTCCATGGCAGGCCACCATCACGGTGTCCAGGTTTTCTCTTGCAGCACCCACATCCACAGTGGCTCCTCCAGTGGCAGCACCCACTTCACATCCTCCTCCTTTGGCAACACCCACTCCACTGGCTCCCCCTTTGGCAGCACCCAGGATGTACCAGTACCGGCCACCGCAGCGCCCTTTTTAGTACATATCGCCGTTGTACTTGCCTCCTGCACAACCAGTTCCTCCACCTGCAGCAGCCCCATGGGCACACACTCCACGAGCTCATCCTCCTCGCTCAGTTGCACAAATTTCCTCTTTGGCTTCCCTATCTCAGCCAGGTGATTTGCATGGGGGTGATGAGGCATAGACAACTCTTCTCGTCCGCAAGAGACCAGGAAGGCCCAAGGGTGCACTTCTAGAAAGGCAAGGCACAGAAACTGCCAGGGAGGAGAGGACGACCTCGCAGGGCTCCAGGTACAGCTAGAGGTGCAGTATTACAGCCAACTGGAGCAGGTGTTGTTGGTTTGGCTTGCTTGGGGGCTGGTGCGGAGGCAGATTGGGATGATGCTAGTGACGAGTCCTCCTCGGATACACAGCCCATGCAAGTTCCAGACAGGCACATATTTCGGCTGCGAGAGTCAGCTTGGGGCCCTGAGTTGTCTCCGGAGCATTCGTCCGAGTCAGAGTCAGAGCTTTGATTGTGGCTCCGTTATTTTAGTTTTAGTAGTTTGTTTCTAGCAGACGGTCGACCATTGTATTCAGACCATTTTTCACATTATATTCAGTGTTTGGCGTACTTTATTTGCCGCACATTGTGCGTGTGTCGTTATGTACATGTGATGTTGTATTTTCAATTTTATGTCAAATTCTATGTGCGTGTGTGAATGGTATTTTCAACTAATTTCGATTGAAGAGAATGATAGCTTCACAGAAATGCACCTACAAACCGATCTTTGATGCCACAACAAACTGATAGCACGATCATGAGCATTTTATAAACACATGTATCACATTGCATTTAAACCAGGCTCGCGTTGCACAAAAAACACGCTATATATTGATTCAGTTGTTGTATTAAGATAATATTAAATATCAACAGTCTATTACATACGGCTGGACCTTATCTATTCTAAACATTCCTACGGATCCTCCACCGACTCCTCGCCCTCCGTCAGGTGCATTGTTCTGTCGCTCTCGCTCTGCCTCCTGGTTAGCTCGACGTCTGGCCGCCCTTTCCCTGACCATGATGAGCTGCCGTCGTGTGAAGTTCAATCCGATCTGCTCATCCAAATCCAGCTCGACAGCGGGGGCAGGGGCCACAGCGGGGGCATGGATCTGCAACTCTGGGTGTCTCTGCCGAGTCTGTTGCAGCATCTCTACAATGTCTGCCTCTTGCTTCCGATGACTTTCGTTGTGCCTTCGAATATCTTCCTCAAGCTTCCTCTTGGCTTCGCCCTCGGGCTTCGGTGGTATGCGCTTTACCATCTCGATCGACTTTCTCCTCACAACACTTTGGTCCTCGAACAGCCTCTCACAGCACCCTGGCTCTCAAATAGCCTCTCACAGCCTGTCACTGGCTCTCGCTGGCTCTCTCACTGGCTCTCACTGGCTCTCTCACAGCCTCTGAAAATGCCTCTCACAACGGCATTGTAAGTGCCTATTTATCCCCATAGCCTGATCGGCCATGTGCATTCCCATCATCCCTCCATGTGCCTCTGTACCTGCCCCCATGTGTTGCTCCCCCCCGTGCTGCTCTCCCATTGGCCCCATGGTCTGCTCACCCACAGTGCCCATGTGCTGTTGCACCTATCCCCTGCACCATGTACTGTACCTTTCTTTTTTACACCCAAAACCCCTTTTCTTTTTTTTCCCATTTTTTATAACCTATATTACTATGTATAATGCAATAATTAAAATAAAAAAATATTAAAAAAATATATTAAAAAATGGTATCGCCCTGGTACCGCGGATCCCAGGGTGGTACCATACTGGCGGTACCACCATTATGGTATCGGCGGTACCACCAACCACTATGATATATATATAATATCATAGATTTTTACGTTCAACAGCACCATTTTGTTGAGGAAAATAGGGAACTGTAAATTGACGAACGATGCCATTTGTAGCATAGTTATTTTTGAAAAGATTTGAACAATATTCTCCTCCATTATCACACTTAGTATTTTTAGAGATTGATAAAGGCTTTGTAGACTTGAAAGAAATGAAAGGCTTGTGATTTTAAATGAAGAAGATAGATTGTACAGTAATGAGAAAAGTCATCAATGATAGTGATGAAGTATTTGGATCCACCATGAGAGATTGTCTTCATTGGACCACAAATCTTTGTATGTACTAACTCCAATGGATGAGTACTAGTGTGTGATTTTTTTTGGAAATGAAGCACGATGATGCTTGCCATAGATGTAAGATGAACAAAGTAATTGACATGACCAAGACGACGATGCCATAACATAGAATCAAGAGTTTTTCTAGATGAAGCAATCATAACATAAACTGGTACTTTGGCATGTAATTTGAACAAATTGCCTTCACGATTACCAAGTGCACGATTGTGAAGAGAATTCATTTGATAATCCTTGACCAGTCATCGGGGAAATAGAAAGAAAATTCTTGATTTAGGAGGGTGGAAAAAATAGGCAAAATTTAGCTTGATTGATTTGTCAATTTCATGTACAAATGTCCATTAGTGCATTGTACATATTTTTCAAGTAGAGTTTGAAAAGTCTAGAGGCCTCCAACTCGAGTCTAGTGAGATGGTGACCCTTGTCACAAAATGTAAGGATTGGTAATTTTGCTAGTATGCAACCAAATCCACATCTCAAAATCAAATATGGCCCAATAACATTAAGAGGTTTAGATGCTAAAGCCAATCTTATTGATGGGTGCAAAATGGTTGGCTCAATCATGTTTAGAGGTGCTTGGCCAATCATATTGTGAGGTTCAAGCTAGTTGGTCCAATCATGGAGAGAGGTGGGAATCTAGAGGTCCAATCATCATGAGAGGTGGAATCCATGAGGTCCAATCAAGTTCAAGTATTCATCATGCTAGATCTCGAGCTACTCCTATATGGAAGTGCTCTCTTATTGTACATAGTGGTTTTTTGAATGATAACATTGAGTTTTTTCCCTTCACTATGTATTCTCTCTACACTCTAGAGCAAGTCTCTCTTTCTCTCTCTACTTGAGAGCAAGGGCTCTCTCTCACTCTTTGAATGTGTTTTGAGACTTGGTTTTTTCATGGTAAGTGTTTGTTTTGAGTGATTAAGTGTGAATGACCATTGATGAATGCTTGTGTGCTCTTGCTTTGAGTGGCCCACTTGGCTATGTTATAGAAAGCCTAGCCATTGGGCACAACTTATGCAGCTTAGTTTGTAGACAACATCACTTCAAATTTAATTTTCTTACACCACTTGTGAACTTTTGGCAAAACAAAAAAAAATCTCGTTAATTTGTTTGCGCTCTATATTTCATGATTAAACCCAAGTAAACATTCTTCAAGCTAACTAAACACAAAAAGTGCAAGTAAGTTTGAGCACTCTTTTTTTTCTATCTCCTTAAACCAACATGATGATACTATAAAATAATGTCATAAATTCTTTGACAAATTCCTTAATAAATAGTTGGTCTAACAAAATGAGCTCAATTGTAGCTATTTTGTACTGGTACTATTTTTTATAAGGCCAACTACTACCCGTTTTAAAGTTTTTTAAAAGGATAAAATTTCACATCATCATTTAAAAAAACAAAAAACAAAAAATTCATGTTATCAATTTTTTTTAATGATGAGGTGGCATTTTTCCATCTTTTGGTGTGTCTATTTGGGTGTGTTTATTGAGACATGACATTTGAAGTATGTAGCACACCCGGGTCTACTGTGTGTGTGTGTGTGTGTGTGTCTCTCTCTCTCTCTCTCTCTCTCTCTCTCTGCTGAGAATGATCTGCTCACTCTCGAACCAAATCACCAATGGCTAATGTCCTCCATGGGATAGCTACCCATTCTGAATCCTTTAACACTTCAATTGAGCTTGAATTTCAATTAAAATTTGATGAATAGTGGGGCCGATAAGAAACAATGCTGGATTGGATTGTATTTATCATCACTCTGGTGAGAAATCTGCAGTGGCGCACCTTCCAGCAGCAAGCAGCAGGGAATTGCACATTCTTGTATTAATTTTTAAGATGCAAAACACATCCTTTGAACATTAAAAAGAGAAGTGCAATTTTCATTGAAAGACATCTATGTATGGCCAGTAGCTGCTAGGACTTCGAATCTGAGCAAATGGATTGTTGAGCCAGGATCGCTCCCAAGGTAGTTGATGAGCCAACTATAATTTAACTAGTGTTGTATGGTGTTGTATGGTCATACCTTTGATTGTATGAGCAACAAGAGCATGTATGCGCTCCATTGCTTGGATCAAAGGTGATATAAGCGTTGATCATCCAGCTGATTACTGCTAAATTATTGAAGGTTGGCGCTCTAGCCAGCAGTGCTCTTATGGCAGCTTGGCAATTAGAGAGCATTAACAACCAAAATGTCCTCAGCTGAATGTGTCCCTGAGTCTCTTGGGTAGATCGTTCTTTGACGAGCAACAACAAGAATGGATATTAGCCTCCAGATCTTAACTCTTAACTCTTAACTTTAGCCTTTATCACATGAGAGAAGTAGCACGGTTCAATTTTCAACTACTAAAAAATCACATACATATCATTCAAAGAGCAGCAACTACTAGAATATATTTGATCCACAGAAATATCTGTACCAATTAGATCCGTCGCTTGCTCGGTCGTGCTGTGTGTGTGTGTGTGTGTTTTGGTGGTGCCTTTCCAGCGGCGCTGCATCGCATGCTCCAGCGATAGCTCGATTCCATCCCTTTCCAGCGATAGCTCCATCGTGCCTCTCCAGGTGGATGCTGCGCTTGCTGTTGGCTTGGCTTGGCTAGTTGGAAAGCTACCATCGTTGAGTGTGAAGGGTCGTTTTTTGAGAATTGCTGGCTGTGGCATCACTGGCTGGAATCTCTACTGCTCAGCTGGATTGCTGCTCTCTTCAGATGGATCGCTGTTGCTCAGGTTCTGTGTTGCTCAGGGGATTGCTGTTGACAACTTTCCATTGCTGTATAGGCAGTTGCCGGACAGCCTCCAACTTGTGAGAATTAGCTTGAAAATAGACACTTCTCCATTTAATATATCACTCTCTTTACTTGTTTCATTTCTCTCATCGCTAGTTTTATCCTTCTTCATAGCTCTTGCTATTAGAGCAACTTCTCTGACAACTACTAGAGTGGGAATTGCCTTGGCTGATACCACAGACTCATGCTCACTACTCTCATTATCTACCATCATTCAAACAAATCCTATTCCACAGTAAAAAAATTTGTATTTTGGATACAACATTCCAATGCTATTGGAATGGAATGACTCGTGCAGAATCTAATGCAATTGCTGCTGATCTTGATAAATACTTTGGTCACGTGGATCAATGTGTAAACAACGTGACAAATGGATCACATTTTCTTCTGTAATACAAATGATCAATCCTACAATAGCACATAGAGTCTCCCCCTCAGATACAAGAACATACGGTACAACGAACATTGTTTTTTATATTTCTATGATAAAAAATGAAAATGATTTTCAACTTAACTTTATTGCACGATTTGCAGGTTATCACAAGAGAAGATGTAGCATCAACAAGTGTTACAAAGGTAAATCAAACTCTGTTTATCTATTTCATTTTCAAAAGTTTACTCCTATCCAGTTTCACAAAAATATACATTAGATAAATTGTTTGAATGCAAACACACCTCCACCAAAAAGGGCATGAAGAACATTCACATCTACATTGAGTTAGAATGCACCAAAAACAAAAAAGTTTACATTGGACAAACAACATCGTTACGAAAAGATATCACCAACACTATGAAAACCCTCCTTCAAAAATGTAGGTAGAAGCATCTCTATATGTTCCTTTCAAAAATAATTTTATTATATTTTCAATTTGTACTACATATGACAAAAATATTGCAAATAATTTAGAATCAATCTATATAGATTTATTTGCTTCATGTGGCTCAAATGGTTATAACATACTAAAAAATAACCCAAGCAATTCCAAAAAATATTGGTACTTGAAAAGGGGTCAATACATATAATATAATAAAGTTGATTGTCAACTACAAACTGTTACAATATGTTTTCATTTAATATTAGATAATCTCCAAATAAAATTACTATTGTCACCAACACATAAACATTGTAATGTTGTCACATATTCTTTGCAAGTTATATCATTCTGAAATTATATTGGATGAAGTTCCAAGAATAAAATACGTGTTCAGTACATTCTAGAACATTACAAAGTTGTATCCGATTTCGTCCAAAAAATATTCGAGTATAGAAAAATTTGGGTTTGTCCAAAATTTGAGCCTAGAATATTTCGAGTTCGTCCAAAAATTTGAGTCTAGAATATTTCGAGTCCAGAATATTTTGAGTCTCGAAAAATTCGTCCAAATATTCTAAAAATTCGTCCAAATATTCCAGTTCGTCCAAAAATTTGAGTCTAGAATATTTCGAGTCTAGAATTTTGTAAAATGGACTAGACTACAGGCTGAAGCCCTTCCGCGATAGGAAGTAGCCAAGACGCTAAACCCAACCATATCCTCGCCTTCTTGCAGTCCCTCCCCAAAAGCTTACTAGTAGAATATTTCGAATTCGTCCAAAAATATTCGAGTCTAGAAAAATTCGTGTTCGTCCAAATATTTCAGTTCATCCAAAAATTTGAGTCCAGAATATTTCGAGTCTAAAATATTTCGAGCCTAGTATATTTCGAGTTCGTCCAAAAATTTGAGTCCAGAATAATTCGAGTCTAGAAAAATTCGTCCAAATATTCTAAAAATTCGTCCAAATATTCCAATTCGTCCAAAAATTTGAGTCTAGAATATTTCGAGTCTAGAATTTCGTAAAATGGGCTAGACTACAAGCTGAAGCCCTTCCACGACAGGAAGTAGCCAAGACACTAAACCCAACCATATCCTCGCCTTCTTGCAGTCCCTCCCCAAAAGCTTAATAGGGGCAACCGCTGCCCAACCAGACGCGAAGATCAAGAAGTTCGGCGCCCCAATCTACAAAGACAGCAACGTCGAACTGGCTCTTGATTAGGAACCTATGGTGACGAAACGTAGAATTGAAGCGCGAAGCGCCTTTACCAATGCTTCACGCTGCTCTTTACGCTTTCTGGATCGAGCCGCCCCGCTGCCTTGGTCAACATGGACAAACTGAGGGCCCAAAGAATAATAAACGAGGAAGGTAGACCAATATCCTTCTTTGCTCAATTACCATTTATTTTGGTGGATACCCACACTATTATTCAAGACTTTGGCTATGTGGCTAGAGGAATCGTAAATTACTACCAGTGCGCTGACAACTCCCGAAAAATGCTGCAGCACATAGTTATACTATCATCTAAGGTGGTTGGCACTCCATACTCTTGCACACAAACTCAAACTCTTGGTAAAACAAACCATCGGTAGATTTACACTCTCGCTAACTATCCAATGGAAGGAAGGGAGCAAGCCATACTTCCCAATCTCCAATGAAATACGAAGTATGGAGACTTTGTTCCCAGTGGTTCTTTACGAGAGCAAAATATTCCTAAGAATGAGCAAAGCTCTCTCTCTGGAGCGTTAGCAATGCGCTGTGAGGGGTTGTGAAGATCAGGAAATAGAGATATGCACCACCAGAACTCACTCGGTTGCCAGATAAGCCACGAAGGTTTGACTACATTAGGAGGATGAGAAGAAGATAAAAGGCCCCCGAGCATGGCACAAATGGCATTTAACAAGAAGCAAATACCATTCCGCCGGGGGCACTTGCTGCAAACCCGACACCAGGGCAGGATTGGGGTGATCGAGATCTGATGCGACGCTTCGGTCGAGATTTGATCGCTTCCTTCGATCGATATTTGATTGAAACCCTTCAGTCGAGATTTGATCGCTTCCTTCGGTCGAGATTTGATCAAAACCCTTCGGTTGAGATTTCAGCTAAAGCCTCCGGTTGAGATTTGAAAGATAGCTCTGGTTGAGATCTCACAAACGAGCTCCGGTTGAGATTTCACAGGGGCTCCAATTGAAATTTCACAGAGGGGCTTCGGTTGAGATTTCACAAGGGGCTCCGGTTGAGATGTCACAAAGGAGCTCCGGTTGAGATTTCACAGAGGGGCTCCGGTTGAGATTTCACAAGGGGCTCTGGTTGAGATTTCACAGAGGGGTTTCGGTGGAGACGTGGAGAAAAAAGGCCGTTGTAGGATGTCTACAGGAGCGTGAGAGCTCTGTGTTAAAATTGTTGCAAGAGCATCTGGATTTGGCATTGAATAAAGTTCAACTCTGTTAGTGTGTTTGCTAACAATGAGACAGCCAACGGATTTGCAAATGTATCAGCCAGCAGATTTGGGCAATGATGTAGCCATTGATGTGGCTCTATCCAGTTTGTAGAAACTCAGATGTGTGGAAAGATTGGGCATTTGTTTGCAGGGATCTGAACAGGGACAATGTTGCAGTTCTTATGGATTCAGAATGCATTGGAGTTCAAGTGGCAACGGTGTCAAATGTTGACAAATTCCACACTTTTAGAATCTGTTTACTAGTTTCTTTTGCTTACTTTTTCTTCTGCTTGTAAGCAGAGACAGTGGGCCTTGCTGAAGTTATTCTTTCTTGTTTAAAGCCCAAAATGGAGTATCAAGATAGACTCCATTCTGAACTTCCAAATTGAGTAATTAGAAGTGTTCAGTCTTTCACTGGCTTCTAGAAGATATCCTCCCTGAGATGCCATTTTAATGAAGACTTCTTAGTTATTGGACTGAGATAGGTTTGAGCTTGTTCCAATTAGACTTAAAGTTGCTACTCTCTTTCACTATAGGTATTTTCAAGGATGTGCTACCTTCCTATGTGAAACACTTGCAATTGTATTTGAGATGACTCTCAAATACACAAAACAAGTTATCTAGATCAGACACACAAAGTGGATTGAGACACTTTGGCTAGTTTGAATCCTACTTTTGGCACGTGTAAAATGCATCAAAAGAAAAACACAATTGACGCTCAGAAGGCTCAAAAGGTGTTCATTACTTCAAACTCAGTCTTGATCTTCAGTTTCTTGTGTAGGATGCTCAAAACAATGGATTCAGAACAAAGCAAGATTGAATCAAATCAAAATGTTGTCACTCGGATTTTGGACCTATCCCCATCCTCTTTAAGAGCTTATAACTCTTGCTAGACACATCAGATTGATTTGATTTCAATATCTATGGAAAGTACAGATCATAAGCTTTCCATTAAGCTATAACACTGCTATCTTTGGATCTACTAGCAAGGAGAACAAAAGGACTGAAAATCTATGATTTTCACATGTGCGGAATTCCAGAATTCCGTTCTACCGCTTTTCAGGTCTGAAAATTCAGTTCCAATCCGATTTGATCTGCTTCTTGCTGACCCAAAGAATTACTGCTCCTAAGACGATGGTGCACCTGCCTGAGATACTTTTGCAATCGTCCTTGAGAGATGCCTAGCTAGCATCACTGTGCGAAAGTATCTGGAACCCTGCATCACGAGAATAACACAAACCAAAGTCCTTCATTAATTAGAGGTACTGTAAAATTTGTTTCGCGATCTTCCAATGAGTTGATCTTGGATTTGTACATCCTGAACACGACATAAGCAATGTCAAGATGTGTGTTATCTACAAGGTACATTAGCAATCCGATCAGCTTTGTGTATGGTGTAAGTTGCATCAACTCTCTTTCTTCTTCAGTCTTTGAACAATCTTCATTCGTTAGGACTATTCCTACAAGCATGGGAGTATTTGCTCTCTTGCAACTCAGCATCCCAAAATCTTCTAGGATTTTCTGGGTATATCTACACTGATGAAGGTACAACTTACCTCCCTCATAGCCCTTGTCAATATGTAAGCCAAAATAACATATGGCTTCTCCCAGGTCTGCAATCTCAAAATGTTTCGAGATGTCATACTTCACCTCAACAATAGGCTCTTCACTTTTGCAGAATATCAAAGTGTCATCCACATACACAGCTACAATGATGATCTTCCCGTCTATTATTCTTACATAAATATTAGAATCAACAACTAGTGGCTTGAATCCTAAAGACTTGAGGGCTTGATCTTTCCTCTTATACCATTGTCGTGCTGACTGCTTCAGACCGTAGATACTCCTATGCATTCAGCATGCATGAATAAGAAGTGAATTCGAAATGTAGCCCAGAGGTTGATCCATGTAGACTTCCTCGTCTAGCTTGTCATGCAAGAAGGTTGTCTTCTTGTCCACGATGTGAATCCTAAGATCATAAGTAACTGCATATGCAAACAATAAACGTAGGGATGAATGTTTCACGACAGGAGAGAAGGTCTCAGCATAATCAATACCATATCTCTAAGAAAACCCCTTTGCTATAGGTCTTGCTTTATATTTAGAAATATCTCCATTCAGTCCGTACTTCAGCTTGTAAACCCACTTGTATTTTACAGTCTTTTGCTTATCTGGTAATGGCTACAACGTCCATACTTGATTCTTCCTCATGGATTCCATCTCCTCATTCATGGCTTGGATCCATTTGTCCTTTTCTGGACATTCAATCGCTTCCTCGAATGTTTGTGGGTCTCCATTGAATCCACAAAACTCTTCTGATGTAGAAACTGAGCTGTCTGGCACAAATCTTGCTGATGCTCTTTGTTCTCTTGTCAATCTTCTAGGAGATCCTTCTGGGACTACAGTGCTCTTGCTCTGCTAGGTCCGGAACAATTTTGGTTTATAGGTTTTGTAGCAGTAGGCTGGTTTGCAAATCTTTCTTTGTCTGATTCGTCACTCAAATGAGGTGCGACTCGGACATCTTCATCTGAATGTTCGTCCTATGTTCCCTCTGTCACAGTTGGTAGATCATAGTATTGTCTACCAAGGGCTTCATAACTGACAAAATCATCATTGGCCATCGTTATGCTCTCATCAAATTTGACATCTCTGACTGTTTTCACTGTGTTTGTCTCTGGCATATAGACTCTGTAGTATGATGAATGATTGTCATATCCTACAAAATATATTTGTTCTACTTTCTCATCAAGCTTATTTTGAAGCTTATCAGAAACATGTGCATAAACTGCACATCCAGAGATACGGATCTGAGTCAGATTGGGTTTCTTACCCCACCATAATTCATGTGGTGTCGTGTGAGGAACACCAGACTTTCCTGTCCTATTTTGAATGTAAGCAGCTGCAGCTACTCATTCACCCCACAACACTCTTTGAGCCTTTGAATAGGCCATCATGCACTTGGAAGCTTCCATTAGAGTCATGTTCTTTCTTTCTACAACATCGTTGTGCTGTGGTGTGTAAGATGTAGTTCTTCTATGAATGATTCCACGATCATTGTAGAAGTCAATAAATCAATTCGAGATGTATTCTCCACCTCGATCTGTTCTTATCTACTTCACTTTATTACCAGTGCATCTCTCTGTCCAATTCACATACTCTGTGAACTTGTCAAGTGCTTCTGATTTATTGTGAATAAAATAGACTCTGGCAAATTTATTATAATCATCAATAAAGGTTATATAATACTTTGAGCCTCCTACTGAGATCACGTTGAAAGGCCCACAAATGTCAAGATGTACAAGCTCCAGTTCTGTAGGAGTCTTTTACAAAAGGAGTACATGACATCTTACCCTTCACACATGCATCACAGGTCATCGAACTGGTTACATTCAAGATTCTCACCCCTATGATTGCTCCATGATGGCTTGCTTGATATAGTGTCATTGAAATCATATGGCATAGTCTCTTGTGCCATAGAATATTTGGCAGATCATCATGAGTCTGATGCATTTGATGTGCAGGTAGGCATACCTTCAAGTGATATAGGTTGTCTGTTCTTCTTCCTTGAGTGATAAGCGTACTGGTACTTGCATCAACAACATTGCATTCTTCGTCTGAGAACATTACACGCATCTTTGCATCAGTTATTCTTGCCACTGACAACAAGTCCTGCTGCAGTGAGGCACGAACAGAACATCTTCGAGTTGTGTGTCTCTGCCATTTGTGTTGAGCCACAATGAACCGATACCATTCACTTGATGCTGCGATCCATCTCCAAGAACGATAAATCTTGATGGATCTGCACTTCAAAAATAAGACATCGTCCATCTCGACGAAGTGCGAGGTAGCTCTTGAATCAAGGATTACCTCCCGTGTGTCAGGTGTTGACACTGCACACATATCTATAGGTGGTCAAATTTTCGTGATTCTATCTTTCTTTGCCCATCTTTGAGCTCTCTGGCTCGTCGACATAGGATGAACTATACTTTGTCTACTTTGAGCTAATTTGTTTCTTGGATTTTGGCGGTAGTCCATGGTTGCATGACCCTTCTTATGACAGTGGATACACTCAATTTTTGGATTGAGCCAACATGGATCGACAGTATGTCCTTCGCGTTTGCATCTCACACATGTCTGATTGTCTCTACTCTGATGTTTCGACCTGTCTTTGTTCTTTCACTTGCCTTTGCTGGCTCCTTCTGCTTTCTGATCTCGATCCTACCTTCGATCTGACTCCCTCTTAGGCTTGAATTGTTTCTTTGATTTCTCCTTGTTGCTATAGAGAGCTTGGTCAGGAGCGTCCTTGTGATCAAGGTGCTCTTGAGCCTTGATTTCTTCTCTAATCTCGACAATAACTTTTCTGAGTGTCATTGTAGGATCTTTTGCTAGCAGCGTTCTGGTTGTCTGGAAGGATCTTGGTAAGGCTCTCAATAGATATATAAGCTGCTTCTCTATTGATACTGCATTTTTTGCTCCAGAATTGTGTAGTGATAGGAATAGATCCTTCATCTTCCTAATGAAGGAAGTGAGGTCTTTACCATCCCACTGTAGGTTTGTCAGCTGATCTTCACTGACGACGTGATTTTGTCTGAGATCTTGTGAGTAATGTATCCCACATCTCCTTTGCTTTAGAGATTGTAGCCAGGTCAAGAGTTAGGCTATCCTCGATGGATGAAGATAACACGGCTACTGCCTTGTCATTATTCTCCCTCCATTTGCATAGCTCCTTGCCTGTAGTTGTAGGCATCTCCTCGGTGCCATCTACCCAGGGGAATAATCCTTGTCCCTTTAATATCAGCAAGGTCTTTACCTTCCATGCTAGGAAGTTGGATCCTGATGAATCGACGATTGTACAGATCTTGGATTGTATGTTGCTTATTGAAGCCATTGCTGTGAATTGTGTCCTCACTTGTTGATGGTTCTTTGCGATAGCTTTTTGGCTATGTCAGACTATGACAGGTGGTGCTCTGATACCACTGATGCGAAAAAATGTGGGTAACTCTAATTGCAAATATCAATCAGGCTCTCAAATAAAACGAAATGAAACGAAGCGAAACTGGACGAAATGAAATGAAACAAAACAAAACTTGAACAAGCTCTAATATTGACATTGCTGCAGCAAAATCAAATTAATCATGAATGAAAAATAATTTAGATGGATTTCAGATATGATTGCTAATCAGTGCCGGCTATATCATTCCTACAACCCTCCAAAATGTAGACAGACACTGCTGATCTACGTATTTAGATTAACACAACATTCAACAAAAACTGAACCAGTGTGCGGAATTGATAAATGTGTAAATGAGATACACAAGCGATGGAAGACAATAATTCATTCAAGATCAGACTAAAATAAGAGTGATATGTGCATAATAGCTACAGTATCATCTATTGATCCTCTTGTTTTTTGTGTGTTGTATGACAGACCCACATAGCGCATTGGCGTGAGAGAAGCGGCGCTCTCCCACGAGTAATGTCTCGCTTATTGGCGGACTTCTTGGATCTCTGTGGATCTTGCTTACAAAACTTGTCTTACTCGCAGGCGTCGCTTGCAGGCGGACTTCTATTCTGTAGTCTGTATTCTGTATCTATCGCCTACTGTATGTATCTTATACATTCAAAGTAGCACACCATATTAGATAGACTAAACAGTCTATAACTAATCATGGATTACAAGAGAGGTGGGTTAGGCACATCCTAACACTCTTCCGCTGACGTCATCGTATCAGATCAGAGGTTTTTGTACTTCTTGGTACTTACATGATCTTCCTGATCCTTTTGGAGCGTGAAGGTCAAAAAGTGTCGTGAAGATTTTTGTGTCGCTTCGAGTTGTTTGACTTTCGCGTCATCTGACTTTCTCCTGCTGTATCACAAAAAAATTTCTTTCGCGACAAAACGAACCCAGAAGGTCAACAAGACAAAGAAGACCTCTAGACCATTATGCTGACAATTTTCAGTGGAGTGAAGACATGCAATTCGAGTACTACAACTTCACTGAAGAGCCAACAACATATCAAGAAGCTGTCTCGAGTCTAGAGGGAGAATTTTGGAGGTAGGCAATGTCAGAAGAGATCGAGTCGATGAGGCAAAACGAGGCATGGACACTAGAGCCACTACCAGAAAACAAAAAGATCGTTGACTGCAAGTGGGTGTACAAGAAGAAAATGAAATCAGATGGCACCATTGGTCATTACAAGGCAAGGCTTGTCATAAAGGGCTACACACAAAGGTATGGTATTGATTATTTCGACACATATTTGCCAATGGTCAAGATGACAAGCATACGACTACTCCTTGCATACGCCGCCCCATAGCACAATATGAAAATTCACCATATTGATGTGAAGACAACCTTTCTTCACAGAGATCTAGAGGAAGAAATCTTCATGAAGCAGTCTGAAGGATTTTAAGGCCTCGACAATCGACAATATGTTTGTCGGTTGCAAAGATGCATTTATGGTCTAAAACAGGCATCACGAGCTTGGTACAAGAAGCTCGATAGTCATCTGAAGTCTCTTCAATCCTACACAACTAGATTGTAATGTCTACATAAAAAGAGTAGGAAAAGATTTTGTGATATTGACTATTTTTGTGGATATTTTCCTTATTATAGGAAATTCCTTGATGCTAATCAAAGACACGAAGAGTCAGATTTCTGAAAATTATGAAATCACAGATCTAGGAGAAGCAACAAAATGCCTCGGGCTGGAGATCAGAAGAGATCGAATAAAAGATGAAATGCACTTGAGTCAGATTGAATATGCTAGAAAGGTACTCAAGCAGTATCACATGATGGACTGCAAAGAAAAGGCCACACTAATAATAGCTGGAGCCAAGCTGACAAAGCAGGATTGCCCAAAAACATAAGAGAAAGAACAAAATATGGCGGGTATACCCTACCAAAACCTAATCGGTAGTCTGATAGATGTACCTTACAATTTGTACCAGACCCGATCTAGCTTTCTCTGTTTACGTCTTAAGTCAATTTCCCATCATGGCATGGCACATTGGCAAATGGCAAAACGAATCTTACAATATCTAAAGGATACCCAAAATATGAAATTAACCTACAGAGCAGAAAACGAAAAAAAAGGATTTGAGCTGCACCACCATAGTGATGCAAGCTGGGCAAGTTGCAAAGATGACAGCAAGTCCGTAACTGGAGGATGTCCAATAGCGTGCGGAACAACAATCAGCTAGATATGCAAAAAGCAAATCTTGGTAGCTCAATCTTCTTGCAAAGCTGAATACATCGTAGCCTCAAAGATGGCAAACGAGATAGTGTGGTTACAGATGATGTTGGAGGCAATTGGGATACCACAAGGAGGACCATGCATGATGATGATGGACTCTCAAAGTGCCATTTATCTGTCTCATGATCTTGTCTTCCATTCAAAGACAAAACACATACCTCTGAAGTACCATCACATTCGAGATTTGATCTCGAAAGGAGAGCTCCAGGTCTAGTACATAAAGTCAGAAGACATGCTTGCAGATCTGCTCACAAAGCCGCTTGACAAGGCACTCTTCGCAAAGCAAAGAAAGACGATTGGATTAAACGTGCAAAGCTGCAAGGTTCAAGAGGGAGTGTCAAAAATGGTGAACTCTTGCAACTTTTCCACGACGTGAAGCGAAGCGACACAAAGCGAAGGTCGAATGGTGAACAATTCACAAAAGTCAACATACCTCGAAAACCCTGAGACACGAAGCGAAGCAAATCTCGAAGGTTGAATGATTCGCAAAAGTCAAACAGGCCTCTAGGACCAAAAAGACACGACACGACACAAAACGAAAAGAAATGAAAGAAAATCTTTCGCGCTACCAGTTGGCAGCTCAATGGGCGTGGAGCCTTAAACTTCATGCCCAGTTGAAATGATTAGCAATAACGGAGAGTAACTGATTAGCATTAACTACTCTTGTAATTCTCTGGTTAGCTATCTTGTAGACTCCACACAATGGAGATATAAATCATTTTTTTGGATTAAAAGGAAATACAGAGAGTGCGAGTGCATAGAGCAAAAAAGAAAAAGAATAGAAACGAAATAGCTATGCATGAAAGTCTGCCAACGAGCAGAAAACAGTGAAAGAGTAGAGCGTCATGCCACCAACCATCTCACTCTAAAAATTCAACTGATAATATAGTTGCTCTATCACGTGCATCTCTTTGTCTTCCACTATCTTGATTGCTAGAATGATATTTGTTCTATGATTTGTAGTCACGTGTCTAGGATCCTGTAATCTTTCACATAAGAAAATTCAAAAGAAACAATTACATTTGTGATACGAACCAAACCAGTTCGCGACAAAAAAAGTACCATGGCATGGCACGACACGTGTGCCATGGCACGGCCATGCTATACACTCCCGGAAAACAACATGATCAGGATTTGAAACCAATAAATTAGGGGGACGTTAGCCAACATGCCATAGGAGAATAGTCTTTACCTGCCATGTGCTCGTAATGGTCAGCAGTCTCCTGGCGAGACATGCATTGGTGCTACAGAACATCAACCGCTCTAGTTGACTCACAACTTGTTTCTTCTCCTCTTGTGAATGAGATCCCATGTGCTCCAATTATGCTTACAGACGGAGGTAGCGCATTCCTATTATGGTACGTGCAATCAAATGGTTTAGCAAAAGCGCACGGGTGGAATGTCAAGCAAACGCACTAAGGGAGGATGAGATGAGATGCATACATGTGAAAGGACATGTAGTGCAAGACGCTATATGGAGGGATATGTGCCTATGAGTCTGATAGGATCCAAACCAATGTGTGGACCCACCCTGTAGATGTACTCAAGCCAATCCGCCTTGAGCTCCCTGTCTGCGATCTGTGTTGGAGAGTGGAAGAGAGGATGCAGTATGTGTGCAACGTTGTGGATACTCCTGTGAAAGTAGTTCCATCGCATCTCCCAGCTTCGTCATCCTGCACATGATAATGGGGTTGGAGAAAGTACAACGACATTGAAGCAAAATATGAAAAAATATAACATCAACAGAGAAACAAACTAGCAATCACTAAAAAAGATAAAGAGCAATGACATTATTGTACTACTTGCCTTTCTGGCTACAGGATGGGTAGCAGCAGGAACTGTCCAATCCGGTCCATGAGCTCATACACCAATCCAAGTGTGGACCCCTCGTTGTCAGCCATGTGGAGCACAATGTAGAGTGGAAGGAGTCCTTACAATGTTTGCGCATCCCTCCAGAACTGGTCTCCCCTCACTGTGGACAAAAAGTGCTCTGCATCCTCTGTGCACTGAAATGTACTGGCATGCCAAAGATTGCTGGCAACCATTTGTAGAAGTTGTGCCTTGCACCTGATCAGACGGTCGATGACCACCAAGTCGAAAGCAAAGCATGTGAGAGCTGGCTTCCGGAGGGCCAACTAGCTGAACACCCGAAATATGGCAAGAACACGCCTCTTCCTAGTGACAAACGTCACCAAGAAGAGGTGTCCAATAGTCGCTACCTAATGGGGACAAGCTGGCTCAAGGGGCAGCATGTTTGGAGTTGAAGCAACAAGGCCAAAAACAATTGCTTTACTGCACAAAGCTTCCCACCACCAACAAGAACGCTAGCTCCAACAAATCGGCAAGGTCGGATAGCACCATTACGGTGGAATTAACTAGCAAAAAAAACAAAGGAAGCTACAGCTGGAAAAAAACAGTAGGGTTCAGGGTTCGAGACGTTGAAAATGGGCGAAGGCAGCGAAGACAGGACGAGGCAAAACAGACGTAAGGTAGGGCGGGGCAAATCACGCGTTCTGTGGGTGAAGGTAGGGGGCAATGAGGGCATGGACAGCAGCAATGGGAGGGCAAAAATGGAGAGAGATGAAGTGGGGGGGTGGGGATTTAGGTTAGAAAAAATAATAAAAATATCAATATATTATGGTACCGAAGTATCAATATAGTACCGTAGTACTAGTATGAATCTGTGGTACCCGCGGTACCATTGGATCTATATATATATATATATATATATATATATCATAGAATTAGGTTGTATCGCCATTATGGTACCGTTGGTACCATGGTTATGGTGCCGCCTTGGGATCCACGGTACTAGGGCGGCACCAATACATAATATTATTATTATTATTTTTTTAAATTTTCTACTAAAAATTATTTTAATTAATGTAAATTAGGGTCAAAAATTCTGAAAAAAAAGGTTTAGGATCTAGAAAAAGAGAGAACTATACTGGAGGGGACTGTACAGGGGGCGCTGTGGGGGAGCAGACCTTGGGGTCAATGGGAGTGCAGCATGTGGGGGAGCAACAAATCCGAACAGGTACATCATCACATGGGCACTGTGGGGGAACAGACCACGGACCCAATCGAAGTGCAGCACGTGGGGGAGCAACAAATGGGGGCCAGTACAACGGCACATGGAGGGATCATCAACAATTGCACATGGAGAAACAGGCTATGGTGTTAAATAGGCACTCACAAGGCTATGAGAGGCTGTAAGAGAGAGGCTAAGAGAGACTGTGATAGCCAGTTTGAGAAACAGGGTGTCGTGAGATGGCAGAGCGCATACCACTGAAGCCCGAGGGCGAAGCCAGGAGGAAGCTCAAGGAAGATGTCCGAAGGCACAATGAAAGGCATCTGAAGCAAGAGGCAGACATTGTAGAGATGCTGCGACAGATTCGGCAGAGACACCCAGAGATGCAGATCTCCACCATTGCTGTCGAGCTGGATTTGGATGAGCAGATCAGA
This sequence comes from Diphasiastrum complanatum, assembly GCA_029204225.1. Taxonomy (NCBI): domain Eukaryota; kingdom Viridiplantae; phylum Streptophyta; class Lycopodiopsida; order Lycopodiales; family Lycopodiaceae; genus Diphasiastrum; species Diphasiastrum complanatum. The sequence goes on along the minus strand of CM055094.1, from coordinate 8,202,092 downwards.
ATAAACTTCACACGATGGCAGCTCATCATGGTCAAGAAAAGGACGGCCCACCGTCGGGCTAACCAGGAGGCAGATCAGGTTAACCGGGAGGTAGAGCTGAGAGCGACAAAACAATGCACCTGAGTCAGTGGAGGATCCTTAGAAATGTTTAGAATAGATAGGGTCCAGCCATATGTGGCTGACTGTTGTTATGTAATTTTCGGTAGTAGATGAGGCAACATCTATTGTTTAACACAGTGTAAAGAACAGCCCCAACCGTATATGGCAGGATATGTATTGTTATTTTGATACATCTATTGAATTAATGTTCAATGTGTTTTTGGTGCAACGCGTGCCTGGGAAATTGCAATGTAATATATGTGTTTATGAAATGCTATCAAGGGGGGTGTATTTCTGTGAAGTGCATCTGCTATCAATCTCTACAATTGAAACTAATTGAAAATACGATTCAAACACGCACGTACAATTCGAAATAAAATTGAAAACAGAGCATCGCTTTTACAAATCGACAAATACACAATGTGCAGTATATAAAGTACATGCAACATTGGATATAATATGCAAAATAGGTCTGAATACAGTGTCCGACCATCTGGCCGTATTATTTTACATATGGTATGCATCCAATTCTCTCGATTGAATTCAAGGTGCCAACTTTTCGAATGCAAGCAGAACAAACAGATACAGACTGTATTAATGAAAGATTGTTAACCATTGAAGAACTATCCAAATCTCGAAACAACTCGAAGAATATTACGGAGAAAATATAGGAGAAGTGAAAGAAAAAGCATGATACTCGTATCAAAATTGTTAATATTTAAGTTGATGATTATGCTTTGATTTACGACAGTCGACATCATAAATTTTCTAGAAAATTACATATGAGATGGATGGGACCATACAAGGTTATGGAAGTATCCTCGTTCTTGTGCTCTCGCTTTTGTGCTCGCTACTACTCTTCTGTCATTCTCGCAATCACAGTGGACACTAGCGCAAGTTCCAGTTCCTCAATCAATTAAAAAACTAGAGATTTTATTAGACTTGCATCGATTCAGTCCTTGTTGGATCAATGCAGGCTGAGTAATTTGAAAGTGGATCCATCTATTATCCTGCAAGAGATCAGCACTGACTTCGTGAACTCCATTCACACAGTGGCTGAAGCTGATTTCAAAGTTACTATGCAGAACAATACCTTCATAATCAATGAGGGAGTCTTCTCTACAGCTCTTGGACTACTAGTAGATGATGCAACCAATCCTACGTCCAAGGACTCCATTGAAGAATCGAAATATTTTTTGTCAAAGTGTTTTGTACCAAGCAAGGGGTACAAAATTAAAATGGTGAAAGATTCACAGCTCAAGCTCCTATGCAAGTATGCAAATCAGGTGTTGTTCATTACGAAAGCCGATGCCACCATCTCCGCACAAAATTTTGGATATCTGTTGGATGCATTGGCAGGCCAGCCAGTGTGCTTTGGTACCATAGCTTACAAGACATTCCTACGCTGGGTCAAGCACAAGAAGTTTGCTACTGTGGGAGCACATATCACATGGCTGTGCGACCATTTCGGCATTCTTACAGAGTCTGAACAGGGTGTATTGGCAGGACGAATGCTTATGACAACAAAGATTGATTTGTCGAGCCTCCTGCAAAGCACCCCTACACAAGACCAGCCAGCAGCTTCTTTTGCCATGGAGGTTGATGCCGTAGTAGTTTCGAAGAAAGCAGAAGAGGATGTTGCTGCAAAAACTTCTGTTGCAGACAAAACTTTGGTTGTTGTCCTTCAAAGCCGAAAAGCACTGCATCAACGGATGATGAAGATACTACCTCTGACACCCAGGTGCAAGATAAAGGCAAAGGGGTCAATGAGGAAGCCACAGAGCAGGATGAGGAGGACAACAAAGACAAATAAATGATACCACGCTTGTAATATGAAGTGACTAGATTCGTATCACCACAATGAACTATTAATTGTACAATTACATGTACTTGTAACTAATATGTTAGCTTGAATTTGTAAATGGAACGACGCACTAGGAATTTCAAGTGGTGTGTTTGTGTGTGTATATACAGTCATTCAGAGGATCTGAACTGCACACGTGTACTGGAAAACATGTGGTCAAAATAGTTGCACGTGTGGGAAAAGACGGCCAAATCATTGCCTAACATGTGCTTTCATGCCAATTTCTTCCAAGATTTGTCTCAACCATATAGCTTCTTGTGCATCACTACACATTGCCTTATACCACCATTTGGCATGTGAACCACTTTCTTGGTTCCAACATAAGAGATCAAAGAAGTAAAGAACTCCTTGTGACTAGTCCTTGTGACTAGTCATGTGTGAACTAGATCCACTATCTATCCACCATGAATCTTTGTCACTTCCACTTGACATTAGACTTGAAAAACACATCATGAGAGAATCACAAGAATCTAGATCCTCATTAGAAGTAAAAGTTGTTTGCTTGCTACCTTCATTACTTTGCTTCTTATGACATTCATTTGCAAAATGACGTTTTATCCCACAATAAAAGTACTTGAACTTTGACTTATCTTTCTTTCTAAAAGAAGTAGAAGAGGAGGAGGAAGAGTGATCATCATGATCCAAGTTACCACCTTTGGACCATTTCCCTTTGCCTTTACCTTTGCCTTTGACTTTGCCTTTTGTGAAAAAAGCCTCTTCACCTCCACCTTGCAAGGATGTACCATCAAGATTTGATTGCAACCTATGTTTTTCAGCCAATAAGCTTTCTTGCAAGTCAACCACACTTGGCAATACTCTTTGAATGGCAAAACTTTGTACAAGGTTAGCATGTTCATCTAGCAAACCATTCAACATAACCTAGACTATTTCACCATCTTTTATGCTTTCATCAATGCATGCTAGATCATCACTTAAGGACTTAACCCTCAAGACAAATGCGTGAGCACTTTCTCCCTCTCTTTGTATACTATAAAATATTTGCCTCCTTAGGGTCAATACCCTAGATGTGGACTTTGATTCAAAGAGCTTTTTCAAGGCATTCCATGCCTCACTTGCACTTTGACTTTTACCAACTTCCTTGAGAAGCTCATTGGTAACATTCATTTTAATAATATGAAGAGCCCTTTTAGCCTTCTTATCGAATCTTTGTTGCTCTTGAACTGTGGGTGGCCTCTCTTTAGTTCCTACAACTATGTCCTTGAATTCATTCAACTCAAGTAAGGATTCCATCCCCACTTTCTAGGTAGAGTAGTTTGATGTACTCAAGCTATCATTAGTTTCTAACATGATCCCACCATTGGAAGCCATGAATATAATGATGCTTCAACTTTAGGCTCTGTCCTAATGCACCTAGCACTCACTTTTCTCTCAACAAATGATAGATAAGGAGATCTCAGAAGATCTAGGACCCTAAAACACTTCTATCTTGAACTTGGCTGGTTTCCAAGCATAGAAAGGAAGATTGAAAACACATGCAACACTTTGCACACACTAAGAATGGATTACAAACTCAAACCAACCTAGAAACACTCTCGTTTAAGCTCTCAAACTTTTCAGCAAGTGACCAAATCAAGTTATGGTGTGAAGAGTTACTTGCATTCTTAGAAAATACACAAGACTAGGCTGCCAAGAATACCTAGAATTGAACAAACTTATCAACACACTAAGATATTGATTCAACCTGTAAAACCACATGTAAACCACACTTCTAAAAGTTTATAAACTCCAGCAAGTGATAAGTGCAAGCTTTAGAGGTGAAAGTAAGAGCACACTTAGTGAATCACAAGACTAGCTTCACTAGCTTGTCAAATCTTGGTGTTTAGATGTAGATCTAAGATTACTTCACATGAGAATGTTCCTCAACCTGTTAAGAACCTGAAAACACATTTGCATAATGGTTAAAACCTTCCAACAAATGATCCAATCAAATTACTTGTCAACTTGAAACTTGACATCCAATCCACTATCAAACAACTGTCCTACACTAATGAGATTCTTGGTCAATCTAGGTACATACAGTACATCATGTAAGCAAAAAGATTTTGATGATGATGCATGCAATGGAATACTACCAATTCCTTCAATCCTACACTCTACATCATTAGCAGTATAGATTGACCTTTTTGCACCTAGATATAGCATGAGATTAGTGAAAGAGTTTCTAGAACTAGACATATGGAAACTAGCCCCACTATTAATCCACCAAACTTTTTCATTTTGGGTCTAGATTCAATGTATCCAACTTATTCAAATTGAATCTACTCAAACTTGCATTCTATCTTTCCCACACTTTCAAAATGTGTTTATTCAAATGAAATTTAGACTAATGAACTTTGAAAAGTCAACCCCTAAGTCTAAAACAAGTTTTGGCCTCAATATGCCAAATATGAAAATATTGCAAAATGTGATGAAACTAGTTGAATCTTTCACACTCCCTCTTCAACTAGTTTTAGCGTAGACTTTGATAATACTCCAAGTGAAGTCCTATGCTTCATGAACAAGTCTTTTGCCAATGTTTTGGTGAAGATATCAGCTACACATTCCCTTGAAGACACATGTTGAAGCTCCACCTCCTTTGCAATGACTTGCTCCCTCGCAAAATGATATTGTATCTCAATATGCTTGCTCCTAGCATGAAAGATAGGATTGGATGCCATTCTTTGGGCTGATTGATTGTCAAAAAAGATGATTGAGCTCTATGAAAAATCCAGCAAGTGAAGATCCTTGATCATCCTCTTGATCCATACCATCTCCTTTGTGCAATGTGTAAGAGCTTTGTACTCGGCCTCAATAGATGACAATGAGATAGTGGCTTGTTTCTTTGACATCCATGATATAGCTCCATCACCTATGAAAATACAATAAGAACTAATGGATTTCCTATCCATTACATCTCCAGCATAGTCCGAATCTAAAAATCCAAAAAAATTAGGTGATGATCCCTCATACAATATGCCAAAATCTCGAGTTCCAATGATGTACCTCAAAACTCACTTTCCTAGCTTCCAATGCTCCTAGCATAGTTTTTGACAATAGAACTTTGATCTTCTTCCTAAGAATAGATATCCTCTCAATGATAATGTAATGCTCAAAAAAGAAACAGCCATAATTGATATAGAGAATAGTGTCCACTCGGGATGCTTCACTATTTCAATTTTACATGTCAAAATGTGACTAGTACATGAAGAATAAAATAGAATGTAAATGACATGATTCCACCATGTTTCCAACTCTGAACTCTCTGAAAAAATATAGCAAACAAACAATAAATGTGAGTGATCAACTTTTGCTTGCATGTCTCCTCCTCCTTTGTCCTTTCTTGCCTTGTATCCACCATGATACTCCATGAATGAGCCTCCATCTTCATCTTGCCTCAAGATACCATCATACCTTGATGACTTGACCATGAGTGAGTGACATAATGAGCCTCCAATAGCTTCATTTCTATCAGCAAAATCATCCAAGAATGCTAGTACAAATCCAACATCAAAACAATGCTCACCAATGTAGCTAGTTTTACCATATCTTGACAATTTGCACACATCCACATGAAATTGCTCAAACATGAGATAGAACAAGTAAAGTAAAATTGAACAACACTTCCTTGCTGCTACTTTGACCTAACTTGAGTCTTTAATATGCTGCAAAAATAGATCCATAACACCTTTTCCAATTACCTCTCCTTTGATGCTCTTGACTAGCTCCAAATTGCCAACTTCCCTTTTGACTAGTTGAAGTGCTTTGAGATCAACCTCTTGATCTTCAACTTGACCATCAAAGTTATTGAAAAAACTTTGTTTTCCAGATCCAATACTTGATTTTACAGCAAGATAACATCCATCCACTTGCATAGCTCCATATACACAAGAAGATCCTCCAAAAGATGTTCCAATCTTCATAAGAGCCTGATACTCAAGATCCATTGCTTGGATCCACTCCTCTTCTTTCCTTGCTTGATCCACACTTGTAGGCTCATCCAAAGAGGTTAGGAAAGCAACATAATTTCCAAAAACTACTTGCTTACCCTTTTGATCATATGTGAGCCTTGAAGGTACTTGTCTTTCTCTTGATGTTCTCCTTGGCTTTTGACTTGATGAAGGTCCATCATCACCACCATCCAAAGTAGGATCCTTCTCATCAACATCAAGAATGTTAGATCCATCCACTTTACCATCAATCATGCTTGAAGACACCTTTGGAATGTTCTCCTCATAAAAAATGACATCTCTACCAACAATCACTTTGCTAGTAGAAGGAATGTAAACCTTGTAGGCTTTACTCACCTCACTATATCCAACAAAAATACCTCTTCTTGAAGATGGATCCTCCTTGGTCCTATCATCAAGAGTAATGTTAACATAGCATGTGCATCCAAAGGTTCTTAGAAAGTTGACACTCGGCCTCCTCTTGAATAGCATCTCAAAAGGTGTCCTTCCATCCAAAATAGCACTCAGCCACCTATTGCACAAGAAATTGGCACACAACAAAGCTTGATCCCAAAATGGTTTGTCAAGATTAGCACTTAACCTCATAGCTTTAGCACTTGCACATAAAGTCCTATTCTTTCTTTTAGCCACTCCATTTTGTTGTGGGGTCCTTGATGTTGTATACTCCCTCTTGATCCCATGCTCATCACAAAAGGCCTTGAACTTGTTAGATATGTACTCACCACCATTGTCACCTCTCAAGCACTTGATCTTTGTGGAGAATTGGTTCTCCCTTGCATTCTTGAACTTGACAACATCATACACTTCATCCTTGCTCTTTAGTAGATAGATCCAACAAAATCTACTAAAATCATCAATGAATGTTACATACATCTTAGCTCCACTATTGCTAATTGTAGTAAATCCATGAATATCCGAATGTACAAGTTGAAAAGGCTTCGTAGATCTAGAAATAGATCTAGTATAAGGTAGTCTATGTGACTTAGACAAAGCACAAGACTCACAAACATGCTTTTCATTACTTAAGGAACTTGGAAGACCAATCACAACCTTCTTCCTTGCCATTACCTCCAATGACTTGAAGTTGAGGTGTCCCATCCTTTTGTGCCAAACCTCTTGAATAGAAATTTGCTCCCTTGCAACACATCCAACTTGGTTAGCAATAACACAAGCATCAAGTTTGAACAACTTCCCTTGCCTTTTACCTTTTCCAATCAAGACATCCTTCCTTTTGATCAAACAAGCATCTCCATCAAACTCCACCTTAAGGCCCTTACTTAGCATTTGACTCACACTAAGCAAATTCTTGGTAATAGATGGAATAAACAAGACATCCTCCAAATGAACATTCCTATTTGTAGAGAGAGAAATAGGAATTGTGCCAATCCCTTTGATTGCACACTCACCATCATTGGCCGTGTAGATCACCCTCTTGTCATCTCCATATGCCAACAAAGAAGTGAAATACTCTTTGTGAAAGGTCATGTGTGAACTTGCTCCACTATCAATCCACCAAGGATCTAGATCTCCATCATTAGCAAGCATATATGAAGACATCACAAAAGCATCATCATTTGCATCTTGCACATCCAAACCATCCTCATCAAGAGTAAGATTACCTTGCTTGTCTCCTTGATCTCTCTTCTTCTTGTAACACTCACTTGCAAAGTGTCCTTTGATGCCACAATAGAAGCACTTGAGCTTTGATCTATCCTTCTTTTTGCCACTTGAAGAAGCATCCATTGATCTTCCCCTTTAGACCACTTGCTTTTGGTTTTGCCCTTTGTGAACATAGCATCCTCTTGAAGTGTCGATGTAGATCCACCTCTTGCTTGAAGCCTATATTCCTCATTGATCAAGATCTCTTGAAGATCCATCAAATTTGGAAAAGTCTTTTGAATAGCAATACTTTGAACAATGTTAGCATGAGCATTCAACAAGCCATTAAGAATCACTTGAATAAGCTCTCCTTCCTCAATGCTTTCATGCAAGCTAACCCATCATTCAATGCTTTGATTCTCAAACGTACTTGGACTTTCTTCATTCTTTTGCAAACAAGAAAAGATTTGCCTTCTAAGAGTCAACACTCTAGAAGTAGACTTGGATTCATAAAGCTTCTTCAATGAATTCCAGGCTTCCAAAGATGATGTGCACTTACCAACTTCCTTGAGAAGTTCATTGGTAACATTCATTTTTATCAAGTGTAGAGCCTTCTTGGCCCTCTTGTCATACCTCAATTGATCTTGTTGTGTTGCTGGTCTCTCTTCCAAACCTACAAAAATATCCAAAATATCATTCATCTCAAGAAGTGACTCCATCCTCACTCTCCACAATGAATAGCTACTTGAGGTAAGCCTATCATTGGCTTCCAACATGACTCCAATTGAGGTTGCCATGTAGCAATGGCCTGATCTTCTATTTCAACTTGTTTCAATTCACAAAGCACTCCTTTGAACAACAACAAATGCTTTCAAAAGAAATCACCAAGATTTGAAACTATCTCACAAATTCTCTTCTAGCACTTATCCAAGCAAATCAGCACATAGAATCATGGAATCTTGATCAACCTATGATCTATTCTCAATCTAATGACTTTTGCCACTTCCTAAGATTGAAACACACTCAAATGAAGTCCAAAAACCTCACTATCTAGAGATCCAATCAAAATTAGGGTTTTGACAAAATCACAAAAAATTGACTTTTCCAAATCTACATGCAAATGTTGAAAATTTGATATGCAATCTATAAGCCACCACTTAGGTTGAAGCAATGATCCAAAAATCGGCCAAATCCAATATGTGAATTCAAAAATTAAAATTGAACAAGTATATTGACCTATTTAGTGTTTTGATCTACAAAAGGTCCAATCTACAAAAGCAAAAAATCCGATTTTGGTGTAAAGTCCTCTCTAGCATGCTCTAGACTTGATATCTTCACCAAATCATTGATAGATCTGATTTTCTCCTTAATAACCTGAAACACAAGCTCTGATACCATGTGAAAGATTTCATATCCTTAAGATCCAATCTACTTGAATGATCTTTGGTTAGAAAGACAAATACACTACCAATTTCACCAATGTAGAAAAATCAGCATCTACACACAATTTGAGATGCAAACACTAATAGAACTTGATCAAACTTGAATGAAATGATTATGTACTATTGCTGTCCGTACAAAACCAGCAAGCTACTATATTTCACACGTGTGGATCCAAAAATAGCAAATATAGATCATTCTACACATAGAATTGCAAGCAATCACCAAGATAGTGCACCAATGGATAGTAGAACCCAAGAGAACCATGTATAAGCATGAAATGAGAAGAGAGAAGATGACTCTCTCCACGAGTTACATCCTTTTATAGCAGGTACAAACCCTATTTGGCCACTTGGCTTTCCCACCAAAATGCTAACCCTACCAATTTTGGGTCTAGATTCAATGTACCCAACTTATTCAAATTGAATCTACTCAAACTCGCATTCTATCTTTCCCACACTTTCAAAAAGTATTTATTCAAATGAAATTTAGACTAATGAACTTTGAAAAGTCAACCTCTAAGTCTAAAACAAGTTCTAGCCTCAATATGCCAAATATGGAAATATTGCAAAATGTGATGAAACTAGTTGAATCTTTCACATTTGTCATGTCTAACAAGAGGAATGACATGAATGCTGGTGGTTCTCTCAACTTTCAAAAGTCAATTCCTAGCATCAAGAAGATTGGTAGATCTTATGCAAAGTCTAAAGAGCTTCCTTATGCTAGATCTAGGTTGAGATCTAATGAGCTTCTTGGAGATAGTTATTGTTGTGCTAACTTGGCAACTTTTGGTGAATCTATGATCAATGTTTTGGATCCATTGGATCTTGAAGATGGACTAGTGCTACCTACTAGTCAAATGGAGTCATGTAGTGCTAAATTAGTATAATCTTTGAACTCTTCTACTCATAGATTTCCAAGTTTTGGTGGCTCTTCAATGGAATTACATGGCAAGTGCAGAAATGGGAAAGGTAAGAAGAGAGCTAACTTCATCAATGGAGGTGATGAAAACTCTTCTTTGGAAATGGTTGTTGCTAATGACTTATTTACTCATTTGGAAAAAGATGGTGCTTTGAGCATGTTTGAAGAAAAAAGTTCTTTTGCATCTTTATGTTATGAGTCCAAGAAAGTCATTTGTGCAACAAGTGGTGTCACATGTATTCATAAAGAAAGTAGATCAAAAGGTTCTATCATGAGATTTGGTGAGGAAGATCTCAAGTCAAAAGGGAGAGATGAATGTGAAGTGTTCAAAGTAGGATGTACCTTGAATGATGCTTTTGTGAATGATAATGAGGGTTCATTATCATTACCTATATCATTAATTAGAACTCCATGTTTGACAAGAAAAAGTACTTCAATCATTCTTATATTGAAGGTACTATATATTTTTTTCATGGCTTCTAATGTTCAAGAAACTTCCATTTCTTATGATGCAACTATCAAGAGGGAGATTGCTAACTTTTGTGGTGTGATCATTAAGAGGGAGTCTTGTGAAGGAAAGGGCAAAGGAAGAGTGACTCTTGGGAATATCCAAGGCATGGATCTTACATCTATTCATCAACTCAAAGGATGCTATGATGATTGTGGTGGAGTTTTCATGCATGATCAAGATGGCAAAAGGTTGGATGAAGAAGACTACATGGAGCAACTCAAGTGACAATTTCTTCAAGGCAAGGAAGATCTCATTGGTGATATCATTGAGGTTTGGTTTACAAATTCAAAGTCCTTGATGTTTTACTGGAAGATCAAGATGTTGATCTTAAATTGCTTCATCAACACCAAGAGGCAAGTAGCAATTGGAAGCTAGTCAACAACATCAAAGGGGAGCCACATGGGCAAAGCATTTTGGATCTGATTTTACAGGTTCTTGAAGTTTCAAGTAAGGTTCTTGGAGCATCAAGGAAGTGTCCTTTTACTCTACCTTACTTGTTTAATCTCATGTATGAACATTGTCATGTCAATGTGGTGGAATTGTCAAAATTCAATGAAACTAGTTCCATAGTTTTGCATCCTTTGGATCTTGGAGATGGAGAAGTTATCATTGCTGGTTTTTATGATCAAGTACATGAATTCATTCAAATCTTGAAAGATATTGAAGTGGTCAAAATGTTTACTTTTGAGAAAAGTTCAAGATCTAGCATCCTATTGTTGGCAAATTGGCAAATTGTTGACAATGTAGGATCAAGGGTTGTATGCATATCTTGTGGAGATACTTCAAGTATTTCAAGTTCAAGTTTTGCTCATTCAAATGGAATAGAGAACACATCATTTTGGCAATCATTCACTCAAGGGCTTTCATGGATTGGAGATCTACAAAGGCAAGGTGATGATGAAGTTTTATTCATGGAGATACATGGTGCATTCACTATGGGCATAGTGGAATGTGGAGGAGGCATGCAAACACTTGTTGGTTACTTTCACTTACAACTTGTTTGTTGTTGTTTTACAGAAAATTCAAAGGTGGATACATGGAAAAATCTTTTCATTATGATTCTATGTTCTTTTACATGTATCTTGTTCACCATTCTATGTAAAATTGATGTAAGAAATAGTGAAGCATCCTATATGGACACTATTATCTATATCAATTATGTTGTACTTCATATTGTACATAGTAGAACACTTGAGAAGAGATATATTATCATGATGGAGATCATTCTTAGGTTGGAGCAAAGTAGTGCTGTAAAACTAGCAAGTTAGGTTGAAGAGGGAGTGTGAAAATTGTCAACATTTCCTAGCTAGTTTGAGATCTAAATTGGCAATTTTTGTACATTCTTTTGGATCTAACCTTTCACACGTGTGAAATAGACCTAGATACTTTAATTTTAGTAGATATTTTATATTGAAGAAGTCTCAAACTTCAGGACCTTCGAAATGACACCAAAATCATGTTATTTGGACATATAGGCAAAAATTGGCTATTTTAGGCTATTGGTGCCCTAAAATTGGGTCCTAAGTTCTAGACAGAGGAGAGAGAGTCATCTCTCTCACCTATATTAGGCTGCAATTTGTGGAGAACAGGTTGGAGAAACTTATTGTATTGTTGAGAGAGATCGATAGATCATTGCCACAGTTTCTTCCTCCATTGAGAGCATTGCTTTGTGTATTGTCTTCAAGCTTTTGTGTATGATCTTAAGAGGTTTCCAAAAGTGGTAGACTGTTGTTGGGAGCCTTGTTTGCTGCTATTTTTGGTTGCCATTAGTACCTATTATTAGTTTCTTTTGTCTCTTGAATGCTTTGTCAAGTTCATGTGTATCAAAGATAGCATTAGGATGCTTTGCCATTTCTAGCTTTTGTAGCTAGTTGTGCAAAGATCTTAGCCAAGTATTTTGGGAGTTTGGATCCATTCAAGGTCCACTTTTTTCACACAAAGAACCAGTAAACAAATCCTCTCAAGTAGAGGATCTGTCAACACAATGGCTGCGTGCGAGCTCCACGAGCTCCTCCTTTTCTCTTCCTTTGTTCTTCTCTCCAAGCTTTGGCTATGGCTGCCACCTTCAGATCTATCCTGCTCCCTTACTGGCTTGCGGCTACACATGGCATTCTGGCATCCTTCTACCAGTACTAGGGCACCCTTGATCTTGCTTTTATAGATCAGAGAATGGTCTCCTACAGCTCAAAATCCAGACTTTTGTGCTTCCAAATCCTAGGCCAGGGTTTTCCTTGGAAATACTGATCTTGGTTGACTATTTACAACCCTCTGACTGGCCAATCCTCTTCCTCTGAGGTTTCCCTACTGCTACGAGTCTGATGCTTCAAACTGTTCTTCAAACGATGTTCGTTTGAATGCACATCGACTACAAACGCCAAGTAGCCTCTCTTCGGAATTTCAAAATTCCGTTTTGCTAAGGTTCTGATTCAGCCGACAACTATCTCCGAATCCTCACACAGTCTCAAGCTCGGCAAGCTTTTGTGTGCTAGAATCTGTGCACTAGTGCTTTACTTTTTGTCTACAACCCGCCGTAAACCCCGAACTCTCAGAAGACTGTTCTTCTCCCGAATCTCTCTTCAACGGCAACACGGTACTATGTACACTCCCTGTACGGCTCTGATACCAACTTAGAATTTGCTTCGAACAGGAACACAGCTCATGCTACACAGTAACAAGGACAAAAAACACTCTCCACAACAAGGTCACATAGCAACTGTATTTCTCAAAATGAAATTACACTGTACATATAGTTCTTCACTCAAGCAACCCATGCATGACCCAGGTTGTTGTTGACGGGATGTGTGTCCCGTTGACTCGCCTCGTGGTGAGGCCAACTGATCCTTATCGACTGATAGGACCCATAGTATAGTAACCCAATGATTCTACTTTAATTCTAACTAGATGGTATTGGTACCATCTCTTTGTATCTAGAATCCTCAATAAGTATTAATCTAAACAATGTTTTTTTTTGTGTCATCAATCACCAAGAATATGCGAAGTGTTGGTAAACTTTTGGAAAGTGGTTTGGATGTCCAGTCTAAGCATGGAGTTTGTTCCATTTTGAAGAATAATGTTTGCATTGTAAAAGGATTTAAACATGAAAGATTGTTTAAACTGGAAGCTAGTATTGCTTTTGAGAATGTGAACTTGGCAAAGGAGAAGATCACTCAAGTGGAGATCTTGGCAAAGTGTGATCTTGCTAGCATTGAGGAGGAGCATAAAAAGGATGAAGATCTTGAGGATCAGCCTCAAAACATGAGAGTTCCAAGGAGTTCCTCAATGACAAAGGCCGAGTCATCAAATTGCATGCAAATTGTCCATTCAAGCATGTATCTTGCAAGGGTGGAGAGCATTGGAAAGTCTATTATTTTTGAATAGAGAGCATTAGTAATGTACATAGACAAATTTGTGGACCATCTTGTAAGGGATCCTTTAAGAGGTGGTGAAAGATCTTTCATGGACATCATTCTCTATTGGAGTCTGAAAAATTCCTTGTTTGTAGCTGGATTTTTTAGACACTTCAAAAAGCATTCATTCATCTAGCAAGAGAGTTGTAAATAGATCAGGCTAAATTTGAGGAGTGTGAAGAATTGCCAAAAGTGGCAAGTCTAGCTTGATCAAAAATCATGTAGAATCATGTAAAATGTACATAAGTGGGTCTCACACGTGTGAGAACATGGAGCCATGTGGGCAACCTAACCTACTATAGGTTAGATAAAGTCTAATGAGTTGGTCAAGTCAATTTGGTAGTGATTCCTAGTTTATAGGACCTACATCCTAGATTTAAGGTGAAAATTGACCAACTAGCCACCTACTTGGCATAGGGTTGCAAATTAGGGCAAGAAAGCCAAGTTAACTTCTTTATTACATGATGGAAATTCACCTAACTTTACAAAGGAAGTCACTTTCACAATGTATTCCATCTCTTCCATAGTGAGAAGATAGATTATTTTTGGAGCTCATTGGCAATCTCGAGCTACTCCACTATGTACATTGTGATTTTGTGATCCAAATGCAACCAAGTTGATTTTTACTTCATTCTATGTATACAGGCCGAACATTAGGCTATGACACATGTGGACTCGGATTTCAGTTTATGATTAATGCTTTGATTGCTATTGATTGTTGTTTGTCAAATGCCAATCTAGATCAACTTTTTGGGTCTAGTTTTTTGATAGATTGTTAAGAAAGCAACCAATCACTCTTGTGGATCTTTCTAAGATCGATTTATGGTCCTAAAGTACAGTACTTTCACAATAACATGAGAGATAATGCTCTTAGTTGAGTGAGAATTGAGATTTCACTTAATGCATGCTTTTAACAAAAGATTAGAAAGACTAACTTATGGGAACATAAAGAGATGTTCTAAAGGATTGAGCAACATAGACAATAAATATATATCTTGAGAAATTTAAGTGAAAGTCAATCCCAAGTGAAACTTCCAAACTATTAGAATCACTAGTAGAAAAGAAACCCATATTAACAAACATAGGAACAATTCCTTTATGAATAATATATCCAATTTTTCAACTATTTGTGCTCTTGTGAAATAATAACTCAAATTGTTTTTTTGGAGAGAAAGCAAATTGATTTTATTTTCTTATACACAAATGTACAACATACAAAAGGTCAATGGCAAAAGTTTGTATATGATGGTAGATCCCACATATGAGTGATGCATAGCTATCAAAGAGACAAAATACATAAAAGATCTATGCTGTAAGTCAACATGTCACACTAGATAGGGAGTCCTCTACAAGTTGCGATGATAAAAAAATCAACAAGAAATATAAGTAGTATGCTCAATGTACACATTTGATTGTTTTTTTAGTAAGATTTTTTGAAATGATATTTATTTATTACAGATCTAGCTAATGATGTTGAATTCTTGAAGGCATTTTATAATGTCTATATAGACTGTAACTCCAAATCCTCCAAGTGCCTTGTGACTCACCATAGAAGTGATTTGGAGTGCAAAAACCAAGCAAATGATCAACCATAGGCAATGTGAGTGAGGCTATTTGAGTATGACATTATTTTATTCAATGATCAATTCGTTATGAGTATTGCATCATGTCCTTGACAACTTAATTTCAAAACAATCAAGATTTGAGAGAAAATCCTACATATTCTCCCTTGGACAAGCACATGTATGCAATATTGCATTTGTCTAATTATCTTCAAAAGAAAATACCCAATAATGTCATTATCTAGCATAATAAGGCTCAAATACCACCATAGAAGTAGTGCATAGCTACTTACAATCATGATGTGAAGCTAGTTTATGGAGGTGTAAACATGTAGACTTCCCATTTAACAAAACTTTAGATGGTTTCCATGTTATTGAGTGGTTCTTTTAAAGAATCATATAAAAAAACTTGTGAGATTCTCATAGGAATATTAAAAGTGTAGCAATAGTGCTTCCCTCCATTATTATCTAAAATTTTGCCAACCATGTAAATGCATATAAAAGCTTTCAAAGATACTGTATAATGATTGAATATGACATACATCATGTGCATCAATCATCATAGACACTTCGCCAACCACCATTTACAAGTCTAAACGATGTTGACCTTTTGGCTAGTTCAATAACACTGTTTATTTTTAAAATGGTATGAAATTTCTAAACGAATGCATGGTGCTTTTCCTTGTAACATGGCACATTCATATATTTGAAATAAATTAAGCACTATTAGTTTCAAATATCAAAGTATATGATAACATTTGGCCCACATGATTACTTATTGCACTTTCTGTTGTAATTCATAGAAGACTATTAGAAAGAATAATTACCACAAGAAATAGGTTAACATATTGTAGAATGTCCATGATAACATAAGGAATTGGCTATTACATCAACATGCATCACTCTTTCATGAAAATATCACCATGCATAATCAACTTTGAGATTTTATCACACAAAAAGTCGTACAACATAGCTACTAAAAAGTAGCCTCATTTGCATCACCAAAAAAGTGAACAACACATTTCCTTGTTAACAAGACCTTATAGCAAGCCAAAGGCCTTTTGAAATAGATACATGTGACATTGTAGCAAACCTTGAGGGTGAAAGCACCAAAATGATTGCTTTTAGATTGTCTATCTTAATTCAGTTTGATCATATTGACTTTTAAAATTAAATTTGTAGCCTTTATTAGGTAGGTCAATAGGAGGGCTGAGTGAGAGGCATGCTTATTGGGTGGCCATGAAGACGTTAATTTGAAACTACAGTTTGAATTTGCAAAATTGATTAAGCCATTTGTCTCTTTTAAAAGGAAGGTGGATAAATAGGGGCTTTTCATTAGGGCTATCAAAACCATTCTCCCACAATAAATATACAAATATTTATTGGAATGACATACAAGAGTACCAAGTCAACTAGGTGCTAAAAGAACTCATTTACAAGCTATGGTGGTGATTTGTGATATATGAAAATCATGCAAGACTTTCAAATTTCTGGTGATCGGTGCATAAACACTCTATTGTGATGGTTGTATATTGATTACCTAGTGCAAAAGACCATTGTGAATATGTTTTCATTTTGCTTCATCAAGCTAAGGGGAGAATTTTAGGATAATGTGGGTCATAGTAAAACTTTTTATATTGTGGTGAACAAGTCGCTACTAATGTCACATCTCAAACTTATGGGATTCAATATTTTCTGAATCAAAACATCCAAGTAACAAGTTGGTTTTTGAGTTGTCATCATTATGCACTACTTTTGTTGTTTTGTGAAACATGTTTTGAAGGGGTCCCAAAATAGACCTTTTTTAACTGTAAGTTTCTCTTCGATTGGTTCATATTTTTCGATGAGAACTTGCTAATTGTCATGTAGGAATTATTGTAAAGAAGTAGAGAACTCTCACCTAAACTAGTAATCACATATTTGTTTTTTGAAATAACATGTTCACAATATCATACAAAAACAATACATGCACATAAGCAAGAGCACAATGAAAACCCATAATAAAAAAAAATGCTTATGAATACTTAAACAAGAGAACATATAAATACTTTGCTACACAAGGTGAAATACATAGATTATGACCAAAAGCACAAATCATAGACTATGACCATTTCAATATGCATATCAAAATTTTATTGAAATAAAGAGGATTTATAGGGCATTAGCATCATTGCATGGAATAGTAAAACAAAATATCAATGTTATCAAAAAATGTTCTTTTGCCCCACGTGTTATGATAAATTGGTTAGATTCTTCTCTCTCTTGTTCATTCTATTGAAGTTGTTTATATTCACACACACACACACACACACACACACACACACACACACACACACACACATAGAGAGAGAGAGAGAGAGAGAGAGAGAGAGAGAGAGAGAGAGAGAGAGAGAGAGAGAGAGAGAGAGAGAGAGAGAGAGAGAGAGAGAGAGAGAGAGAGAGAAGAGAACCAAAGATGAGAGAATAGTATTTCTTCCAAAACTTCCAAAAGTGGAATAGCTCTAGGGTTCTACATTCTCCATGCCCTACCAACTATTTACATCTAAAATTGATGACTCTCTCTCCTCTCTCTAGAGTCATTTGGCCTAGCTTAATCAAAACTTGACCTAAACTAGTCATATTGGCCAAAATTGCCAAGTAAAGCTAAAAGTGAATTTTTGTGCATACACGTGACTAAAGGAACTTGGACTCAACTTAAAAATGGTCATGTACTATGATTTCACATGTGTGAGAAAACCGTTTGAAGTCTATTTAAAATTGTGGCCTCTAAAATGACTAAAATAGCCAAAATTAGTCAAGTATAAGTCGACAATTTTTCACACTCCCTCCTCAATTGTAGTTGCTATTTTCACTAACTTTAAGAATTAACTATATTTCTTACATCAATTTTAGATATCAAGATGAAAAAACAACATGAAGAAGTATATAGAACAATAATAACTAGGTTCTTCAATGCTTTCACATTTGATATCTCTGTAAAATAGCAGCACACATGTAATAAATGAAAGTTATGAATGAGTGCTTGTATTTCTTTTCCATATTCCACCTCATGTAAGGCGTATGTACCGAAAAACATCATGAATGAGCCTCCATTGCCTACTTTTATCCAAAGTGTCCGAAGTGTCCGAAGTCTCCAACTTCTTGAACCATCAATTCACTCGATGACCGAAGTCATCAAAGTCACCCGAAGTGTTTGAAGTATCCGACGTCCTTGATGATTGACTTATTCAACTACTTTGACCATCAACTGATTCATCCACTTCAACTTTCAAACTTCGACGATCAAGTCAACCGACTCATTTGACTTCCTCATTGACTTCAACTCATCTGTCTTGTCTCACTGATTAACACATTGTACAACTACTCAAATATTTATTGAGTACAACAAAATACATGATCGTTAGATCGAGATTCGACCTGTACACGATATGTCGGTACTTCAAATTTGATTAGCAATATCAGATGCATGCCATAGATCAGATAAAACAATGTGGTGATCTCATTTAAGATCTTACAAAAAATGCCATTGACTCTTTTGGTCAAGCCATTGGCCTTCGGGTTGTACGGAGTTGTCTTCTTATGTTTTATCATTGAGTGCTTGGTAAGCAAATGTATCATATCATTTAAAAAATGTGTACCTCTGTCGCTTACCAACTCCAATGGACAACTGTAACGGGTTATACTATTATGAAACAGAAACTCTGCAATGGTTTTTGCATCATTCCTCTTCGTCGCTTCAGCTTCAACCATCTTAGTTGCATAGTCAGTCGCCACCAGAATATAGCTTCTTTTGGTATAGCGAGTGACAAGCTTAATTGGCCCGACAAAGTGAATGCCCCATTTCTCAAATTGTGCTAGTGGAAGTATCGGTGTAAGCGGCCAATATATTGAAGGAGTCAGTTTTCCAACTCGTTGAAAAGGGTCACATGTTTTCACAAACGTTGCAATGTCTTTATACATCATTGGCCACCAGTATTTGGCATTTAAGATCTTCTTCATTGTATCGACCACAAAATGTCCACCTGCATCTTCTAAATGCAAGGCTCGAATGACCTTCTGAATATCAATCAATTTGAGACATCCGCAAAGCTCTTCGTCAGGTCCAATTTTATAAAGTACATTATTCCTTATCATATACTATCAAACCTTATGTTGAAAGACCATTCTCTACTCAAGATCAAAATGAGGAGGATAATTTTGATTCTGAAGGTAGTCAATTATTTTTGGATATAGACAATGTTCAGTAGATAGAAACATAATATTCTTGTTTGGAAATTTGTCACTTAGATTCTCAGTAATAGATCCTATGTTTAAGTGCGATAAATAATATGCATTAGTGTGGTACTTGCCTTGCCGTACCTCCACTTGATAATCAAATTCCTAGAGCAACAACACCTGTCTCGCTATTCGTCCCAATAGATTTGGCTTATTCACCAGATGCTTGAGTGCATAGTGGTCGACATGGAAGACAAAAGAACAAATAGTGTCAACACTTCTTCATTGAGAAAATCATCCCGAGTCCTTCACACTTTGTAGCCGAATAGGTTCATATTTGCGAATGGTAGAAGATGATGATCCTTGCGAGTCGCAGCGTGATAATCTTGGCAAACCAAGATCTTTCCATTCTTCTTTTTTAGAACAACTACAATTGGTGAAATCCATTCATTGCTGAAGACAAGATAGATAATATCTGACTTCAAGTATTTGTCAAGTGTCAGAAATGGTGAAC
Organism: Diphasiastrum complanatum; assembly: GCA_029204225.1. Classification (NCBI taxonomy): domain Eukaryota; kingdom Viridiplantae; phylum Streptophyta; class Lycopodiopsida; order Lycopodiales; family Lycopodiaceae; genus Diphasiastrum; species Diphasiastrum complanatum. The sequence goes on along the minus strand of CM055094.1, from coordinate 8,181,992 downwards.
TCCTGCAACTTTGCCGCAACACAAACACAAAGCGAAGGTCGAACGAGAACAATTCACGAAGGTCAACGTCCCTTGACTCAAAGCACGAACGATTTGCGAATCATTCACGAATCGTAAACATATCTCCAAGACCGCAAACTGCAAAGGGACGCAAAATGAAAAGTTACGAAAGAAACGAAAGCAAACAAAGGAAACGAAACAAACAAAAGGGAAACCTTTCGTGTTGCCAGCTGGCAGCTCAACGGGCATGGAGTCGTAGACTTCAAGCCCAGGTGAAACGAGTGGCAACGGCGGAGAGTAACTAATTAGTTAATTAGCGTTAACTAGTCTTGTGATTTCTGCGTTTAGCCATCTTGTAAACTCCACACTGTGGAGATATAAACTATCCTTTGTAGATCACAATATAAGAAGAGAAGAGACAATTTTTGTAAGAGACAGAGAGAGAGACGTAGCGAGTAGAGAAGAAAAGAAAAATACTAGAAACTAAAGAGTTGTGCATGAAAGTCCGCCAACGAGCAAAACATAGCGAAAGAGTAGAGTGTCATTCCACCAATGAGCGAGACACTGACGATCTCGCTCTAAAATTAAACTGATAATACAATCGCTCTATTTTTGTGTATCTCCTTGTCTTGTATTGTCTGTCTTGATTGCTAGAATGAAATGTGTTCTGTGATTTGCAGTCGCATCTTTAGATTCCTGTGAAGCTTTTGCGCAAAAAAAAATTCAAAGACACAAAATTGTTTGCGAATACAAAAATGAAAACGAAAAAGAAACAGTGTCGCTTTCGTGAAACTGAACGTTTTTGCTTCCATGACATGGTATCAGAGCTCATAGGTTTTCACTATTGATATCCCAGTAGTGATTCTTCTAGACAACACAATATGGCTACAACATTCCAAACAAGAGTACCAATCAATCTTGATGGCACAAATTACAAAATCTGGAAATTCAAAATCAAAACACTTCCGAAGAGCGAAGGCATCTGGTCGGTGACCGAACTCTCAGAGGTGTAGCCTTCAGAAGGAGACCAGAGGAGAGCTGAATGGATAAAAAAAGATGAGCGCACAATGGAGATCATCGTTTCGTCCATAAATGAAGATCTACTCATGCAGATTGAAGACTACGAAAGCAGCCATGCAATGTGGAAAAGATTAAAACATAAGTACAAAGTGAGGACTGCAGTTTCAGTCATGCACCTTCACAATCAGCTGTAATCCATACAATGGGATGGCAACCAGTTGGATTAGCATGTTGAGAAGATCAGAACGATCTTCGCTTAGCTCGCTGCATCAGGACATCCCAGCGCCATAGTAGCTGTTGTACTTCATGAAAACTCTATTGACGTCCTATCAGCCGCTGAGAATGCTCATATTGAGTCTACCAGATATGACATTCGACAAAGCAGTTAGCCTTGTCGCTGATGAGAGACTGATGAGAGACGAAGGAGAGAGAAGCAGTGATCAAGAAAAGGCTCTCTTTATAAAAGGAAAGAAGAAGAACAAGAATAAGCCAAGATTCGAGAAGACGAAGTCCTCGAATCAACAATCTTCTTCCTGCGATCACTGCCACAAACTAGGCCAGACGACCAACAAATGCTGGTTCAATCTAGCAATACCTTGCATGCACTGCAAGAACAAAGGGCATTCTGCATATGATTGCAGATTCAACCCAAAAAGAATTAACAAAGCTGAAAAAGCTAATGTTGTAGAGTCATCAAAGGATGTAGATATAGGTGATGAAGTTTTCACGATACTTGATGAAGCTTCAATGAGCTACACTGAATACGACTATGATGTAGTCATTGATTCAGGGGCTACATCACACATCACCTGCAACAACAAGATCTTGATCGACTTTAGAAAGCTCGAAAACAACAAAGCAGTGATTCTAGGTGATGGGAGTAGACACGATGTCAAAGGCATCGACACTCTACAACTGTGAACATTGTCAGGCCAAGCAGAGCTGCCAGGAGCACTTTATGTGCCCTCACTTAGAAAAGATCTTCTATCGGTCTCCAAGATGGCAGATCTTGGCATTCGAGTTTTGTTCGACGGCAACACATGCCGCATGATTGAGAAGACGACAAACAAGTTGTTGACGGTTGGATGCAGAGAAGGAAACCTCTACCAGGCCAAAATAATCAGCAACTCTGATAGCATATTAAATACATCAGAAAATGAAGATCAACTCTAGCATAGGAGAATGTATCATCTGAATATGCGGAGCCTGTACGACATGAGCAGAAAAGACATAGTCATAGGTCTCAAGATTTCAAGACCCGAAACTGAGTTCTGCAAAGTCTGTCATAAAGGCAAGCAACATCGGAATCCATTCACACATGAGGGAAGAAGAGCCAAGGAAGTTCTTGAGCTCGTCCACTCTGATGTCTATGGATCGATGAAGATGGATTCGCTCTCAAGTTTGAGGTATTTTCTGATGTTCATAGATGATTATAGCCGGATGACCATGATCTACTACCTAAAGAAAAAATCCAAAGTGTTTGATTCCTTCAAAAAGTTCGTGGCATTTGCAGAGCGACACACCTCGAAAAGAATATAGATCCTTAGATCTGACAACGGAGGTGAATACAAAAGCAAAGAATTCTCAAGATTCTGTGAAGAACAAGGGATTGAACACCAATTTACTCCTGCATGCACACCAAAATACAATGGTGTAACAAAAAGAAGAAACAAAACACTAGTCGAAGGAGCCAGATGCATGATGGCACAAGCTCAGTTGCCAAGTCAATTTTGGGCTGAGGCAATACTTGTAGCTATATACCTGTAGAACAGATCAACAATGACAACGCTGGATAACAAGACGTCGTACGAAATGTGGACAGGTAGAAAGCCTGATCTGTCATACGTACGTGTGTTTGGATGTGCAGCATATGAGCACATTCCAAAAGAAAAAAGAAACAAGCTCGATGACAAATCAGAACAAACAATCATGGTCGGCTATTCGAACGGAACACAAGTGTACGGGCTCTACGATCCAACCACGAAGAAAGTTGTTTCGAGCAGAGATGTGAAGTTCAATGAGTCCACATTCCCTGTACTGAAAGACGAAAGAGGCCATGAGATCTTCACACTGCTGCCTATTCAAGAGAGAGATTGAGGACAGACATCAAATCAGAATGCAGAGCCGCAGACTCCAGAGTAACAAGAAGCAGAGGATCAATCCCACGAACAAGAAACGTTCAAGCAGCAACGAAACGAACCTAGAAGGTCAACGAGACAAAGAAGACCTCCAGACCATTACTTTGACAATCTTCAATGGAGCGAAGATACACAGTTCGAATACTGCAACTTCACTAAAGAGCCAACAACATATCAAGAAGCTATCCAGAGTCCAGAGGGAGAATTCTAGAAGCAGGCAATGTTAGAGAAGATTGAGTTGATGAGGTGAAACGAGGCATGGACATTACAGCCACTGCCAGAAAATAGATGGCACCATTGGCCGCTACAAAACAAGGCTTGTCACAAAGGGCTACATGCAGAGATATGGTGTTGATTATTTTGACACATATTCACCGATGGTCAAGATGACAAGCATATGACTACTCCTTGCATACGCCACACAGCACAATCTGGAAATTCACCAGATTGATGTGAAAACAGCCTTTCTCCACGGAGATCTAGAGGAGAAAATCTTCATGAAGCAACCTAAAGGTTTTGAAGACCCCGACAATTGACAATATGTCTGTCGGTTGTAGAGATGCATCTATGGTCTAAAACAGGCATCACGAGCTTGGTACAAGAAGCTCGATGGTCTTCTGAAGTCTCTAGACTTCAACTCTACACAACAAGACTGCAATGTCTGCATTAAAAGAGTAGGAAACAATTTAGTGATACTGATTATCTTCGTGGATGATTTCCTAATGATTGAAAATTCCTTGATGCTGATAAAAAGTCAGATTTTTGAAAGCTATGAAATCACAGATCTTGTAGAAACAACAAAATTTCTTGGGCTGGAAATCAGAAGAGATCGAAAAAAGGGCGAAATACACTTGAGTCAGTCAGAATACGCCAGAAAGGTGCTCAATAGTACCACATGATGGACTGCAAAAAAAAGGCCACGCCAATGATAGCTGGAGCCAAGCTCACGAAGCAAGATTGCCCAAAAACAGAATAGAAAGAATAAAACCAAAACTTAATCGGTAGTCTGATGTACCTCACAACTTGTACCAGGCCCGATCTAGCTTTCTCTATTTACGCCTTGAGCCAATTCTCTTCCAATCCTGGCCTGGCACATTGGCAAATGGCAAAACGAATCCTACAATATCTGAAGGGTACCCAAAATATGGGATTAACCTATAGAGCTGAAAACGAAGAAGAAGGATTCGAGCTGCACCACTACAGTGATGCAAGCTGGGCGAGTTGCAAATATGACAGGAAGTCCATTACTGGAGGATGTACAATAGCGTGCAGAGCTACAACTAGCTGGATATGCAAAAAGCAAAACCTGGTGGCTCAATCCTCTTGCGAAGCTAAATATGTCGTAGCTTCAAAGGTGGCGAATGAGGTAGTGTGGCTGCAGATGATGCTGGAGGCAATTGGGATACCACAAGAAGGGCCAAGCACGATGATGATGGACTCTCAGAGTGCCATCTATCTGTCCCAAGATCCTATCTTTCATTCAAAGACAAAACACATACCTCTGAAGTACCATCACATTCGAGATTTGATTTCGAAATGAGAGCTCCAGGTCTAGTATATAAAAATAGAAGACATGATTGCAGATCTGCTCACGAAGCCAATCAACAAGCCACTCTTTGCCAAGCAAAGAAAGACAATTGGATGGAACGTACAAAGCTGCAAGGTTCAAGAGGGAGTGTCAGAAATGGTGAACTCCTGCAACTTTTCCGCAACACAAACACGAAGCGAAGGTCAAACGAGAACAATTTGCAAAGGTCAACGTCCCTTGACTCGAAGCACAAACCATTTGTGAATTATTCACAAATCGTAAACATACCTCCAGGACTGCAAACCGCAAAGGGATGCAAAACAAAAAGTTACGGAAATGAAAAGAACGAAAGCAAATGAAACAAATGAAAGGGGAACCTTTCGCATTGCCAGCTGGCAGCTCAACAGGCATGGAGTCGTAGACTTCACGCCCAGGTGAAACGAGTGGCAACGACAGAGAGTAACTAATTAGTTGATTAGCTTTAACTAGTCTTGTGATTATGCGTTTAGCCATCTTATAAACTCCACACTGTGGAGACATAAACTATCCTTTTTGGATCACAATATAAGAAGAGAATAGACAGAATTTTTGTAAGAGACAAAGAGAGAGATGTAGCGAGTAGAGTAGAAAAGAAAAATACTAGAACTAAAGAGCTGTGCATGAAAGTCTGCAAACGAGCAGAACACAGTGAAAGAGCAGAGTGTCATTCCACCAATGAGCTAGTTAGTAATGATCTCACTCTAAAATTAAACTGATAATAAAGTCGTTCTATTTCTGTGTATCTCCTTGTCTTGTATTATCTGTCTTGATTGCTAGAATGAAATGTGTTTTGTGATGTACAGTCGCCATTTTAGGTTCCTGTGAAGCTTCCGTGCAAAAAAATATTCAACGACACAAAATCGTTCGTGAATATGAAAACAAAAACGAAAACAAAAAAGAAACAGTTTCGCTTTCGCGAAACCGAATGTTTTTGTTTCCGCAACATCAAGTTCATCTTTCACCAACAGGGAATACTTAGGATTAAGCCGATATTGACATTGTCATATTGGTACCGCTCCTTCTTTCAGGTCAATTTGGTGTTGACCAAATTTTTTGTTTATGCCTTTCAAATCTTCCATGGTCCAAACAAAAACATCATAATATTCGGTGAGCGGGTCTGTATATTGTTGTTTCTCTTTATCATATAAGAGTTTAGAGATTAACAAGGATTTGTCTGGTATGACTTTGATAGAGAGAGTGTCGTTTGGATCAATCATACCAATGGTCATATTGGTAGAAGAATAACCTTGCATTTCTCTTTGCGAAGGCTGAGCTTTGTCTGTGTTGTCAGATGCTTCTAATTCTGCAATCTCATAACAATCCAAATAATTTGATTCAATGTCTTATTCTTCTAAAAAAATATTTAAGAGCATAAGATGATTGTTCGGATGTGAAACTTGTATCTTGTATCGCTCTCACTACGATGTGATAATATGCTCATGCCAGTTTGGAATCACAACTCCTTTTTCGTCCAAGGATGGACGCTGGCATTTTCTTGGTATATCCAGGGTCTTCCAATAAGGATAGAGTAGTTGGCCAATCCAACTAGTCGAATCATGATAAAATTCATGATGAACGATATATCTTGGATATACGTTGTGACTTCTTTCAGCTCACCTATAGGCTTCCTCGTTGAGTCGGCCAGTTTGATCTTTCTCTAAGTAGGCTTGATATCAGTAAGTCTGAGTGCATACGCCATGTCTTCCATCATGATGTTGACACTTGACCTAGCGTCAATAGGTACATTCTCAATTAAACATCCTGAAATGGATACATCAATCTCAGGTGCCCCAAGGCCTCCAAGGTCAATAGCAAGAAGGGATATCTCAGGAAGAGAAATATTCTTCCTCCTCTTTGTCTGTGGAAGACTCCTTAGCTACGTCTGATAGTAATTGTTGTTGGATAACAACTGCTTGAATATGATATTCGGTCTTAGAGAGCCGATATCCGATACAATATCATATTGTTTCTTTGTCTATAGCTTGAAGTCCACAACAACTTTGGATAGTTTTGAACTTATTGGAATGTCATCCTCCTAATTTTTCAAAAGTGACCTTCTTCTGAAGTGGGTTAGATTTGAGTTCATCTTCAATTAGAGTTCTTGCTTCCTCTACAACATCCTTTTGAAATAGCTTGGCAATGTTTCGGTCATAGTCTGAATTGTCTTTCAAATCTTTTTGAGTAATAGACTTGTTCACCTTTGGCTGCTTTGTCAGATGCTTGTGCTTATTCTTCCGAGTCTTAGCTGAACTCTCCTTTGTTGGTTTGGGTGACTTTGAAATGCTTCGAGTGGAAACTTTATCAATATCTTCAAAATCACTTGGCCAATTGTTATCAATAGTCAACAAGGTTTGTCAGAACATTTGATCCTCTGCACCATTGCATCTTTTTGTTTTTTCTTGAATTCTGGTTCTCCACTTGGAGTCTGGACATATTTGTACAACACCTTCAAATTTTGAGGCTTTGGGCAATCTACAGCAAGATGTCATTCTTTTGAACAATTTGAACATAATGGCACACAACGGATTGGTTGGTGAGGCTCCGAGCAATCAAGTGAATAATGTCCCTGTGTGCCACAATTATAGGAGTTTCTTGTCACCTTCTTCGGGGGTAGGTTAACTGGTGCATAGACAGTCTTCTGATTTGAGCTCACTGTCTAAGTAGGTATGAAGCGCTTTGGTCCAAATTCCAGTTTTGGCTGCAACACTGGTATAGACGATCCTTGAACATAGCGGCAGTGCTCTTCTGGATATGTTTCATAGACATACAAAACATCTCCATCTATGCCTTCAAATATGAGACATGTTTAGGTTTACATTCATTATTTGTATGACCTAGGGATCCGCACTTTGTACACCAAACATTGGGATTGGAAGAAGGTGCCTTCTACCGCTTGTCAGATACTTCAAATATCTAAACTTTTAGATCTTGCATTTGTTTTGACAAGTCAGCAATGTTCTTCTTCCAAATTTTGTCATTTTTTGCAGGAGGTTCTTTGGAAGGCTTGGATTTCTTCTTAGTCTCTTTCTCCTTTCGATGATTCTTATCGTCTCTTGAAGAACTTGAGTTCTCAGAGTTCCAATCGTTGCTGAAACTAGACGACTCCGAAGTATCTGATTTGTCCTCGTCTAAGCTCGAATCATCTGATGAAGTAGATGACTTCTTCTTTACCTTCTTACTGGAATGATGCTTCCTTGAGATCTTAAAAGTTTCATACTTCTCCGCCATTGATGATAACTTCCTCCAGAGAGTTCATGGATCCTTGGCAACAATATCTATCAGTCTTTGAAGGTAATTCTACTACCACTCTATCTACATTGCAACATGATAAATTCCAATCAATTTACAAATTAAGTTTTTGACCTTGCAAATATACCTTCTCAAACACTCCTTCTCTTTCTTTTGATAGATTTAAATCGTGCAAGCACTCGGTTAGAGTAATCAATCTCACGAAATTGATTGAGAAAGGCTTCTCTCAATAGGTCCCAAGTGTTAACAGATGCACAATCCAATCGGTTGTACCGAATGTGGGCTTGTTTTCACAGTAAACCATGGAATATACATAGCTACTCTACATTCGTTCTCTCATTGTTGGAAACAACAATGGACTCAAACAAAGAGACGTAGCTATCAACATCATCTGAAGAAGTTCCCTTGAAATGATCATACTTAATTTTTGAACTGGAGTTGAATCGTGGATTGTCCATTTCAGGTTCAGGTTCAGGATTAGGTTCAGGATCTTGATCGGGTTCAGGTTTAGATTCAGGTTCATTATGATTGGATTAGTTTCAAGATTAGGATCAGAATCAAGATCGCCAGCAATCTCAAGAAGTTTTGGCTCAGGTACATCTTTGAGTTTATTGAGTAGTTTGTTGAAATAAGCTTCAGCTTCCTGATAGGTTGCAAAAGGGGATGAGCCTCGCTGAAAAGATTGATGAAGATTTTTGAAAAAGTCCTCACGAAGCTTTTGGAATTTTTCCAAATGCTCAGCTCTAGAACTGCTTGAACTGCTTCACGTAGTTGGCATTCATCTTTAACTGACAAACATTTACAAATGTCTCAGCACAATCTACATGTAGTCCGACAATCTATCATCAACAATGGATTGTCACTCATTCAAACGAATGATCGACCACATACATAAACTGCACGAGCATTTATATGCAAGATTCAAAGTATCGATTCACAACAACACATAGCATACTTTAGGATGTGTAAGAACAAATATACGTCAGTGTAATAATATAGTGATTCCGAATGTTGTCATCACAATTAAGTTCCAAACAATCGATTATTCAATCACACATGCAATCAAGTAACCAATGAGTTTTAAGACAACTTTAGTAGTGAATTTACAGTTGCACACTTACAACAATATCAAGGCTAAAGATTTGTCTGACTAGAGTTACGATCACAGGCACATCCGACAAGTTGAGGCTTACCAACTGTTAGAAACAGAAGAACTCAGCAAGTAGAAAGCTTATGAAAGCGAAGAATATGAAAAACTTGAAGACTCAAACTCTCTATGTGATCTCTTGAAAAACTTGGTAGTTGTATTGAAGTGTATGTGAAGTACATATATGGAGCGAGTGCGAAAGTGCGCAACTCTTTAGCGACCGATATGTCGCTTCTTATTTAATTTAATTAATTAATTCTATCCAATAGAAAAATTACAAGTGTTCAATTCCTAGGTGGCATCCTTGTCATGTGGCTTTGTTCCAATGAGAAGCAAACACGTGGAAAGTTGCAACACTTGCATGGAGGAGTGCAATAAATGAATCTTCTGGAGTGTTCTGCTCTTAGGGCTAGCCTTCTTATTAAGGTTCATGTCGTTTCATAACCACCCTTTGGGTCATAGTCCTTCCTTTAGATTCATTTATTTAGGTATCTTCACGTCCGGTATATTGTTGAATAACTTGTCATTGCCGCGACCATTAGATATTTCTTCATATTCAATGCTTATCTTCATCAATTGAGTAGCTTCATTGGGGTTTTGCATCACAAAGTAATAATTCAAGAAAAATATGCATGTAATAGGGTATTACATATCCCCCCCTCAAATGTGAAGCATCCTCACAAACAATCGACATCAACAACACATCAAAGAAAATATATTTCTTCAAAACATTCCATAATGGATCTCGAACATTCATAAAAGATAAAAAGTCTTAATTGAATATATATACAATGTGTATATTTCAATCTGGAGCATTTTGTAATCTTTGTGATAACTTATCATCCAACTAAATTTGTCTTTGAATTTGTCTTTGCTTGGCCTCATGAAATTGACCGATAACATGGTTGCTAAGGTTAACAAAGCATGTCCTTAAAAAAGTTTTGTTGTAAACTGCTGCTGCAATGACCCCATCCTCAAGCATTTCCCTTCTAGGTATAATGTTTTTCAGCAACTCAGCATTGATTCAAACAAATGAACCATCCAAGTACAGGCTCTGCATTGCTGTAAGTACATATGCGATAAAATTGCTGAAGTTGTTCACCGAATAAAAAACAAACTTGGCATGATCTTTATGTGCTCTTCTGTCTTTGAGGCAACATGTGACATTCTTGTAATGAAGATGGTGTGAAAGATTCAACTAGTTTCATCACATTTTGCTATATTTTCATATTTGGCATATTGAGAACAAAACTTGTTTTAGACTTAGAGGTTGACTTTTCAAAGTTCATTAGTCTAAATTTCATTTGAATAAACATTTTTTTGAAAGTGTGGGAAAGTTAGAATGCGAGTTGGACTAGATTCAAATTTGAATACTTGGGTACTTGAATCTAGACCCAAAATTAGTAGGTTTAGCATTTTGGAGGGAAAGCCAAGTGGCCAAATAGGGTTTGGACCTGCTATAAAAGGATGTAACTCATGGAGAGAGTAATCTTCTCTCTTCTCTATCTCATTTCATGCTTATACATGGTTCTCTTGGGTTCTAATATCCATTGGTGCACTATCTTGGTGATTGCTTGCAATTCTATGTGTAGAATGATCTATATTTGCTATTTTTGGATCCACACGTGTGAAATACAGTAGCTTGCTGGTTTTGTACGGAAAACAACAATACTTTATCATTTCATTCAATTTGATCAAGTTCTATTAGTGTTTTCATCTCATTTTGTGTGTAGATGCTGATTTTTCTACATTGGTGAGATTGGTAGTGTATTTCTCTTTCTAACCAAAGATCATTCAAGTAGATTCTTTCACAGATGGTAGGCCTCCTAGTCAACATATATTCTCCATAATTCAGGGTAGGATACATCTATATCCTAAAGTAGGTTCTCTTTGTCGAACCTTGCAAAATTTGGTTCTTCCTTTGGCTTATACAAATCAAATTGGCAACGTCTTTGCCAATATTCAATTTGTGACTCATAATTAGAAAAGTCTACTTCTTTTTGTTTTAAGTAATCTAAAGCATAAAATAATGCACATCCTACATATAATTCTACACCACCAAAAGAAATTACAAAAAATTTCCCTTGCAAAATTGCCCAACAAAGGCACCCTCTCTGCTCCTTGTCGAGTCTATTCCAAAGAATTAGAAAATCTGTTTCCTCCCAGGGGTTTAGGATATCCCATGTAAATCCACTCTATGTAAAATCCTCTCTCTTGATCCCATGTGCAACGCAAACCTCTTTAAACTTGGTTGAGAAATCTTCATCTCCACTAGCCAACCTTGATCACTTGATCCTAGTATTGAATTGACTTTCCATAGTATTCTTGAACTTAAAAAACACATAAAAGACTTCATTCTTGCTTTTTAGAAGATAAAACCATGTATATCTACTAAATTCATCAGTGAAATTCATGTACATCTTAGCTCCTCCACTACAAGTTGTACTAGTAGAATGCACTTCCAATTTGTTGGATTTATTTCATCTCTTTCTAAATCCTATTGTTAATCTCGATTCATTCATGTTGCTGCATATTTCGTTGAATTCGACTGCTAATGTGGTACCGTTCAAAATAAAACTAGTCACCTACACTAGCTATTTCTCATATTGTGCAACTGCCTTGACAATGACAGCATCCATGATCACCACCTGTCCAACTAGTCACAACCATGTCACCAAGATTCAAATCAAACAACAAAAACTCAACATCTTTATGCATTTGTATATATGTCTATAATAATCGGATCCGAATAAGCCGAATTGTTATATTAAGCAAAAGAGCCTTTGAATTAGATAATCATTGTAATTAATCAACAGACATAGTAGATCTTTTCAGATCAATTAGATTCAGATAGAGAGTCAGAATAAGCTATCAAGATCTTCTAATCATCGGAGCCATTACAGAACTAAGAGTTAGTCTCGAGCACACAATTATTACTGCAATTGCCTTGTGCTCTCCACATCACCTAACTTGTATTCTTTACTTTCTAAATCAATTAATTGTCTTATTGCATTGCATGCTATGCTTTTTTTATCGTTCTATCTGACTGCTCTTAATAAATTTGTTTGAACGGTCTAACTTTTATTTTCACAACAAACAGTCATTCAACTTCGTTTTGTACTATGTAATCACCTCTGTCGATTTTGATGACTTCAAAATTAGAACTAAGTCAAATTATCCAAGTCTTCAAACTCAACACTCTGATTCGAAATGATAAGTGTTTTACATGCACTGAGGATCACTCGATTCCCAACATGCTATCAGAGTCAATGGCTATCTGATCTCAGTTGCTTGGTATCATAGGCTTCTCATAGAATTTAATTATATCGACTGATACAATAATTTTTTTCTTATTCTAGTAGCACTAATTTTTTTTTTAAGTCACTAATATTTATCATTATCACTTCGACAAACTTCCATATGGATTCTCAAAGCAAGGCTAGTTCCATCGTGGACAAGCTCGATGGATCCAACTATCATCTATGGAAATTTACGATGAAAATAGTGCTAATGGCTAATTGTATGATGTTGTTACAGGTGTCGAAGTCAAATCCAAAGTAGACGACATGGCCTCCCTTCATGGATAGATCAGAAGTTGTGGTACTTTAGGTTCCTGATATACACCCTTAAGCTTCTGGTCCATAGTCCAAAGGAGTTCAATGGTGAATTTTTGCAATTGATAATTTTGTTGGATTTGTAAATTCTCCAAAGCTTTAGTGAAGGAATCAGTTGAGGTTGGGGTAGAAGACATAGAGCCAACTCTTCCATCTTCCCCTTTCCCTTGTGTAAAGACAACTAGGGAAGACCCCTTAGATGAGGATAGGAAAACACAAGTGAGACTATGGAGCGAAACTAAACCTAGATCCCTCCCCTGAAGAATCTTCCTGGATCTAGCCCCCAAGCCATGCCATGTGATAGCAAGAGGAAAAGAGGTCAACTGGTAACCTAGACCAAAGTCATCGACAAGATAATCTCTACTTCAATATATAGAGAGTAGGATCCTGTGCATGAGCCCATGCAGTCCCCATGCAGGTCAATTATAAATAGATCACAACTCTTCATGCATTCCTCCTGTCCATATTCGCCACACTTACATGAACTACTCCATATGTCTCAATTAGTGTGTCTAGGTCCTCTCAAGTTCATTAGTCACCAATAGGCCTCGATGTGGAATTGAATCTCGACATGTAATCTTGAACACTAAAGGGCCAGCCTACCATATTAGGACCATTCCATGTCATTTAATGGTCATAACATTCTTCATCTCTTAAACAAGTTTTGTCCTCAGAACAAAAAACAAAAACATGAAATTATTCCCTAAGCTTTCAAGTCTTACCCATGAATCCATCTAGATAAGTACTCAGAGATGCAACAATTTTTAAATTGCTTGCCTCTACTCATGAATACTAACTCAAATCCCCAAAGATACACTAAGCTATAAATCTTCCAAATGGGTTGATGTACTCCAAAATACAAGCTCAACACCTTCATGTAATCCTAATTACATGGACCAATGGGTGAATCAACTTCTTATTTCAGAGATCAAATCCAAAAGCTAAGGAAATTTCATTTTAATCATAGTCTAAAATCTGTCCACAATTTCTTGCAAATAATAATGCTTCTTGGTACAAATTTATTTAGAATATCTAAATATTCTAAAATGTGAAGATTATTAAAATATTATCTTCCTATCTCGAGTTTGGGGTAATGTCCATGATAATTTCCATTAGATTTTATGTTGTACATATAAGGAGTGTGAATTGAGCACATATTCTTCTAGTGTAGCTCGAATTTGAGTTAGATAGGTTCAATTATGATGACATGCAGATGTTTAGATAGCATGCAAAGTCTTATTGTATGCATGCAAGCCACATGCAATCAGTGCATGCAACATGCAAAGTAGTTTCTGTGATCTACACATGTCTAGGCAATTTTATGAGTTGACATGCAGTACATGCACCATACATGCATGCAGTTACACATGTGGATCTCTGGTAGGTGAATTAGTTCAGTTAAGTGGACTTTCCATGCAACTCCTCTGTAGAAATTCGAGTCTCTCTCATGTAGGGAAAGCTGGGCATGTTTTGCCATATTGTGAATATTGAGATTTTGGTGTTTTGGACTCATTCTCTCTCTACCCGAGTTTTCTATGTATGATTTTCTCTCTCTACCCGAGGGCAGCCTCTTTTTCCCATACTGGACACTTAGAATTATTTCTGACATTCATTTCTCATAGTCGTTAGATTTTTTCATCAGATGTATGCCATTGTGCTCTTGCCTTAGATTTTTCAAGCATACTGTTCTTTGATCAATCTTGTGCAAACACAACACCTCAGTAAGATCTTGTAGGGTGTGTGGTGAAGTTCACACGTGCTAAAAACTTCACATGGTATCAGAGCTTCATGCTTTGAAGAGGTGAAGGTGTATACATAAGATCATCAATGTTTTTGCTTGCAGGAACTCGAATTTTGAAAAAGGATTCAAACGCGCTGAGAAACAAGCAATATGTGGATCAAATCAAGGCTGATATGATCCAGCGGAGCTTTGTATGGACAGAGAGCTCACACGTGTGAAATCAGCCCTCATTAATGAGTGCTACTTCTCAAGGAATGATCCAAATTTGATGTTCTATAGCTTGTTGGATAGGTATTGGACAATAGAATGTGTTGCTCTTGTTTTTAGATCAATTTGATTTGTTTTTAGAAGAGTTTTAGGCAATCAGAGAGTTTGAGAGGGTATTCAACTCATGGGACATGCCAAAGTGAGCACACATATGTCTTTTTCACCATTTTTCACCAATTTTCACTATCAATCAAGTAGGATTGGATAGAAGTGAGTGTTCTGAGGTCTTAGACATTTCATTTTCACACATGTTATTGTGTTTGAGTTGAAAGTAAGTTCCTAGAGAGTTTATTAGTATATTGAAACTCGTGGGAGAGATAGACTTCTTGCTTGCATGTGCTTCTTCTTCTGTGACTGAAGCAAGATCCAAATTCAAGATAGATTGATTTTCTGTATTGAGAATTTGTTCTCACATTTGTTGCTAGATTTCATAGGGTGGATCAACATCTATGTTAGATCCTAGATTGAGATAGCAAGCGACATCCTTTCAACTCCATTTTTTATCATTACTAGAATTTCTTCATCTGGTTCACATTTCTTAGAGCACAGTGAGAGATTAACATCTTCCAATTATGCAATGTGGAAGATCAGAATGGGTGAGTGGAGATGAAGAAGAACCTGCTGCACCTAATGAAGTTGCAACATTCCACAAAAGAACTAGAATTGCCCTTCATTTTATAAAAATGAATGTTACCAATGAAGTGTTAAGAGAGATCAGTACATGCACCACTACCAAGGAAGCCTGGGATACTCTAAAAACAATCTATGAAATAAAAAATACTTCTAGATTGCTTACACTTAGAAACCAAATATTTTTAAGTTATCAGAGAGTAGCTGAGAGTGCTTCATCATATGTCATGAGAGTTAAGGATCTTCATCAAGAGTTAGCTGGTCTGGGTGATGCTCTTAAGAACACTAAACTTGTTCAAGTAGTCCTAAATGGACTTAGAGATGAGTATGACAATATTCTGCAGACTTATGTTGTTAGAGAGGATCTTCCATCCTTGGAGACACTGCAAGGTGTTCTCATTGTTGAAGAAAGCAAGCAAGAGAACAAGATGCTGAGGATCAACAGACTTTCATTGAAAGATGGTGGAGATGACAAAACACTCTTCATCAGAGACAAGTCAAGAGGCAAGGGCAAAGGACAACAACACTTCAAGAAGGACAAAGCCAAAGAAGGTGGTGAGGATCAGTCCTCACAAGGTGAAACATCCTGTGGCAAGAAGAAGCTGTCAAAGATCGTGTGTTTTTTATGTGAAAAGAAAGGACATTATGCATCAAACTGTTTCAAGAAGAAGAACCAATCTAAGCAAGCTAACCTTACTAATGAGGATGAGTGTGAGGGTGTAGAGAGTCAAAGAGAGGATTCATTAATGATGTCTACTTTTTCATCTTTTCCTTTTAAGAATGAAGAAGTCTGGTGGATAGATAGTGGGGCTGGTTCTCACATGTCTAGTTCTAGGAACTCTTTCACTAATCCCATGCCATATCTAGGTGCAAAAAAGTCAATCTATACTGCTAATGATGTAGAGTGTAGGATTGAAGGAATTGGTAGTATTCCATTGCATGCATCATCATCAAAATCTTTTTGCTTACATGATGTACTGTATGTACCTAGATTGACCAAGAATCTCATTAGTGTAGGACAGTTGTTTGATAGTGGATTGGATGTCAAGTTTCAAGTTGACAAGTCTATAATCTCAAGAGAAAATGAAGTTATTGCTAGAGGATCTAGAATTGGTAAGTTGTACAAACTATATTCTAGGGAGAGTGCTAACATTTCAGATATTGCTTATGAGATCAAGGTTCTACAGGAGGATCTGTGGCACAAGAGATTGGGTCATCCCAATTTCAAAGCCATGCAATCTATGGTCAAAGAAGGAAAAGTTGTTGGTCTACCAAAGACACTGTCAAAGGAGCTTCTACCTTGTGAAGCTTGGCAAAGTCACACAGAAGGCCTTTTCCTAGATCAAGTATCAAGACAAAGCAACCATTTGAGCTTGTACACTCAAATGTTCATTTCTCATCAACTAAGAGCAAAGGAGGAGCCAACTAATTTGTCTCTTTTGTAGATGATTATACAAGACATTCTTGGATCTATATGCTGTCTTCAAAAGCCATGGTTTATGATGTTTTTCTTACTTTTAAAGCTTATGTAGAAAAGCAGTTTCCTTTCAAGATAAAAGCTTTAAGAAGTGATAGTGGAGGGGAATACAGTTCCAATAAGTTTGAAGACTTTTGTGAGAGAGAGGGTATAAAAAGAGAGTTCTCTTGTTCATATACTCCTCAGCAAAATGGAGTTGCTGAGAGAAAAAATAGAACTTTGTGTGAATGTGCAAAAGCCATTAAACTGGAAGCTTCTCTGCCTAAAGAATTTTGGGGAGAGGCAGTTGCATGTGCAAACTATTTTTGTAATAGGCTTCCAAATCTTGCAATAGGAGGAAAGACACCATTTGAGATGTTGTATAAGAAAAAGCCTAAGGTAGATCATCTTAGGATTTTTGGCTATGTAAGCTTTGTGCATGTACTTCTAGAAACTAGGAAGAAGGAAGATCCTAGTGCAGTAAAAGAAATTTTTGTAGGTTATGCATCTACTAAAAAAGCATAGAAGATTTATTTGCCCTCTACTGACAAAAATGTTGTTAGTAGAGATGTGGTCTTCCATGAAGATCAGAAATTTAACTTGGATGATGTTCAAATCAAAGAGACTCATGCAAGATCAATCATCAACCTTGATGTTGTTCAAGAAGAGGTGAGGCCGAGGCTTGAGGAGGAGCAGATTCAAGCTACCACACCAAGAAGATCTACACGAGCAAGCTCTTAGCCAAGGAGGCTCACATATGATGAAGAAGGAAGGCAAGTGGAAGGTGAAACTTCCTATCATCCACTTTTTATATTAGATGACGAGCCTAAGGATGTCCAAGAAGCTTTTCAATCCAAGAAGTGGGTTGAAGCAATGACCCAAGAATTGGAAGCCTTGATGTCAAATAACACATGGGAGCTTGTGGAGCCACCAAACAACATGCATGTGATCGGATGTAAGTGGGTATTCAGAATCAAGTAATCATGATGGATCTATCAATAAGTATAAAGCAATACTTTGTGCTAAAGGCTACTCTCAGATTAAAGGTCTTGATTATGAAGATACCTTTGCACTAGTTGCAAAGATGGTAACAATTCGAATACTCATCTCTCTTACATGTTTTCACCAATGGAGTATGTTCCAGTTTGATGTTTCTAATGCATTTCTCAATGGTTACCTTTAGGAGGAGATTTATATGGAGCAACCTCCAGGTTTTGTGAAGGAAGGTGATGAATCAAAAGTTTGTCTTTTGTTCAAAAGTCTGTATGGACTGAAACAGGCACCAAGGTCTTGGTATGCAAGGCTCAATTCTTATCTCATATCACTCGGATTTTGTCTAAGCGAATATGACCCTTCTCTGTATTATAAGTTTGTAGATAACTTTGTAATTATTCTTCTCATCTATGTAGATGATATCATTCTTTGTGGAAACAGTGAGAAGTTAGTTAAATAAACTAAGCATGCACTTGGTACTGAGTTTAAAATGCAGGACTTAGGAGATCTTCACTATATTCTAGGCCTTACAGTTTTTTGGAAAGGTCATGCATTTATAAGCCAAATTAGATATGCACTTTCCATGCTCAGGAAATTCCATATGGAGAATTGTAAAGGCATAGATACACTTATGAAGCACACTATAAAAGTTCCTATTAAAGATGATGAAAAATCCTTTGTAGACATCACTCTTTATAGGAGTCTTATTGGCTCACTTATTTGGTTAACAGTGACTAGGCCTGATCTAAGCTTTTGTGCTCATAAGCTGAGTCAACACATGCAGGATCCAAAGTTATATCATTGGAAGTTGGCTAAAGAGTCTTGAGGTATATATCTTCTACCTTGGATTATGGACTATACTATGAAGGAGAAGATCTGACTTTGATTGCTTTTTTAGATTCAGATTTTGTAGGAGACAGGTTGGATAGAAAATTCACAAGTGCTTACACTATATTTCTTGGAGGAAATCTGGTTTCTTGGCTGTCAAAGAAGCAAACAACTATTTCCTTATCATCTTGTGAAGCTGAATACAAATCTCTTACAACCACAACAAAGGAGGTTTTATGGATCAAAAGGCTACTTTTGGAGCTTAAGTGTTATGCAGATGAAGATTTACCAATTATCAAGAATGATAACATTTCTGCTCAAGCTCTTGCAAATAATCCAGTCTTTCATGCAAGGAGCAAGCATATTGAAGTGGCTCATCATTTTGTGAGAGAAAAAGTCATTGGAAGAGAGATCTCATTGGAGCATATTTCATCTTCAGATTGTGTTGCAGATCTTCTTACCAAGCCTCTACTCAAGAATGTCTTTATGAAGATGAGGTCTAACCTTGGCCTAATTTCGAAATCTATGTTGATAGGAACATAAATTTTAAGGAGGAGTGTGAAGATTATTAAAATATTATCTTCCTATCTCGAGTTTGGGGCCATGTCCATGATAATTTCCACTAGATTTCATGTTGTACATATAAGGAGTGTGAATTGAGCACATATCCTTCTAGTGTAGCTCGGATTTGAGTTAGATAGGTTCAATTATGATGACATGCAGATGTTTAGATAGCATGCAAATTTTATTGTATGCATGCAAGCCACATGCAATCAGTGCATGCAACATGCAAAGTAGTTTCTGTGATCTACACATGTCTAGGCAATTTTATGAGTTGACATGTAGTACATGCACCATACATGCATGCATTTACACATGTGGATCTCTGGTAGGTGAATTAGTTCAGTTAAGTGGACTTTCCATGCAACTCCACTGTAGGAATTCGAGTCTCTCTCATGTAGGGAAAGTTGGGCATGTTTTGCCATATTGTGAATATTGAGATTTTGGTGTTTTGGACTCATTTTCTCTCTACCCGAGTTTTCTATGTATGATCTTCTCTCTCTACCCGAGAGCAGCCTCTTTTTCCCATATTGAACACTTAGAATTATTTCTGACATTCATTTCTCATAGTGAAGAGTTATATTTTCTCATCAGATGTATGCCATTGTGCTCTTGCCTTAGATTTTTCAAGCATACTATTATTTGATCAATCTTGTGCAATCACAACACTTCAGTAAGATCCTATAGGGTGTGTGGTGAAGCTCACACGTGCTAAAAAACTTCACATAAAATACCTAAATGTTACAATTCAGTCATCTAATATCTCTAAGAGATCTATCAAGTCTCAAACAATTATAACTCTAACCAGAGGATTGCAGGTACTCCAATGAGTCAATAGCCCCATTTCTAGCACCATTGCCAAAAATCAGCAACTATCTATAGCTTAATAGAGTTATCTGTCTCCTATAAATATGGAGATATAGACTAAACTTTGTACACGCACACTTATAGACTACAATCTATAGTAGAATACCATCTACTAAAGTAAGCAAATTCATCATAAGTAAACAATTAGCTAATGAAAATGCCTGTGAGATCCATACAATCTCAAGTATACACTGGAGTAAAGAAATTTAGAGTTCAATTAACAGATCTAAATCCTTGGCTGACCCAATTGATCAAGAATTCCTCAACATCTTAAGAATCGTCATATTCACATATAATCTTATAATGATCTCTAAATATCAATTTGATAATCCATCAATTATAAACCTTTAGAATCTTATGATTCGTCAATCATAATTTATAGGATTCCAAAAGCATACTTAATCATTAAAAGATACTGGAGTATATGTACAACATACCACTCGGGAAACATAAGAAATATTCAGAAATCTTTTTTGCAAGGAAAATTAATGGATTCCAAAAATATTCTTCCAACCAGATTATGAGTTCCAAATTCTACGATCAGCCAAGTAATTAAAAAACATTTTAAACATCCGTCTTACTGACATACTTTATATAATCACCTAGAACAATATTTATAGTGTACAAAGTTCTGTTGAATTCCAACTAAATTCAGTTTACCATTCTTGGAATCATTAGGATACGGTACCCAATTGAGCTCTCAGGGATACTATCACTAATGAATCTAGTCTATTTCTCAACTGAGTAATACTCACCCAAGAATTCCAATATCCTATGCACACAATTTTCTGATGATCCAAATGACTCATAAATTATGTGTCTTACAAGAAATATATCAAACAATTTCCAGTGAATTCTCTTCACACTACTTGTTATACCAATTAACTTCCACAGGAGTAAATCAACTACTCAAGTTAATTGCCCATGATTTATAAATCTTAAATGTCTACATGAAGAATTCAATTATACTAGTATAACACCACATTTAGATCCACATCCAAATCACTTTAAGCTAACCAAAAGATCTATCAGAACAGATCTGTTAACTATGCAAGTATCTGTTCCAACAATGCTTGATCATATGTCTATGTTCAACGACTAGGTTAAGTGCACCAGATAACCTTAGTAACCAGGAATACATAGTAGATCCATACAAGATTAATTGTGCACATATGAGAATAATCTCACTACGACCCAGTACATAAACACATGTGTCCTTATCTGAAAAATTCCTCCAAAATCTGCATATGTTACTCACATATCACACTGAGAATCTTGTGACTTAGCTACAAAAGATTCTATTTCTCTTGAGTAAATAACATATTTGGGAAAATCTCTGAAGCGAATAATTCTACATCACAAGTTTTCCAACCATTAAAAATTTTCAAACATAATTTCTTCATCCAATCAACCTACTTCAGATCTTAGTGTGCAAACCAAGATTAGGTTGACTTATACAGACATCTTTGAACATAAGGTTAAGATTAAAACTTTATTCCATCTGATCCAGTTAGTGGAATTTTAAATTAATCTTTACCATTACTATCCATAATCATGAATATCTAATAGCTCAAAACCCCCAAAACTCCTCTAGTTTCAGACTATTCAAAACAATTACTATTTATTTCCTCTATTCCCACTGGATAGTTCCACCATTGCACGCATATTGGATTCCACAAAAGAAATCTATGCAACTGGTTGATTCCATGAAAGTCTTATTCCTATCATTTTCTTCTCCCCCTTTTAAAAGAAATTCTATAATTTCGACTAAAAAGTTCTCATGAGACAACGTATAAGATATCAAAGATTCAAAAAAGTCAGTAATGAGTATTCAATAATATTACAAACCAGACTTTTTCCTCAAAATCATAAAAAATCTTATTCCGAGCGATAGAAACGTCACTCTCATAATCAACTATCAAATAGAGATAATCATTTAGGCTCATGAAATCTAAATTTCACTTAATCGGTTGAAACATCAATTGATTTTGAGCTATATTCACAAAACTGAAATGGAAGTATAAATTCATGTAACTTTAATAGTCCTTCATAACCTAGTTTTACACTGGAAGGAATTATATGAATCTCAATCCAATTGTCTCGTATCTAAGAAATTTCCAAAAGGTAGAGGTTTAAATTAAATGAGAAATAGCTTTTAGGGGTTTCCGATTTGAAATTTATGAGATACCATTGAGGGATCCGGATCTATATCTCGTAACTTCTCCAAATACCGTAAAGAAGTTTAACCAATGGTTTCAACTGGTAGCATTACTAATAATGTAAATACTAACCACTGGTCTACAAATCATTCTCGCACAAGAATTCTCCTTTGAAATCACTGATGTCCAATACAAATAGTTTTCTCTCCAAGATAGTTCTTTGATATTAGATCTGATCAACAAAAAAGTCAAAAGATTATCTGACCATCCTATAACCAAAGATATGCACATATCGATTCCACCAAATACTGGAGTACCCCCAAATCTGTTCCTAATGGATCGCAATAATCCATTTACAAATTGTGATTTAACAAGAATCTGCACATGGCTTTACCATCACATAAACAACCCATCCAGTTGGTACTAACATTCCCCGAATTCCTACCATCTCAGAGATCCAACTCTTAGGTAAGACACTTTATATTACAAATGTGAACCAAGTGTCATTCTCATTCCATGTCACAATTTCCAATAACAAATAGGGTCAACTCATGGTCCTATAGATATTCAAAAATAAATTTAACTTAATGAATTCAATAAATTGGTGCTATGCAATTATCTTAAAGGATATTTACCAATCCAAATTACATAACACAATCACATTTACCTACTCAAGTGTCTCATTTTCCTACTCCCTTAGATATTTCGGTCACCCAAAAAAATTTCATCAACGAAGGCCCCAAAAACTCCATTGACACAAGTAAATGCTTGGTTGTTACCCTTTTGACTACACTACCTTAAGTATTACATCGTTAAAGTCGCCTGAACCTAATAGAAAATCTAAAAATTTGGATCCGAGTACTACGATGGTGGGTACATTGAATCTAGACCAAAAAATAGTAGGGTTTACATTTTGGAGGAAAAGCCAAGTGGGTTTGGACATGTTATAAAAGAATTAACTCGTGGAGAAGCAGATCTTCTCTCTTCTCTATCTCATTTCATGCTTATACATGGTTCTCTTGGGTTCTACTATCCATTGGTGCACTATACTTGTGATATCTTGCAATTCTACGTGTAGAATGATCTATATTTGTTATTTTCAGGTTCACACGTGTGAAATATAGTAGCTTGCTGGAAATGTATGAAGAACAACAATACTTTATGTTTTTATTCACGTTTGATCAAGTTCTATTAGAGTTTGCATTCTATTTTGTGTGTAGATGTTGATTTTTCTACATTGGCAAGATTGATGGAGTAGCTTGTTTTGTAACCAAAAATCTGAATTGATCTCAAATCTTTCACGTGGTATCAAAACTTGTGTTTCAGTTAATGAAGGATGAAATCACATCCATCAATGATTTGGAGAAGATATCAATGCTAGAGCATGCTAGATTGGATTGTACCCCAAAATCGAGTGTCTTGCATTTGTAGATTGGATCTTTTGTAGATCAAAACCTATATCGGTTAATAAACTTGATCAATTCTGATTTTTGAATTCACATGTTGGATATGGCCGATTTTTGGATCATTGGAAAGTGGTGGCTAATAGATTGCATATCAAAATTTTAAGCATTTGTATGTAGATTTAGAATATTCAATTTTTTGTGATTTTGTCAAAACCCTAATTCTGATTGGATCTCTAGATAGTGAGGTTTTTGGACTTCATTTGAGTGTGTTTCAATCTTAGGAAGTGGCAAGAGTCATTAGATTGAGGATAGATCATATGTTGATCAAGAATTCATGATTCTATGTGTTGATTTGTTTGGTATAAGTGCTAGAAGAGAATTTTTTTAGAAGTTTCAAATCTTTGTGATTTCTCTTCGAAAACATTTGTTGTTGTTCAAAGGAGTGCTTTGTGCATTGAAACAGTTTGAAAGAGAAGACCAG
Organism: Diphasiastrum complanatum; assembly: GCA_029204225.1. NCBI lineage: Eukaryota > Viridiplantae > Streptophyta > Lycopodiopsida > Lycopodiales > Lycopodiaceae > Diphasiastrum > Diphasiastrum complanatum. The sequence goes on along the minus strand of CM055094.1, from coordinate 8,157,868 downwards.
GTCATTTCTAGGAGTGTTGTTTTGTCAAGGAAAATTGGGTTTGGATTCACTAATTCATGTGTGAAGCATGCTTTTCAAGATCTGAGAGGAATTCACTGTTGCTTGGGAATACAAATCATTAGGGATAGAGATAGGGGATTGACTTGGATGAGACAAAGCATGTACATAAGTGCATTGATTGAGAAGTTTAGAATGCAGGAGTGTTCCCTTGTGAGAATACCATTAAACCCTGACTCAAGACTAAGTAAAGAATTGAGTCCCAGCAGACAAGAAGACATGGATAAAATGAAGGGAAAACCCTACAGAAACTTTATAGACAGCCTGATGTATGCCATGGTGTGTACAAGGCCAGATCTAGGGGTAGTAGTAACCAAGCTCAACCAACTCCTCAGCAACCCAAGAGAAGGGCATTGCCAGGCTGCAAAGTGGGTAATAAGGTATTTGAAAGAAACAACGAACTTGGGCCTCACATACAGAGCTGATAAGGAATTCATGACAAGATATGTAGACTCAGATTGGGGAGGAGACTTGGATGATCGAAAGTCCACGAGTGGATACATATTATAAAGACCCAAAGGGATAACCCCTAAGATGAGGATAGAAGAACACAATAGGAGAGACTATGGAGCCAAACCGCCCAACCAATCCTAGATCAAAATTGGATCTAGCCCCCAAGCCATGCCATGTGAAGCAAGAGGAGAAGAGAGAAACTGGTAAACTAAATCCAATATGTCAACGGGAGAATCCCCACCTCATTATATAGAGAGTAAAGTCCTATGCATGAAACCATGCAACCCCCATGTAGGTCAACTATAAATAGGTCTCATCTCTTCATGCAGTCCTCCTGCCTATATATGTCACACAGACATGCAATACTCCATATGTCTCAATTAGAGTGTCTAGGTCCTCTCAAGGTAATTAGTTACAAACAGGCCTCAACACGGAATTAAATCTCGGCGTGACCAATAATCTCGAACATTGGAGGGCCGGTCTACCATATTAGGACTATTCTAGGTCCTTAACCGAATATGGCCATAACATTCTCCCCTCCTTAAACTGCTTCTATCCTTAGAGAAGCTCCAAAGAACAGGAAAGAATTACAGTTCCTTTAACTTTCAGTATTAACTGAGAAAATCATTATCCTAATCTGACTTTCATATCAAACAAGTACTCAGAGAAAAACTGTTTTCAACCGTTAATCTCTGCTCTGGAGTACAAATTCTAGTTTGGAAAAGTACATTAAGAGATATATTTTCTCAACAGGGTTACACTCAACACAAGTTAGTAATATCACCTTCATGTAAAACACTTACATGAAACACTGAGTGAAATATTCCCTAACTTAGGAGATTAAAGTTAAAGAAAAATAATAATAATTACAGTCTGAAATTATCTACAAAGTCTGGTAGACAATTTATAAACAACTTTCAAGTACAACTATCCTTAGAATTCAATTCCAAGATATGATAATTCATTCAACTAGAATCTCTAGGAGAATCATTAAGATATAGAATGATAAAACTCAATCTGAGTATCCCAGATACTCTTTTGAGTTAAATGCTCATATTTCTAGCACCAAATGCAAGAAAATAACATTCATTCATCTTAATAGATTTGTCAGTCTCCTACAATAACCGGAGATCCAATCAAATGAAGAATTGTACTCAAGCATCTGCAGACCATAAACTGTAGCAGAATAGCATCCACTAGATAAATTAAATTCTCCACAAATAAGATAATTTATCTTGTGAGAATATCTGTGAGATCCATAGGCTCTCAATAAGATACTGGAGTAGAGAGATTCAAAACACTGATCTGAATTCTTACTCAATTAATAGATCAAGAATTAATCATCACACTTAAGAACCATTACAATTCCTTATAGTCCTCTGACAATAATTAAGTATCTATTTATGATCCGTCAATCATAGATATTTAGATTCATATGATTCGTCAATCATAATTTTTTGGAATCCCAAAACCATACTTAATCATTTATAGGATATTGGAGTATATGTCCACATAACTCAGTAAAAGTAAGAGTCATTCCAAAATCTTTCTATTAAGAAAATACTGGATTTAGGATTACTTCCAAAACATGATTCTTTAACTAAAGTGCAAGATTCAAGGTCTAGAAACCACTGGTAATTAAAGACTGAACGCATACCACAATGACAATCATCTTCAACTACAAAAACTTTAGATTACAAACCAGAATCACATCTAGATACCCAAAGTCCTGCTGAATATCAATTCAATTATTATTCTTGGATCCATTATGATTCGTTATCCAATTGAGCTCTCTGGAATACAATCACTAATGAGCTGAGTCTTTTCCTCAACTAAGGAATAATCTATCCCAAGAATAATGTATATCCAATGCACACAATTTTAACTGATGAACCAAAATGATTCACTAATCTTGCGTTTTACAAGCAATATGATTCAAAACCATCAGTTCCCGGTGAATCCACATCACACTGACACACTGATTGTTTTACCAATTAACTTCATCCTGGAGTAATCAACTACTCAAGTTAATTGCCAATGATTCAAAAATCTCAAATGTCTTGGTGCAAATCTTAATTATACTAGTATGACACCACATTTAGATCTTCATCCAAACCATTTATAAGCTAATCCATAAATCTTTCATACAAAGATTTGTTAACTCTGCAAGTATTTGTCAAAACAATACTTGATCATATGTTCATGTTCACCGACTAGGTTAAGTGCACCAAATAACTCTAGTAACCAGGAATACACAGTAGATTTATACAAGATTAATCATGCACATACGTGAATAATCTCACTATGACCCAGTACATAAACACATTCTTATCTGGCAGATTCTTCCAGAACCCACATATGTTACTCACATATCTCACTGAGATCTTGTAACTCAGCTACAAAATATTTTCTATTTCTCATGAGTAAATAACATATCCAGGAAATCTCTGAGACGAATAAAATTCACTCTCAATAGTTTTCCAATCCCACTTACCTCTAATTACATAATTTCTCCCACTGATTAACCCCTCTCTGATCCTAGTACTTAAACTAAGATTAGGTTGATCCAATATAGAACTCTCAGACTCAAATTCTATCAAACTTACTTCTATTTCAATCAAAATGGAATTAGTAACTTTTGACCTTTTACTGTACTACTTATAGATAATGATTCAAATTCCAAACTTGTTCCAGATTGTCCACACAATCCCTAGAGAATTTCTCTTATTTTGAAAAGTTCCAATTAGGTATCTTACTCTGAATCTGTCCGAAATTACTTTCAGACCAAATCTCATTTCTATACCACAGTTGGTTCTCTTCCGAAAACTATGCAACCAACAGATTCCCAAATAGAATTTTATCCCACCACTTCACTCCTCCTTTTAAGGAAATTATAAATTTCCATAAAAGTTAACTGGAAAGATGATATATGAAAATATCTCAATCCAAGAAAAGTCAGTAATAAGTGTTTCCACTAAAGGATCACCCTATTACAAACAAGACTTCTCCATCAAATATTTTCACTCTGAGTGATAGAAACTACTATTCCATCGAAATCCATTTATGCACCAGAGATATTCTAGGTTTAAGAAATTGAAACATTTTAACCTTAGAATTTATCTGAATTCCAAGTCTATTCACACAAGTAGTAATTTATATGACATAACAGTCTTTCAGAAGAATAACTTCATGCCGGAAAGAATCATATAACCAGTCTGATGTCCATATTTGAGAAATTACTAAGAAGTAAAGGATTAATTACGAAAGCAAGAAATAGATTTGAGGGCCTCTGATTTTGTAAATAATGAGATACCACTTTGGGATCTAGATTAAACCTCAAAATTTTCCAAAATACTCCACATTTGATCGAATGATTTTCTTCTTTTCCATATCGCGACTAGGTACTAAAACACACCATTGATCATCAAATCTTTATAGTCCTAGAATTTTCTTTCCAAAATCAATGACGTCCCATACCATCAGCTTTTCCTTCCAGAAAAATCCTTAATCGCCTTATCTGATATTCTAGAGATCCACTGATCAACTAGCTGTCCCATAATCCATATAGGATATTATCTCTTGTTCCCAAACACTGGAGAATCCATTTATTTGGATGATTGGCATGCCCATCAAATGGATACCACAAATTCACACCTGATCTTGTGATCTAAACAGAAGAATTAACATGGTTCAATATTACATTCTGATCCTTTCAGATTAATGATAAGCTTCGAATCCCCATGGATCCAAGAGTATTAACTCAAGCTTCTATCAATTAATAGATCCAATGTAATCCATGTATCAAATTCTACTTCTAACATCAAAATTGACATCCAAAACTGCAGATAACTCAATGGTTACAAAGATATCAGTTACGAATTTAATTTAATGAACTTAATCCAGGAAATTAATTAAGCAATTATTTACTGGGATTACCAAAATTCTAACTGCGAAATACATTTCTCGATCGCACTTACTAACTCTAATGTCCACTCTTCTTCCCTCCTTAGAATTTTCAATTCCCTGAAAATCTTTCAGCTAAGGTATCAAGAAGACGTAACGACATTAGTAAATGTTTAAAATTTAATTACTGTAGGAAAAAATCTATAACAATTTCATTTCTGTCCTATACCTGGGTTGAATATTTGATATATCAAAAATCATCTACTAGTATGAAAAACACTACTAGTCTGATCTTTTGAATATAATTCACCATAGGATTTAATTGGAAGTGAAATCAGTTTTATACTTTTGATCAGTTCCTATCAATTACAAATTCTCCAATAAAATTGAACTGTTTTTTTTTTTATTGACTAGTTTGGCATTACTCCGCCATTATTAACAAAACCATCCAAACTTAAATTACAAAATTACATGAATGGAAATCCTACTCATAGGATTTTAGAAACTCTTAAACTGTATCCAAACAAGATTCCACTTATCGGATAAAGAGTTCTATCCTCACTCATGTTATTTGGTTATTTCTTTTTGTTTGACAGTTTTAAAATCAATTTTGACAAGTATCTTTCACAAACGTGAACTTGATCCATTTCCAACGATCAATATCAATTAGAAATATCATGGACAAGTAACATATTTCAAACTTTAACCCAAGTTTGGAATTCAACAGAAAAGGAAAAATTCAATTTTAACTTTCAATCTGGGAAAAACTGTGTTTGGTGGTGACTAAACTTCCAAAGTTTAGTCACCACCAAACACAGTTCCAAAAATTTTCTTTGACCGGGTACCGGTTTTTTGGAAAGGTAACTCATGAGGAACGAATATCTTGCTCTCAATCCTAAATCTATGAACCGAATTCATAGATGGCCTGTTAGGCTAGCATATTTTATATTGTTACCTCCAACGATTATGGCTTAATGAATCTAATTCATTCACCCTTATCAATCCAGTCAGATTTACTAAAATCATTTTTTCTAGATCGATATTGGCTTTTTTCCTTATGGTTTATGTATTTAGGCTCAACTTAATTCTCATGCCTTTTTTGGAAAAGTGGCCGACGAATGGAAAACTCATTACCAATCAAAGACTCTCTTCACATGGAAAAAATAGCTCAACTACGGATAACCAACAATTAGATTCCCAATGCAAGAGTTTTTTTTTTTCAACCATGCAAAAAACCATAACCAAATCCTTATGGCGAGCAATTTCCCCCACCCCCCTTTCTCAAAAACCCTAAAAACAAACACCTAAAGATGTTTGTGCTTCCCACGGCGGCCCCTTCTCGAGAGAGAGACAGACAGAAGGCCCCTTCTTGAGAGAGAGACAGAAGCAGGGATTTCGGAAATAGCAGGATCTCGAGAGGCAGGGTCACGTCCACCCAACACGAAGCTACAAATCACAACAGCCAGACGTCGTGCTCTTCTCAGCCCTCTACAGCTCGTTAAATCAATTGCCATCGACGTTTTTTCAGACGCACCTTTCTAGTTCAAACCCCCTAGCAGCAATCACTCAATGAAGATCATAATTACCAGAAGTTTTCACAGGCAGCTCTCAGGTGATTTTAAGGGAAGAAAGGCAGGTTGCATGATTTCGAACTTCAACAATTTCTCCCTATTATTATCCACCCAGTGCTCCTACAACTCAAGCACTTCTGAACAACCATCGCTGTGGTACCAGTCAAGGTAAGGTAGAATCAGGTAGTTGATCACAGCTCCAGCGCCTTATCCCAACTCAAGCTGTCCAGGATTTCAGCGAGGAAGGTCCAAATAGTTACCAACTGCTGTCATTAACTTTCAGTCAGTTGATCAATCAATACATCACCCTGTTGATTCAGTACAGGCCTTACTACTGTGGGACAGCCATCATTGATAAAAAATCTAGAGTTCTGTAACCAAGGGTTGCAAATCCTTCCAGGGTTACAGTCCACGAGTAGGGAGTAGTAAATTCTTAACAGATGACTGATCTTCCAACTTCAAGGACTGCTTACTAATAGAGAGTTTGTTACCGCTGCAGCTCCATTCTATATTCATAACTACAGATTCCACAGGAGGATGAGTGTAATAAAGGACACCACTCCTCAACATGCAGTTTATTAGACTCAAGAATCTTAGCCATGGACAGTTTATTACCCTGGATAAATTAATTTAGAATCAATCTATGAATAAACCCCCTCTCTATTAGAATATGTCGAAGCATGTGGTGCATATGTTGTTGACAACAACGAGGGACATGGGACGAGAAGGCCCTACTGCCATTGATCCACTACCACATATTTGTTGGATTATTCTATTCTTGGAGTGACTCAATCGAATAATCGATCTTTAATCTTCATCCACTCTATTATCCAATTTTGCAGTTCTATTCATGTTTCTACACAATCTGCAAAAATACTCGAGAATCGCTCAACAAGTGGCTTTGAAATATCGGACATCATCCGACATATTGACGACGTCGACGAAAGTCGATAAGTAGTCGATGAAAGACAGTTATTGTTCCACTTGATATGAAGCTAAAGACTTGCCCAAGTAGATTTCCGAGAAGTCCTAACTGGATGGATGCCAACGCATTACGACATCTGGCTATTGTGATCTGCGACCTAATTAGATGTCCTATTGGATACGCGTTAATTGCTTTAGTATAAATAGCTGATCATTATAGACTTCTATAACTCTCTTTCTCTTTAAAAGTTTCTTTTAGAGTTCTATTAGAGTATTGCTATTCGTGCTCACTATTTATCAGCGGAAGTGCATCATATAGAGTTTCAATTACTCGGAGTTAGCTTAGAGTACACGATTTTTATCCGCAATTGTTTTGTGCTCTCATCATCTTATTTGTACATGCTACTTACTGAATCAATTTACCTTTTATTGCATTCAGTATCATGTCAAAATGTATGCTTCCCTGTAGTTATTTATAACTGATAAATCTCTTATCGTTTTGCTTGTTCATTGCAATACATCATTATTTGGCTACAAAATCACTTTAGTGCTAACGATTTCAAAGTTGGTTGCTAAAAGATTGAACGTGACTTTGGTCATTATAGCTTTGTTCAATATTAATAGGCGTAGTCATGCATTAGAAAATGAGGTTTATTCCGGTGTGCTTGATAAGTCGCTTAGAGTCTTCGACTTGTCGAACCAACTCACTTCACCTCCCTCTTTCCACCAAGATCCCACATGCTCCTATGATACTCTTGGACCTGAACTAGGCCTTGCTGCCACGGTTGGAACTAGGGTAGCCTAAACCATGCTCTCAATTGTGTGCATCACCCTTGGATTGACGAGTAGATGGACGCCGATTGCTTACTCGCAAAAACCGCCTCCATTAACTCACATTGGCTCTCAAAACCCCCTCCACGGCTGGCGTGTTTTTGGCGGCGAGGAGGGGGGTCAAATTTTTTGATATCTATGTTTTTCTTTTGCGATTCTAGATCCGAAAATGCATTTCTAGAACGTTTTTTTTTCCTAGGAACGCATTTCTAGGCAACTATGGTCAAAAGTATTGTAAAAACATGTGACTTGTCACAACAAGGTACACCTACTTTATACAAACTGCATGCTATATCTTCCAAACATAACATACATAAACCAAAAGAAAACTTAAACTGTTTGAACACAAAGAAATGATTTTCTTCAATTATGCATAAACCAATCCATCATCTCTTTGGATTAATTCTCCGAAGGGTTTTACCCACAAGATTAATGTGCACTGTGAAACAATCAACTCAGACATTTTGTTGCATCTAGGAAGCATTCTCATATTTTGAAATTATCCTTGGCAACATAGATAACTCAGACTTTAGTTGACTAAGGATGATAACAGCTCCAAGACCATTCAATAGAAGATTCTATCTCACTCTAAAGTACGATGATCCATCTTGAACCATCTGCCATATTTTGATGCTGAGAGGCTTTGGATGTCGATGCTGATCTATATTTTCTGGCCTCTTATGTGGATTTGACCTTGAAAAGAAGTCGATCTATTATTGGGAAAGCTTGATGGGTTCAAGTTTTGTCCAATACCAGAAGGAAAAATCACTCATCCTTTTAATAATAAGTGAAATGCAAGCAGAGGCACTTGCCTTTCAGACCTATTGTTGTCTTTAGAACAATAAATAGAGCACTTAGCTGCTGCACACCTAAGTAGCAAATGATCAGCTTCCTTCACATTGGCCATACAAGTAACTTCTTAATGAGAACTCTTTCGTGGTTTACCAATTTATCAAGCCGACAGCAAAGTAAATTCCCGCAAATCCATTCGGTGCAGAAAACAATGATATGAAGGCAAAATCTTGTTGAGAACTGAAAAACTTGCAAAGTCGTCTCTTTAAAGTTCTGTAAAATAATGGCAAAAGTACTGACTAGAAAAACATGTCAAGATGTGAATTATGGCCACAATCTCCTCAATATGCTATTAAATTTCACAAAGAGAGCAAACTAAAAAGAGGTCCAAAATTCCTCCAAACAGACCTCTTCTTTGCACTCATATTCACAATAAGCACAAATTATCAGTAATCATCCAAAGCTGTTTCACATCCAAAAAATCAATGACAAATAGTAAAAGAAGATGCTTTGCACAATTAAGACCATTCGATCAAAACACTTATAAGGTCAACGAGGCACTTCTCGCTACCTCCCAAGTGTTGGAGATGCACTTCTTCATAAGGAGCTGCATCCTATGTCCTGCACAAGAACAAAAATTGGCCTACAAATGAAAATCAGGACTACCCCCTCCACAGAAGCCGAGGAAATAATTGCAATTTGAAAATGAAGCTTGCTTAGGGCTAAGGCCCCTTAAAGCCTAAAAGAAAGATCCAGATGCTTCTGATGGAGGGTCTGGCTTCAATGTAGATCACGGTATTAGAAACACATAACCACTAATGTCATACTTCTAAAGCCACAGTTACAGCCAATTCCTTGCACAAAGAACATTCTGCCTTCAGACTCTGCTCTAACATGAATTTATGGGCATATTCACAAACATAGCATCCTAAACATTTGAAAATTGTAGCAGAAAATTCACAATAGCTGTCTTTCTGTGGCCCCCTTCAGAGAAACATCGTTGTTCAGGCTTCCCCATGTAGAAGCTCTCAAAGATTCCAAAATGCAAAAAGGGACAAATTAGCCCCTATGTTCCAGCATGTCTTATCAGAACGTGTTGCAGATAATTAAAAATTAGGGCCCTATTCCAGTGGCTCAAGGGGGCTAATCAGGCCCTGAACATAAACCATGTAATTAATGGGACCAAACGGTGTTTCATAAGGTCCCAAGTGACAATACAACGTTATGAACATACAGCTCCAAAATTATAAGAGATCACTGCATTGTTTGGATTCTATCATCTCACTGCACAGTCAAGTTGAAAGAGAAACCGTTATTTGAATAGTGTCCTCTAACAAGACCGATTTGTGCAATGTTGAAGTCACATCCCAGAGATGCCTCATTAGAGAAGATCATCCTCCTGATGAGCACTTTGGCAACCAGCCAAGGGAAAAAACACTTCCTGGTACTGCAACTATTTTTGGGATTTAGATGGGATATTTTCAAGTTTAAGGTGTAATCCACTACAAGAGTGTGTACACAAGTAAAAATAGCATAGTCTTAAGACAGTCAAATTAGGTCGCTAGAAATCTCAATCAAGATAAAGAGAGCCCCATGCACTTAAAAGTAGTCGAGAGTCACAGTAAGGGACTAAGAGAAGTAGCACTAAATATTACCTCGTAAATCCCAAAGTTGGCAAGGAATCCAATGATAAGCCTTTATGCAATGCTTTAAATGCTAAACATATGCTATGTTAGTAGATATGCAATCATAAATATTTCAACCACCAATATGAATCATCGGCCGATTTTGTGTCCTTGCCAGCTCAAACATGCCTGCATGAGCAGCTTTCTTTCTCTTAACCTACACAAAGAAACCCACAAGGATTCAATAAACACAAACAGCTACTTGCAAAGAGTATCTTCAAGATAAACAAAAAGAACATTCATTTAAGGTTTTTATAGAGGTCTCACACAACAAAGAACCCTATAAATATGTCTCTCAAGCTTCAACTTACACATGATTCTGCCTCCTTTAAACAGAAACTTCCTTGTATATTATACAAGTAGCAAAAAGCCTCGTACCAAATTAGGCAGCACAATAATGTTAAAAAAATAGCCAAAAATAAATATTTTAAAACCTTCAACTTGCAAAAATGTAATGTACCCTTATATTTTAACATTAACCCTAGAGTTGTAGCAAACTGAGAAAATGCTACACACTCTTAGAAAAAAAAACTCAAAGAACCTAAAAGTCAAGCTCTTAAAAATTCCATGGCTTAAGGCTTTTACTATATTACATTGCAAAGTAGTACGAGTCAATCAAAATTGTTGCTTTTGAAAATGATGACTCCTTACCTACGTTGAAATAGTAAAAAGTTGCAATGATTCCAAACCATAATCCTCAAGTAAGCAGAGGCTCTTACTAAAGATTGGCACCATAAATTATCCTACTAGCTTTGTTATCATATTTAAGGTATTTCATGGTGAAAGAATAAATGTAGTCACTTTATCATATTTAGGGTATGTCATGAAGAGGGAATAAATATATAGTCAGTTTCTATTCTTCAGCTCTATTTCGCTCATCGTATATTGTGTTTGCCAGAGATCATATAGAGTTTGGCACATGGCCCAGTACATAGTTGATAGAAAGTGAAGTCGTGCCCTACAAACAGAACAATACACATCAATAACATCATTATACGAAAAAAAATCTAATCTCTACAACTCGTAGTTCTCATCTAAGGAGCTCCCCTCAATGTCACTACTGGAAGATGAGAAAGATGAGAGAACATCTTCTTCAAGAATGTCTTGTTGTCTGCCCATGCCTCTCCTCTCAATCTACCATGGGCATCAGAGCTCTGCTACCTGTGCATGAGATGTTGCCAGTGCATTAGAAGCTATTGTTTGTGCCAAAGATGCCCTTGGCTGAACATGAAAATCCATGAGCCTTACCTGACGAGAATCTCTGCGACGAAACCCCCCCCCCTGCGGGCGCGTGACGTAGGCTCAGGCTGTCTCCACATTTAGGTCAAAAATACTGTTCCTCATCACGGACACCCTCATCTTCCTCTTTATCAATGTCCATCTTAGCAATAGCCTCCTCTCCTCCTCATCAAAAACCCCCCTTGTTCATCTACCTCCTCGTCCTCATCACTACCCTCCTCAGCCTCATATCGTGCTACCTCTACCTCTGCCCTGCCATGGAACTGGTGACCCCATGCTGCCTTCCCTCCTCATGTGCCATCTCACGATGAAGGTTTACAAAAATCTGATTGACTAAAATAGCCTTACTGTGTGTCTAGCCTGCTATGGTGTTGGTATTAGGAGCACAAACATCAAAGTTCACCTTTCTACGATTCCCATCCTGTTGTATGTGTTTGACAAGCCTCAAGTTGGTGGCGCGTAAACCAACCAATTGCATTGAGGAATGAAAGGTCCAATGCATCACTCTGTGTATATACCTTTGTGGAAAAATTGTGGTGTCTGCTGTCTGGTGGAGGCCTCATGATGTGTCCTCTGCCACATATCAGGCATTGTGCATGTCTTTGTCTACCTCCCTATCCAATAGAGCTGCACATCTCCATGGCCTAACTCTAGCACATGAATCCAGTCCAGGCATTGCTCCATCTGTCTAAGATGGCCCAACACCCCGCACTTCTGCCCTTTTCATTGTTGTCTCTGAGCCAATTTGAGAAGGCCTAGAATCTTGCAAAGACCCTACCAAAAATGGATCTCTGGCTGACAGTCCCCTGAACCTTGTAAATCTGACCATGAAGGCCCTGCCCCAACTAACTCTCCTGCTGGCACTACCACCCTTGTCAATGATGCCCAGCTATAAATGGTGTTGGTTTGGAGCCCTTAGCTACAGGTGGTGATGGCCTGGATGGACCCACAAAATTGTTGGATCCTGCACCGTTCTTCTTGCACCTGAACATGCGCCAATCGATTCAAGCTACCCACCAACCTGTAGCATTGGTGTGCAGGCCTGGAAGCTGACCTCGTAGATCCTGCCTTCCCATTTGTAGCCACAAGACAATCTTGCACATCTAGAAAAGTTGTCATACAAGGTGCAATGCCCCATAGTACGTCCATCTGCCTGCTCAGACAAACAAATGTGGCCTAATTGTTGTAATTATGCTAGAACAGCTCTATCCACAATTCAGGTAACGCCACGTGCATGCACAAAAACCTATCTATGGTACCGCATCCCCATCCACTAAATAAACCTTCACCCAAATGCCTCATCCCACCACAAGCATGGCTACATAAATAAGTCTTACCAAAAAAAGCCAAAGACTAGTAGGAAAATTAACGGCCATAGAAGGAATGCTTAAAACATTCTAAGAGGCTACGAATAAGCTAGCAAAATGCTAAGAAATGTGACCACCTCCACTATAACTAGCCTGGGAAATATCAACACTTTTTCCCTGGCAAATCTTACAACAAAAATCGGAGAAAATGGATCACTACAACTTAAAAACAACCAAAACAAAAAAATAACAAAAATGAGCTAACTAGAAAGCCCTAAAGACATGTTAGTATCTCCCTCCCTATTTGATAGCAATCACGTGGACTCTGACCTCGCCAAGATCACCTACCTATTGCTCCTCCTTCCACTCTCACTCTCTCCAGAAAATGAGCAACTTACTGACCTCCAGAATTGAAATTTCACCCTGAATTTTTTTCTTAGAGGCACAAATTTTGCAGCAAGAAGCTGAATCCCCAAAAATTTGCTCATTTTATCCATACTCTAGACCTAAAAACCCTAATGGCATGTCAGAATCTCCCTCCCAATCTGATAGCAATCTCATGGACTCCACCCTCGCCAAGGTCGCTCCTCCTACCACTCTCACTCTCTCCAAAAACATGAGTGACCTACTGACCTCCAAAATCAAGGTTTCACCCTGCATATTTTTTCAAAGCCGTAAGTGTTGCAGCAGAACACTGGACCCCGAAACACTGTTCTGATGTAACTTGAATTGTAACTTGTAAAAGCCAAGCTTGCCTTAAAGGACAATAGTGTCCTCGGACCCAAAAAAATGCTCTTTCTACAGATCCATTGCTAAAGCATGAGTGGATAGTAAAAGACATGATAACCTCCCGAAATAACTAGCCAAATGTAGCAAGAAGAATCAAGAAATATCAACTTTAAGTGCTGGATCAAAGGAACAGCTAATGCCAAAACCATTGGCAATCTTAAGGCAAACTATAAATCCACTATCCTTTGTTTTTGAAGCATGAATTTTAGCAGAGATGCTTCACATGCTGACTGAATACCTGACATTTGTACATGTGTGTGGATGGCCCTACAGCAGATTTATGGCCTGAATCAGTTGTATGGTGATAACATTGTTGATAGATAATAATTAAACCAATAAAGCTTGCAGAAAGGTCTTTACGAGTAACCATTTGCATCTGATCACTTACTCAAGGTTGTTGTCACAAATTTAGAGCTTGAATAAGATATTTAGGTCTGCTTTATGTACTTGATGAAACATCAATGCATTTTGCTTTTGTCATGGAAAAGTGGTAACAATTGGGGACAAACTCAAATAATTTTCGTGACTCGCTTATATATATTGCCTATATTCTAATGCATAATCAGCACAACAAAAACATTTCTATATAGTTCGTATATCATAATGGTCAAAAGTAATGGCATTTTCTTATGACAGTTTCAGATATACATAACAACTATATGCCACTTAAAGCTACTGGAGAGCAGAAAAATAAGTTGGAATCAAAAGTACTCTAGTGTAGTAATAAAGAAAATCTAACTTCGATCAACTGTAATAGAAAATCAAAGGTGAAGATAATACCGCACAGCTGATGATTTCTTGAAGACCAGAATCATCAACACCAGAGCGAATAGCATCTCGTAAGCTGACCTGCAATCAAGAACCATTTCAAAGCAGATGCACATTTCACCAGAAAGGGGAAAAACATGGGGTTTGGGGAAAGATAAACTCTGCTGTACAAACTTCCAAAACCTAGTTACAGAGGTAATCTGTTAGCTTTATAAGGTTGGCAAACAAGATATTCACATCTCAGTGGGTTATAACTTCTGGCATTTGTAGGCATGTGCGTAAGGAGGACATGGACACTGGCAACCTCATTTCAGGCTTAACCATACAAATTTAAAAAAAATCCCCAAAACTAATTGTGACAGATAACATTCGCATTGTGATTGCAGTGGAAACCTATAGTGTTACGCAATCACTCCACTGCGTTGTCCAGAACGCACAAATAAATATAAGACCCTAAAGTGAGGATGGAGTCAGTACAGATAGGTTGTTCAATCTACAACGTTATCAAGTCACCCATATGGTCTCATCGTCTATTTTTTGCACATGATAAGAGATTCATATACAGATGCTTCAAGACAGATTCCCAGTTTACTGGATTGGAAGTTTTGTACATCAACTTCATGATTACTATGCAACTCTCTATCTAAGTGTTTTGATATTCGTAAGTTTCATAAGCTATTTGTCCACACGTGCTTATTTTCATTTGTTTCTAACTGTTATCCTTTATCACACTACCCTACTGGCAGTTCCCTACTACGCCATATTGTTGACAAGGTGTTTTCCTTTATTCCCAGGATTTAGAATCTTCAAATGCACTTTTAAGTGGTGGTATTAATAGGTAGGAATTTCAAGCAACTCCCTTAAGACCTATTGTGACATTTTATGCTCTTCACTGCATGAAAAGTCCACTGGATTCAGAATCCAACCAAAAATCTGATAGAATACAAGCAGCTTGAGTATATACTCAGTCCTATTTCAACAAGTACAACACCAGATGGAAGTTTAAAGCGAGAATTGCATGTTCTTCTCATTCTTTTACTCGGTGCTTATTGTATGCATATGACAGAAAGTTGATCTTTTAGAAAACCCACCACCTCAAACAGTGTGGGTAAGGAACTATAAAAACGGGAAATGCCACACTAGAGATACTTATGAAAGGCTGCAAAGATCTAGCTCTCCTTTGTCAAATATCTGATATCTCTATCTCTTTGGAATAAAAGCTTGCCATATTCCTTCTTGTATGCATTGTAGATACAAAAGGTTCCAAAAAGACCACTTGAATCATCTCTATGAAAAATGAGTTGATTTACCAAAAAATGGGGACCAATCGTCACTGGATGTAGTTTGTTGTATTCTGAATAGGACTGATAAATAAAATGCCTCTATTAGGTTGGCTCCTAACTGATGCATAAGGTCTAGTCGGCTAATTAAGTGTGCTTGCCTTGTGCAAAAGAACGAAAGAAAGTTTATTAATGCCTGCAAAGTATCCTAACGTACATAAGAATGAAAGTACAATTCAAGTGTGTAGAATAGGAGCATAAAGTGTTCCCTTAACTTAAACCAAACTCAATCCACAAGCTAAAAGCAAACAACGGAGATGACAAAGATCTATTAACCACCGACAATATTATTTTCCAATCCCCTATGAATAACGATTTTGCACATAATACTGCAATCCCCTATGAGCAACAATTTGTGCAGGCGAGAGCAAGACAGGAACAACATAACAGATGCAAAGACATTGGAACCACGGTCAACCATAATCAAATTTCTTATGCTCCCACTAAATGTAGTTACTATGTCTTATGTACAGTTTTGGTAATTCTTTTTAGACTGAAGACCCAAAAATAAGAGAATCTACCTTGCATAATCTTATCAAGATGCAACAACTAAAAAATACTGCTTCAAACTAACTTGATTCATAAACTTGGTAAATCTTCTGGTGCGTTCATACCTCGGAAGGACCAAACAGGCATACTTTCAGATTTCCATCAGCCATGAGCCGCAGCCTATTGCAGCCACTGCAGAAATGCTGTGTCATTGATGTTATGAATGAAACTGTCCCTTGGAAACCTTGAACAGTATAATTCTTTGCAGTATCTGAAGAATGGTCTTTTAGTCGCATCAAAGAAGGAAAACGGCTCCTCTGATTGTAAAGTAAGTTCACATCAAAAATTGCTTTGAAACATTGTGGTTAAGCTGCATAATTCAATATACTTATGCAGAAGAAGAATAGGGCTACAGTACATAAGAGAATGACTAGGATGAGTAATTTATAAAAGCCTCATACTAAGCTAAGACTGTCAAATGTAGCTTGTAGCAAAATTAAGTATCATGTAATCGATTCAATACCACAAGAGATAGCAGCTCTGCATATGACACCAGCTTCTTTGAGTTCCAAACATTGCCATCAAAAGGCATGAATTCAATAAACCGTACGTTGACAGGCTTATATCTTGTAAGTTCTACAAAATCGATCACCTCGTCGTCATTGAAATCCCGCATGACAACACAATTTATCTGCAAAGATGATCAAGTCTACTGTCTTTCAAATTTAAAGCATTTGATTGATGACGCACAACCTCAACTTCGAATGTAAATAAGACCGTAAGTTCACTAGCCCAAAATCAATGAGCAAAAGGCATAACAGAATGACATCTTGGAGCATATGTCACCTTAACAGGGTCATAGCCCATCTCTATTGCTGTCTCAATAGAGTGCAAAACTTTTGCATGACCCTTACGCCTGGTGAGAAGCTCAAACTTTGCAGGCACAAGAGTATCTAAGCTTATATTCAGCTGATCCAAACCAGCAGCCTTCAACTGGGGAAGTTTACGTGCCAGGACAAGACCATTTGTGGTGATTGCGATATTTTTTAGGCCTTCCAGATTCTTTAGGCGTGTACAGATTTCCTCAATATCATGTCGTATAGTGGGTTCACCGCCAGTCAGCCTAATTTTGTTTACACCTCCTGCAACGAACAAACTGGCCAGCTTGATAATCTCATCTTGTGATAAAAGCTGAGTCTTTGGAGAAAGGGCAACACCCTCTTCTGGCATGCAGTACTTACAGCGCAGGTTGCAACGCTCCGTAAGGGAGATCCTTAGATATGTATGCTTTCTTCCAAAAGAGTCAACAAGCATGTCAGAAACATCATCTGTGGAAACTTCTGGGGTAAGGTCAAGTAATGGCTCTGAACTGAAGTGCCTGCAAGATGGTACAGATTGATTTGAAACACTATCCGATACAACTCTCAAAAAATCTGAGCACCAATGCTTAGAAAAAAGTCCAAATCGTCTACTCAAACTGGAGCTTTTCCCATTGACGGTTTGCAAATATTCCTCTTGAAACTGTTCTGAATTTGATTTAAACTGTTGGAGTGTCGTGCCTGCTCGAGTAAACCTTTTATCTGTAGAAGCCCAATCCTGACACAATAAAACGAAGGATGCAATTGCATTATCTCTTCACGATTGAAATATTCACTGATCACATAAATCAATCAATCAATCTCTCTCTCTCTCTCTCTCTCTCTCTCTCTCTCACTCACTCACTCACACACACACACACACACACACACACATTGAGCAGATATACTTAGCTTACTTTTCTTTACTGTTTCGGAGACGTTTCATACACTGCCCATTATATCACACTTGACATGTACACATTCTTCTTATATGCCTTTTGGCATGGAAAAGACATCAATAAAGCTTTCTTTTGTCTTCTTCTTCTTCTCTCTCTCTCTCTCTCTCTCTCTCTCAACTCACATTATTGCTATTTTTCATGTCAAACCTAAAAAAACCTAAAAGAACCCTAAAAGCTTAAAAGATAAAAAGTGAGCGTGTCTCTCTCTCTCTCTCTCTCTCTCTCTCTCTCTCTCTCTCTCTCTCTCTCTCTCTCTCTCTCTCTCTGTGATGCGCTCCTCTTCTTCTCTCTTCCCATTTTATACCTTCTCTCTTTCCAGGAATCTCTAAAGTCACATGTTCTCTCTCTAGAAATTTCTAAATGCTCTCTCTCTCTCACTCAAAGTAACAAGCACATGGCAATACTGCAAGTGTTCAAGTACCTCAAGACATCAATAAACAACATCGATTGCATTGTCTACTAAACAAAAAATCTAAGCAAGCTATGAATTCTTCACTTTCTCCTTTGAACTTCATGGGTTTTGGTACTTTTTCTCTCTCTCATTTTTTAAGTCACTCCTAACGTACTTCACATAATGCAAATTAGATTCTTGGATGGCATTGACACACATTTTAGGTCCTTTTTCTACCTTTTGTTAGTGTTGTCGCTTTTGCTCTTTTTGTTATCATTTTCAAAAAAGCATTGAGTCATTCATTTCCCTCCAATGCGTTGTTTCTAATGCACTTTACAATCAATTTTGAGGAGTATAAGTTAGTTGTAATACATTAGGAATGTTTTTTTCAATTTTGGAGTTTCTTTTCCTAGCATCTACCTTCTACACCATCTACGAGTGGTGCATAGCCTTCTATGCATGATAGCACCCTTTTTGGCAATGTATTTGACATATTTACTTGCTCTATTGCTTGCTGAATTTCTTCAGCAGTCGTGGACAGCCTTCTACTTGTTGCTCTAAGAGGGTTCGGGCCCTGTTCTATTAACAGAGGCCTGAGAGGAGGAGGAGCTCAGCCTCCATAGCCGGTTCATTCTTCACCTACTGCTTGCTGATTTTGACAAGAAGTTGTGGACAACATTCCACCATTCCAAAGCACTGTTTGGGCTCTGGAGAGTTCAATTCAAATACATATATCTGTTTGTGAAATTAGAATATATCCAACTTCACTAATTTCAATATAGAAGTCAGTGATGTCATAAAGAAAAGCTTAGAAACAATATACAAGCAACCTAAAAAGTCAAAGGATCTAAATCAAAACAATAATATAGAATTAATTAAAAAAAGATCTTAGCATTGCATTGGCTTGCTCCATCCAAAACCTTGCAAGATATTTCCATGGATTGAACTCGGTTTACCCCACACGTTTTCATCAAACGTGACTATGTCATGTTTTATTGTTGTTGATCATTTATCCTCAGCAACCAGCCAGTTTTCTGCTGAACAATGTGCTCGTTCATTTGTTTCTGAATTTTTTTTTTGGGCATGGTATCTGTATGCATTCGTCAGTTCTTCTGATCCTGTTGATGCTTTTCTTGGGTATTCTTAGTCAATTCGCCTAGCTTACACAAGTAGAAGCTTTCAGACATATTCTCACTTTGTGATTCAGAGCTTTAATAGAATAACAGGTTGGTCAGAAAATCAAAGTGCCTAGATCAAACGTCACATACATTGGACAACAGTTTGTGAATATCTTTTTGGGCTGAAGAATGTGATACAGCGGTTCATGTCTTGAACAGGTGCCAATCAAAGGTCGTGGATGGTAGAACACATGAGAAGGCAATTTATAGGTAGTAAACCTAAAGTTTCACATCTCACGATATTTGAGAGCAAAGCCAATAAACAAATTCTAAAGGAAAGAAGGCAAAAGCTTAATGCATTTGAAGTGCATTTGCACTAGACATGATGAGCTTCGAAAGGCATCTCACTTGGATGATGAACAAGCTGTGAAAATCGGTCACAATGTTGTTTCGTATGAGCTGGATGGTGCATCTCGCAATATAGTGATATGGAGTATATTTCATCATTGGATCTTAATGATAAGGCAAACAGGAAGTGAAGTGGTTTCTTGAAGTGACCAGGATGTCAAGGTGAATGACAAGTTCGCAGTAAGCAAACCTGGAGAACTTGAATTCTCAGAACTTAAACGAAGAACATACAGGTGTGGACTCTCAACAAATAGAGTAGACAGTTGTGGAATCTCATCGAGGAAACAAGTGTGATTGATAATACTTCTTAAGAGCAAAATTTAATCCTAGCACTTGGCATATGACGAACCCAATTTAATAGTTTCTACCAACAGCTATCGCGTGAACGCGATTAATAACTGGTCTCCTTAGGCTCCTGAATTACACTATCCAATCGAATATTCTCAAACTTTTGTGATGATTATCCGAAAAGTCTATGAGAAAACAAAAACAAAACCATAACTTGGACTGAGAAAGATAACTTACAGAAGGGGAACATGGTGACAGAGTATCCAAAACAGTACATAAACGTTTGGCAATTATTGCGGGGCGGCGAGCCCGCTGCAGTGATCTCATGTTGCCCAGCTGAACTTGAAACCCTGAAAAGGCTCAATTCAAAATCCTCTCCTCAATTTTCAAAACCACACACTCCCGAGACTTACAAGCAGCGCTGAATCCAGAATCCCAGCCCAACTCCCACAACCACACACTTCTCACACCTAAAAGCAAGCTGTTGACAGCGGCAATTCAATTGATCACAAATAACGCTCCTCAAGCTTCTGGACACCCAAAAGAGGATGAACTGCCTTCTTGATTACAGAAAAATCAAGCAAAAATCAAAGCCAAGTGTGTGCAACTACTACATAAATAAGGCAAGATGATCAGATTTTGCATTTGATATATTCTCAACTGGCATGGAGCCCACTACTCCCGAAGAAGGATTTCTGATTCTTCTGATTTCTGCTGAATTGGGTTGTCGAAATGCAAGAGGATTGGAGCCCACAGAGCATGGTGATAGCATGAGAGAGAGAGGACCCCTTCATGTAATAAAACACTTAGGTGCTTTCCCCATGATGTATAATTTTAATTTAGCCTTATATGGCATCCTAAGGTGGCATTGATGTATTTGCTTTACCAGAATGGAAAATATTCCCCCACCTAGGTATGATGCTTGACTTTTGTTTTTTTTCAAAGGTTAAGTGTACTATTATATTTTCACAAATGTACAAGTACAAAAGAATTATACACGGCATCAATGGCCATTTCAGAAACTAGCATCCCGTAAAGGGAGCTAGTTGCAAGTCCTAGAAAGAGTAGATGACTTTAGCACACTGTGCGGGGAGGCAGTCCATAAAAGCTAAACCACAGTGGAAAAAAATATAGCAAGCCGCACACATGTAGAAGCCGATAGGGGCGAAGTAGAGCCGTCAAAAACCTGGCTGTTACGTGTCAACCATATCAGCCACAAAACAAAAGGCCTGCAAAGATGCCAGAAACGAAGTGAGGAACGTTGTATAGTAGGCGGATCCCCCAACAAGATAATGTCAGCCGCAAAAGGAGGCATGATGCACCAACAACTAAGTAGGCGGAGAACTTCCAACCACAAGTCCTGACGACAATGGAAAAACAGGTGCTGAACATTTTCTTCTTCCTGCTGGCAAAGCGGGCATAGGTGATCGGAAAGAAAAGGCCATTTGGCTCGAAGAGGCGGAGAGTTAGTAAGGATATGATAAGCCAAATATCGGAGCTTAGCGACGGGAAGGGAAGAAGCGGTCTTGAGTCATCTGTGCCAGAAAGCAGGAGGGTCAGAGAGAGACAAAGTGGTATTGAAAAATCAGGGAAGAGAGAAGGGAAACGACGAAGAAAAGTGGCTCGGTAGTCTAAAGAAGAAGTAGAAAGAACAGACACCCACCGTTCAATACCAGAAGGAGGAGGGGCCAAAGAAAGACCGAAGGTAGAAGCAGAGGCCAGTTGGAGAAGAGAATGCTCCGCGGAAGAAAGAGGCTTTGAATGGAGAAGATCTTGAAACAATACCTGAAAAATTTGGTCAATAGAGAGGAGTCCTTTGCGGGCAAGAGAAAGGGAAAGACGAGGATGATGAGCAAAGAGGGAAGGAAATGTAGGGGGAAAGAGGGAGGAAGTCCAAATGGGCTCATTGGACGACAAAAGCAAGGGGCTAGTCCAAGAAAGGATATGTTGGAAGTCAAGAAAAGAAGAAGCCAAGTTACGAAGAATAAACGAGCCTTTAAATTTAAAGGAGCCCCCAAAGGAAAGAAGAGAGTGAAAAGAGGGAGAGAGTTTCAAAGGGGTAGGGGCAACAGTAGAATCAGCCATGTACTGAAGAAGGAGGAAATGCTAGTGTTGAGAATGATGCACCAAGGAGGGCAGACGTCAGAGGATTAAAGAGGTGTTCTTGATACCCGGGTCATGAATGTCTAGCCCTCCGTCAAGGGTAGGAGCCGAGTAGACCGACCAGGAGAGAAGAGGTCATTTCCCGGCCCAAAGGAATTACATTAGAGAAGCCAACCCAAAGAGATATGGAGAGAGGCAGAAGCAGAGAAGTTGGAAGAGAAAAAGACTGGGTAAGCAGCGAAAACGTGTCGAGCCACAAGAACTCTGGCAAGAAAAGAATGAAAGTGAGATTCCCAACTCGAAAGCTTAGAGACAAAGGAATGAAGAAACCAGTCATTGCGTTGGTGGGGAGTAAGATTAACACCAAAAGGAGATCCCAAAAGACGAATGACAACTCCATGGGGCACAAAAGAATTGCCTAACGTAAATATCCAGGCGAAGGTGTTAGCAGAGAGAAGATGAAGCTCAAATTTTTTTTTATTCAGACGAGATGAAGAGCAATAGCAAAACTCGGAAAACACCTGGAGAAGATGCAAAACATGAGTTTTAGAAAGGAGGGAGAATAAGGTACCCTAGAACCAAAAGGCAAAAAAGCACTACCTTCTTTTCTAGAAACTATCTTCAAGGATTTTTTTTGGATGCTCCACATGGTCCTAAGCTTTATAAGTAATCCTAGGTCTAAGCGCTTCATCCATTAATTGTTTGGCTACGTAATCTAGAATGACTGTGATTTCTATCACTAAAGTTCTCTTCATTTTGATAGGCGTAGTCATGCTTACGGAGAGAGTCCAATAATTCATTCTGTTGCGCACGAACATTTTTAGTTCGAGTTCGCTTTTCGTTCGTTTCTTGTTCGAGTTCGATTCTCGTTTGTGTTCGTCATTTATTTTCCTCTCCCCCCCTCTCTCCAACAGCTTGGAGCTATGGCATAAGGAGGTTATGCCCAACTTGGATTGGAAAGCTTCCTATTGCCCCTAGATGACCATCCAATAGTCATGATTATCACAATTATCCAATGAGAGTGTCATTGGATGGTCATCTATGTTGTCTGTGCATGACCTAGTGGTATCTCCATCCAAGGGTGGAGGTGAAGTGTGTGTGTCCAGTCTCTCAGTTCCCCTCCATGGATCCCCATGTAATTGCAAGAGGCATTAAAAGCCTATGCTAAACCTAATGAAAAATGTCATCTCATCTAGGTGCAACATTTAAAACTTGTGTGTGACCTAGTAAGAGCCTTTTAAAGAGCCTAAATAACATCAATGAGCAGATGTTAATGTTTTTTTTTCTTCCAAAAACACAATCCGTCATGATCCAGTATAAAATAAGAAGGCAACAAACTCATTTGACCGAACTCGTTATTAGCATGGGAGGGGAAGTAACTCATGCTCTCGTGCCCATGCGATGTGTGGCACCGTTGGTCTTGACAATTTTTTGTAGGTCTCGGGATTTTTCATAACATTGGGCCACGAGCCCATGAGCCTTGGGCACATGGGAGCACATGGATCTCAAAATTCCTCAAACACATGCAGCTCATTTTTTGGTGAACACCCGTGTCTCAAATTTTCTAGGGGGCATGTGGGACATTTATTTGCGAGCACCACACCATCACACGCCACAAGGTGTTTAGAACTTATTCGCGTGTTTCATTATATATATGCAACAACGGCTGTTTATCCCAGAACCTTATTAGATAAATTTGAGATGCCATGTGGCATTAGGTTGGATCACAAAATTTTCCGAGCAGATGATGGGTACCAAGTAGGAAGACTCTCGCGGATAACGGGCAACATGGAGGGCAGCATGGGGGGCTTGGGCTTGGGACACATGGTGGATCAACAAAGTGTGCCGGGAGTAATCGGTCCGTGCTAATAAGCGAAAAAGCCTTAGACTTTTGGACAATGGATATCCATATGAATCATATCTCTCACACTCTCAACGAGCAGAGACATATTAAAATTGCAGGGGCAAGCCTTTCATGACACCCAATGCCCACTACCCAACACCCACCATGATGATATTCTTTAAATACTCAAAGGCAGCATCAATTTTGAAATGTACAATCAAGTACTACTAACTACTTACTCATATTTGCAAATTGAGAGTACAGAGGTTAACAGTAACAGAACTGATCGATCCGCCGCAATTACTTAGCAGCACAAACTAAGACGCACAAACTAAGACGGTACACCCAAACAAAGCTTAGCAATGAGCATAACCTTCCTGGTCCTTAACAGAGAAACAGACTACTGTAGTACTAACTACAGTTCACAAAAGGCGGCTTTACAGCGCCCAAGTCGCGCCTCTAACAAGTAATAATGAGCCGTGCAACTAATCATTTGATAGCACTGAAAAATAATGACGTTGTGGGTTGGGCATATGTGCAGTGCAACTGTGCAACTACGGTGAATTGATTATTGCCCCATGGACAATGACACCCCCATCCGTCCCACACTGCTCAGTGCTGTAACGTGCTGTTAGAGTTAGAGTCTTAGACCCTCGCACACTGCAGTATCAGCGGGTGAATTGTGATAAAAACTTAAAAGTGTTGCCATTACTGGCGGTATATAATATCACGCTTTTACGTGTATTATACATAGCTTGCACGATAAAGAACTTGATATGTATTATGGAATGTGGAAAAGGACAAACGCACCGGACACCCACGTCCCGGCATCGCCAAGCCAAGTGCCAACGCTGGCCAAACGCACTCAGGCAATGTCAGGCATTCGTCAATTATCAATGACCATCTTGTTCGTAACAATATTTCTTTCTTGGGTTTTTTATGTGACAGGACTTGAATCAAGGGTACATACAACAACAACCATTGTACCACTAAGCATCAACTTACATGCAACACAACATTGGTTAACGTCTGAAGATAACACACGTGACACATATATTATCTAAAACCAGGTCTCTTTTTAAAGAAATGCTTGTACTGTGGAAACCTCTTTTAACTTTGTTTCTAGAGTTGCAATCTTTTGAGAGCTGCACGTGGCTGGTGGTGAGTTGGCTCAGCTTATCCCATTTGTGCGGTTGTCCCATGCTACTGAGACTCCTCTCTTTTATAGTCACCATGTGCGCTTTTAGGATCTTTCTAATATCCAGTCTGCAACAGGTACTCGTCAAGGTGATCCTTTGGGTGGTCCTCTTTTCGCTCTGGCTCATTTCCGTGCACTTCGAGCTTTTGTAGAGGCCTTTCTCTCCTGCTTATTTCCTTCGGTTGCTGATGACACTCATATTGTTGGTCCTGCTCTTACGGTGCTCCTCGCATTTCATCATTTTTCTGAGCAGCTGGCTTCTCTTGGTTTGTCTATTCAACCTCGCAAGTGTTTAGTAGGTCCTCCCCCGGACTTTGTTCCTCCTCAAGGTTTCTTTGCTCCTTCAAATGTCATTCTGGGTGTTTCTTTTGGGTATGCTTCCTTCAGCTCTGCTTTTCTTGGTGAGGCTCTCTAGGAAGATGTTGCTCATTCAGATCTGCTTCCCCGGTTGGGCGACACTCAGGTTACAATACTTTCAGAGTGATCCTTAAAATAAAAATAATATTTACAATATTAAAGACCTGGAGATCAAGCCAAGATGATTTATGTCTTTCAAAGTCCTTCTTGGCTAGAGGCTCGGTGAGTAACTCTGCATAACAATTTGAAGTTGATACATTCTCAAGGAGAATCTCACCATCCATAACTTTTTCTCTTACATAATGGTGTGCTATCTCTATGTGTTTACTTTTTGCATGGTAGATTGTATTACTTGCAAGATATTGGGCCGAGATGCTATCACATTTGATGCAAGGTAATTCCTCCTCTTGAGTGATCCCGAGCTCCACTAGTAACCTTTTGATCCAAATGACTTCCTTTGTGCATTGTCTGGTGGCCTCTTTTATCAGATTGGTACTGTTGCTGAAAAGCAATGTATCATCCATGTATAAAGTGATAATGATAAAAGACTGCTACACTGCTTTGAAGTAAAAATTTTGCTTCAAGCCATAAAGTGCCTTATGGATTTTACACACAGGATTGTGTTTACCCTCAATAATATAACCTTCAGGTTGCACCATGTAAATGTCTTCTTTGATAACTCCATTGAGATATGATGTCTGTACATCCATTTGATGTATTTCCAAATCTGCTGCAGTGGCAAATGATAGCAAAAGTCTAATAGAAGAATGCTTGACTACTGGACTGAAGGTCTCAATGTAATTGATGTTGTATACATGAGAAAATCCTCTGGCAACAAGTCATGCCTTTCTTCTATTAATGCTTCCATCTGCATTGTACTTGACTTTGAAAATCCATTTGCAATCAACTACGTTTCTGCTAGTAGGTAATTTGACAATTGTCCATGTCTGGTTCTTGATAAGAGATGAATACTCTTTATCCATGGCTTCTTTCCAAAGATCTGAATCAGGCTGACTGAGTGCCTCTTGGACAGTCATCAGCTCTTGAACAAAGGTAGGCTGCAAACTCGTCGATATACTTCACAGGTGGTCTGCTAGTCCTTGAAGATTTTCTGGGTAGTAGAGGAAGTTGATCATTTCCATCATACTGTAGTTGCTGAACTGCAACATCATCATCTTCTAATTCGTCGTTGATTTGTTATTCGTCAAAAGTAAAAAAGCTTGGACCTTCAATGGGAATAGTCGATTGAGGAACTGGAAAGTTCAATATGTCAGGAGAATCTGAAAGTTCGGCTACATGGGAACTGTCTTTTCCCTTGAGGTCTTGAAATTGATCTTTGATGAAGATGACATTCGGCTAGTGAATATCTTCAACTCGATGGGATCGAACAACTTGTAGGCTTGATCTGAAGTAGTGTAGCTGATGAAAATACATTTGATACTCTAGGAGTCGAGTTTCTTCCTGAGATCACGAGGTATCTGCGCAAAAGCAGTACATCCAAAAACTAGTAGGTTTGATAAAGAAGGTTTGGTACCTATCCAAACTTCGAATGGTGTTTTGTCTGAGAGACCTTTAGTAGGACAATTGTTCTGGATATAGGTTGTTGTTGAAACAGCTTCAGCCCAGAAGGACTTCGAAAGTGTCGCATGTGATAACATGCACTTTGCCGATTCAACTAAGGTTCTGTTCTTTCTCTCAACAAGACCACTGTGACTGAGGTGAATAGGAGGTAATGTATTGTTGCTCAATGCCGTTGTTAAGGCAATACTCCTTGAATTCAGTGGAGATGTATTCTCCCCCGTTATTTGACCTCAGTGCTTTGATTCGTTTGCCAATTTGATTCTCAACATGCTCTTTGAATTGTCTGAATTTCATAAAGCCTCTGATTTATGTTTAATGAAATAAACA
Organism: Diphasiastrum complanatum; assembly: GCA_029204225.1. Classification (NCBI taxonomy): domain Eukaryota; kingdom Viridiplantae; phylum Streptophyta; class Lycopodiopsida; order Lycopodiales; family Lycopodiaceae; genus Diphasiastrum; species Diphasiastrum complanatum. Next base: position 8,130,290 of record CM055094.1, on the reverse strand, counting down.
ACTGTTCTTCTGAAGAATTCGTCAATAAAAGTAATGAAATACTTTGCATCTAGCAATGAAGGAGTTTGCATAGGTCCACATATATCTGTATGAACAACATCTAATAGGCCTTTTGCTGCATGCCTATGGTTTGATCTAAAAGGATTCCTAGCCTGCTTTCCAAAGATGCAGCTATGACAGACAGGGAGATCGACCTTACCAGAAGGATAGTCGAGATCAAGAACCATGGATTGTTTGGACATGTTCAAAACATATGCATAATTCAAGTGTCCTAAGCAATGATGCCATAGTAATGCTTTATTGACTAGAACAGAGGTTTTCAACCCTTGACTAGACTCAAAATAACAATGTGCCAATCTATATAAGTAACCCAGCCTCTTGCTGAGTGCAAGGATCTTATTACTTCTATCAATAATTTTGCATTGATCATATTTGAATCTACCTTATGACCTAAATTTGTAATTCTACTTACTAACAACAGATTTGTAGAAAGTTTAGGAGCATATAAGACCTTTGATAGCAGTGTGAATTGATCATGCTGGAATCACAATCTTACAGTACCTTCACCTTCAATGGTGTGAGTATTATTGTCACCAAGATGAAAAAATTTCTTCAAGTTGTAAGACGTGTAGGAGTTGAAAATCTCATGTTGATTGGTCATGTGTTGAGTTGCTCTAGAATCAAGAAACCATGAATCATCCAAAAATGCGCTTTGGTTTTTTACCATGAATGCGCCTTCGTCCACTTCGACCTGGGGAGATGATGAAACTGTGTTTGCTTGTTAATCAGGTTGCTTGGCTGCATTCTTTCCTTGGAAAATTTGGCAATCCTTGATCTCATGGTAATTGCGCTTGCAATACCTGCAAAACATCTTCTTCTTTGACTGTGGATTTGATGATTGTAATTGACTTTGAGTCAGCTTCTGATTCGTTGCAACCTTCTTGGAGCTTTTCTGCTTCTGTCACTTAGAGACTTTGTTGACATATAGAGCCTGAGAGAAGGAAGTAGACAGAGTGTCTTGACTTCTTCTATTGTCTTCTTGCAGCAACATAGTGATAACTCTAGTAAGAGTTAAATCTGAGTGTGTCGATATGATCATCACCTAGTTCTCATATGTAGAGGGCAAACTTGAAAGCAATGTCATAATTGCGTCTTGATCATCTATGACTGATCCGACAGTGGCCATCTATTGCAAGATATTCTTAAACTGGTTAATGTGAAGGATTTCAGATCATTCAAGATCCAATCCATGTCCTTGATCTTTGGTCACAAAAAGGAACAAACCAACAATCCTGCCAATGTAGAAAAAACAGCATCTACATACAAAATGAGATGCAAACTCTAAGAGATACTGATCAAACATGAACCAAAACATAAAATATGCTTGGTGTCCATACAATTATAGTACCCTACTATATTTCACATGTGTTTAACCGAAAATAGCAATAAATGATCATTCTACACACAAGATATGTGAATGAAATGATGCCTCCATGTTTCAAATTTTGAACTCTCTGGAAAATTACAGCAACCAAACAATAAATGTAAGTGATGACCATTTGCTTGCTTGTCTCCTCCAACTTTGTCCTTTCTTGATATGTCTCCACGATAAAATTCCATGAATGAGCCTCCATCTCCATCTTGCCACAAGATATCATCAACACTTGATGACTTGGCCATGAATGAGTGACATAATGAACCTCCAATAGCTTCATTTCCATCAGCAAAACCAGCCAAGAATGCTAGTACAATTCCAACAATAAGATATTGCAAGACAATGTAGCTAGTTTGTCCATATCTTGAAATTTGAAAACATCCACATGAAATAGCTCAAACATGAGATAGAACAAGTAAAGTAAACTTGAACAACAATTTCTTGCTGCTCCTTTGACCTTACTTGAGTCTTCAATAAGTTACAAAAATAGATCCATAACATCTTTGCCAATTACCTCTCCTTTGATGCTCTTGACTAGCTCCAAATTGCCACCTTTCCTTTTGTGTTGTTGAAGCCCTTTGAGATCAACCTCTTGACCATCAAAGTCATTGAACAAACTTTGTTTTCCAGATCCATTACTTTTTTTTTCAGTAGGAAAACCATGAGAACCAATATCCATTTGCATAGCATCATCTACACAAGAAAATTCTCCAAAACATGCGAGTAAAGCAAAATGAGTCGCTTCCACTTGCTTGATCATCAAAGATATCAAAGATATGAATATCTTTAGACTTGAACCTCTAGAAATACTCCTTCTCAACATATGATCTAGATCCAACAAGATCTCATCAATGCTTGATGTTGATCTTCCATAAAGGTTAGTGAAAACAATGTCACCAATGTCACCATCATAAATCAAAAGATAGATTCCAAACTTTCCATCCAACATGAAGTAGAGTATGTGAAGATGAGTATCAAACCTAATAAATCTAGCCTTATTGAGTCCATAACAAACCTCAATAAGCTCACCAATGAGATCTCCCTTGCCTCGAAGAAATTGCCTCTCGATTTGCTCCATGTGGTCTTCTCCAACCAACCTTTTGCCATCTTGATCATGAGTGATCAATTCACAATCATAGAATCCTTTGAGTTGATGAAGAGATGTGAGATCCATGCCTTGGATCTTCCCAAGAACCAATCTTCCATTTCTCTTTCCTCCATAAGACTCCCTCTTAATGATTGCATCATAAGAAGTAGAAACCTCAAAAACATTAGAAGCCATGAAAAATATGATTAGTAACTTCAACATAAGGATGATTGAAGTACTCTCTTTTTTCAAACAAGAACTTCTATTCAATGTTTTGGGTAATGACTCATATGATAATGATTCTTCCTCACTATCTTTCACAATGACATCATTCAAAGTACATCCTACTTTGAACTCTTCACATACTTCTCTTCTCCTTGACTTGTGACTATCTCCCTCACCAAGTCTCTTGATAGAACCCTTTGATCTATTCTCTTTATGAAGACATGTGACTCCACTTGCTGCAAAAATGACTTTCTTGGAATCATCACAAAATAATGTAGAAGAACCACCTCCTTCATGAATGCACCTAGCAACATCTTTTGACATATGATCAAAGAAGTCATTAACAACAATCTTTTCCAAGGAAGAACCTTCACCTCCATTGATGAAGTTAGCTCTTTCCTTACCTTTTGCATGCTTGCACTTGCCATGAAGAACCATTGAAACACTATCATTATCCTCAAGACTAGCCAAGTTAGCACAAAGATGAACATCTCCAAGAAGCATATTAGACTCAACCTAGATCTAGCATAAGGAAGCTTTTTAGACTTTGCATAAGATCCACCAATCTTATTGATGCTAGAAGGGAACTTTGGAAAGCTGAGACCAATCTCCTTTTCCATTCCATCCTTTTTGTTATCCATAACAAAAGCATCAAGCTTGAAAAGTCTACCTTGTCTATTGCCCCTAGCAACCAAGATTTCTTCCTTTGTAATGAAACAAGCGTCACCACCAAACTTTACCATGTATCCTTTCTCTATCATTTGACCAACACTTAGAAAATTCTTTGAAAGTGAAGGAATGTAAAGAACACCATCAAGTCTTGCTTTCCTATTAGTAGAGAGACAAATAGGAATTAAACCAATACCTTTAATCACACACGCACCACCATTGGCCATGTGAATTGCTTTCTTGGCTCCATCATAAGTGACCAAAGAAGTAAAGAACTCCTTGTGACTAGTCATGTGTGAACTAGCTCCACTACCAATCCACCATGAATCTTTGTCACCTTCACTTGATATTGGACTTGAAGAACACATCAAAAGAGAATCACCACCACCTAGATCCTCATCATTAGTAGTAAAGTTGATTTGCTTGCTACCTTCATCTCTTTGCGTCTTCAAACATTCATTTGCAAAATGCCCTTTGATTCCACAATAAAAGCATTTTAACTTAGACTCATCTTTCTTTTTGCCAAAAGTGGAAGTCTCACCTTGACCTTGCCCTTTAGACCACTTGCCTTTGTCTTTGCCCTTGAACTTGCCTTTAATGAACATGGCCTCCTCTTCATATTGAGGTGTCGATGTAGATCCACTTCTTCTTGATTGAAGCCTATACTCCTCATTCACCAAGATCTCTTGCAAATCCACAATACTTGGCAAAGTCTTTTAAATAGCAAAACTCGGTTGCAGAGATGCATCTATGGTCTAAAACAGACATCACGAGCTCGGTACAAGAAGCGCGATGGTTTTCTAAAATCTCTAGACTTCATTCCTACACAACCAGACTGTAATGTCTACATAAAAAGAGTAGAATTTTTTTTTGTGATACTGACAATCTTCGTGGATGATTTCCTAATGATAGGAAATTCCTTGATGCTGATCAAAGACATGAAGAGTCAGATTTCTGAAAGCTACAAAATCACAGATCTTGGAGAAGCAACAAAATGTCTCGGGCTGGAGATTAGAAGAGATCAAACAAAGGGTGAAATGCAGTTGAGTCAGTTAGAATACACCAGAAAGGTGCTCAAGCAGTACCACATGATGGACTGCAAAGAAAAGACCACAACAATGATAGCTGGAGCCAAGCTCACGAAGCAGGATTGCCTAAAAACAGAAGAGGAAGAATAGAAGATGGTAGGTATACCCTACCAGAACTTAATCGGTAGTCTGATGTACCTCACAATTTGTACCAGACCCGATCTAGCTTTCTCTGTTTATGCCTTGAGCCAATTCTCTTCCAATCCTCATAGTGGAGATATAAATTATCCTTTCTAGATCATAAATACATAAGAGAATAGACAAAATTTTTGAAATTGACAGAGAGAGACGTAGCGAGTAGAGCATGAAAGAAAATACTAGAAATGAAAGAGCTGTGTATGAAAGTCTGCCAACGAGTAGAACACAGCAAAAAGAGCAGAGTGTCATTCCGCCAACGAGCGAGACACTGACGATCTCGCTCTAAAAATTAAACTCATAATACAGTTGTTCTATTTTTGTGCATTTCCTTGTCTTGCATCGTTTGTCTTGATAGCCAGAAAGAATGTGTTCTTTGATGTGTAGTCATGTGTCTAGGTTCATGTGAAGCTTCCGCGGAAAAGAAAATTCAAAGACACAAAATCATTCGCGAATACGAAAACAAAAACGAAAAAGAAACAGTTTCACTTTCGCGACAGCTATTGCGCTACTGCTTATCAGTAGAGATGCTTATTATCAGACTTATTCTCAGTTATTCATAGACAACTTAGAGTGAGCAGTTCTTTTATTATTGTTTTGAGCTCATTAGCATCTGATTTTGTTTTTCTGAATCAATACTATCTTCTTATTGCGTTCAGTATATGTCAGAATGCATGCATCTCTGTATTGCTTTTGTAACTGATAGAAATTGATTGAGAATTCAATACTTTATGTTTGGCTATGTAATCACTTAGTATCTAGTGATTTCAAAGTTAGTTGCTAAAGATTGAACGTGATTTTCATCACTACTGCTTTGTTCAATTTTTTTATAGGGGTAGTAATGCATTAGAAGTAGGACGTTTCCACATTACATTTACCATCCTATTTTCGGCATGGTATCAAAGCATTATTCCATAGTATCAGTGCTAGATCACTACTTCTTTATCTGAATCGTCACGGTATCAAACTTGTGATTTCTATCAAGGCCTAATACTATTTCGATATCAGAGTGAAAGCTCTAATACTTGATATCTTTCGCGATATCAAATTGATATATTATACTTTAATTCCTTTCATCTTTTCAATAATAGAGAATTGATTTCATGTTTTTGGCATTACTACATCTTAGTATCATCGATACAATTGACAGACTAAGTTCCAGATGGATTCTCAAAGTAAAGCTGGTCTTATTGCAAACAAGCTGAATGGATCCAATTATCATTTGTGGAAATTTAAGATGACGACCTTGCTAATCACCAAAAAATTTTATGGGATGTAATTACATGTACAGAAGTAAAACTTGAAGATGACACAAAAGACTCAAAGTGGAAATCGAAGGATGGTAAAGCTTTCGCACTTATTATCCTCAATATATCATATACACAGATTGGACACGTAGCTGAAGCTAAAACGTCAAAAGACGTTTGAGACACCTGAACTCACTATATGATGTGAGGGACGTAACTACTAAGTTACATCTACGAAGGAAATTCTTCACATTCAAGATGTCTAATGGTGATTCTCTTCAGAGTCACATTAACTGTGAGAGATTTCAACTAGTTTAGTTTAGTCATATTTTGGCAAATTGTCAATAAGAGGCCAAAACTCATTTTAGACTTAGAGACAAACTTTTTGAAGTTATATTAGTTTAAAATACATTCAATAAACACTTTTTGAAAGTGTGGGAAAGTTGGTAGTCGAGTTTGAGAGAGATTCAAATTTGAACTTTGGGTACATTGAATCTAGACCCAAAAATAGTAGGGTTTACATTTTGGAGGCAAAGACAAGTGGCCAAATAGGGTTTGGACACTCTATAAAAGGATGTAACTCGTGGAGAGACACATATTCTCTCTTCTCTCCCTCATTTCATCATTATACATGGTTCTCTTTGGGTTCTACTACTCATTGGTGCACTATCTTGGTGTTATCTTGCAATCTTGTGTGTAGAATGATCATTTATTGCTATTTTCGATTAAACACATGTGAAATACAGTAGGGTACTGTAATTTATGGAAAACAAACATATCTTATGTTTTGGTTCATGTTTGATTAGTATCTCTTAGAGTTTGCATCTCATTTTGTATGTAGATGCTGTTTTTTCTACATTGGCAGGATTGTGGGTTTGCTCCTTTTTGCAACCAAAGATCAGGGACATGGATTGGATCTTGAATGATCTGAAATCCTTCACATGGAATCATAGCTCTTGTGTTTCAGGTTATGAAAGGATCAGCCATCTTTAGCAAGGATTTGGAGGAGTTACCAATGCTAGAGCATGCTAGATTGATTTCTAATAAAAAATCAGCATTTTTGCATGTGTAGAATTGATCTTTTGTAGGTCAAAACTCAATATAGGGTTATATACTTGATCAATTCTGACTTCACACTTGGCTTACTATATTTAGATGATTTCTGGTGCATTAGGAAGGCCTCATTGGAGTCTACAAGAAGATATATCAAGTTTTCTAGAAATTGCATGTAGAATTTGAGATATTCAATTTTTTGTGATTTTGTCAAAACCCTAATTTTGATTGGATCTCTAGTTTGTGAGGTTACTGAACTTCATTTGAGTGTGTTTCAATCCTAGTAAGTGGCAAGAATCATTAGATTGAGGATAGATCATAGGTTGACCAAGATTTCACTATTCTATGTGTTGAGTTTCTAGTTAGAAGTGCTAGAAGAGATTTGAGAGGTTCCATATCTTTGTGATTTCTTCTTGAGTTCATTTGTTGACATTCAAGAGAGTTCTTTGTGCATTAGAACAGGTTGAAAGAAGAATATCATATCATTGCAACATGGCTACAAGTGATTCATGTTGGAAGGCAATGATAGGCTTACCTCAATCAACTATTCTACTTGGAAGGTGAGGATGGAGTCCTTATTGGAGATGAATGAGTTGATGGAGATTGTTGCAGGTGTGGAGGAGAGGCCTCAAGCACCTCAAGATCAAGTGAGGTACGACAAGAGAGCAAAGAAGGCTCTACACATGATTAAGATGAATGTTACCAATGAGCTTCTCAAGGAAGTTGGTGAGTGCACATCATCTTTGGAGGCTTGGGAAGCTTTGAAGAAGCTTTATGAATCCAAGTCTACATTAAGAGTGCTTACTCTTAGGAGGAAAATCTTTCAAAGTTTGCAAAAGAAGAAAGAGAGTACTCATGCTTTTGTTTTGAGGGTTAAAGCATTCAATGATGAGTTAGCATGTATTGATGAAAGTATTAAGGAGGTAGAACTTGTTCAAGTTATACTTAATGGCTTGTTGGATGATCATGCATGGATAGTTTCTTGGTATGTTGCTGGCTCTTCAGTGAAGTTGTAGTACTCAAACTGCGTGTCTTCGCTCCATTGAAGATTGTCAGAGTAGCGGTATGGAAGTTTTCTTTGTCTTCTTGACCTTCTAGGCTCGTTTCGTCACTTGAATGGGCAGCAATGTGAAGATCTCATGGCCTCTTTTGTTTTAGTCCAGGGAATGTGGACTCATCGAACTTCACATCTCTGCTCGAAACAACCTTCTTCATGGTTGGATTGTAGAGCTTGTACACTTGTGTTTCGTTCAAGTAGCCAACCATCATTGTTTGTTTTGATTTGTCATCGAGCTTGCTTCGTTGGAATGTGCTTATATGCTGGAACACACGTATATATGATAGATCAAGCTTTCTACCTATCCACATTTCGTACGGCGTCTTGTTATCCATCGCTATTGTTGTTGATCTGTTCTGTAGGTGTACAACTGCAACTATTGCCTCAGCCCAGAATTGACATGGCAACTGAGCCTATGCCATCATGCATCTGGCTCCTTCGACTAGCGTTCTGTTTCTTCTTTCTGCAACACCGTTGTATTCTGGTGTGTATGCAGGAGTGAACTGATGTTCAATCCCCTGTTTTTTGCGAAATCTTGAGAATTTTTTGCTTTTGTATTCACCTCCATTGTCAGATCTAAGGATCTGTATATTTTTTGAAGTGTGTCGCTCCACAAATGCCACGAACTTTTTAAAGGAATCAAACACTTCGGATTTCTTCTTCAAGTAGTAGATCGTGGCCATCCGGCTGTAATAATCTATGAGCGTCAGGAAATACCTCAAACCTGAGAGCAAATCCATCTTTATCGGTCCACAGACATCAGAGTGGACGAGGTCAAGAACTTCTTTGGTTCTTCTTCCCTCATGTGTGAATGGATTCCGATGTTGCTTGCCTTTTTAGCAGGCTTCACAAAACTTAGTTTCAGGCCTTGAAATCTTGAGACCTGTGACAATGTCCTTTCTGCTCATGTCATACAGGCTCCACATGTTCAGATGATCTTCATTTTCTGATGCATTTAAAATGCTATCAGAGTTGCTGATTATCTTGGCTTGGTAGAGGTTTCCTTCTCTACATCCAACTATCAATAACTTGTTTGTCGTTTTCTCGATCATACGACATGTGTTGCCATCGAACAAAACTTGAATGCCATCTTGGAAATGGATGACAGATCTTTTCTGACATAGAGTGCTCCTGGCAGCTCTTCTTGGCCTGACAGTATTCGCAGTTGTAGAGAGTTGATGCCTTTGACATCATGTCTGCTCCCATCACCTAGAATCACTGCTCTGTTAGCTTCGAGCTCTTTGAAGTCGATCAAGATCTTCTTGTTGCAAGTGATGTGTGATGTTGCTCTTGAATCAATGACTACAGCGTAGTCATGCTCAGTGTAGCTCGTTGAAACTTTATCAAGTATCGTGAAGACTTTGTCACCTCTATCAGCATTCTTGGATGACTCTGCAATATTAGCTTTTTCAGTCTTGTTCTTTCTTTTTGGGTTAAATCTGCAATCGTATGTAGAATGCCCCTTCTTCTTACAGTGCATGCAAGGTATTGCTGGATTGAACCAGCATTTGTGGCCGTATGGCCTAGTTTGTGGCAGTGATCGTAGGAAGAAGATTGTTGATTCGAGGAATTCATCTTCTCGAATCTTGGCTTGTTCTTGTTTTTCTTCTTTCCTTTCGTGGAGAGAGCCTTCTCTTGATCACTGCTTCCCTCTCCTTCGTCTCTCATCAGCGACAAGACTGATTGCTTTGTCGAATGTCATATCTGGTAGACTCAGTATGAGCATTCTCAGCGACTGATAGGACGTCGGTAGAGATTTCATGAAGTATATCAACTGCTGTGGTGTTGGGACCTGGTGCTCCTGTCCTGATGCAGCGAGTTGAGCGAAGATCATTCAGATCTTCTCAACGTGCTGATCCAACTGGTTCCCATCCCATCATATGGATTGCAGCTGATTGTGAAGGTGCATGACTGAAGCTGCAATCCCCACTTCATATTTTTGCTTTAATCTTCTCCACGTTGCATGGCTGCTTTCTAGAGAAATTTGAGGCACCACATTGTTTCATACGATTGCATTGTATTTGAGTGATTTGTGAATGCAGTCTTCAATCTGCATGAGTAGATCTTCATTTATGGACAAAACAATGATCGCCATTACGCACTCATCTTTTCTGATCCATTCAGCTCTCCTCGGGTTTCCCTTTGGAGGCTACACCTCTGAGAGTTCGGTCACCAACCAGATGCCTTGGACCTTCAAAAGTGTTTTGATTTTGAATTTCCAGATTCTGTAATTTGCGCCATCAAGACTGATTGCTACTCTTGTCTGGATTGTTGTAGCCCTATTGTGTTGTCTAGTAAATTACTGCTTAGATATCAGTAATGATAAGTTGTGTGCTCTGATACCATGTCGTGAAAGAGAAATTGTTTCTTTTTTGTTTTCATTTTTGTATTTGCGAACGATTTTGTGTCTTTGAATTTTCTTTTTTGCGGAAGCTTCACAGGAACCTAGACACACAACTGCACATCACAGAACACATTCTATTCTAGTTATCAAGACAAATGATGCAAGACAAGGAGATGCACAAAAATAGAGCGACTGTATAATGAATTTAATTTTTAGAACAAGATCGTTAGTGTCTCGCTCGTTGGAAGAATGACACTCTGCTCTTTTCGCTGTGTTCTATTCGTTGGGAGACTTTCATGCACAGCTCTTTTGTTTCTAGTATTTTTCTTTTCTGCTCTACTCGCTACATCTCTCTCTATCAATTTCAAAAAATTCTGTCTATTCTCTTATGTATTTATGATCCAGAAAGGATAGTTTATATCTCCACTGTGTGGATTTTACAAGATAGCTAAATCCAGAATCACAACACTAGTTAACGCTAATCAACTAATCAGTTACTCTCCGTCGTTGCCACTAGTTTCAGCTGGGCGTGAAGTCTACGACTCCAAGCCCGTTGAGCTGCCAGCTGGCATCGCGAAAGATTCCCCTTCGTTTCCTTCGTTTGCTTTCACTCATTTTGTTTCTTTCGTATCTTTTCGTTTTGCGTCCCTTTGCGATTTGCGGTCTTGGAGGTATGTTTACGATTCGCAAATGATTCGCAAATTGTTCATCCTTCAAGTCAAGAGACGTTGACTTTCGCAAATTGTTCGACCTTTGATTTGTGTTCGTGTTGGGGCAAAGTTGCAAGAGTTCACCATTTTTGACAATAGCAACTCTAAAATAAATCTCTAAAAGACTGAGCTAGAATGCTCAAGAGAGTTCAAGCTTGAAAGCTTGATAGAGAGCTAACAACAATACTTTTTGATTGTGAATGATCTACTTGATAAGAGCGCAAGAAGCGTCGTGTAATAACAGTCAACCCCTTCACGATTCACAATAACATTTTAGATGATCAATGATAATGAGATGTATGAACAACTGAGTTATACTAAGTAATTAGGTCGTCAAATGCGATTGTCAGTTGGTTGGTGTCCGCTGACATTCATCCATTTCAGAAATTGATTGTTGTTAAGCGATGAAAATTGGCCGTAAACAGTCTGTCTGCATAAACGAACTAAAATTGTCACTCTGTAGAAATGAACCAGAACTGCCATAGGCGACAGTGTCGCAAAAAAATGACAGTGTCAGGATTTTGCAAAAAACTCGACAGTGTCCTTAAATCTCTTTTGGGGTAGCCCCAACTTTGCCAAAGTCATTTCCTTAACATTTGAGACACTTTGAAAAATGCGACTATGCATATTTACTCGTAATTCCTGTCAGGCAAAAAATACAAAAAAGGCAACACTGGATTTTTACACGAGATTCCTAACAGGCAAAAAATGCGACACTGTTTTCAAACTCCGTGTATTTCTGCAGACTATTTAAAAATACTTGTAAATCTGCAGACTGTGTAAAGACATGAGAAAATCCGCAGAACTGGATAAACAATGTATGAGGATTAAAATTGATTAGTTGATCAGTAAGAAGGAGAATAATCCAACAAACAAAAACTTTGAACTTCACAAAAGTTTCATATGCAATTGCTTTAAAAGATAAGGAGTAAACCCAACAAAAACGTGAGTAATCATCAATAAATGTTATAAAACATGTTGCTCCATCCCTGCCCTTGGTGGATGAGAAATGGATGTCACTATGGATGAGTTCCAAACGTGCTTTGGACTTGATGGCTGATCTTTGATGTGGCCTTGCATGTGATCTGGCCAATGCACATGCATCACAAGGACTTGGCTTCTTGATCATGGACTTAGGCAAACCATTAGCTAGCTCCAACTTGCACATAGATTGAATGGCTTTGGAATTGGGATGGCCCAACCTCCCATGCCATAGATCTTCACTTGAAAGCTTTCCTTGTAGCACAATATCTGAACAAAGATTAGCATTTCCATTTCCATCAAGTTTGAATAACCTTCCAAAATGAGAACATGATGCTACTATATCATCATCTTTGTGATCAAGCAAGTACCATCTCTAAAATCTACTTGTAGACCATCATCATTGAGTTGGCCTACACTTATTACATTTTTAGTCAAACTAGGAACATAGAGCACATCATTAATATCAAGCTTATCTAAAGATATGCTTCCTATGCCTTCTATCATACATTCCTCATCATTTGCGATATAGATACAACTTCTAGATCCTTTGTATGGTACAAGACTACAAAAAGAGTTTTTATCACTATTCATGTGGGATGAAGCACCACTATCTAGCCACCAAACATTATAATGCTTGAAAGGGGAAGATGAAAAGTTAGATATCATAAGTGAATCTTCTTTGTCACAAGAAGATTCATCTTCACAAGTGATGTTGGCTTGCTTTTTCCTTTTGTAGCATTGAGAGTCAAAATGCCCCTTTCTGCCACATGAGAAACAAGTAACCTTGTACTTGCTCTTCTTCACAGTAGATGAGCTTGGTTCCTCCTTGGATGTCTTCTCCATTGCCTTTGTGTTGTCCTTGGAGATCTTGCCATTCTTCTTGTCTTTGCTCTTCCCCTTGAGCTTGGTGAACAATGCTTGATCACTTCCTCCATCCTTGAGAGATAATCTCTCAAATCTTGCCACTCAAGTTCGATGCCTATATTCCTCGGCTATCAAGACTCCTTGTAAGGCTTCTAAAGAGGGCAAATACTCTTTCATTGTATATGATTGAACAATGATATCAAAATCCTTACTTAAGCGATTCAAAATAACTTGAACAATTTCTTTGGATTTGATAGAATCATCTATGCAAGAAAGATCTTTATGGAGATCCTTGATTCTAGAAACATAGGATGAAGCACTTTCATCCTTTTTTGAAAACTTTGAAAAATTATATTTCTAAGAGTAAGGACTCTTGAAGTGTTCTTAGACTCATAAATGGATTGAAGAGTACTCCATGCATCTTGGGCATTAACACAAGAGCTAATCTCTCTTAGAACTTCATTAGAGACATTTAGCTTCAAAACATGAAGAGCAACACGTGCTCTTTTCTTGAATTTGGGAATTTCTTGAAGATTAGTAGGCTCCTCCTCATTCCCATTCACTATATCTATTAGATCTTGAAGTACAAGGATGGATTCTATCCTAACTTTCCATGTACCATAATTTGAAGAAGTGAGTCTTTCACTTTGTTCTAATAGATAAGATCTCATTGAAGTCATATCTAGAAGATTGGTTTTGGCTTACTAAAGAGAATGTTTTCAGAGATTCAATCTAATCCAATGTAGACTGTAGATCACAATGGAATCAAGTAACAAATGATTATGAACTCAAAAATGGCCAAAAATGACAATTTCTAGATGGAAGTCAAAATTTGCTCTCTATTTTTCAAAGCAAAAATGGATGAAGTAAATCTAAGTTCACATGTGTGAAATAGGTTGAAAAAGTCAGATTTATTATTTAATAAGTTTCATCCATACGTAGGATCATAGATCCAAACAATGCTTCATAGATTGAAGAAAATTGAAAAATATTCAAATCTTGCTATTTTGACCCCTACAAAATAGGATCCTTGGCCTTCAAACATGTAAAACACTAGTTTTCTCCTTCAATATGCCTCAGTTTGAATGCCAAGAACTCTGCTTAGGATCCACCAATCTTCTTGAGGTCACTTGCATCACAATCTACATTTGATTAGCTTTCCATTCATATGCAACATGGATGGAAAAGATTAAAAGTAACATAGCCACCACTCTATCTTGATTGGAGGCCTCACACGTGCTGCTACAGTAGGCCGTACAGCTTTGAAATCAGAGAAAAAGATACATCAATGAGTGATGAAGAGAGTGGATCTAGTTAGCTTAAAATTGAGTGCTAGTAAGAGGCAAAATGTCACCAACAATGATGAGAAGTCATTCCATTTGACAAAGCAATGATTAGATGTGTATTCTCCTATCAAGCTCTGATACCATGAGAAGTTTTTACATGTGTGAACCAGCTGCAACTACAAAGGATCAAGAGAATGAATGATTGCACACTAAACTAGCTTCTATTCCAAAAACAATGTGATGGAAAACATTGGCAAGCTAGTTAGCAACAAGGCAAGAGCATTCATCACAATCTAACTATCATTACATCTCAAAATAGATCAAATGGAAGCATTACTTGAAAAAGTGTATTCTTGAGGTACAAAGCCACCTTATTTATAATACAAGAGGCCTTCTAGAACTCGTGGAGAGAGAGATCAATCTAGATGCCACATTGCCTCTACCTCTCTACTAGATGACGAAAAGAGAAATGGATAAGAGTTGAGAATATCTCTTTTTGAGAATCCTTGACCTACAAGAGTAGCCTCACATGCTTCTTGATAGGTTCTAGACCTACACATCAATATGAAGACTAAAAAAGTAACTTGACTCTAGTTGAAAAATTACTTGACTAGTCTACCTCAAGTCTAGACAAACCCCAAAACTTGAATCTCTAAGTTTAATATTATTTTATTTTACAATACTTTCACATGCTCTTTGTCTTCGCTTGGGACTACCTCATCCTTTGGTCTTGGGTCTCTCCAAGTGTATTTGTGGTCACCCTATTGATGCTCTTGCTATCCACCTCCTCCGTTGTCCTTCTGGGAGTGAGCGCACAGCTACGCATGATGTTATCAGAGATGTAGCAGCCACTATAGCCAGAGATGGAGGATTCCATGTCCTCAGAGAGCAGTCTCATGTCCTTCTTCTTCTGATCTGTTGCAGTCAGTTGGCAGACTCCCACTGACATCATCATAGTTTATGCACTTTTATTTTTAATGCCAGGATTTGGATTAATCTTAGCTTTACTGCAAGCTTCGCTCTTGTTTGAGGTTACTTTTGTTTTAACTTTCCCTTTGGGGTGTATATATCTTTTTCATCAATGTACCTACTACTTTTTCCTATGAATATGCACCAGGGTGTTTCTTCTTTTGAGGTTTTGAGTTATCCTCCAAAGACCTGCATTTTATAAATTCTTAGTTTTTAAGACTTTTACTTATAAAAAGATGTTGGGAGAGAGGGGGAAGAGTAAATGACGAACACGAACGAGAAACGAACTCAAACAAGAAACGAACAAGAAGCGAACTCGAACAGAAAATGTTCGTGCACAGTGGAATGAATTATTTGACTCTCTCCCTAAACATAACTATGCCTATCAGAATGAACAAAACTTTAGTGATAGAAATCACAGTCATTCTAGATTACGTAGCCAAACATTTAATGGATGAAGCGCTAGATGAATAATTTGTCGCCAATTGCAAGACAAATTATCTGTCATGAATGATTCGTGAAGAGCTAGACTGTGCTCAACTGATAATTAGTCGCGAATGATTCACGAAAGACAAGACTAAAAGTTAATCGTCTATTACCAGAAAGAGCAACTAGAAAGATCAGACAGAAGAATAAGCATAGCAATATTAACATAGATCTAAATGCAGAACATTAAGTATACCATGTATACATGTTAATAATGCGGTAGAACACAATACAATAGCGGACGAAACCGCGTGCCCTACAAAGCTTATTTCTATCTGTAATGAGGAATAAAAAAATGAACCTCTTCTCTTAGTCTCTTCTTATCTCTTCATCTTGATGCGTTATCAATACTCAGATGGTATCCAATATATATACATAATATTACAGGTGTGTAGATGTGAAAGTACAAAGTGGATGTGCTGTTTGTAAGAGATCGTGGGTGGCTGCAGTTGCTGTTGAATCTGTTAGCGCAGCTGCATAGGGTGAGCGTAAAAAGGGTGCAACGTCAGTTACTACTGAAGTGAACACTAGTGATGATGCAAAAGTGCGTCACTCTTACAAATGGCCTTAGGATAAGATTTACAGGCTGCCTTAGCTTTTAGGGCACTTTTGGCATTCAGTAAGGTAGTGTTCCCTTTTCGTTTGTCACCATAACCTGTGTAAGAACACAGTGTTGCGATTCATTCGCCTTTTCTTCGTCTGTGCGAATTTGAGTGTAAAAATGCAGACTGCGTGACAACGTTAGTAAATATGCAGCATGAATGGAGGCAGATGAAAAATTGGGATTTAGGAGAGTAGAAGGAGTAAATCCAACACCTCCCCTTAATCTGGATCCATGAATGCCTTGATCTTCAGACTGAGCAATGCAAAAATCCGTTGTGTGCAGTAACACTGAGTGCTTTCGTGAAAATGTCTGCAACCATGTCCTGTGTTCTACAGTACGTTAAGCTCACCTCTCTGTCGAGAACCTTGCCCCTGATGTAGTGATATCTTATCTCAATGTGCTTACTCCTAGAATGAAATCTAGGGTTGGTCGATTATTATTGTTGTTGTTGTTATTAATATATATATATATATATATATAACTATATAGTCATAAGTAGCTAAGATGTCAAAATTTGACTTTCAAATAAATGTCAGATTTTGAAACATTACAAACCCCTAAAAAATCCATCCAATAGTTGTCGCTATTTTTTACACATCTTTGACAAATTTGAAACTTTTATTAACCTCCTTAATTAGTTCTCCATTGAAGATCATGGTGGGTACTTGGCTTTTTATTGTGGGACCAACCCTAGAGTCAACTTCACTTTTCAGTCAATGTTTAGGAAGGGCCTCTTTGTGGACATTTTCAAGGTTTGGGTCTTGTCATTTGTGCCTCATGGCTTTGATTGTAAGACGATTTTGTTCCATGTGTTGACTGAAACTACTAGAAAATTGCTTGCTTGGTTCTGATTGTATCTCGTTAACTCTTGTGGCTCATGACCCTGAAAGGAAATCGGGCATTATATATTGATATTAGCCAAATAAATACATAGTTGTTTTTGAATGTAAAAGATTATTCATTTCTATTACCAATTCTAAGGTTTGATTATTAGAATAGTGGTTCTAGCCACTTTGAGTAGGTTGGGACCCCATGGTGACTATATATGGCTATCCAATTATCATCATCTAACTATTATAATTGACATTTTAATTTAAAGTGTTTAGAATAGTCCAATTTTTTCTATCAAATAATCAACTAGCAACTTTCTTTTTTTCCTTGTTTCCCATCCCCTTTTTCTCAAAATTAAATGGGTCTTCCTCGAATGCCAACCTTGCCCCTTCTATTGAATGTAGAACAACTGATCAAACAGATCTTGATTCTACTAACAAAGCGCACATTTCCTTGACAAAGGATGAGAAAGAAATGAATGCAACTCGAAACATTTTTATTCGTGATCAATCTCGAAGGATTTGCGAACTTTGTCTTGCAGTCAACTCGAAAGATTCACGAAAGATTTGCAAAATAGTTTCTTGTAGAAGCTCGTGGCTTTCTTGTTGAAGCTCGAAAGATTCACGAACAGAATCTTGTCGTGAAATATTTTGTTTCTTGTTCAAACCTTAGATCTCGCGAAATTGTCACGAACAATTCACGAAATCTTTTGGACCATCCTTCAAGCTCACCTGTCGCGAACAGTTCACAAAATATTCCAGATTTCTTCTTCATGCTCAAAGTTGTCGTCTATCGCGAACAATTCGCGAAAGATGAAAATGTCGTGAAGAGACAAGTGTCGTGAACAATTCGTGAAATATGAAGCTGAGACGAAGAGATAGATTGTCGTGAATAATTCGCAAACATAATTTATTCGACCCTGGAAACAGAGCGTCTATTTGAATATCAACCATCATAAATGGTTAGATATATACTATTACAACATTGAAAGGCCAAAAAATCTGTAAATAAAAGGCCAAAAGACCCGTCTTGTAGCAATATAAATACATGTGCACTACTCGTTGTAACTCACTCAATCAGAGACACAACAACGAGATAAGACAACAAGAGATATATGTTGATAAATCAGATTCAGAGTTATAAAAATTCATTTTTGATCAATAGTTTCTTATTGTCTAAATTGTCTTAACTTGTCTCTTACTTCTGCATATTATTTTTGCATGCATATTCAATCAGAGCTAATACTGTTCTATTAGTACATAGATCATACACAGTCCCAATTGAAGACACTAATATTAGTTTGATTTATTCAAACTTTCATCGTGTTCTTAGTGAAAGAATAATCACTATTTTTCCTACAGTGGTATCAGAGCATACCAAAATTAAATCTGATATAGTGGTATCAGAGCATATAGAATCAAAGTTGATACAGTAGTATTTTCACATCCCTCTCAGCATTCTTCATACATCCATCACCAAGCTGCTATTTGGAGTGATTCAGAAAATTAGAAGATGTCATCTATCATCAATATTCAAGCTAAGATCACTACAATCTTGGATCCAGAAGGCTCAAATTACTTGATTTGAAAATTAAAGATTTCACTCTTGTTGAAGGGCGAAGGTCTATGGCAATGGGTAGAACCAATAGAGGAGAAGCCAGTAGCTACTCCTGGCTAAGAACTTTGCAAATGGAGTTTAAAAAATGACAAAGCTATAGCAATTATTGCGTCTTCAGTGCATGATAATATAATGCTAGATCTTACATCAATTTCGAATGCAAAAGATTTATGGGAAGAATTGCAAACCAAGAATGAGACTCGATCTTGTAATCAAATCATGTTCTTGGAAGACCAATTAACTTACCTGCACGTGGGTGATGGAACTGGTGTATTATGGGTGGACACGAATCAGGGTGACAAGAAACTGGAGGAAGCTCTCTATGTCCCTATTCTTGACAAAGATCTTCTATCCGAGCTAAGATAGTCGATACAAGCATGTCAGTAACCTTCACAAAGAATTCTTGTAAACTGTTCGAGGAAGATTTTGATAACCTAGTTGCTAAAGACAACAGAGAAGAAAATTTATATCACCTGAACATTCGAACTAGAATCGAACAAGCCAATCAAACTCAGGAATCAACAGATATACTATGGCACAAGAGGCTATGTCACATGAACATGGAAGCCTTGTACCAAGCCAACAAAAGTCAGAGAATTCAAGGAGTCGAAATCAAAAGTAGAGATATTCGAACTACTTGTGAATCTTGTCTTAAAGGCAAGATGACTAGAATACCTTTCAATAAGGATATTTATAAAGCAACTAAGGTACTTGAAATTGTGCATTCAGATATTTGTGGACCAGTCGTTGGGTGATGCAAAGTACTTCATTATGTTTATTGATGATTTCAGCAAATTAGTTGTAGGATACTTTATACGTACTAAATCTGAAGCTTTCAAGAAATTCGTTGAGAATACGAATTGGGCTGAGAATCAGACAGACAATAAGTTGAAGCAGATTCGTGGAGGTGAGTACATTTCCAATGAATTCAAGGCTTATTGTACTGATTGAGGTATTATGCACACGAAGACTACATCTTACACGCCTCAGCACAATGGAATAGCTGAACAAAGGAATCGTACACTTATAGAAGCTGCAAGGTGTATGATGGCTCATGCGAAAGCACCAAAACAGTTGTGGACAGAAGAAGTGGCTACATCAAATTATCTTTAGAATTGTATTATGAAATCTTGAATACTGGATAAAACTCCTCATGAGATATGGTAGAAGATGAAGCCAAATCTAGCACATGTTCAGACATTAGGATGCACAGTGTATATGCACATACTAGATAAGTTGAGAAAGAAACTCGATGAAAAGACAGAACAAGGTTTTCTGGTAGGATTTGAGTTACATTTGTCATATTATCGTGTCTATGTACCCGAAACTGGCAAGATAAAAGTTGTTCAAGATGTCAAATTTGATGAGTCGAAATACATAGCCAAAAGTGATCTAGTCGGCTATGAAATTCTCAAAAACTATTATGAGCTACCAACAACAATAGAAGTAAAACAAGTAGAAGATGAAAGAGAATTACCAGATTTAGAAAGAGGTCAAGATCGAGTACCTGACAGACTCGAATCGCCAGTTCGAATTCCAGCGAAAAAGCTCGAATCAGAATTGAACTCGAAACCTGCAAAATCGAACTTCAAACCATCTGTGAGAAGATCTGACAGACAACAAAAATCTCCAGAAAGATACAGTGAGGATATTTTTAATATAGCCATCGAATTTTGTGGATTCTCTGACGAACCTCAAGCATTAGAGAAAGTTGTTGATGGACCAGATAAAGATCGTTGGATTCATGCAATGGAGGACGAGATGTCATCCATGTATAAGAACAATGTATGGACACTTGCACCTATACCTGATGGCAGAAAACCAGTCAAGTGCAAGTGGATCTACAAGATCAAAACAAGTCCTGATGGAGAAAACATCAGATACAAAGCAAGGTTAGTTGCTTAAGGATTTTCATAGAAGTATGGGATCGACTACACTGATACTTTCTCACCAGTAGTCAAACATACATCAATTTGCTTGTTATTCACGTATGCAGTGGCTCATGATCTAAAAATCCATATTGTGGATGAGAAAACTGCTTTCCTGCATGCAGAATTGGAAGAGGACTTATTCATGGACCAACCACTTGGTTTTGTAAGCCAAGAATATCCATAATACGGATGTCACATGAATAAAAGCATTTATGGTCTGAAACAAGTAGCGACGAAGCACTACGTTCCTTAGGCTTCAAACTTCTATTTGCTGAATCAAATGTCTATATCAAGCATGTCCAAAATGAAATAATCATTCTAGCTGTCTATGTTGATGACACACTTATTTTATCAAGAAGAGATAAGTTAATTTTAGATGTCAAAAGAGATATTTGAGATATTTGAGATAGCTGACCTAGGAGAAGCTAAAATCTATTTAGGCTTGCAGATCGTGAGAGACTTTGAAGGTGGTAAGTTGTATCTTCACCAACTAAAGTACACTCAAAAGATCATTGAAGACTTCAACATGCTTTAATGCAAAGGTGTGCATACTCCCATGATACTTGGAACAATACTGAGCAAGATAGATTGTCCGCAGACTCTCGAAGAAGAGGAATGAATGGCCAAAACACCCTATCATAGGCTGATTGGATCATTGTTATATCTGGCAGACAACACCAGACTCGATATAGCATTTGCACAGGCTGAGCCAATATAATCAGAACCCAAGGTTGTTGCATTGGAAGTTGGCAAAGAGAGTACTACAATATCTCCAGGAAACGAAAGACTATGGACTGTGTTATTCGAAGAAAGCTGGATTTCACATCGAATCTTACAGTAACGCAAGCTGGGCATCCATGAAAGATGATAGCAAAAGTATTTCAAGATGATGTACTCTGGCATCTGGCGCAGCCATACTCTGGATAAGTAAGAAGCAAACATCAGTAGCTCAATCTTCCCGCAAAGCAAAATATGTAGCAGCGGCCAAGATGGCAAATGAGCTGATCTGGATCAAACAGATGTTGGAAGGATTTGATGAATCTATTTTTGAACCTTATATCCTGTTAATGGATAACACTTCAGCAATCTATCTTACAAAAGATCATGTATTTCACTCAAAAACAAAGCACATAGCTATCAAATATCATTCCGTGATCAACCTCGAAGGATTCGCGAACTTTGTCTTGTAGTCAACTCGAAAGATTTGTGAAAGATTTGCAAAACATGTTCTTGTAGAAGCTCGTGGCGTTCTTGTTGAAGCTCAAAAGATTCACGAACAAAATCTTGTCATGAAATATTTTGTTTCTTGCTCAAACCTCAGATGTCGCAAAATTGTTGCAAACAAATCGCAAAATCTTTTGGACTATTCTTCAAGCTCACCTGTCGCAAACAGTTTGCGAAATATTCTAGATTTCTTCTTCATGTTCAAAGTTGTCATCTGTCGCGAACAATTTACGAAAGATGAAAATGTCGTGAAGAGACAAGTGTCGCAAACAATTTGCGAAACACAAAGCTGAGATGAAGAGATAGACTCTCGAACAGAACTTATTCGACCCTGGAAACAGAGCGTCTATTTGAATATCAACCGTCATAAACGGTTAGATATATATTGTTACAGCATTGAAAGGCCAAAAAACCTGTAAATAAAAGGCCAAAAGAAATGTCCTATAGCAATATAAATACATGTACACTACTCGTTGTAACTCACTCAATCAGAGACACAACAACGAGATAAGACAACAAGAGATGTATGTTGATAAATCAGATTCAGAGTTATAAAAATTCATTTTTGATCAATAGTTTCTTATTGTCTAAATTGTCTGAAGTTGTCTCTTACTTCCGCATATAATTTTCGCACACAAATTCAATTCGAGCTAATACTGTTCTATTAGTACATAGATTAGATACAGTCCCGATTGAAGACACTGATATTAGTTTGATTTATTCAAACTTTTATCGTGTTCTCTGTGGAAGAATAATTACTAATTTTCCTACATTGAAGAGACCCAAAATTTTCTCCATGCAATTTTTTTGTGATTGTTCCTTGTTTTTGAATTCTTCTATGGAGATTAATATCATCCTATTTTGTGAATACCATGTTTTTTAGCAACAATTTACCCTTCTTAATTCAAGACTCTCTCCTTTGGTTGCTTTTCAAGGTCATTCTTTTATGAGATATATGCAACATGAGAAACCAAAAAGTTTTCATCTATGATAACCTCATGATTCTAGCTTTTGACAACATAAAATGTGCTTATGCTTGATATTGTTTTTTAGACAAAAATAATTTTCAATAGCTACATTGCAAGGTGTGTGATTTTACTTTTAGGAAAAGAATTTTCCTTCAAAGGTAGGTTTCAACATTTACCTAGTCATTCATAGCTAAAGGTGGCCTCTATAGATATGCATCTTACTTGTTGGCTACACTATGAATATTCTTTGTAACATTTATGATGTGTAATATCCTTGATCTTTGTATTTGTAGCTCCATATTGTGATCTCTTTGGAATAATTTAAATGAGAGGCATCCCGTTAGCTATACCATCCTCATTCACTAATATCACATCAATCTTGTTAATCCCCTTCTTTTATTTTATTGTAATCATCCTCCTATCATTTACTTGTCTATGTTTGTTTGCCATCTATGATGTTGCTAAGTTGCTTCCCAACAATTCCCATTAATGCATATACTTTCACTAAGCTAATTTGAATATTAATATTTTTAAATAATCAAAACCTTGCTATATGTTGGTCCTTATAATGAGAATTTCATACTAAAATTCTAAAGTGATGAGTTTATAGCTGGCATTAATTTTGCACTATGATAAGTTATTGTCATAAAAAGAAGTAATTATGACCTTTTGAGATTAACATGCAATTATTAAGATTCCATGAAGTCTTTCACAAATTATGGCATCAATAAACTTACAAATTTCCAATTTGATGCCTCATTCATAAATCTCAATAAAACTTTTAAAATATCCATGAAATAAAAAAATTAACTTGAAATGATGTGAAGCTATACTAATTTGTATGGCAATAGAAATCTTACAAATACACACTTTTATTTTCCTTCATCATGAATATCTTTTATATGCTTGTATGTGAGGATAAAAACTAGACATTTTGTATTTATAAAGGTGAATGGCTTTGGCTTCAAAAAATTTGATACAACAAAATGCTTTTTGTCACATGGGTTAAAATAAATATTATCTACCTTCAGAACTTCAAGATAGAACTAACAACTTTCTCATACACATGTTAATTACGGTAGCTTAAACACATGGAGAAGAGTTATAAGCGATACAAAGTATGTGATCTTTTCTACTTAAATATATCAAAAGAAAATAAGACATGAACACTGCAAATAGCTAACAAACTAGCTCAGTAGAAAGCATGGTTGTGTTTGCACTTTTTGTAGTTGGTGATAGCATGTAAACCTTCCACAAACTTTTTAAGTTGGTAGCTGACATGACATAGTAGGTGCCATGCATTGGAATTAAAGAGAAAATAGAAAAAGCAAAAGTGAGCATTTTACTATATGAATTTTAGATCCTACAAAAGTAAGGATCTATGCTTTAGTTGATAAGCGACATTATTTCTACAAGCAATTACCACACTTTTTTTAAACTACAACTTCTTGACAATTATGTGCTTTATGCATTGGATTTTTTAATCACCAAAACATTGACTTGCCATAATGTTTCTACCACACACTATTTGATATTGACCTAACATTCATTCATTCTAGACTCAAGTCAATGATGAAAACTTTTGTGAAGGAAGTAAATCTATATAAAATTCAACTATGTTTACTAGCAAGTCCCGACCAATTTGGTTGAATGTCATTTCAATATTAAAGTTTATTTTCTTAAAAGCTACTAGCTTCTAGAATGTACAAGTGCATTTTTCTTTCTCTAAAGGGCACATATTGCTCCACTTTGAGTTTAAACCGCACACTGTGATGCTAGACATGGACAACTCTATTAGGTAACAAACTAATATTGGAAGAAGACAAGTCTAAGGTGTTATCGTATAATATGTGACTAATGAGCATGAGTATGTAGATCTTATTTCATGGTCAATAGCACTTTTGATACCTTTGAGAAACTAATATAGTTGTTGCTTCCTTTGGTAAGTGTAAGTTTACTTTCTTTATGGGAGTCAATTGCAAAATCATAACAAGATGTTAGAAGAACTCAAAACATATTATGTATTATACAATATAATAAGTAGAAGCTTTTAGAGGTTAGCTACTCCACAAACTACTCCCACAATACCTTTTATTAATTGATTTATATGTGATTTTGTAATATAGATCAGTATATTTGTCATTGAAATTTTTTTTCCCTTCATTTTAATTTCTTTATACTAGAAAATTTTGAAAACTAGTTCCAAGGATTTGAGTTTATTAGTTTATGATTGAACCAATGCTTGTTGACCCTAGTGCATAATAATCACTCTCATAAGTCAAATGACCATTCTCATTGTTGAGATAATCATATTGCCTCATAGAGACACTCAATTTAGAAAAGTTGAAAAGTTCTTCCATTTTGGTGCGTATAATTTCTAGAACTACATGAATAGGCTCTCTTTCAAACATTCAATTACCGATATTGTGGGCTTAGTCCATCCTAGCAAATAGATATTTCAGCATGACATCAACATTTTTTTGCAGTTTTAGAAAATCTGAATATATTCATGATACTTAGAAGTTTGCAAAAAAATTGTAACACTTTTGCTCATTATTTTAGAAATGAGGTCTTTCCATAATAGAATAGTTGATAAGGAAATCCTTTCCTCCCCTTGAGGTCAAGAATCTGACCCCAGCACACTACACACATGAGAATATACATGAGAAATCATATATTTGGAGACAACACAATAGCTATCAACATATCCAATCCAAGAAAATGAAGCATATGAAATTCCACTCTAGAATAAACTATTCAATGAGAAATCCATCAAACATTCACTATGAATGGAGAAGTTTCTTCATAGAATTTGGAATGCTTTCTCATGCACCAAGCTTCTCACACTTTCATGCTTTCAGATAGGCAAATGGTCACAACAAGCACATCTAGATGTGAAACGAGGAAGCATGATCTTTTGTTTTTGTTTTTTTTATGTTACCTTTATTTTTGCCACCTTTCCAACAGTTCTACAAAGAGTGCTATGGAAAGTGCTTCCCCTTTCAAAGCCTAAGCTACATTCGATCAGAGAATTGAAACTACAGAGAATCCTAGAAAATGCATGGAAATGGTAAAAGCTAACTCTACTCTTACTTCTTGGCTATTTGTGGGCATTGTACCCTTCATAGCACTTGGCCTCTCCTGGGTTCCAAGGCTTGGTGTAAGAAAAATCTACCTATTTTGAGCCCTAGATATGGATCTAATACCTATGATATGTGCTTCAGCAAGGAGATGAGGAAGGCATGAGAGACTAGCCATGAAAGAGCATGGAAGCTATTCTTCCTATGCACAGATCCATAGCTCAACCTCATTTCATACATGTGCAATATAAAAGTTAACATTCAAGCATAAGCAAAAACATTCACCTCACAAAACCTTAGAGGAATATACCTTTTTGGTGGATGCGGTCCAAAAAGCTTGAGAAATATATCTTCTTTGAACATTTTGTTGCTCATCATGATCTAAATCATGAGAAGAATGACAAGATGCAAGACATGAACTGGAAGGGGTCGAGACAGAGTTGTCTTCGATATTGGTAGTCGATGGTTTGATATTCAAACCAGAAATAAATTCATATTTTTTTCATTTTGAAATCATGAATTTTTTTTCTAGGAAAACTACATCTCTACTAATAAGTGTCTTTCCAGATTGTAGATCATAGACCTTGAAAGTCTTATGATCTAATGGATATCCAAAAACATTGACTTGGTATTAGTTCGTTCAAGTTTCTTCCTTAGTTTTGACAAAATTTGAGCATAGTAGATGCATTCAAAAACTTTTAGATGATCTGCGGATGGTTTTTTACTTGACCAAACCTCCTCAGAAGTTTTGCTATTGATGACCTTGGTACTGTGACAATTCTCAACATACCAGGATATTGCAATTGCCTCTATCCACTTGTTTGGAAGATTAGCAACAAATAATATGGATCTTGATGACTTGATTAGAGTCCAATTCTTTCATTCGACTTCCGTTCTGTTGAGGAATGTAGCTTGAAGAATACTATCTCTAGATCCCAGATTCACTTAGATAGTTATTGATAGCATTTGAGATGATCTCTCCCCTTCCATATGTGCATAGGGCTTTGATATTCCTTCTTGTCTGAGATCTAGATAGACGTCTTGATTGTTGAAACAACATGCTTCTAATTTGTTCTTGATAAACATTATAGTGGTTCGTCAAAAAAAGTTGTCAATGAATGTAATGAAATACATTGATCCTTCACATGATGGGGTTTGCATCTAGCCATAGAGATCATAGTGAATCAGATCTAAAATGTATTTAGCTCTATGAGCTTGGCCTTCGGAAAGTCTTGACCTTGCATGTTTGCCAAGAATACAAGTCTCACATATTAGTTTTGGTGATGACTTGTTGGTGTCTAAACCTTCGACAAGATTTTTGGAAATATACAATATAATGATCTCATATGGAGATGTCCTAGGCATTGATGTCATAGGATATTCTTGTTTGATGAAGGTGTAGACATGGATTTTTCTTCTAGTGTAAGTGCACATTCAAGACTTAATGTACAAAGATGACCATCACCACACCCTTTGACTAGAACATTTGAGTTGTCTTGGATAAGACATTGATTTGCATCAAATATGATAGTATGGCCTTGATCACCAATTCGACTGATTGATAATAATTTCTTGCTCAGAGTCAAAACATATAAAACATCGTCGATATGTCGAGATGAACCATCATCAAATATGATGATGATTGTTCATTTGTCTTTGGTCTTAAGAGAGCCAGAGTCTCCAAGATGAATAGTATATTGTCATGATGTGATGAAGAAACATGCTTGAACCAGTCTTGTTAAGATGCCATATGTTGTGTCGCACTTGAGTCGAGATACCAAGAATGATGGCTGTCTTTGACACCTGAGGAACTTGCATTATTATACTGCTCTTCCATTTATTTCAGAACTATACTTCACATTGAGCCAGTAACACCACACACAAACCATCTCTAATCTCTTCGGTGGACTGTACTCTTATTTCAGAGTATGAATTAATTTTTAAGATTCTGTTGGGCAATTAGAACACTTAAGACTGTGATTGTTAGAAATCCATAAATCATAATATGGATGGACAGACTAGGATTCGAACCCAGGACCTCCCTCATACCGGATGGGATGCTCTACCACTGAGCTATATGCCCTGTTTGATAGTTCTCTCTAGAGTGTGAATTGATATTCCAACATCCCCCCTCAAGCCACACTTGGCTGGGGTCCTAGTTGTCACCTGCCCCACAACTTGGGCCACCTAACCATGGCTTTGACACCATTAGCTGTTAGGTCTAACTTGGCTCTGATACCATGTTAGAAATCCATAAATCATAATGTGGATGGACAAACTAGGATTCGAACCTAGGACCTCCCTCATACCGGATGGGATGCTCTACCACTGAGCTATATGCCCTGTTTTGTTCTCTCTAGAGTGTGGATTGATATTCCAACAGTGATTACATTTGGCATAAGCTGTCTATTAGACTGTTTTTGCATTTAGCAACTGATTAGAACGGGAGAGCTGTTTTGCAATATTTCTACTCTCTTCTCCGTTCATGTTCTTCTATCTCCCTTGTCCCATCAGATTGGTATCAAAACATAGCTCAAATAAACCGAGAGATTAAGTTTGTTTTATTTGTGTATTGTTATCATGTCTCATATAGGTAGCTCCTCATCTTCATCACTTAGTGAAGCTAGAGTCATTGACAAGTTCAATGGTTCTAACTTCTACATTTGTAAGTTAAAACTAATTAGAATGAGATAGATAGAGATCTTTGGGATGTAGTAGAATGTGCAGACCTAACAACCAGAAGATGGTGATCAAGCAAAGGCTTGGAGGATCAAAGATCAGAGGCGCTAGCTTGTATCACACTCAATTTGGCCGACTCCCAGATATCTCACGTTACCATGTGCAAAACCTCTAAGGAAGCACTGGACTTGTTATCAAGTCTTTATGAGACTCACGATGTAGCCACGAGATTACATCTTAGAAGGAAGTTCTTTACTCTTAGCATGTCTGATTCTAGTGCCATCACTTCTCACATCAACAACTTGAAGTCCCTGTTAGATCAGTTATCAGTTGTAGGATGTTCTATTCAAGATGATGATGCCTGACCTTGCTTTCTTCTCTTCTAAAGTCCTATGAGCACTTTGTGGTGATGATCTCCACACAACCCGACCTCACTCTTCAAAAGGTGATCGGTCATCTTCTTCAAGAAGCAATGTAGAGAAAGACTAGCAGCCTGTCCATCAAAGACAAATCCATGGATCTATACACCAAGAGAAAAGACTATTCCAAGGGCAAAAATCAAGTGTAGTAGCAACCACAGAAGCCTTAGACTCAAGGTGATCATGGTGGATCGTGCAAGAAGCTTTTCTGCAGATATTACAAAAGAGCTAATCACAACATCAAGGAACAAGAAGCTTTTCTGCAGATATTACAAAAGAGCTAATCACAACATCAAGGAATGTTGCATCCGCATCTACAACGAGGCAAAGAGGCAACAACAGCAGCAGCAGCCAGACTCCTCCAACACGATGGAATTCAAGGAGTCAGATACACATTTGCTAATAGCTTACAACAACAACGAAGACTGTGATAGCTGGTATCTACACAACGGCGCTACCCAACACATGACCTCTTGCAAGGAATGGTTTACGGAGTACACAACTTACAACAGAGATCAATTCATCTACCTCAGAGATTCTAGCACCATACGCGTGGAAGGCAAAGGAGCAGTGAAGATCAGCTTCAACAACAATCTGTCCATTTGTGTTCCTAACGTCCTTCACGTTCCTCAGTTATCAAAGAATCTCTTATCAGCCTCTAAGATAACTTATGAGGGCTACACTATTACTTTCTCATCTGAGCAATGTACAATACTCGAGGAAGATACTACTCTAACTACATGCACTAGAGTCGTAAATCTTTACGTACTCTCTAATTCAATTGCATTAGCTATTATCTCTAATGAAAATGTAAACGACAGTGCTGTTCTGTGGCATAGTCGATTTGGACACGTAAATACAAGATCACTTTCTTATATGCATTGTAATAATTTAGTTGATGGTTTGAATTTTCTGTCTTCATTAGATAGGAAATCTTTCTTTTGTGAATCATGCATCTATGGGAAGCACTCTAGAAGCAAGTTTCCAAAATCACATTCCATCAAAATAAAGCATGTATTAGATCTTGTACATAGTGATCTCTATGGTCCAATGCCAACTCCGTCATTAGGAGATGCAATCTATTTTATCACTTTCATAGATGATTATTCTAGATGGTCTACAGTCATGTTCATTAAGCACAAATCTGAAGCCTTTGAATGCTTCAAGAGATTCAAGTCCATGGCTGAGACACAAACGTCTAAGAAAGTGAAAGCACTCCGAACTGATGGTGGCGGCAAATATATCTCTAACGAGATGTCAGACTACATGGCTGAACTTAGTATTAGAAGATAGTTCACCACTTCTTGTTCACCTCAACAGAACGAGATTGTAGAAAGGAAGAATCGAACTCTTCTCAATTCAGCCAGATCCATGCTACGTCAAGCACACCTACCTGCGAAGTTCTGGGAAGAAGCTACTGCCACAGCTTGTTACGTGCAGAACAGATCCAGCACCAAAGCCATCAACAACAAGACTCCTCATGAAGTTTGGCATGGGCACAAGCCTAGTGTTAGCCATTTAAAATCTTTGGTTGTATATGTTTTGTTCATTTTCCTAAACAGCTTAGGATGAAGCTAGATCATAGGACAAATACATGTATTTTCATTGGCTATCCTGATGAACATAAAGCTTATAAAGTTTATGATCCATCCACCAATGTAGTATTTGTCTCTAGGAATGTAATATTTCAAGAACATACATACTATGATTTCAAACAGCCATCGATAAACGATGCGTCATTTCATCCTATTTTACGTAGAATGGACTCTTCCAACGTTGATGTTCCTTCTATAGAACTTGCAGCTACAATTATAGAAGCCGAGCATCCAATAGTACTTGTCATCAAACCAGACCTAGCTAGCTCGAACAGATCTGAAGAAATTCAAGAAGAAGCATCATCGCATCCTGGTCAACCCAACGTCCGCAGATCTTCACGGACTAGGACAATTCCTGAGAAGTATGCACCTCAATCATTCTGGACTTCATCAGAAGAACCAGAGAGCCTAGCCGAAGCAATTAATTCCAAGGATGCTGTGAAGTGGCAAGAAGCTATGGAAAGCAAGTATAACTCACTTTTGACGAATCAGACCTGGACACTGGTCGACTTCCTGTAGTGCAGACATCCCAAAGGGAGCGGGAACTACGACTTAGCTTCCCAGCCTTCAACTCTTGCCATCCAGACCCACTTGACATACAAGTAGCCAACTCACCAACAACGATCAGACTTAACCAGCTTGAAGTTTGGCAACCAACATTGAGATCCAACCTAGCGCCATGCCAGATCGGGGGTCCCGATGTGGGTGACTTCCCTCCAAGCAAGCCGCCCGACATACATCAAACTTAACCAACTCAAAACTTCGTTACAAATGAGTAACATCCATTCCAGGCAAGTGGTCTGACTTACATCAGACTTAACCAACTGAAAGCTTCGTCACAAAGCAAACACAGAGGATCCCTCTCAAGCCACATTCCCCTTGAGACTAGACGTAGGACCTTTGCCTAGCCGCGCCCACACAAATCTATCACAGAATTAGCCCACGGAAAAACATCCATCCAACCATTCGTGCTTTCACCATTAAGCAGCACATTGCCTCAGTCATGCCCCACCACTTTTTGGTCGATAGCCCTTATAGCTAAACGATCGGCAACTATCCCGCACCGACAGCTAACCACCCGTGCTTTACACCCAAATTCGAGCAACATCTCTGTATCAATGGCTCCAATTCAGTTCACATAGTGTTAGGGCCTATTTTGACAGGGAGTTGGTCCAACCAAAACGTCCTAAAAGGGTCAACGGGCCCCACCTCTCATGGCGGTTCGGCCCTACGTGAGCAATAGAGGATTTGCCACTTCCAACCCTGATGGCCTTCTCTATTGCCCCGTGCTCCCCAACTGATGAGAGTTTTCCAGGCCCTCAGAGATACGGTTGCAAGGAGGGGTGCTGTCACTTTTGGTGCAATGATTCACTAGCTTTCTAGGGTTATGGTTCCATAAAACTTCTGATCACTTATTCGCGTCAGGATCTTGCTAATGTCTCTTTCCCCATTGAATTCGGCTTACAATTAGTAAAAATCTTACATGGGCTTGAAACCTACTTATTGCCTATAATGTGCTCGTGGGGTGCAAGTTATACACACCGCTTTGTTTGATAAGCGGTGGTGTTTTCGCCAATCGTCGGGTCTAGGTATTTCGCTAGACAGTACCAACGATAGGTGTGACTAGTGTGACGCTTTAACCAAGGTGGTGTATTTCAACCACGGATGGTGGACGGTCCGCTCTGGTGTTTCACAGAGGTCGGGTCCAGCTGACTTCATAATTGACAAAACGGAAGAAACACTTCAAGCCTTGACGATTCCGTGTAGCCGTTTAATTCACAAGTCTGATCTAGCAAACCGTAAAATAAGCAACCTAAGATTCTTTTTGTAAACACATTTACTTCAATACGATCCCTGGCTACAATTTTTGCAATCCACACCACAGTTACTAAGCATTACAATCATTCCAACCCGAACTCCAACGATTTGCTACCAAACTTCAAATAGTTTACTTGGTTTAAGAAACGCAACCATAGCCTACGAACTTTGATCACTTTGTAGTCGAACTCCCATCAAAGAATCAGAAAGCTAATGGCGATTCCAAAACCTCACACTAAACATTAAGGCAAATGTATTGAATCCTAGTCTACTTCTTCACATGTCAGATGGTTCCCTATCTTATCATAAAGGCGTTTCGTTCAGTAAAGGTTCTTTACAACATTCACGTAGTACTACTAATGCAAAAACACATTACCTTGTTTCGT
The DNA here is from genome assembly GCA_029204225.1 of Diphasiastrum complanatum. NCBI lineage: Eukaryota > Viridiplantae > Streptophyta > Lycopodiopsida > Lycopodiales > Lycopodiaceae > Diphasiastrum > Diphasiastrum complanatum. Next base: position 8,097,499 of record CM055094.1, on the reverse strand, counting down.
TTGAGAAAAATACCATTCTATCTCTTGACGAGGATAATGAATCATTCAATAGGCAAGTATGGAATTTGCAAAATAATAACAAGAATCCATTCACCGATTGGCATACATCAGTCACAAACTATATACTGGACACATAATTGGATAAACCACATTACCTCAAGTGTGAGAGAAGAGCCAAAAATTGTAGAGGCACTAGAATGAATGCCGCTTTTGGTTTGAGGTAGCCTTGCCTTCGTCCTTCAAAAGAGCTTCTTGATAAATTGCCATTCAAACCAACATGCGGATTAGATCAGAGACCAGGTAATCAGCCAAGCTTTGTCGCAGATTGTTGGAAGAATCGGCAACTCAGTGAACAGAGGCATTTTGCAAACAGGCCTGAGAGGGCTCCAACGAGGGTTGGCTGAGCCTGGCAGGGTCGCAGCATGTAGCAGGCCTAAGTAGCCGCAGGCAGGAGGTAGTGTAGGGCTGCAAATAGCCTGTAGGTCGCAGACAGGTCTCACCTCGGTAGTGGGCAGGGCTGTGAAACAATCCTCAAAAAGGATACCAGTAGAAATGCAAGCCATAGGGCCACTTGGCAGGCTGCAGGCAGACTGAGAAATGTTGCTACATACTGAGAAAGGTCGTGGCAGCAGGCTGGCTGAACGCAGACAACACAAATGTCTGTTTCTTTTTCGCAGGTGGAGCTTGGAGGTCACTGCAGGTTTGGTAGATCTCTGGCATGTCTGAGTTGTGATAGATATTCTCTCCTCTTGGAGAGAATACATACCATGGAAACTCACCCATCTCCCTATTGGAATTTTAGATTATTGAGCCAAGTTTCCTCTCCTCTCTTGTGTTCACTCACTGTGGCTTGGGGGTAGATTGGTTAGGGTATTGATTAGCCTCTCCATATTGGTTGGGTGGTTCATGCTCCATAGGTGTCCTTTTGGTTTGCATGTGACAAGATTCTTGAAGATCTTCACTTGGCGATCGTTATAGAGATCATGTTATATCATGGTTGCTTCACAATGATGACATTGTTTTCACTCTACATAGTGAATTGGAGTTTGATAGGATCTTGATTGGTCTCATTCAAAGCTTAGGGATGAAGAATTATATTTCTCTTCATGATATTTCAAAGATAAGAAGGCATGAAAGCCTTGGGATGTTTCCAAGGAGGAGTTACATCATTTTTGTATTCATGACTCTTGGAGATGGATTTTTTTTAAGGAAGTCTTATCATGGTCATGGTAAGCATGGATCATGATTAGTTTTGGCCAAATTGAATTTGAGGGAGAATGTGAAAAGTTAGTTCAAATTGGCAATTGTTAGCTTGAGGACTATGTATGAAAAATTCAAATACTTTGACCAAGGGTCAAAGTGGAGTTTACATGTGTGGAAATCATGTGGAGGGGGGCAAGTTTGTCCAAATGACCTTTTTATATCGTTTTATATACATATCTCATAAGAATATGTAGTCATTGTCAAGATAATTATTATAAACCACGGATTTGATGGATGGTGGATATCTAGGGCATAAAATTACTTTTAGGCCCTTCCAAATGTAGCCTAATATAGCTATCAATAGTAGATTTAATCTTTTAGTGGTTGTTGTACATACCTCATTTAGTGGTGATATTTTTGTAGGAGGAAGATTGGGTGTTTACATGTCTATGATCTACTTTCTCTAGCTTTTGTTGTGATGGTTCTAACTTGATTTTAATGCATGAATCAAAATGTTTTATTGTCGATTTTTGTCATTCTTGCCTTCCCTTGGAAACCAAGAAGCATTATTATGTAATGAAAATAGTTATTGTAGATACATATTTATCTAATTGAGATATTTTGAGATGTTTGTTAATATATTGGACTCATGTTTAATAGGTATGTTAGTCTAGTTCACATGCTACCTCACTCGATTGAAGGTAGATCTTAGTAGTTGGACGACTTTGATCAAAGGATATTTGAGTTGTAGCATTTGAAGTCAAAATTTTTAAAAACTAGCAACCTTTCAAAACCATTCTATGTGCTCCTTCCTAATCACCTATGGGGGATGAGCTTACTTCCAAATCTGGGTGGGCCCATCACATTAGGGCACTTGGCCTTAGTCAAGGTTGGTCTGCAAGGGTGGTGGAGGTCTTGAAATATAGTAACTTGTACTTCTTCTAGCTGCCATAGGGAGGCTTGCCTATGCACTTCAAGGGCATCTTCCATTTTCAAATAAAGTAGAAAAAACTACAAGTTTGAGCATAAAATTCATTCTTTAAAATTAGGCTTTCAAGTATAAAAGCTCAATAAATAGGTCAAATTTTATTTAAAAGTCAAAGCTTTTACAACATCTTTGTAAATCTATCATAAAACATGTTGGCTTGTAAATCTTAACATGCTTCATTTGTAAGTCAAATTATGAACTAGGACATTAAGTTGAGTGTTACTTCAAAAATCAAATATGCCCTTCAAATTCCAAGCCTCTCATGATGTCCAAAAATCACCCTTGGATACAGGATAGGCTTGGAATCTTGACATGTTAACGTTTAAGGTTCTTTTTTTATTGTATTTTCTACTTCCAATATGATATGTATGTTTCTAGGCTGCCTTTTAATGTAATAATGTAGGAAGATTTTAAATTAAGAGAAGGCTTCTAAAATTCTAACCTTCAATAAAATTTGACTTTCTAAATTTACAACTTAAATAGAAGTGATGTTTTTTAGTTTGAGTTTCAATTGATACTTTGTTGAGTGATTTTTTTTTTCAAGTCAAAGTACTTCTTTGACATGCATTGTAGCTTGCAAATGTTGCCCTTGATATATTAAGGTTCCCTTTGAGTTTGCAAAAGATTATTTCCAAATGGCAAGGATCTCATATGCGAGGCCAAGGGTGGTGGAGGCTCCCTAGATGCTACAACCTGTTGCTTCAACACACACCTATCCCACCATCCTTAGATTTTTAACAAAATCTTGAGTGAGTCACATAATCTTGGTTGAAATTTCAATGTTGTAGATTGCCATGTCAAGGCTCATGAGTCATTAGAAATAGGTTGATCCCACATTTGGGCCATGGCTCTCTCAAAAACATTGTTGCAAGGCTTGGAATTTGAAGTCCATACCCACTTTTAAGATTGAGGGGTTTGGTTTTTTTTAATTAGTACTAAGGTTCATATGGCGTGTATGTTTCATGGCCAGCTTCTCAATTGAAAGGGCAAGAATATTTCACCCTCTTTATGAAGAATGTTAACAAGTAGGCACAACACCTTACCATGCTAGTTTATGGGATGGGCCTACAAGGCGGCCAAGCCTCCAAACTGGGAGATTTTAGTGGGTGAGACCCTCATAGGCCTATACGACAACTTGTTTGAGGTGCCTACCGCCCATATTGAAGGATGTCAGTGTGGAGAGGAAAAGGAAGGGAAAGTGGACACCACCCTTAGATTTTTGGTAGAATGTATAGTGAGTCATGTAGTCCTCGTTAAAAATTTGATTCTTCGTTGCAATATAAGGGACTTTGGAAATAAGTTGCTTTAGCGTGTGGTCCATGGATCTCTCCTTGTATTGTTGCAGGTTTGGAATTTGAAGTATACCCATAGCCATCTTTAGGATTGAAAGGGTTTTCTTTAACTATTAATTTCTTATGACATGTTTCACGGCTAGCTTTTCAACTAAAAGGGCCAAAAAATCTCACCCTTTCTATAGAGAACGTTGGCAAATTGTGAGTGTTGAGTGGAATGCCTCACCATGCTAGTTTATGGGAAAGGCCTACAAGACAACCAGGCATCCGTTCTGGGAATTTTAGTGGGTGAGACCCTCACAAGCATATACGACAACTTGTCTGAGATGCCCACCACCAATCACCGAAGGATATCAGTGGTCACAGTTAGAACGTGGAGGGGAAAACGAAGGGGAGTTGTTGATTTTTTTAGTAAACTCATGTAATCTTGGTTGATAATTTGATTTTCCAAGTTGCCATGTTAGGCACATTGGGAAAATGTTGGTTGAGCATTTGGGCAATGGGTCTCTCCTTTGCATTGGTGGAGCTTTTGAATTTGAAGTTCATACCCACCTTTAAGAGTTCTTTCAATTAATTTCATTTGACGTGTATGTTTTATGGCTAGCTTTTCAACTAAAAGGGCCAAAAGATTTCACCCTCTCTATGGGGAATGTTGGCAAGTCGATCGAGTGCAAGTATTGGGCACAACGCCTTGCCATGTTAGTTTATGGGAAAAAGCCTTTGTGGTGGCCAAGCCTCCAAACTAGGAGTTTTAGTGAATGAGACTCTTACATGCCTCTATAAAGACGTGTTTGAGGTGCCCACCACCCACTGACGAGGGATGTCAATGGGCACGGTTAGAACGTGGAGGGGAATAAGAGGGGAAGTGACCACCACCCTTAATTTTTTGATAAAATATTTAGTGACTGATGTAATTCTGTTCAAAATTAGATTATCTAAGTCGACATGTCACACACATTGAAATAAGTTGATTACGTTTTTGCGTCATGCCTCTCTCCTTTGCAATGATGTACTCTCGGACCTTGAAGTTGATACCCAAATTAAAGGGTCTTTTTATTACAAACTTTCATATGATGCGTATGTTTGATGGCTAGCTTTTCAATTAAAAGCACAAGAATATTTCACCCTCTACATAGAGAATGCTAGCAAGTCTATGCACTGTGAGCACAACCTCGCCATGTTAGTTTATGGGAAAGGCCTACATGGTAGCCAAGCCTCCAAATTGGGAGTTTACTGGTTGAGACCCTCACAAGCCTTTATGACGACTTGTCTAAGGTGCCTACCACCCATCACTGAGGGATGTCAGTGGCCACTATTATAACGTGGAGGGGAGAAAGAGGGAAAGTGCCCACTTGGGATACTCAAGGAGTGCACTGCATGTGCACCTGACACTTGGCCCCACCCATCCAGTGGCGATGGATCGGGATACATAATACTTAGGAGGGCATTGCATGGGCACCTATAGTGCTGGCCCCACTCCATCCAATGGTGATGGATGGGGCTAAGGGAAAAAAATATATCTCTCCCCTTGGATGATGAGGGACCTGTGCAGCAGATGCACCTGAAGCAGGTGCATATGTGGTGCACTCTGTAATGAGAGCCGTGGGGATAAGGGGGAAAGAACAAAGAACATCTCTACCAGTTTGGACAGGGTGGGCCCAGTGCTGTAGAGGCACGAACCTCTGAGGTGCACTTTCCAATGAGAATCATGCCCTCTAACATTAGATTTTCGGTAGAATCTCTAGTGACTAATGTAATCCCGTTGAACATCAGATTATCTAGGTTGCCATGTCAGGCACATTGAAATTAGGTGATCCAGCATGTGGGCCATGGGCCTCTCATCTTTACACCGTTAGAGAATTTGAAGTTCATATCTATTATCCACCTTTAAGATTGAAGGGTTTTTTTGATTTTAACTTTCTTATGCCATATGTGTTTTCATGGCTAGCTTTTCAACTAAAAGGGCATTACTATCTCAATGTCCATAGAGAATGATCTCAGTGTCCGTATGGAAAATCGTAAATTCTGATCATGAATCAAATGTGGCTTTTCAAGTTGAACTTGCATTTCAAAAGGAAAGGTAACAGCTTCTATATGAAATTTTGGCTTTTGAAATTCACCTTTCAAACCAAGGGATAGGTTTGTGTATGCCTTTCAATGATAGCTTGCTAAAAATTGGCCTTTCAAAAGAAAGGCAAACAAGCATCTCACATTCATTGCTTCATTGCTCATATGCATTTTGTGCATTGTGGTCTATAGATATATATGTGGGTGTGTGGCAGAGATGGTGGGCCAACCCACCAGGCCAAGGGCCAGGGCCCACCCCTCTCCTGGTTTTGGCTACATCCTCACCATTTTACTCACACACAACAACACAGAAAAAAAAACATTGGAAATTTAATCTCATACCCATAGTCTATTTTAATGATCTACACCAGCCTGTGTATTAATGTCACTAAATGATTGAAAGCCTTTGCACCGTTGGATCTTGATATGTGGCAGAGCATGCCATGTGGCATGAATCCAAGTGATGTGGCTTAAAATGTTCCGTGTCATTAAGACCCAATTGCAATTCTCCCATATAAATAGAGGAAGTAATGGATCTTTACTGTGAGAGAGAGAGAGAGAGAGAGAGAGAGAGATGGTGAGAGCCTGACAGATCTTTAGCTGGGGAGAGGGAGAGGGAGAGGGAGAGTGACGTGAACTGTGGTGTGTGAAAGTACAGATGCTGTATGTAGGTTGAACATAATTCAAATTTTTACTTTTCTGAGTGAAAGTGTGTTGGAATTTGAGTGAGAACAAATTGAAGGGTTAATCTAGCTGATCTGGGTTACTGGCATGATGCATCAGCTGAGTCCTGGGCCCTGCATGGCGGAGCCTGGAGCCTGGAGGAGTGTGTATTTGTCATTTTGCTCTCCAGTCTTACTGTTTCCCGGGTTTTGATCACTGGGTTCCTTACAACCACTCACTGCAGATTTGTCCCCACCAAATTCAAACTTTTGAGCTCAGTCTACTCACAATATCAGGCCATGGTGCTGATGATCATTTCCATGACGGAAGCTGTATCTCATCTTGGATTGCTGTTGTGCATTCTGTGTTGATATTTCATCCATGCATGAAGATCGTTCGGATCGTTCGGCCTGAACCAATTGTATGGAAAGCGGCACCTTCTGTGGAGTGGGTTCATTGGGTTGCTTTTGGCTGCACTGCTTTGATTTTTTATAGGCCTTCAAGATCTTCAAATATTTCGTGCAAAAACGATATACCAAGTGCAGTGGATTCATACAGCTGAATGTGTTCTGGTAATATGCATGAAACGAAGATGGAGGTGGTCATAAAGATGGCTAAACGCTCAGAAATTTTCTCTTGGCAACAATGATCAAATATATTTTTCTTGGTTGTACAATACTTGGCAACAATGACCGGATATAGGTGCTGGTTATGCAATTACGATCCACCGGTAGTATGATGACTTAGAACTCCCACAGGGAATAGATACAAGCTTAGTGTGCGATGTTTTGAGAATTTCCTGCTCAATTATCACGTTCAAAAGTCCGGGTGGACACGTTAACCGTGCAGCGCACAGAATCCAAAAATGTTTCTCGAGTGAGAGATGCTTTGCTTCCAAATCATAGATGTTGCAATTCATGAAAGCATGCTATAAATCCGAAAGGGTAAGCTCAGAGCTGTAGCTTCTAATGTATTTCTCTAATTACTAGCTGTTGTAATCATTGCACGTTGTGACCCATGCTGTAGTTGGTTCGTTATATTTTTTGTTGAAAGTCACAGTATCTTTTGCCCAATGTGCTCAATGAAGCTTTGATGGATGGAAGGACACAGCTCCTGGAGTCTATGTTATGCCAGATGGCTGAATAGAGGTTTCAATGCTGGAGAACGCATGTATCAGTAGTCTGATACTCTTCACAACTGTGTGAGGAATCTTTTGATAATTTGAAACTTGGAAGATCTTGCAAAAGAGATCCGGATGATCAAGCGGCCAACATGATTTTGTAATAGTCTAGCTTTCGGAAAATCAGTTGCCTTACTGTGGTTTTTTTTGCCTAGGATATATCACTCGTTTTTAAAACCCATGATTAACATATCTAGATGACAGAAAAAACCTTTGGATCACTCCTTTTGATTCAAACCCAATCCTGTCTAGAATGTGCTGTCCTTTCTCAGGTTGCATGCCGTAATGTATTACCACGAACTGCATGCTAGTTGACAACCTAATAAACACAAGTTCTTAAGCTCAAGTTCTCTAGAAAGTTTAAGATTGGTTGTAGATCAATTTTTCTCGTAAGCACTCTTGTGTAATGGTTTCTTTCCTCATGGATCTCCAGTGGACATTATTGAATCATTTCATTTGCAGGAAAAGATGATGTGATGGACATTAATCATTTCAGCACATTCCAGGTAAATGGTATGTCTGGATCGGAAAAGATGAAGTGACAGCAGCAGGAACAAATTCGAAATCCCTGCTATCAGCAACAGGGATCAAGTTTCCCATGGGGTTATCCAGCCACCATAGCAAAAGCTCTACTAGTTCTGCCAAATATAAAGCGGAAAATCTGAATCGGAAAAATCCTTTGATTTTAGGATGTGTTGGAAGCGCAGAGAGGTCCGCGGCAGGCAAACCAGCAGGCTCTAAATCAGGAGCTTTGAAGAAAAGTTCATCGTCAAACAGCCTTCCTTTACAGACTGCTCTTGTAGCAAAGCCACATGAGTACGTCTCACGAAGTGGGATGTCCAGGGGCAGAGGATTGTTAAAACTTAAGGGACCGTGTGTATGCGAAAGTGTGGTAAGTGTTGAAGAGACCAAATCAATGACAAAGAAAGCCTATCTTGCCATTTCTACAAAAGGGCAGACTCCGCATGCATCAAACACTCAGGAGGTTCCAACCTTCAAAGTGAGAGACCTGGATCAATGCCAAAGAGCAAATGATTGGATCGATGTGAAGTATAAGAGAAGAACAAGCTGCTCTTCAGCGTCAAGTGGGTCATCGCCTCCACTGCAGAATTTAGCCTCTTCTTGGTCTAGCTCTTCTGCAAGGGCAGAATATATTTTTTCCAGAGCTAAGCCCACACTATCACCTGAGACAAACATGGCTAGTCAAAATTACAGCCCAAACACAAAAGCTCCTCAATCGTTTGCAGATAGTTATAAACTGGTCGGGCAGCCTCAAGAAGCCATAGTTTTGTATCAGAAAGTGTTAGTTGCTGCAATGGAAAACTCCACAGAAATTGCTCAAAATATGACTGATAAATTTTTTATTGAAAGCAAGTCTTCATCAAGCAAAATGCGAGATGACGGAAATTTTGCAAGCGCTGATGCGAAAGTGGGAGGGATCAACTCCGTTGAAGCTACAGAAATAGCTTCTCATGAGCAAGGAGATAGCTGGTACAGCCCTCCTACTGAAAGAAGCTCCCCCAGTAGCGCATCCCTGGCAGGAACTTTAAACCTTGAGGATCGCTGGGAGGCTGCATCCTTGTCACATGCGCAGAACCTGTCAGCTGATTCAGTTGAGATTTCACGCTCTCTTCTATTTCATTCTACCGCAGATACAGCCCGAAGATCTTTCCACAATATAGGATCAACGTTGAGACTAAGTCCAGAAACGGCGATACCTTTCTCTACTGGTTCAAGGAGGAGGGATGCTTGGCCAATTACAGATGAAGATGAAATGCTTGCTATAAGTGCCTCTGACAGCGATGCTGTAAAGAAATTGGACAATTCATTTGGAGACTGCGGGCCTTCTTTAGGAGTCCACAAATTTAAGAAAGAATTGCACGGAAATGGCCAGGTTGAAGCTTCAAGAAGCTCAAAAGCGGTTCGAAGTGGAGAAAATAAAAAAAGCATGCAAGATAGTTCTGGATTTTCAGTGTCAAATAGGCCATCATCTAAAGGAGCTGTTCGTTCTGTAAAGTGCAGCCCATTGTCAGGAACCGCAATAGGGGAATTGAGTCCAACATGGTCATATTTAGATACAGAGAGTATTGCGATCGGGCGTGCTCGGCAGGCAGCTTCACACTACTGCTTGCCTGCTCACAGACCACCATTACACACTCTACTAACAAACAGCGATTCATTTGAGCCTGTTGGTTCATCTGCATCGGTTAAAGGTCTATTGGAATGCATTTTGACAGAGGAAACGCTTAGTTTTAGATTTCGTGTCGCTAGGTCCAAGGAGACTCTCATAGCCGAGAGTTGCAGGGGTGCAAATATTTTTAAGAAAGGAGTTGGTGATCCCCTGTTCACGATTTTCTCGAGGACTGGGAATGGGAAGGAGAAGACGGGGTGGAAACGATGGCGCAAGAAACAAAGGCATTCTATGAGAATCATAGCTGAAATGCAGGTTACAACTGGTGGCCAGTGTACAGTTGATTCTCACGGTAAACCTTTGTTGCATTCAGAATTAGAGTTTGTGCTACTGGGTGAAGGTTTACATCAACCATCAAGCTACATCCTGGATGAAAAGAAATCCAACAGGAACCTTACAGGCTTAGATCACATCTCAGGTGAATACTCACAAATTTCCCCACAAAGTATATCTCACCTTAACACCCCTGAACTTAGTGTGTTCTCTAGAGAAGAGAATATCTCTAACGATTCTTCATCAGTCATAGATGGTCCTGATGGGCAGATTGAAAATAAAAGCTGCAAGAGTAGCTCTTCTCAATTAGGAATTTCAAAGCATGTTGGAGGCCTATCCCATCAATTCGGCCTTGAGAAATGGCATGAGAGTTGTGAGAAAGTTGCTTATAATGAAAAGGTTCGAGTGGGGCTTGCTGCACAACTTAAGACAGAGTTGTCAGCAATTGTCATTCAGCTACCTACAAGTTCCCAAATCAATGCAGTTGGCTTGGGGGATGATGCTGATACGAGATCCAAATTGGGTTGGGATGTAAAAAAGCCAGATTCAATTAGCTCAGGCATAAAAAGTCTTTCCCAGAGTCATGCTTTTTGCTTAGAAACGCTCTTGGGAGCAAAAAGCCATCAGGAAAATATTTGTGAGTCTTTATCCAACGAAGGTGTGGATATCCATTCCAACTCAGCTGAGCTTGAATTTGAGAAAGATCGTGAAGAAAATCTTTTGTCAAGCACTGAAGATAGTTTGGAGGTAAAGGATGTCCGAAGGTTTATGAATGCAAATGATGAGCATGTAACTATAATTTTACCAGCTGGTGAACACGGTTGCCCTACGACAGGATTGGAAGGCCCACAACCTTTGATTCGGCGATGGAAGTCTGGTGGCAAATGTGATTGTGGCAACTGGGACCTGGGCTGTGGTTTAGTCATCCTAAAAAATGAGCAGTCATGTGGATCTACAGAAGAAATCCCGAAAACAGATACTGTTATCAAGCATAACCAGGATCAGTATAGTCATGTGGAAATGTTCATACAGGTACTTCTTTTTATCCTTTCACTATGAGCACATGCTAAAACCTAGCTGAAAACTAAGCATTGGTTTTATTGGACTAGTTCAGAAGCCTACACAATTGTTCATCTACTGGTGTTTGTCTTTTCAGGATAGGAAACAGAAGGAAGTTGCTATGAATTTGTTCCGACTTCACGATGGGCTGTTCTCTATGAGTTTTCAAGAGCCCATGTCATCCTTACAGGCCTTTGCTGCAGCTGTTGCAATCTTATACTGTAGATTGCAACCTACTATATTGTCAAAGGATAAAGAAAAGCTTAAATATGCCAAGATGAAGCCACCAAGAGTACCTTTTCGGACAATCAGAACCTCAAATTCAGAGAGTGAAAGAGCAAGTCCTTGGAGAAACAAAGCATATACTAGAGGCTGTCAGTTAAATCCTCCTCTAAATGCAGTGGACAGAGCGTAAATGGTCACTTGATTTTCTGTATACTCCCTTTTTATGAAAGAGTTAAGGGCTAATATGTGAATCAAGGATGTCAGGTTGAAAGATTGGCAGCCCATAATTTAAAGTTGTGCAGCATCTGAATAAATGTTTGTTCATTACAGCAAGTTTACTATCTACTTTTCAGACCATTGATATTCACTCTGCACAGAAGAATGTCTGATCCTTACTTGTTATCACCATGGTCCTGTGCCTTGACCCCTGGAATAAAATCTAGTAAGTACATGAGAAAAATCTTACCTAATACTCTTGGACTTATTGAACTGTTGTAGATGATTCTGTTAAGACTGTTTTATGCATGCCAACATTCTACAGCATGCTGGCACTTCAAGTTTCAAAATTTATGTACAATTGACTTACCAACTACTTGCAAACATTAGCAAGCCAAATCCTATACCATGTACATAATTTCTTATGAGCTCATGATCTTGCCTGATCTTTTGAGATCTCAGGAAATTTCTCTGTTCTACAGTGCAGGCCACCTACTGCCAGCTTATATAACATGGAATCATTGTTGTGGCAAAGTGAATTCATAGCAAATTACTTTATCTTCAAATAAGTGTCAGCAACAGAGGTACAAGAAGTTCATTACTACTCTTTATGAACCTCTTGCAATAAGAATCACAGAACTTCACAACCTCTATGAACATTCATTTCAGATGTAAGAGCTAATGCTGTTTTTTTCGTAGGCTTATAAAAAGCACAGAACTAAAATACAAGAAACACAACAAGAAATTTCAATGCTGCTAGAGATTGGAAGATCTTTTCTTCTCATTTCAGAAATTAGAACAGGGGCAGGCTTTTATGGCTGTGCATGCCAAGAAAAGCATGCGCTGGATTGATGTAGGTGGTTTAGATAGTTGACATCACAACTCATAATCTATATTACACTAACAATCTCTCCCTTAAGCTAGTTATCTAGCACATTGCTTTCTGGATATATCTAAAAATTGAAAGTCACCTACAAGCAGCCTGTGCACCTTCAAATTGAGTGAGCAATGCACAGATGGAGCACAATCAAGTCTGAATTTAATGATATACCTACAAGAAGCTACAACCATTTAGAGAGCTATGACTTCAATTTCTTCAGCTAACATAGAGATCTCATTGTTTATTTTTTCATCATGTGCCTTCTTCCATTAATTTCTTCCAAAGTGGCTGGTCTTCCAACACTAATTACACTTGTCTCCTTACTCCTTGTTGTGCTCTCCCTTGCTCTTGAATAAAATTCTCTTGCTTGCTACATAAGGAGCGTTTCATGTCCATTGTAGTGGCCTTTGGAAGGTAGATCTTTGTGCCTTAGTTCTTCTTGGAGGAGAGAAGCCTTGATGCTTGCAAAGTCATGAGTATAGGCAATGCTTCCAAACATGTAGGCGAATCCTGTAGGGTATGAAGCAAGGTTACAAAGATTTCATCTTCTTGAAAGAAAGAACGGTTGCAAATAGATTTTTGGTTGGGCAGATTGATCCTGGGATGGGTAATTGGATTATTGGGGCAAATTGTTAACTTAGCAGTAGCTAGTCGCGTTACTCGTGAAAGAGAACACCTCTCTTGCACAATGCGCTGATCTGGGAAACAGATAGTGCTCAAGAAAATATTGTAAATCAGTTCTGATAATAGAAGCGATTTCCGCAATACTCTGTTCTGTAATGTGTATGATCTGTAATGTTTGAATGCCTGCCAGCACTAGATATATTTCCGTTGTTGCTCTACTCAACATTATCTACTGTTTTATAAGTCTAATTTTTATAACAGATCGTCGGAGATGAACTGGGGCTTGGAAGAGAATTAGACCGTGGCCAGTAGCAGAAGCTATGCCTGCTAAGTCGGCTCTTTCCGGCCTGCATCTCCGGTTCAACCCGAGATCCCAACTTCCCATTAGTGGTATCACAGTCTAGTTGAATCCCATCATCGGATTCTGCAGATTATGAGGGCAACTTGTCTCTGTCAGATGGCACTTCCAGTTGTAGCCATAACCAACCTCCTTCGACAGTGGCTCCTATCATTTTGGCAAATGGGACCCAACGGGGTTGGCTCAACTGGTTAGCTTGGCATCCAAAGTTTCTTTGGTCCCAGGTTCGAGCCTCCCCTTGGAAACCAAGAAGCATTTTGGCAAATGACCCAACGGGGTTGGCTCAACTGGTTAGCTTGGCATCCAAAGTTTCTTTGGTCCCAGGTTCGAGCCTCCCCTTGGAAACCAAGAAGCATTTTGGCAAATGAAGTCTCAGACAGTCCTCCGAATGTTACAGACGGTTTTCCAGCAGAGAATGGGTCTTCTCCCTCCCCCTTTATCTTGAGCAATTTAGCAGATCTAAAAGATATTGTACTTTTGCCTTCACAAGTATAGGAAGAAAAGGACGTGGGGTTTCCTACTGTGACTCTTGAGGCTAGTCTTGTTGTCTTGCTTTTTGAAAAATAGGACTTGCATCAACCCTCTATGACAGTAGTTCCTATGGAAGAGAGAACAACGAAGCCAACCAAGATTGGAGGCAGAGATTGCGGATATACCTACTCTCTCCAGTTCTGTTTTGGCCATCATCATGAGCTGATTGTAGATAAGCGGCTAGAAAGCGAAGTAGAATTAGATCTGAAACTTGGGAACTCACTGCCAATAAACGTGACTAATGATGACCAGTCACCTGCCCGCAGACAACAGCTCAGCATTACTCTATTTCCTATTGAGGCAACAAAGCACGATATAGCTCATAAGGTTCTCAGTTCTGCTTCTTTACTGTCCAACAATGAAGGAACCCCAAGTTTGTCTACTGTCCGTTGCGCTGTGATTTCAGAGCTTGCATTGATTTCTGTTTCAACTAGCTGCAAACAACGAGGCATCCTTGCAAATACTTCAACTAAAAAGAGAACTGACTTTAAGAACATGTCAATTAAGGAGATTCTCTTGTCAACTAGCCCTACAAATGAAAGTTCACCTGATTCTGAACCTTACAAATTTCTCACTTATCACAAGAGAGACAAAAAAATGAAGGAGAGGAGGGACACTCCTACTCATTTTGACGAACTTTCTTATGAGAGTCAATTTGCAGCCTCTCCGTCTCCTTCTTCGCATCTAGCCCGCTGGAATGGGACATAACCAAATCGGCAAAGTGGTCATTCTCAGCTCCCTCAAGGCATTGGCGCGTGCGAAAGCCAAGCCTCCTAAATTGCATTAACATGATGGGTGCAGCCTTGGAATTTTATTGCAAGTTGTTCCTATCTTTTGTTTTGCATTCTTACCATACATGTCGCACTCTCTCCCTCCTTTCTTTTATTTTATTCTTCATGAACGCTGTCTCGTGGAATGTTAAAGGGCTAAACTCTCCTATCCGCCAGTCTCTGCTCTATCGTTATATTCCTTCTCTTCCCCTCTCTAACCTTGTGATTTGCCTCCAACAAACAAAGCTGAGTGGTTTTCTTTTGGACGTTCTTATCAAGTCTTTTGCCCGCAGCTTTGACTACTCTTGTTCCTTTGCGGAAGGTACTCGTGGTGGTTTATTAACCCTTGTCTCTAGAGATTGGAAACTTGCCTCTCACCTCCTCTATCTTTGGAGGTCCTGCAAATCTTTGTACCATTACTAAGTGTGGATTTTCTTTCAACATTTACAACATTTATGCTCCTAATCCTCCCCACTCCCGTATAGACCTTTGGACGTTATTTCTCCTTCCAATTCCCTTCCTTTGATTCTTTTGGGTGATTTTAACATGTATCTCCATCCTCTCGATGGCCCCAACCATATTTCTTTTGCCGAAAGATTGGCTTGGAACTATTTTATGGATAGTTTCAATTGCTTTGATGTTTTAGAGCTTTGCAATTCTCCTCGTCTCCACACATGGAACAATGGCAGTCTCCTCTCTTTTTTTACCTCTGCTAGATTGGATCACTTCTAACTGTCCAATCAAGGGAACTGGGCCAGTCACTTTTCTTGAAGCTATATCTCTTCCTTTCCGTTGTCAGACCATCTCCCAGTGCTCCTCCGCCTTGAACTCTTTCCCGCTCCCCCCTCTAAGCACCATTCGGTTTACATCATGAACAACTCTTTGATCTGGAACCCTCCGTCACACTCTTGCTCTCAAAATTTCTTCCCTCTCTGATTTGGGAGATATCCTTGATTACTTGCGATCCTTTGTCAAAATCTAGAGAAAAATTTCTACTTCTTTCTCTTCTTTTCTTGAATCTTCTTTAACACGAACCCTCTCGTCTATCAATTTGGATAGGGCTTGTGTTGCGGAAATTTCACATACCATCTCATGCAAGAAAATAGCAATCATTCAATCTTGATAGATCTGTTTGTCTCCTGATTAACTGGAGATCTTGGCTGAAAACCGTACACAAGCATCTATGGACTACAATCTGTGATAGAACTTCATCCACTAAGATAAGCAAATTTCTCATAAATAAAAAAAAATTGTCTTTATGAGAATTCTTGTGAGATCCACACAATCTCAACTATGCACTAGAGTAAAGAAATTTAAATTTTCAACTAACTGATCTAAATTCCTAACTCTTTCAATAAATCGAAAATTACTCATTATCTTAAGAATCATCATATTTTTTTATAATCTTCCGATGACCATTAAGTATCAAATTATGACCGTCAATCATAAATATTTAGAATCTTATGATTCATCAATCATAATTCACTAGATTCCAAAACCATACTTAATCGTGGAAAGATACTAGAGTATATGTACAACATACTACTCATGAAATTCAGTCAAATGCCCGCTGATATTCTTCAATCATTGTCCTTGTCTCTTCACCTGTCACGATCTCCCATAGTTCCTTTTCCATCAAAATATTACTCCCGAATCTAGTGAGCAGGGAGAGCTTAGAAGATCAAGTAGAAATCAAAAACCTCCTGCAAGATTAGAGATGAATCTAGCCCTAATGGGTTCTATGCTCAAGGCTCAAGAACCAAAAACTTTTGATACAACAAAGGAGCACGAGGAGTGGCGTGAAGCTATGGAAACATAAATGGAAGCTATATCAAAAAATAGGACTTGGAACTTGGTTGAGCTACCTGATGGTGAGACACCTATCACTTGCAAATGGATATACAAGATCAAATATGGAACTGATGGGCAACTCAACAAATACAAAGCACGGTTGTTTGCAAGAGGATTTGAGCAACATGAAGGTATTGATTTTGAGGAAACCTTCGCACCCGTAGCTAAGATGGTAACTATATGTTCTGTCATTGCTATTTCTGCTTTCTATGGTTGGAAGATCCAGCAAATGGATGTTAAATATGCTTTTCTTAATGGAGTGCTAGATGAAGAGGTGTACGTAGTACAACCTCAAGGATTTATTGAACCAAAAAGAGAGCACCTTGTTTGTAAGCTCAACAAAGCTATTTATGGATTGAAGCAAGCACCACGGGTGTGGTACTCTTGCGTTGATGAACACTTTAAGCGAAGCGGAATGGTAAAGAGTGATGCTGGTCCTAATCTTTACATTCTAAGGCAAGATTCAGATATAGTGTTCATAATGTTGTACGTGGATGATTTGATTATTACAAGAAGTAATGAGAGCTTACTTGATGAAATCAAATCAGATCTTTCCAATGCTTTTGACATGAGCGATTTAGGATTGATGCACCATTGTCTTGGCATTGAAGTATGGCAAAAGGAAAACGTGGTCTTTCTTACACAAAGCAAATATGCACGAGATCTGCTTTATAAGTTCAATATGCAGGATTGTAAGCCTTTGAGTATACCTATGAATGTCAACACGAAGCTTACTGCATATGATGAATCTGAGAAAGTGGATGCTTATTTGTATAGAAAGCTGGTGGGTAGTTTGATTTATTTGACACACACACGACCTGATATTTCTTAAGTTGTTGGTGTTGTTAGTCAATTCATACAAGATCCTAGTCAAACACACTGGAAGTCTGCTAAACGTATTCTCATATACATTCGAGGGACATTGAACTTTGGTTTGAAGTATGATCAACTTGAAGCACCAATATTGATAGGATATACAGATGCTGATTGGGTAGGTAATATTGATGACAGAAGGTCTACTAGTGGTCATACATTCAGTTATGGTACAACTGCAGTTTCATGGAGCAGCAAAAAGCAACCTATAGTAGCCTTATCCTCGATGGAAGCTGAATATTGAGCACTCAGCAATGCTGCACAAGAAGCGGTATGGTTACGAAGATTGCTTGTGGATTTAGGTCAACCACAAGTGGATGCGACTACTATATCTTGCGACAATCAAAGCTGCATTCACCTTGCCAAAAATCCAGTTTTACACTCGAACCAAGCACATCGAAATACATTATCATTTTGTTCGAGAGAAAATTCTTGATGGAGCCATTGATCTTGTTTTCTGTAAATCTGAAGATCAAGTGGCAAATATTTTTACTAAGTCATTAGGTAGATGTAAATTTGAAAAGTTTTGTACTCTACTAGGAATAGAAGAATGTAATTATATCATTGAGGGAGAGTGTTAGAAATCAATGATAAACTTCATTGTTACACTTCCTAATTACTGTTTACGATGTACTTTATTACTAGTTGTAACTAGTTGTAGGATAGTCTAGTACTCTACTCCTAGGTTCTCCCTCTCTATCAGGGTTCAGGGTTTATATGTACATTTTACATTCAGTATGTGTTAGTGTGATAGAGTGATATTGCGTGTTCTTCTTCCGTCTCCCTACTTGGTGATTGCTTATGGTGAATGCTTGATGTTGCATTTCTGATTGTTGACATATAATTGAACTATACAATGGAACATGTTCATAAAATATACTTGGGCTTGGTTTCACGAAGGTGTGGGCTCTTCTACATTCCACTTTTGTTAAAACTATGGTAGGTAGGTCTCATCAAAGTCTTCAAGAAACAAGAGGCATAAACTTCAACTGGATCGATTATCCCATCTTTTTTTTTCAAAAATTGATATGATTTAAAAACTCAAGGATCCTAAATCCTCAAAATAGACACCTACTTTATTTTGTAAGAAATTATGTTGAGGATAGTAGAAAATATCGAACCTCTTTTCTTGTTGGGACATAATGTTGTTAACCTCATAAAAATAGGAAACTATGTAAAATTTTGATATTGTGACTATATTAAGTTGCATATAGTGGGTTTGCTACTATGAGAACTAATCCATATATCTAGATAATGCAAGACTAACACATATATCTACACAATTAAAATAATTCATACTTAGCATTTGCAGTTTCTACCTATGATATGTATAGATTGGCTAATTAAGCGGTTCAATTTCTCTGTTTGTTTTATCATTATGCTAGCTAATAATAATCATCAACAAAGTGTAGTAGTAGGAGTATGATTCTCAAGAGTGTTGAGTTGGAGGACTTAGTGAAAAAAATTGACAAGCCTAAAAACATAGACATTGGAGGGAATCTTGAATGTTTTGAAAACATGTTTAAACAACGCATCTAAAATCCTACACTTTTTGGAAGGTTGTTGGTTTGTTTGTCTTCAAACATCTTAAGACTTGAGAGTCTTGCAGATAGAATCCTTCCAACACCAAATGTTTATATTCTAGAAACATTGAACATAAATATCTTTCAATAAGCACTAAATTTTGACATCCCTCATTAAGTGGCATGTTCTTGAAAACCTCTTCCCAAGTGCTCAAAAATTACCTCCAATATCTTGCATCTTTTGAAACTTATCTTCTTAAAATGGTGCCTTCTAGATCCTACAATTGACAATGCTCACTAGTTAAACATACACGTATAGAGATTAGATGTCCGTTGTATATAGTTAGCACATCAACCTAATTAACAAATAATTGAAACTATCTTAATTAACTACAACTAAAATGCTTTTGAAAGTTATCTTCTTAAATTGGTGCCTTCTAGATCCTACAATTGACAATGTTCACTAGTTTAAAATACACCTATAGAGATTAGATGTTCATTGTATATAGTTAGCACATCAACCTAACTAACAAATTATTGAAACTACCTTAATCAACTACAACTAAAATACATAATTGATAACTTTACAAGCTTTACAATTTCATTGCTTATTTTATTAAAATGAATAAACCTTAAATTCAAAAAAATTACGGTCTAAAATCCTTTTAATATTTTTTGTTGAATATAAGAATTTCTATCTAAGAAAACAAGTGTCAGGTAGGTAAGAATTCCTATCTAAGAAAACAAGTGTCAGAGGCAAGTTTTTTCTTCTAAAGTCAACATCCTTTAGATCAGTTCCATTCTACAATTGTTTTCTAAGAACTACCAAAGGTCCAAGGCCGATCAATAATCATCAACACTATAGTCTAGTCTAATAAGGATGCCCCTTCCGGAACTCATAAGAAAAGCTTTAATCCCGGTTGTGATGAGTTAGAGACATGTTAAGGATTTTTGCTCTGAATTGGCCAGTGCACCATCTAAATGTTGTTCATATCAACAGACTAGTTGCAAATGTTTCATTTGCAAACAAAAAATGCCTCATATGTTTTTTGGGGAAATGTAGATGACGATTTGAAGGCTTGGTTATGTTGACACACTAAGTCATGACTAGGGTATTGTAGTCTTTCTTGTTGGAAAAAACATTAAACACTCTAAGAGATACAAGATTTTCAATTTAAACTTCAAATTTTCATGCATAAAGCTTAAGCCCAACCAAAGCATTCTAGCACAAAGGATAGTGGACAAATAACATTAATCATCTCAAATGTTGGAGTGTACTATTTAGTACCCTTTAATCGTAGGATGCTTCTTTTAAAACACCTCTTGCCAAGCATGGCCCTACATTGGTGTGCAATGTAAAAGAGTTGCATCTTCGTACTTGACTTCATGCTTGACCTTTTTATGTTCTCACAATATATTTAGATTGGCCTTCATCCTTCAATAGTCAACTCCTACTTTTTTTTTTCTCTCGAAAAGACTAGCCATAGATTAATAATTTTATACAAGATACAAACTGAGATCTCAAAGAAGTCAATTAGAGTCATTCACCTAGGAGAATCAAGCACGTGCAGTTCGAAGATCTATACGACAACGACTTATCAACCTCTTCAAAAAGCATCAGGGGGGAAATAACAAAATCATCGTTCCCAAATTCCTTGCTATTTCTATCAGGCTAAATGTTCCAAAGGGTAATAACTCTAAGACCTTGCCAATAGGAATTGGCAGCAGCATCATTAAATAAAATATTGTTTAGCAGTAAGGCGATATGGCTAAGTCTTCTGAATTTGACATGAAAACGTGCAATAAAAACTGATTTCCATAATGGAGCATAGCAATGGAAGAATAAGTGTGGCACGTCCTCAACTGATGTTTTGCATTTAGAGCAGACATGCGACACATTGCCCCTATATTTGGCACGGACATGAAGAGCAAGCTGGAGGATTCTAAGGGAGAAAAATCTATACTTACCAGGATGGATTTTATGGGTACAACGAAACCTGGCTTTCCATATATTGGAAAAGCGTCCTAGTTCAGCTAGAGCTCCGAAAAGGGAAGAACATCCTGGACCTGAAATAACAAATAACCATAGCCATAGCCATGCATTAAGAAGTATTTTCAGATATCACATAGTGATTCGAAGTACGAATCTATTAGCTAAAACATGATCATTCAAAATTGTAAGCAGCTAGAAGGTACCTATACAAACATTTCTGAAGCCTTTCTATATCATAATGGGCTAGCTTGATCTATTCTCGTCGGAAGTTTAGATTGGACCCAAATCAGTACAATTTACTATGGCTTTGCTTTTATTCAAAACACACCTCCAGTTAACCACAGGAGAAGAGGGAGGGATGCTGATCTTGGATTGTCAGCTTCAAAAAACCAATAAAACAACGCTTTCTGAAGGGTGTAGTCCACAACCACCTGTCCAGCATACTGCTTGAAAGCCACGGCCGGTTGGCCTGGCAATCCGGTCACAAGATGATTCAAGTCTGCTGCTACTGTGCAGCGACTGTGTATTACTGTTGTTGAAATCGCAAGCAGGAACATGGAGAACAATGGTTTGGTGTTGTTCATGATTTTACTATGAAATCAAAAACGTGAAGTAATTCACGTGGCAGTCAAGCAGCCATGATTTTATTATGAGAAGAACGTGAACTATTTCACGTGCAAGTCAACCAGCCATAGCGCTCGCTCTCTCTCTCTGTCTCTCTCTCTCTCTCTCTCTCTCTCTCTCACATGGGCACTTGAGAGGGTGCCACTGGTTGTTGCCTCTAGTGGTGGCAGACTTCGCAAATGTGGCGCCATGCCGCATGTGAGACCTATGTGTCATCATCTCATTGGACATGTTTCTACCAGCTGGCAGAGACTGTCGCCATAAGCTGGATTGCCTTCAAAGATTTGACTTTTTTTCACCTTTTGATAGGAGGGAGATAGGAGGAAATACTTTCAAAATATTCTTCCTACCTCCTCCATGTGGCCTTGACTTCTCTCTCTATTTGTCTTCCTCCCCCTCTCCCATTGTCCAGGCTCAAGCCTCAAGGGCTAAGGTAATCGTGATGCACCTCGAATTAGGCACCAAGACCTAGGCTCCAAGGTCCAAGAGTCGAGGGGTCATCCCCACCACCACATATAAGTTTTTAAAAATGTCATATAGATTAAAAAACAAGTTTTTATTTATAGTGAAGTTGTTTGCCATGATTAAAAAAACACATTGTGACTATTTATGCTAATATTCAAGTTGGTTGCCATGGTATTCTCTAGGGCACTTAATAGGTGGGCATAAACAACTATGCTATGTTTGTAAATAGAACTTGTAGTAATGGTTGTAAGATCCAATTTAGTCAAATAAAGTCGTAAACAAGGAGAGACGCAATAAAGTCGAATTTAATCAAGGAGACTTAGCAAAGCAATCTCACTCTGAGGATGATGAACAAAATGCTAGTGATTCTTTTGTGATGTCTGCAAGCTTGTTATCTACTGAAGGTGATATTGATCCATGGTGGATTGATGGTGGTGCAAGCTCTCATATGACCAGTCATCAAGAGTATTTTTTTTCTTTGTTGAATTATGAAGGTGAGAATAAGGTCATCTACATGGCCAATGATGGTGAATGTGCCATAAAAGGCATTGGTTCTACTCCTATTTATCTTTCTACAAATAGGAATGTCAATTCGAATAATGTTTTGTTCATACCATCTATAACTAAGAATATTCTTAGTGTGAGTCAAATGGTTGACAAGGGTCTAGAAGTGGAGTTTGCTGGATTTGTTTGCTTGATAAAAAAGAAAGGAACCTTGATTACAAGATGGAAAAGACAAAGTAGATTGTTCAAACTTGATGCTTGTGTTATTGCTAACCAAGATGGATTTGTGGCAAGGGAAATTGACAAGTCAAGAGATATGGCATAAGAGATTAGGGCATCTCAACTTCAAGGCATTGGAGCCTTGATGGCAAAAAGAGAAGTGATTATTGGTCTTCGTAAATCTCTTACTAGCATCAATCATGTTTGTGAACATTGTGATTTATCTAAGTCACATAGGCCGACCACCTTACAATAGATCTACCTCAAGATCTAGTAAGCCTTTTCAACTATTACATTGGACATTCATAGTATTAGTACAATTAGCACTAGAGGAGCTAAGATGTTTGTCAAATTCATTGATGATTTTAGTAGATTTACTTTGCCATATTGTCGGTTAAGGACATGAAATAGTCCTAATATTGTAGACCGGCCCTTCAATGTTCGAGATTATTAGTCGTGCCGAGATTTAAATCCATGTCGAGGCATGTTTGTGACTAATGACCTTGTGAGACCCAGACACACTAATTAGAGTAATACAAGTTTTGGGACCGTATATGCATGTGTAAAGTATCAATAGCAATCTATGTATAGAGAATCCATGTATAGGAACTCAATGCATAGTGAATTTATGTATAGGGAAGTTAGGACCTTGCATTACCACATGCACCCGGGGTTCTAGGGTCCATATATGGAGGCCAAACTCGCCCTACTACACCATCTTTTGGATGATTCATTGTCAAAATCTCTCTCTACTCTCATGCTTCCTATACCTTGGGGGTGAAGCTTCTAGAGATTGATTGGTTGGTGGTTTCTCCAATAGTGTGTTCTCTATTGTTTTGTCTTGTAAGCAGGATCTTGAGGAGGCGACCCTTACACATATCTTCTAAAAAACATGTTGGATTATTCTCCTTCTTACTAATCGACTAATCAGTTTTAATCTTCATCCATTGTTTATCCAGTTCTGTGGATTTTTTTGTGTTTTTATACAGTCTACAGAATTGCAAGTGTTTTTACACAGTCTGTAGAAATACACGGAGTTTGACAACAGTCTCGCATTTTTCGCCTGTCAAGAATTACAAGTAAAATTATAGTGACGCATTTCTCGCATTCTAGTGACACTGTTGCTTGTCAGGAATCTCGTTGAAAAATGCAGTGTCGTCTTTTCCGCATTTTTTCGCCTGTCAGGATTTGCGAGCAAATATGCAGAGTCGCAATTTTCGCTTTTTCAAAAGTGCCTCAAATGTTAAGGAAATGACTCTGGCAATGTGTGGGACAACCCTAAATGAGATTTTAAGGCACTGTCGAGTTTTTTGCAAAATCCCAACACTGTTGCATTTTTGCGACCGTGTCGCCTGTGGTTGTTTTGGTTCATTTCTGCAGAAGTAACAGTCTAGTTCATTTATGCAGACAGACGATTTACGGACATTGCTTATCAGCAATCAATGACAAAGAACCGGATGGATGACAGCGGAGATCAGCCAACTAGCAATCGCAATTGACGACCTAATTGCTTAGTATAAATAGCTGTTCATATTCATACATTTCATGATCAAATTATGAAAATGATCAAAGAGATCAAGTTCAGCAAGTATTGTAGTTAGCTCTCTATCAAGCTTTCAAGCTTGAACTCTCTTGAGCATTCTAGCTCAGTCTTTTAGAGATTTATTTTAGAGTTGCTATTGCGCTATTATCAGCATAGCTGCTTATTATTAGACTTATTCTCAGTTACTCAGAGACAACTTAGAGTGCGCGATTTCTATCCGCAATTGTCTTGCGCTCATAAGCATCTGATTTTGTTTTTCTAAATCAATACTATCTTCTTATTGCGTTCAGTATATGTCAGAATGCATGCATATCTATATTGCTTTTGTAACTGATAAAAATTGTCTAAGAATTCAATACTTTGGCTACATAATCACTTAGTATCTAGCGATTTCAAAATTAGTTGCTAAATATTGAACTTGATTTCCATCACTACTGCTTTGTTCAACTTTTGATAGACGTAGTCATGCACTTGAAATAGGAAGTTTCCCCTGCTATCATCTATCCTATTTTCAACATGGTATCAAAGCATTATATCATGGTATCAGAGCATTATATCATGGTATCAGAGTATACCTACATGATATCAAAGCGTTGATTCTTCTTCAGGGCCTAATACTATTTCGATATCAGAACGAAAGCTCTAATACTTGATATCTTTCGCGATATCAAATTGATATCAAACTCTTCAGCTCCTTTCAACCTTTCAGTATCATAGAATTGATTTCCTACTGTTGGCGTTACTACATCTTAGTGTCATCGATACAATTGACAGACTAAGTTCCAGATGGATTCTCAAAGTAATGTTGGTCTCATCGTAGACAAGCTGAATGGATCCAATTATCATTTGTGAAAATTTAAGATGAAGACCTTGCTAATCGCCAGCAAATTATGGGATGTTATTACAGGTACAGAAGTAAAACCTGAAGATGACGACTCAAAGTGGAAATTGAAGGACGATAAAGCTTTCACGCTTATTATCCTCAATATATCAGATACACAGATTCAACACATAGCTGAAGCTAAAACATCAAGAGATGTTTGGGACATCCTGAACTCACTATATGACTTGAGGGACGTAACTACTAAGTTAAATCTACAAAGGAAATTCTTCACATTCAAGATGTCTACTGGTGATTCTCTTCATAGTCATATTAACCAGTTTAAGAATCTCTTGCAATAGATGGCTGCTGTCGGATTAGTCATAGACGATCAAGATGCAATTATGACATTGTTATCAAGCTTGTCCTCTACATATGAGAATTGGGTGATGATCATATCGACACACTCAGATTTAACTCTTACCAGATTTATCACTATGTTGCTGCAAGAAGACAATAGAAGAAGTCAAGACACTTTGAACGTGATATTTTCAAGTCCTACACGTCTTATAGCACGAAGAAATTTGTTTATCTTGGTGATGATAGTACTCACACTATTGAAAGTGAAGGTACTATAAGATTGTGATTCCAGCATGATCAATTCAAACTACTATCAAAGGTCTTATATTTTCCTAAACTCTCTACAAATCTGTTATTAGTAAGTAGAACTATAGATTTAGGTCATAAGGTAGAATTCAAATCTGATCAATGCAAAATTATTGATAGGAGTAATAAGATCCTTGCACTCGGCAAGAGGCAGAGTTACTTATATAGATTGGCACATTGTTATTATAAGTCTAGTCAAGCCTTGAAAGCCCCTATTCTAGTCAATAAAGCAATATTATGGCATCATCGCTTAGAACACTTGAATCATTCGTCCATACCTCCTACCTACACTTCCACTCTACTTATCAACATTAACCCTCTCGATTCACCTATCACCCGGCACCCTCCTTTGGATCAGTCAGATTAACTTCAAATTGACACCTCCACCATCTCCGACATCCCACATCCATCCTCGATACCACCCTTCACGTCCCCACCATTCCTGCCATCTCCTCTCTTGAACAACACACTGGACAACCACTGCACACTTTCGCCACACCTCTCACACCACCTCCAAATTCAACTCAACAAACTACCGAGGGTGACAAGCCATTGCCCAATGATGCATTGGAATAGACAATGTACGTGACATCGCTTGACAGTGCTGATCCTACCGCACCAGAGGACATGGTAGAATAGGAGAAGCTCATAGAAGATGACGACGACACGGTGCAAGTCATCCGACGACTTCTCACCAAGCCCCAATAAGTAGCACCTTACCGGCCCCACGGACATCACAACGACTTACCAAATCTTGGGAACCTTTATCCAGGATGCGGTAACGACCAAAACTACATTGGACGGCCATGTATTGGAACTGGTTACTAGCAATACGAAGCTGCGAGCAGAGATCACCCAGCTCCAGCAGGACCTGGAGATAGCTCAACAACACGAGCTAGCAGAGAAGAACGAGGTGCTGAAGTTGAAAAAACATGAAGACAATCTCCAGCCTCTCCAAATCTACAACGAATTAAAAGTCTAGGAGATTTAGCACCAAGCAGTGCAAAGCCTAGCCCCACTCCATGCCCAACTAATAGTAATTGAAACTGAAAATCAACGCTTGGGAGCGGAGGTGAGGGTCCTACAAGCAAAAACAACCATTTGGTTAGCTCAATCAACACCTTCCAACAGACCTCTCAGCCAAGCCAAGATAGATCTACTCACGTAGTAGGTGAAGGTCTATTGTCAAAAACATTCAACAGCTACCAGACAAAGTTTGACAAATATCGATGGAGTGCAATCCACGAGTTGGCACAAGCAAAGAATGCCCTCAAAGCATGGCAATGCCATATGGAACAACAACAATCCCAACTAGCCCCCATGGTAATTCCAACGCCACCTACACTAGAAGCTGCGATGGCTAGCTCCAGCCAAGACAAAGGCAAGCAAGCAGCAGGGCTAGAAGCTTATGATCAAGCAGAGGCCAGTATACAAGACCAAGGCCCAGACGACAATCAAGGACCCGCACAAATCCAAGGCCAAATAGAGCAACAAGGTTCCACATCCCAAGGCTCCCAGTCCATCTCTGCCAGTTGCACTTTTTGCAAGCCAAAGACGGTAGAGGATGAAGTAAACACTTATCTAGTCCAACACCCCCATGAAAGCTCACACGGTGGCTGGCACATCTCATTTACATCAACAAATATAAAGGGAAATGAGCTGGCCTATCTCCAAGCCTTGGCTCCCCAACTTGCATGGAAGCAACGACATTTTGAAAGCAATTCAGCGGCCTTCAGGGCATAAGTGACGAGTCTACGCCAGCTAAGGACCAACCCACATTTCATTCCCTACCCACGCCAATCTAAGTGGGCGAAATGCGGCACATCACTTGAAAAGATCATGGTGAACACACTCAACTAGCCATGAATTCACTCTGAGCATGGGTGGAAAATGGACGTAGATGCCAAAAGGGCTCTCGTCCAATTTTCAAAGACATACATTAGTTGTCCCGATCCCACAGTTTGTGCGGCCACAACATATGCCCGAGACTTAGACTTTTTAATGGGTGTTGAAACCAAATGGGATGATATCCTACCTCCCATATTTTTTGATTCTAATATAGCCCTAGCTTCCAAAAAATTTGAAGATCAACTGCCAGTGGCTCAAGTGTATTATAGAGTAGCCTTACTCGGCGATCCATGGCCCACCAGATTCCAGACCTGGATCAACCAACTTTGACTAACTGACATCCATAAGTCATTTTACCCTCCTAAAGGCAAGAAAAGTATGAAAGGACTAGTCTTTATGGAGGAGGTTACCGGGTACCTGATCCAACAACGATGAGCAAAGCGGACACTTTACTAAACACCATAGTGTCGAGGGACTGGCACTACTTGAGGTCGGAGGCCCTGTTGGGGGTATTCCTGTTTAAATAAATAAAGTAGTCGGAAAAAGCAGAAATAAATTGCGAGGGTCATCGCATCTTGTGTGCGTAAGCCCATGGCCCAATGAGCTTGAACACTCCTGAGCATTTTAGCTCACTTCTTAGAGTTGTTTAGAGATTGCTATTGCGCTACTGCTTACCAGCATTGTGCTTAATTCAGACATTCTTTTAGTCGCTCAGAAATTGCTTAGAGTATGCGGTTTCAGTCCGCAACTTATTATACTCATTTACTTCTATTATGTTCTCATACTAAATCCATACTATCCTTTATTGCATTCAGCTTCGTCTCAGAATGTATGCGTTTCTATATTTTCTTTGCGACTAATTATGTGTCTTGTGATTCGCGACTAATTCGCGAATGATTCATGATGAATTACTTGTCTGATAATTCAATGCTTTATTGTCTAGCTATGTAATCACTGTAGTACTGATGATTTCAAAGTTAATTACTATAAGACCAAATATGATTTCTATCACTATTATTTTGTTTGAAATTGATAGGCGTAGTCATGCATTGTGAAAGAGGAAGATAGTTTATTCCGCCATGCACAAAAAGTTTTCTTTCTAGACACTCAAATTATTTTCATTTGTTTCTTTTCGAGTTCGTTTTTTTCCGAGTTCGACCTATCTTCACAACACCTCTTTCCGACATGGTATCAGAGCAGAATCTCTAATACTTGATATCTTTCGTGATATCAAGTTCTTTTCAACCTTTCCATATCAAAGAATTGATTTCCTATTGTTGGCATTACTGCATCTTAGTGTCATTGATATAATCGACAGACTAAGTTCTAGATGGATTCTCAAAGTAAAGCCGGTCTTATCACAGACAAGCTGAATGGGTCCAATTATTATTTATAGAAATTCAAAATGAAGACCTTGCTAACTGCCAGCGAATTATGGGATGTTGTTACAGGTATAGAAGTAAAACCTGAAGACGCCGACTCAAAGTGGAAATCGAAGGATGGTAAAGCTTTCGCGCTTATCATCCTCAATATATCAGATACACAGATTGGACACATAGCTGAGGCTAAAACGTCAAGAGACATTTGGGACATCCTGAAATCACTATATGACATGAGGGACGTAACTACTAAGTTACATCTACAAAGAAAACTCTTTACATTCAAGATGTCTACTGGTGATTCTCTTCAGAGTCACATTAACCAGTTTAAGAATCTCCTGCAATAAATGGCTGCTGTCGGATCAGTCATAGACAATCAAGACTCAATTATGACATTGCTTTCAAGCTTACCCTCTACATATGAGAATTGGGTGATGATCATATCGACACACTCAGATTTTACTCTTACTAGAGTTATCACTATGTTGCTGCAAGAAGACAATAGAAGAAGTCAAGACACTTCGTCTACTTCCTCCTCTTAGGCTCTATATGTCAACAAAGGCTCAAAGTGACAAAAACATAAAGGAAACATGCAACCAAGCAACCTGATCTAAGCAAACACAGTCTGATCATCTCCCCAGGTTGAAGTGGACGAAGGCGCATTCATGGTCAAAGATCAAAGCGCATTTTTGGATGATTCATGGTTTCTCAATTCTGGAGCAACTCAACACATGACCAATCAACGTGAGATCTTCAACTACTACACGCCTTACAGCACGAAGAAATTTGTTCATCTTGGTGACAATAGTACTCACACTATTGAAGGTGCAGGTACTATAAGATTGTGATTCCAGCATGATTAATTCAAACTACTATCAAAAGTCTTATATGTTCTTAAACTCTCTAGAAGTTTGTTATCAGTAAGTAGAATTACATTTTTTTGGTCATGAGGTAGAATTTGAATCTAATCAATGCATAATTATTGATAGGAGTGATAAAATCCTTGCACTCGGCAAGAGGCAGGGTTACTTATATAGTTTGGAACACTATTATTTTGATTCTAGTCAAGCCTTGAAAACCTCTATTCTAGTCAATAAAGCATTACTATGGCGTCGTCGCGTAGGACACGTGAATCATGCATCTATTTTGAACATGTCCAGACAATCCATGGTTCTTGATCTCGACTATCCTTTTGGTAAGGTCAATCTCCCTGTCGGTCATAGCTGCATCTTTGGAAAGCAAGCTAGGATTCCTTTTAGATCCAACCATCTGTTAGATGTTGTTTATACAGATATATGTGGACCTATGAAAACTCCTTTATTGTTAGATGCAAGGTACTTCATTACCTGTATTGACGAATTCTCTAGAAGAACATTTGTTTATTTCATTAAACAAAAATCAGAGGCTTTCATCAAATTTAGACAATTCAAAGAGCATGTTGCCTTGGCCATTGGATCTTCCACATCAAAATCCACTTCCTTCTTGACTTGTAATTTCATTCCCTCATCAAAAATGTTATCACATGCGACACTTCTGAAGTCCTTCTGGGCTGAAGCTGTTTCAACAACAATCTATATTAAAAACAGATGTCCTACTAAAGGCCTCTCAGACAAAACACCCAAATTTTGGACAAGTACCAAACCTTCTTCAAACTTACGAGTTTTTGGATATACTGCTTTTGCGTAGATACCTCGTGATCTCATAAAGAAGCTCGACTTCCAGAGTATCAAATGTGTTTTCATCAGCTCCACTACTTCAGATCAAGCCTACAAGTTGTTCGATCCCATCGAGTCGAAGATATTCACTAGCCGGGATGTAATCTTCCTTGAAGATCAATTTCAAGACCTCAAAGGAAAGGGCAGTTCCCATGTAGCCAACCTGTTAGATTCTCCTGATACATTGAACTTTCTAGTTTCACGGGTGACTATTCCTATTGAAGGTCCAAGCTCTTCTACTTCCGACGAACAACGAATCAACGGCAAATCGAAATCTGATGATGTTGCAGTTCAGCAACTATAGTATGATCGAAATGATCAACTTCCTCTATTATCCAGAAGATCTTCAAGAACCAGCAGACCACCTAACCAATATATTGACGAGTCTGCAGCCTATCTTGTTCAGGGACCAATGTCTGTCCAAGAGGCACTCAGTCAGCATGATTATGATCTCTGGAAAGAAGCTATGGATAAAGAGTATTCATCTCTTATCAAGAACTAGACATGGACGATTGTCGAATTATTTGCTAGCAAAAATGTAGTTGATTACAAATGGATTTTCAAAGTCAAGTACAATGTAGATGGAAACATCAACAGGAGAAAGGCACGACTTGTCGCCAGAGGAGTTTCTCAGGTATACAATGTCAATTACATTGAGACCTTTAGTCCAGTAGTCAAGCATTCTTCTATTCAACTTTTGCTATCATTTGTCGTTGCATCAGATTTGAAATTACAACAAAGGGATGTACAGACAACATATCTCACAATGCTATCTTTCGAATTCGACATGACCGATCTGGGCGAAGCTCATTTCTGCCTTGGTATACAAATCCACAGAGACAGAAAACAGAAGTTGATCTACATTACACAATAGAGGTACATCTACAACATTTTAGTCAGATATAATCTGATCAATTGCAAGTAAGCTCTCTCACCAATGGAACCATGACACAAATTGTCAAAGGGTTAGTATCCCCAAAGAATTCATGAGAAGCAGCAAATGCGTGAGTATCCTTACCATTCTATTATAGGATCTCTTATGTACGCCATGATATGTATCAAGCCAGACATAGCTTTTGCCGTCAGTTGATGACTAATCCTAGTATAACACATTGGAAGGCTCTTATCAAAGTCATGAGATATCTTCGAGCTGCTATGGACTTTTGCATTTGTTATGGAGCAGTCTGCAATGACAAACTCAATTTCCTTAATGGTTACACAAATGCAAGTTGGGCAGGAGATATAGACACTCGTAAATCTACTTCTGGATTTACATTCTTTCTCAACAATGGTCTGATTTCTTGGAACAGTCGCAAGCAATCTTCAATAGCTCTATCTTCCACTGAATCAGAGTATATCACAGCCTCTCAAGCTACAAAGAAAGCAATTTGGTTGAGGAACTTACTCTCAGATATCGGTCTGAATTAATATGCTCCGACGATATTATTTTGTGATAATCAAAGTGCCATCACTTTTTAAGCCAACCCTAGATTTCATTCCAGGAGTTAGCACATTGAACTGAAGCACTGGCGGGATTTTTGTAAAATCTCGACACTGTCGTTTTTGCGACAGTGTCGCCTGTGGCTATTTTAGTTCATTTTTGCAGAAGTGACAGTTTGGTTCATTTATGCAGACAGACGCTTTACGGCCAATTTCCACCGCTTATCAGCAATCAATAACAAAGAACCGGATGGATGCCAGCGGAGATCAGCCAACTGGCAATATCAATTGACGACCTAATTTATTAGTATAAATAGTTGTTCATATTCATACAGTTTTATCATTATCAGAAGCATTTGAATAGTTAGCTCTCTCTCTCTCTCTCTCTCTCTCTCTCTCTCTCTCTCTCTCTCTCTCTCTCTCTCTCTCTCTCTCTCTCTCTCTCTCTCTCTCTCTCTCTCTCTCTCTCTCTCTCTCTCTCTCTCTCTCTCTCTCTCTCTCTCTCTCTCTCTCTCTCTCTCAAGCCTACGAGCTTGAACACTCCTGAGCACTCTAGCTTATTTCTTAGAGTTGTTTAGAGATTGCTATTGCGCTACTGCTTATCAACATTGCGCTTAATTCAGACTTTCTTTTAGCTGTTTAGAAATTGCTTAGAGTACACGGTTTCAATCCGCAACTTATTGTACTCATTTACTTTTGTTACGTTTTCATACTGAATCAATACTATCATTTATTGCATGAATCTTCATCTAAGAATGTATGCGAATCTGTATTTTCTTCACGAGTAATTATTTGTCTTGTGATTCGCGACTAATTCGCGAATGATTCGCGACGAATTACTTGTCTGATAATTCAATGCTTTATTGTTTGGCTACGTAATCATTGTAGTACTGATGATTTCAAAGTTAGTTACTATAAGATCAAACATGATTTCTATCACTATTGTTTTGTTTGAATTGTCGGTTGGCAAATAGGATTAAGAAATTCTTTTTGCACTCTCCTGGCTGGGTTAAGATGGCTCCAATAGCACAGCATGCCGAAAATTAGAAATAGTGTCCATGTCAGAAGCATTTTGTGTTAGTACTATATCATTCTCCTCTGGCCATGGAGGCACTCAACCAAGAAATATTGGGATCAACAGTCTATTCCTAGGCTCAACGTCTCTAGTTTCATATGTTATAATATTCAATCCTTGTGGAAAATCTATAAATTTATGTAGAAAGGAGCTAATTGGTCTAATACAAATCCAATCAAAAGGAATTTGACTCCTTTGCAAAATACTCATGCCTATTACACGATCAATACATAGACTTTCTTCACCATCTTGAACTACAATTTGTTGCTTGTAGTACTCAGCACCAAAGAAAAACATCCACTCTCCATTGTGTTGCAACACAAAAAATGAGGTAATGCGTGCCTTTCAATGTCCTACTCCAACTGCAAGTGTGACACTTTCATCGACTTTCACAACTACCTCATCACCAATTGAATACACATCTCAAAAAAGTACTTTCCTATAAATTCCAGTTTGTTTAAATTGGCCTTGATTCCTTTCGATACCCCAAAAAAGCTCTGCATATTGGACTTCCTCCTTCTTTGGAGCTTGATAGTGTTTTTTTTTCTTTTTAATCTCAATCCCTTTGTCTTCCAAAAGACTCCCACATGTATAACATGTGATTTTCAAGCTTCTTTGGCCTTCGCAATAGATGAAACGTCTAGAATTCCATGCTCATGCCATGTCATTTTTATTCAAGTATCCTTTTGGAAGAATCAAACAAGTATGGAGTTCCAAAAGCATTCTTTCAAAGGGCATTAGGCCATCTTTGCCATTTTGGATCATCTCAAGAATTGAATTGAATATCCGCCTTCTATAATATTGATCACATGATATTTCATTGCTTAGGTTATTGGTAGAAATATTCACGTAATTGGATACCTCTCGCTCAAAAGCATAACAACAAAAAACATCATGCATGTCATGTCGATTAATGTCGTAAAAAATCTTTCTCTACTTTGTATTGTTAACAAGGAGATCAGAGGTATACATCAATGGCATAGACCCAAAAAATGCACTTTTCTTGTATGAAAATCAAAATGGAACTCAAACCTATTACATGCTCCAATGGAGATGAATTTTCCCCATATGATTCCTCGATGCGGACTCTCTAGGAAAGCAACAAACATTTGGCTATTTCTATATTCTTGCTTGACCGTCCTTTGTCATGACTATAGTTGTAGAAAAAATGTGCAATATCAACTAATAGAAGACCTAAGTCATGCAAAAATCTGGGAACACTAGTCGTAACACCCAAGATGTGAGGCAAGCACCATTGTATAAACTTTTGATTTTCCTCTACTTTGAAGCTTCCATGATACTTGCTTGGTGCATGTGGCCAACGTCCATAGCAGAGTGAGGAGGGGATAGCCTTGAACACCTCTGAAACTGCTACATCGATGATTTTTTTCATATCATTTGTTGATTCCTTGATGAGGAATATCTTCATGAGCTTCTTATTGAGAAAATCCTAAGTTGAAAAGTAAACTATCATAATTTTGTTGAAGTGATGGGTGCCTGCTGCAATTGGAAGGAAGAACCATTTTTCCACCACCACAATAAGATTAGAGCATGTGCACCATACCCATCTTGATTTTCTATGTAGTTTAGTAGTAGGTTGTCCACATTCTATAGAAGCTGGACCAGATGTTATATTCATCAATCTAGTTTCTGCCTTCATTTGTTGCCTCAGTGAAGCATGAATATTTCCTGGTGCATCTTGGCAATAGTGTTCGTATAAGTTGATGTGCTAGCCAATTGCATACCAAGTGGTGTGTGCTTGCACTTGTAGTTGCAAGTGCACTTCTTACGGACCAATTTCGGCCTGCCTAACATCTGTAGAGTAGGACACTAGCATCTTAGTGTCTTTAATATTTCATAGAAACACAATGGCATTAACTCTAAAAAATCAACATTAACTCCAATGTGCGTGTTGTATATAAATTAGTTAAGAAAACAGTTTAAACACCCGACCAGATCAATCACCACAGCAAATCGTCAAGTGCAACAAGACAAGACAACAAAATTGCTCTCCACAAACCGTATATTCAACTGATCAGTAAGTACAAAGATAAAGCTACTTAAAAGCACTCAAAGGGCTCGTAAAAGAAAGATGGCCTGATAGTTCTAGAACTAAGTACACGTGGTGCCGTCAAAATAAGAAAGCACTGTATAAGTCGAACTACGTAGAGAGTATGTATCCCAAGGAGTGTCTAAGTAATGTCTCTTACTTCCAACTGGTTTCTCCTTTATTGCTCCTATTGGCAAGTACCTCCCCCTAGGCTCTTGAATAGGTGGTGTCCTTTCATACTCGCCCTCTCGACTCTCATCTTCACGTGCATCATCTTGTGGAGCGTCTTCTTCATCTTCTTGTTCCAAAATTGTGGGAAGTCTTTTAATGCTTTCACCACTTGCATGGTCTTCATTTTCATATATATGCGTCTCCTCAAAGATCACATCTTTGCTAATGTGAATCTTGTTCATTACAGGATCAAAACACCTATATGCCTCCGTCCTCTCATCATAACCGACGAAGATACACTTGATTGCTTTGGCATCAAGTTTCTTTCGCTCCTCCTTTGGCACATGTACATAGGCCTTACATTCAATGACACAAAACTTGTCGATTTTTGGCTTTATTCCTATAAATGCTTCTTCGGGAGTCACATTTGGAACCGCAACTGTAGGGCTCCTATTTTGCAAGAACGTTGTCGCACTGCACGCTTCCGACCAAAGTGAATCGGTCAAGCCCATTGGCTCCATCATGGAGCGTGCACTCTTCATAATAGACTTGTTTTTCCTTTCAGATACACCATTACTATGCGACGTGTGTGACTATGTGAATTGTCTTTTGATGCCATGTTCCTTGCAAAAGTCCTCAAAATCATTAGATTTGTATCTGTCCCCTCTATCAGATGTTAGCACTTTGATGCGTGCATCCAGTTGGTTCTCTAGCAAAGTCTTGAACTCCTTGAAGCGAGCAAAAGCATCAAATTTCTTCTTCAAGAAATAAATTTATGTCCTTCTAGAGTAATCATCTATGAAAGTCATAAAATAATATGCTTTCCCCAACGACATGGTCTTCATTGGGCCGTACAGGTCGCTGTGAATAAGTTCCAGCGGTTTCTTAGCTCTTGCAGCTCCACCTTTCTTGAATGTCTCCCTGTGATGCTTTCCCATGACACATCCTTCACATATTGCATGATGATCATCCTGCAATGTCGGTAACCCAGTTACCATCTTTAGTTTTGCCATCAATCTCAAGCTCCCATAGTTCAAATGACCAAGTCTTCTGTGCCACAGCTTAGATTGAGATGTTGTTGAGATAGCCAAACCATATTCTCCTAGTTTTGCAGCATCCAAATTATAAAGGCCATAGTTACTATCTCTATAACCTTTCGTTACCACTTTATGATTGTGGTTCATATCCCTCATAAGGCATCCATCCTTGACAAATTCAACCTTAAGATGTTGATTAGTCATTACTCCAACAGAAAGCAAACTCTTTTTGAGTCCAAGAACATAAAGCACATTAGAGATGTTCTTGATTTTACCATCAGGAAATTGCACAGGTACATTGCCCACACCCTGTATTTGGCATTCCTCCCCGTTGGCTTGAGTGACCTTATCCCCATCATGGATTGGTGAGAATTTCTCAAACCAATCATGTTTCCTGGTCATATGCCTTGTGGCACCTGAATCTATGAACCATCTGGCACCATCATCAACCAAGGATGCCAACGCCGATGAGAAGACACTTGTCTCGTCATCTTCTCCATCATCTTTGGCAATGTTGCCTTGTTGAGTCACTTTTCCCGCCTTTATGTCCGCTTTCTTCTTGTAACACTCGCGTGCCCAATGAACCAATTTGTGGCAATAGTAACATTTGTCTTTCTTTTTCTTTTTCCCTTTTGATGACAACTCTCCCTCGTCATCATCATCTTTGAATTTCTTGGGAATCCTTTTACATCCTTTCTGCTTGCCTTTAGCAAGCAAGGCTTGATCCTCCTGTGGGGTTTGCCTTGAATTCACCACTTCGCGATGCTGCTCTTCATGCAACATGATTCCGTGGAAGTCTTCAAAAGTAGGCAACCTCTCCCTCGAAGCAATGCCGCTCACAAACATCTGTAATCCTTCCGAGAAACCACTCATAGTGGTATGTACCAATTCAACATCCCTGATTGGTTCTCCAATTGCCACAAGTTGATCTCTCAGCTCCTTTATCCTAGTGAAGAAAGATCCCATTGATTCACTTTCTTCCATCCTTACTGCATTCAATCTCGACTTCAAGAACATGGCCCGAGCTGGATTCCAAGTTTGAAATTGCATTCTAAGAGCTTCCCAAGCTCCCCTAGCCGTCGTGGCATCACTTATATGAGTGATCACATGGTCTTTCACTGAAAGATTGATTAAGGACAATGCTCTCTGCACCTTTTTATCGAAAGGCCCTCATGTCACCTGGAGTGGTATTTGGCCGGACTTCAATACCTGCCACGATCTCCCATAACTCTTTCTCCATCAAAATGCTCTTCATTTTGAATTTCCAGATGTTGTAGTTAGAAGCCCCATCAAGTTTGCTTGCATCGCCCAAAATTGCCTCATTGATGTTTGTCATTTTCAAACTGCTTGAAACTCCAACTGTAGGCTATAAAGTGTATGTCGAAGCCAACCGTGATGTCAAAGATAAAAAATAATGACCTGCAATTTTTGGCTTACTAGGCCACCCGCCGCTCTTTCGCCAAATTGAAAGCCAAATTGGCGTCACTTTCCGAAATGCTTCTCGTCACCAACTCTCAACTACCTGCTCAGTGGAATGGTGAAATCACTTCTGGCGTGCTCCGAACACTTTCTCCGCGGCAATCACTCTGTTTTGGTGTACCGTACTTGTAGGTACAGTCAGAGTGCCCTTCGTTTGGAGGCTATCGCCTTTCGTTTGGCCAAAATAGGCTAAAGGAGGTGAAAATAAGGGCAATTTGGATTTTTGAACTGTTTCTTCAGTGTGAAGAAACTTCACCTTTCACAAAACTTGGGACCCAACAATTTTTTCACTTTGAAAATTTTTAATGAAAAGAAGGGTGCCTTTGCCCTTCAAATCTTTAGGATCCTTTCAAAGCCCATCTAAGAAAGAATAACCCTGATTTTATTAAAAATGATGGGAAAACCCATGATCAAACAAAAAGATTAAAGTATTTAAAATAAAATACCGTAGAACGACAGAAATGAAATAAGCTACCTAAAAGCTACACATCAAAACACTAATCATATAAAGCACAATTACTTACGTAAATGAAAAATTGTACAAATTGATGGCATGGAGCTAGATGATACTTTTGCAACAGCGCATCTCATAACACACTCGAAGATGAGATGCAATTGTTCAAGGATCATTGTGTCATGATTGTTTGCTTAAGTTTTTTAACATGCCTCTTAGAATGAGTCTTTGCATGCATGTATAGAATAGTGCTTGCCGAAAACCTATAATCCCTTGAAAAAAGCCTACTAGATTTTCAATTCAACTACTTTTTTTTTTGTGGTTCTCATAACTTATATGTTTGAGCAATTGTAGGTTATGAGCCTATTGAATAATATTCTATAGGTTTTCATTTTCATATAAATAAGTTAGCTTAAGATTTTAGACATAATTAGTTTGGCCCTAGGCTTTAATACATTTTTTGAGTGACCCATAATAAAGTTTTAACAAAGTGCATGCCATTTTACAGACATCATACAAGTATTTCTTAATCATTATTAAATTCTAATATATGAAAATGTACTATTTTAAATTTTTGATATTGATTTAAATTGCATCACCCTAATTTTATGTGTTTTCTAGTTGTCAATTTTTTTAAAATCTTGCCTTCGGCATGATAGATGTCAATTCGGATGTAATAAAGCTGTGCAAAACGTAAACTTTATATGGATCTACCTGCGTTACTACACATACATTTATTGCATATCAAAACAATAAACCAAAAATTTCCTGCATTAAAAAAAAGTTGTTGATTTTTTGAAAGTCAACTTGCTCTAAGTTTTTCGCTCCATTCCTATACTTTGCTAGCTTTTCCAAACACACCCAAAGTTTGAATCAATTAAAATCCTAATGAAAAAGGATAAATGCCTTATTAAGCTTGATATAAAAATTTGAGTCTCCTTGAAAGAAATTTATTTGAGCCTTCTACTTGTAGAATCATTAAGCTTTTGGCCCATGAGTTGCCCAAAAGCCTACAAATTGTTTTTTGATAGGTTTTGTGTTAAGTTAAAAAAAAAGTTTTTGGCAAGCACTTTAACTCAATGCCCATGTTATAAAGATGTTGAAAAAAATACAAGCTTGTCACCATTTAATGTTAATGAGGATAGGGCCTACCTAAGAAATATGAGGGGGATTATAATATGGGAGAAAACTTTTATAAATCAAAATGTATTTAGAAAATAAAATGTTATTAAACTGAGACATATACATTGTGTACTATGGAATGGGCCGGGCACATGCCATTCTGCCCGGTAAGGATTTTTAGAAATTTGTTAGGCTCTCCAGGTCTCGCCCAAGAAATTTCTAGAAATCCTTCTGGGCAGAATGGCATGTGCCCGGCGCTTTCCATTGCATAATGGGGACTTTGAAAATTTCTACATGCTCACTCTGACGCTGCCACATGGCAGCCTGGCACGCAAGCTGGAATGGGCAGGAATTTAAAAAAGAAACACAGATGCCTATTATGCTTTTTAAGCTGTTCAAAAACTGGGCAGAATAAGCACAAAGTATCCATTACTAAATTAGAAAAATTTCCTAGTTAAAAATGGTACAAATCATAAGGGTTTTTCCTAGATTATTGAAGTGATGCACATGCATTTTCTAACTAGGAAAAAGATTTCCCAGTTAAAAGGGGTCCAAATGCACATTTTAACTAGGAAAAATCTTGTGAAAAATAGTATCAAACTATGAAATTGAACATTTTTCCTTTATAGGAACTAAATGCACCAGGGTATTTCTTCTTCCTCCTTGTGAGTCATCACTCTTGGATAACATTAATTGGAATAGATGAACTTTTGGGATGTTTCTTTGGAATAAATGTTGGAGTAAGTTCAGGGCATACATTCTAGATTAAGAATAATGATTCTCTTATGACATTCCTGTGAATCAAAGCTCTTCATGTATTTTCTAACAAGAACTACCTGAATTTTCGGGCTACAGAACATAGTACAGGCTCTAAATTTCTAATCCTGAATAAGGCATAGTAATAGGCATGGGTGAAGCATGAAAACAAGCCTGAAATTTGATGCTATATTTATTTTGCACTTCTATGAAAACCACAGTCTGTCATGATATATTATACATCAATGCTAGTATGAATGAACAGAAAATTCTTCCATGTCTAAGGGGGTCCTTCACCTAGAAGACTAAAAAGCCTTTTATTTTCTCTAATTTTTTAGGTCTTATACAGGAAATACCGAGGGAAACCTATTGTGCTTGAAGCAGGCCTCTTTTCTATAATTTGATATCTTTAATATGAAGCTGCCACCAAATGCTGCAAATGCTACATAAATTTGATCTGTTTCAACCTGTCCAGGATGAATATAGATTCTTCAAAGGAGGCTTAGAAATGAGTCAAAGGCCTGCTTGATCCTTCATTTAGTCCCTGAAAACC
Source organism: Diphasiastrum complanatum (assembly GCA_029204225.1). NCBI lineage: Eukaryota > Viridiplantae > Streptophyta > Lycopodiopsida > Lycopodiales > Lycopodiaceae > Diphasiastrum > Diphasiastrum complanatum. The sequence goes on along the minus strand of CM055094.1, from coordinate 8,056,819 downwards.
ACGTGTCTCACACAAGTCCCTCCTTTATATGAAGGGTACCTCATTTTCCTTGCCAGTGCCAGAAAAGGTACTTGTTCCTACTGTGCAGCTGCAGCGATGCACATTGTTACTATTCTCATTGAGTTTGCAAAATACAGCACTGTATCATAATCTGGCTTAAGAGATTCACAAAACCATATAGGCCATTCATCAGATTCAGCTCTTCTTTTTTACCAAGGACCTGTTGCTGTCCTCCTGAGTTGCTTAGGCATTGGTGATGAGCGCCAGATGAAGGGGGAAGTCATCAGCTCAAGCTTCTACAGATTCGAAATAAAATGAGAATCACACAACACACTATAAGCATCCTATCTTAAAGGTAGAAAAGTCTCCACTGAGTACTAATCAACAAAACTTGAGGATTGTGAAGCTTTGGTTTTTAAGGTGATAATAAGAAGCTGGACATGTTTATTTCTTTAATAACCAAGAAGCTTCAAATGTTCATTTCAGATGTGCAAAGCAGAACATTTGCCTTTACAAGACCACTGTAAGCACAAAAGAAGGCACAAACTCCAGATCACAATAGCAGATTCTTAGTCAGAATTCTAAAATTTTCCAAAGAATTAAATACATTCCGTTCAGCTCCACACTGGTCTACAGCTTCCACACAAAGCTAAGAATGGCTGTTTTTAACCTTGCGCTTTGGCTATGCTGAAAACAGAAATAATAAGTGATCTTATGATTTCGAATGTATTCAAATTTTTGTCTCAGCGTTTTAAGAACAACTCAATTCATGGGAGTTGAATCAGTGAGCTTGAATGTTTTGTTGCTTTGTAAGTCATGCACGCATCATGGTGAATCTCTACATCCCATCTTTTTCTCAGAAACTGAGCTCTGATTTTGTACCATATAATGAACTGGTACACACTGTAGCGAATGTCTACCTGCAAAAAATGCTGAATTTGCTAACCCCAATATGTTCTGGGCCTTCTTATTTCTACAGCTGTTCATCCAAGCAGAACTTGCATATTCACAAGCACATGAACAATGAAGGGCCACACTGTATACAAGTTGGAATGCATTTTTATTTTGTTTTGGAGGTTCAAGCATATAGTTTCAACTTTCAACTTTCAACATCATCACTAAATTATAGTAGTTGAACAAGCATTAACTTTTGTCTTTTGCATACCTAGTGTGTCTGTTCATCCAAGCAGAACCTTTGATATTAACAAAAAATTTAAAAGATAGAGAGGCTGCATTGGATATGATATTAACAAAGTATATAGCATAAGGAGTCAAAATCAACTGGTTTATGCTCAAGCACATACCATTTTCTTCTTCTTTTCAGCACCGTCCTCCTGTTAATCAATAACACGTTAGGATAACTACAGTTGAGCGTAATAAACTCAATACAAGTGATTGTTGATGCTCAGCTTTAGCGTACCATATCAATCTTGTTTCTTTTAATTTCAGTATATTTCTTACTATCAACATAACATGCAGCAAGTTTCTTACTAATAACATAACAATACAAAATTCACCAGCAGGAGGAAAATGAATTCTACTTACCTGTTGTCTCCTCAACTTTCTGTTTACTTCCTTCAGCTGTCTCACCTCTAATTCCAACTCCGTTGTGTAGGCCTGAAAAGTTCCAAATAGGTTCATATCAATTAAAAGCTCTTGCCAAAATACGCTAAATCGTGCAAAAGAATTATTGAGGGACTAAAGTATTGCATGGGACACCACTGGACATCTGCTTCAAAGATAGGTGCCATGCCATTGAAATCGTCCTTGATTTCAAGTATTTTGCATTGTTTATTCCCGTTCTCGTACAGTAATCATTAATTCAAGAAATTCCATTTGGCTCTTTCAAGGCGCCTGCAAAATGGATCATTAATTCTCAAAACAAATGAATAGTACTGTTTTACTCCGAATACATCAAGTTTAGATTTTCTCAATGGGGAAATATGATTAGAAGGGAAAGGGCTATTGTCATGATGATAATAACCATAACTAAGTTCATATATTAGAATCTACATATAAACACCATTTTAGACAGGACTCAGTCCTAAGTATCTACTTCAACTTAAGTAGAGCTCCCATCATAGAGTTCGATTACAAGACCTGGGAGACAGCTTCTGCGGTATCATTGAACGGTGAACCCGATCCCTCTGAATCTCTGATATACAAACCTTTGAAAAATGTCTTTTGCTGTTTACGTATGTGAACAATAATGACGAAAAGAAATGTGATTCTTAGGCATCTGAATATTCTTTCCAGAGAAATGCAAAGCTAGGGTGCAAAAAGGAACGATTTTAGAGTTATCTGATGATAACTGAGAGAGTTCTCAATAATCTATAGTAATAGCATCTATGAGCAGAAGTCGTGAGACCAGAAAAGAGGCATTACAGAAAGCTCTAGCCATGGCAGCTAATGTAAAAAAGAAGCTAATTCACTCAGAATTTTCTATAGAAGAAGTCCATGCTACAATGAAGGCTGATCTCAGAGCTGAAATGTCCAACGGAAGAGCAGTTTACTTATTGATATTGCACATTCAGAGAGATAAAACGCACCTGTTTTCGAGCCCTGGAGCGAGCCGCAGACTCTCGATTTTTTATCATTCTGCGCTGTCGCCGCTCAACCACTTTCTGCACCCTCATCTCTGATTCCATCTTCCTTCCTTGAACTGGTCCATCTATTCTATAGTTTGCAAGGGCAGGCAAGCCAAAGCCATAAGGATGATAATGAGCACCTCCATCTGAATCAGGACTGATAGGAGACACAGATCCAAGGGCAAGAACATCCATCCCTCCACGGCCTGCGGCTGTCCCAAAACCAATGCAAACGTTTTGCCCGGGAACGAGATGTCCCAATGCCCCAGTTGCACATGCTAAGCCTCCTCCAAAACTGTTTCCTGCTCTTATTTCCCCCATTCCAACCCCAACAGCGCCACCTGCATTGCTGACTCTTTTTGCCACATCAAAATATGCTGCAGTCCCTGCTGCCATTTGCTGCTGTTGCTGATGAGTGACTGATGCGATTGTGGTGTCTCTGTATTGAGGGTTAAACCACTCAGGAGAAACCACATTTTGGTAACAAACAGATTGATTGACATCCATGGCAGGTTGGCTCGAAAGAACACTCGCAGGGGACAGAGTGAGGGACGATCCAACTCTAGCACTGCCTCTCTCAACTCTTGTTTGAGAATTAACAAACTCTTTTATTTCTGATGCTGCATGCTGAACACGCACTTTCTCATCGCAGCTGTCTGTAGTCCCCATCTTAGCTAATCCAAAGTCGTAGATATCTCTCGGGCCCCCTCCATACACAGAGGATGACTGGTTTTCTGATGCTATATTGTCTCTCACCACTCCAGCTTTCACTAAGAAGTCTTGCAACGTCATCTCTCCAAAGCTGGTTTGTTTTTGCTGATGGCCAGCCGCAGATTCATTGCCATTGCAATCCATTGCAGAGGCAGCCCCAGCTGCAGGCCCTTGATACACATCCTTCCAGACCTCGTCAACTGTCTTCCGACTGAGCGTTCGGGGGAGAGTGAGGAAACCCTGTCTCAGGAGGCTTGCCTGTCTAGCTAGCCCATCTCTGGCAAAATCAGAGCCTGCCTGGGTCTCTTCTGCTGTCATTACGGTCTTCAAGAACTCCTCCATGTTCATAGAACCACAGTTCTTTCCAGTTTCACCCAGGGAATTCTGAAATTCATCTAGCATTAGAGAATAAATTGGATGCTGATTAGCCAAATGGCAGGCTTCAGGTCTTCCTCCAGGAGACGTATCTAACAGGTGGTTCATGTTAACAGTTCCCATAGGCTGTAGCGCTGCTTGCTAGTGTTCTTGTGTTATATATACTAGTCAAGAAACTGTAAATCCAGACTCACAATCAATCAAAACTAAGAAGGGGAACTGCCGAAGTAGCAATACATGCCAAGAGAGACTACGAGATCACTGATTATAATCAGATTATAATTCATATTTTCAAGCGCAGCAAGAGAATGCGGAGAGCAGATCTGGTACTAGATGTTGGGCATAGACTGGAAAACCATACAGAATTGCAATTTTATGATTCCAATTAGTATACAGCCTTTGCGGTGAGTCAGTAAACTGCAAACAAGCATTCATTCTTCGCTTGTATCACAAGGACAGGAAAAGAGTCCCTTGAAAAGCACGCTTTTTCCTTCAATTAACAGGGAGGTTGAACCAATTCGGATCGTTACATGAGCTAAACAAAAACAAGTAAGCTGCTAGTCACAAATAGAAATAAAAAGTCCTCTAGAGGGATAAATTTAACAGCGAGGTTGAACCAATTCGGATCGTTACATGAGCTAAACAAAAACAAGTTAAGCTGCTAGTCACAAATAGAAATAAAAAGTCCTCTAGTGGGATAAGTGGGGCGTTGATGAAAACTTCGTTTCCTGTATTCAAGGTCAGGAGCTCTGGCTCCCATCAGCCGGACAAAAGTGGACATGCCAGATAGAAAATCTACAATAAAATGTTCAAACAACTTAATAAGATCTCGTGGTTTTAAGATGCTGCAGCCCATGAAGTTGCCTTACTGCATGTAGTAGTGCAATTAGTACTTGATCTGGTGGCAGCCAGAATTGTGAAACATGGAGGAACTAAGATTTGGAAAATTAAGAAGAAAATTTTTATAAAGAACGGGTAGGAAGAACGATCAGGATTCTGGGAAAACAAACTTTCTCTAAAACAACAGTGAAATAGCGTAGAGGGGAGATCGACGCATGGCTGGCAACCTCTTACTACTCTGAATCAACAGCAGCTAAACTCCAACGCATATGTTGAAGGCACAGATTTCAACATAACAGCAGGATCTATCTAATACTGGCTGATACCGAACCCGGAAGGGTAGACTGAAGAAACTACATAGAACAACAATCAGCTAAATAAGGCTAAGTCAAAATCCACTGCAATCTTCCACCAAAAAACGTGAGTATAACAAGATTAAAAAATGGATCGTGCTCATGATAAATAAGCTAATAAAAAATTAGCAGGAGACATATCACACGGAAGCCTATTCTCAGAAAGCAACACATAGTTCTAGACACGTATGAGAACATACAAACAATGATAAAGCATGATCCAAAGGAAACTGCACAACTATTGTCTCTGACCAGTACAGATAATTCCGGAATAGGATTCAGCAACCCAACTGCCAAATATGGGCTGCAATGCTTATAACCAAATATGGGCTGCCATGCTTCAAGGTCTAAGGGACGCTTGCTGCTAGTCCCTCCCTCTCTTCACGCACTCAAGGGACACTATAGATTACAAACTAGAATGCAGAGAGAGAGAGAGAGAGAGAGAGAGAGAGAGAGAGAGAGAGAGAGAGAGAGAGAGATTTGTATGAAGAGAGATATGGAGACGTATATATGATGAAAGAGTGATGTATGTGTATTGTGCGTATAATATGCAATCATTTATGTAGGTATATGAAGGACGAAGAAAGATATGGAAGACTTCGTACTGAGAGAGTACGAGGAGGAGGAAGAGGAGATGCTGGATAAGGAAAACTGAGGAAAAAGGAAAAAGGAAGAAGATGGCACATGCTAGATAGATGCTGATCACAAATGCTCGATGTAGATGCTGTCAGCCAATTGATGATGTGCTTCAAGGGAAGCCCATGCAATCTATCATCATGGACAAACTTGGATGTGCATGCACGGAAAAGAAACAAGAAGGTTCTCCATGTCATTAACTTTTATAATATACTTTTGGTGATTCTCTCCCTCTCTTTTGCCCTTCTTTTTCTTTTCTTTTTTCTTGAGATCACACAAAATCAATCAAAATCTCTCTCTCTCTCTCTCTCTCTCTCTCTCTCTCTCTCTCAACTCACATTCAACTCACATTATTGCTATTTTTTCTCTCAAAACCCTTAAAAACCCTAACCCTAAAATAACCCTAACCCTAAATAACACTCTCTCTCTCGCGCTTCTCTCTCTCTCTCTCTCTCTCTCTCTCTCTCTCTCTCTCTCTCTCTCTCCCGCGCCTCTTTTACTCGACATCTCTCTCTCTCCTCTCTCTCGCGCCTCCATCCTCCATCACTCACACGTATTCTTCAGCATCGATCCATCCAGCAAATTTTCCTTCTCCTCCTCTCCTTGGATCGATCTTTCCATCGCTTCCCTTTCTTTCTCCTCTCTCTCGCTTTTCTCCCCTCTCTCCTTGAGGAGATCTCTATTCTGCTGCAGTTGTTGCTCACCAGCCAAAGACAGAAATCTCCGTCGCTGCCCAGATACAATGATGCCATCGCTATCTTTCCAATTCTTTTCAGCTTTCGAGGAAAAACAAACACTCATATCCAAACACCAGAGAGGGACGAGGAAGAACAGAACAGAGCTTGAGACCTCGAGACGCCATCGCGCTCTCTCTCTCTCTCTCTCAACTCGCATTACAACTCTCTCTAATCCCTCTCTATCTCAATAGAACTCTCTGGATCCATCGCTGGCCCGCTCTTTATCTCTCTAGCCCGCTCTCTCTCTCTCTAAAAAATCCTCTTTCTGGAAGTTTCGAATAGCACGCGTTCTCTTTCTAAAATCCACGTGTTTGCCCTTCACTCCCACTTCAAATACCCATCAAATAGTTCTAGGGCAAACGTGGCCCAATCAAAACTCAAGAAATGCATTTTCTCCATCACTGCTGACATTCTCTCTCTCACGCACACACACACACACACACACACACATGAATTCCTTAATGAACCAACCTACTTCTAGTAATTATCGCCACTAGAACGTCCTTTCTGTGAGTTATGTGTCAGAGTTCCTATGGCTAAGTACAGTAGGACGGCGCACAAAATCAAAAGGATCATCAATAATTCACAACAATCACAAAGCAACATCTAAATCAGAGCTCATGAAGCGTACATCCGTTCTATTAATTAGTCATACACAAAACATCATTAACGCCAAGAAGGCTCTTCTACATATGTGTCCTACTGGACACCAAGAAAACCCTATGCTTACGTGTCCTTAAACATGATAATCCTAACTGCCAATCCTGATTTCATCCGACTGTGAAGTGCCATTAGAAGGCCACAAAACCCTCCCTCACTTCACAGTCCTCCGACCCTACATCTTAAAAACATCATTTACATTCTCTAATCTTATCATCTCTCTGAAAGAAACAAAACAACTTTTAACTAGTGGCTTTCTCATTATATCCACCAACGTGAAATCAGTATTGCAAAATTTCAAATGCAGTTTCTCCTCCTGCACCAGATCCCCGACAAAGTGATATTGTATAGTTATGTGTTTGCTTTTCTTGTAGAATCCAGCATCCCTGCTAAGAAACAAACAGCACCATGTTTGTGGTGTCAATCCCCAATTCTCCTAGGATGCTTTGCATCCATAGGTACTCTTTAGCTTCATGGCAAACACCCATGTACTCGGATTATATTGTTGATAGAGCTGTAGAGTGTTGTTTTTTGCAGCTCCAACTTATGCAGGATCCTCCCATCGTGTATATGTGTTATGGCCATATTCGGTTAATGTTGTAAAGCTACCTTTACAAGCTTTACTTTTGGCGCCATCGGCGCCAGCAGCGCCCCTGCTGCTCCCGGCGCCACTGTGACCAGAATCCAGCCGGCGCCAAGTTCCTATGGCTGAAAATCTTTGATCGGTTCTAGCAGAGTCCAGAGAGCTCAGATCGATTGGCAATCACCTCACACGATCTAGGCATGATTTAAGGAAGCCTGGGGATCAATAAAATCTAGAGAGAGAAAATGACTTTCTAGAAAGAGAAAATCCTAGAGAGAGAAAAAATGTGCTTTACCAGCTTGGGTAGAGTGCTTGGTATGAGGGGGGGTGCCGAATCACACCAATACTATAGGGGAGTGCGGGTTGCGACTCAGGGCGAGCTCTAACCAAGTCTCAGCGTCCCTTGTTGGAATGTTGTCATGGCTCTCGCCTTGGCATGCTAGCGCCCCGAAGACTAGGGTCGCTCACACACTTGAAATGTAACTTTCTCAGATTTATCAATAAAGTGGGATTTTCCTCAAACTGACTCTGATTACCTTCTGGGTTTCAGTGTTCGGTAAAAGCGCCAGTTGTAAGGCCGCTTCCAAATTTTTAAGTTGGCACATAGCTGAGGGTCGTATTCCGGGACGCCAGCAGTATGTCGTCGGGACCATTCGGTCTGTGGCGCCAGCGGTATGCTGTCGGGACCATTTGGTCCAGGAACTGGTTGTCTCCATATCTGTCGCGGCTTGTGGTTCTGAGTGTTCCTTGCATGAACGTGAATGGGTTAAGCTCTTGGAGAACGGGCTCTAACCTGTCGGCTGAGTTGGATGGCTTGCTTGGGTGGAAGTTACCTGTTTATGGCTGTCCAGTCTGGCGTGGCGCCAGGTTGGCTTCCAGTGCTCGTGACGAAGCTTTCAGTTGGTTAAGTCTGATGTAAGTCAGACCGCTTGCTTGGAATGTTGTAACGAAGCTTTGAGTTGGTCAAGTTTGATGTATGTCGGGCGGCTTGCTTGGAGGGAAGTCACCCACATCGGGACCCCCGATCTGGCATGGCACCAGGTTGGATCTCAATGTTGGTTTTCGGAACTTCAAGTTGGTTAAGTCTGATCGTTGTTGGCAAGTTGGCTGCTTGTATGTCAAGTGGGTTTGGATGGCAAGAGTTGAAGGCTGAGAAGCTAAGTCGTGGTTCCCAGCTCCCTTTGGGATGCCTGCGCTACATGTGGTATCAGAGTCGACTGGCCGATCAGCTATGCGGATCTCACGGAAATGGCCATGGTTTGGGGTTCATCAAGACAACTATTGTGCAAGGTGCTGCCCACAGTGTAAGCACGGGTGCGTCCACGGTCGGGGTGGTCGGCAGAACGGGGGACTTGATGAGTCAAGGTGCTGCCCTTGAGGTGTAAGCAAGGTCAGTTCTCGCGGTTCGGGCATGGCGCTGTTTGCACGTAGGACGGATGAGGCAAAGTGCTGCCTAGGGAGGTGAAAGCACGGTCTGTACCTTGTGGGGTGCGGGGTGACATATTCGAACTGTACGCATTAACCATTGATACAGAGATGCTGCTCGAATTCGGGTGTAAAGCACGGGTGGTTAGCTGCCGGTGCGAGATAGCTGCCGATCGTTTAGTTATAAGGGCTATCGACCAAAAAGTGGTGGGGCGTGACTGAGGCAATGTACTGCTTAATGGTGAAAGCACGGATAGTTGGAGAGGTGTCCTATGTGGGCTGATTCCGTGATCGATTTGTATGGGCGCGGCCAGGCAAAGGTCCGTTGGCAGGACCATCTCAAAGGGGGACCTTGTCTTTGTTACTTGTTAGTAAACATGCCTAAGTGTCTTACTTGTATGTATTCGTGGTGAGTCTTAGTACTCGTGCTTTGCCTGGTTTGCATGATTGCTTGTGATACAAGGAGCTGATGGCTCGAGAAAGAACCTTTTCTTTTGAAGGCTGATACCATCAAACAAAGAGGACTACAGAATCTGTGAGGCGGATTTGCAGTTCAAGTACTCGCACGTGAACGGCAACGAAACGACTCAATGTTTGCAAAGGATGGATGGCTAGCCTGTTTCTTGAGTTAGTTTCATTTGCGACAACGCCCACTAGACGCAAGCAGGAAGTCAAAAGTTGGAAAGGGCAATTTCAGAGGAGATCTTCTATGGAGCAGTTGGTCTTCATTTTGGGACGGCCACCTTCGGAACTGAAACTCACTGAGCATGGGTGATATCCAGAATCTGTGGGGCGGATTTGCAGTTCAAGTACTCGCACGTGAACGGCAACGAAACGACTCAATGTTTGCAAAGGATGGATGGCTAGCCTGTTTCTTGGGTTAGTTTCATTTGTGACAACGCCCACCAGATGCAAGCAGGAAGTCAAAAGTTGGAAAGGGCAATTTCAGGGGAGATCTTCTATGGAGCAGTTGGTCTTCATTTTGGGACGGCCACCTTCGGAACTGAAACTCACTGAGCATGGGTGATATCCAGTATCAGTTGGGTTTTTCCGCAAAGGGGAAAGACTAGGATCCTCTTCAGAGATTGGCAACAAGTTGGATCGAGCCATAATCCTAGCGGATGAGAAGCAAAGTGTTGGAAAGGCTTTTTGTCCGAAGAACTCTACTCTAAGTCCGATCAGCTGATTTTATAAGTGGAGGGGAACTATCACACACACCTCTCTCTTGGGGCAAATTTTGAATGAAAGTTGATCAAAATGGGGGCAAATTCAAGGTGACCTAGCCATACTCACACGAGGAGACTGGCGAACTTTGGACCTAATAAGTTGACAAGTTTTTGTTGTGGAAAGGAAAGTTTGTTATAGGCTTTCTCTGGACCAGCAATGATGAGGAAACATATGAGTACGTTGGCTTGTGTTACGTGTAAGGCAGCTGATCAATGAAGGAACTGTGAAAGTTGAGTCTTGCATGAGAGACTTGGTATTTCGAACGGACGCTAAGGGACAGTTCGCGTTGAGATCGGACTAGTGCAAACTCTGGGTGCATGTGTCTGATTCAAAGAGAGCTACTTGAAGCCAAGCTCGATGTATACTTCTTGTTTTGACTGTGAGGCAACTGACCAGTGATGGAATTGTGAAAGTCAAGTTTTGCACGACGGACATGGTGCTTCAAACAAACGCGAAGAGATAGTTCGGATGCGGATCAAACTGGTGCGACCCTTTGGCTTTCCACGAGGTCAATGGTTACATTTGGGCTGATTCAAAGAGCTACTTCAAGCTAAGTGAGAGGTGCATTGCGGAGTACTCAATCTTTGCCTACCTTAAAGAGCCAAGATGGAAAAGTATCAAAATCAGGCTGGGACAAGGAGAAAAATCAAGGTGCAGAAGCAACAAGGCACGGAGTGGACCATAAAGTGAGCAATCAAACGATAAATCCTTTGGCTCAGGGAGCCCTGATACCTGTGCGGAACTGAACAAATCTGGAGCTCAGGGAGCTCAACACAAAGTGCATCAAGGACAAATCAGGAGCTCAAAGGAGTTCTAAAGTCGAAAGTCAGAAGCGACAGGGGCGAACATTCCAAAGAAAGGCCTCTGTCACCAGTTAATAAGGTTTTTGGGTTTTACGAAAGCGATATCAAATCTACGCTTTTCCCAGACAAAGATATATTTTCAAGTTATGTAATCTTTCAGTACAAAGAGCTGAGCCTCCGACTTGTGGTAGCCAGCTTCAATGTTAATAAAAAGTGGCCAGTAAATTGAGTGCTGTGCCAAGTAGCTTAAATGTATAGCTATTTTAATTGAGAGACACCTTTACTTTAATCTGACATCTGATGAGGACATCAGATTTTATAAAGGTGGGGTGGATGTTGTAAAGCTACCTTTACAAGCTTTACTTCCGGCGCCAGTTATGTCCCCGGCGCCAGCAGCGCCCCTGCTGCTCCCGGTGCCAACGGTGTCGGCGCCGCTCCCGGCGCCACTGTGACCAGAATCCAGCCAGCGCCAAGTTCCTATGGCTGAAAATCTTTGATCGGTTCTAGCGGAGTCCAGAGAGCTCAGATCGATAAGCAATCACCTCACACGATCTAGGCATGATTAAAGGAAGCCTGGGGATCAATATAATCTAGAGAGAGAAAATGACTTTCTAGAAAGAGAAAATCCTAGAGAGAGAAAAACGTGCCTTACCGGCTTGAGTAGAGTGCTTGGTATGAGGGGGGGTGTCGAATCACACCAATACTATAGGGGAGTGGCGAGCTCCAACCAAGTCTCAGCCTCCCTTGCTGGAATGTTGTCATGGCTCTCGCCTTGGCATGCTAGCGCCCCGGAGACTAGGGTCGGTCACACACTTGAAATGTAACCTTCTTAGATTTATCAATAAAGTGGGATTTTCCTCAAACTGACTCTGATTACCTTCTGGGTTTCAGTGTTCAGTAAAAGCGCCAGTTGTAAGGCCGCTTCCGAATTTTTAAGTTGGCACATAGCTGAGGGTCGTATCCCGGGACGCCAGCGGTATGCCGTCCGGACCATTCGGTCCGTGGCGCCAGCGGTATGCTATCGGGACCATTTGGTCCAAGAACTGGTTGTCTCCATATCTGTCGCGGCTTGTGGTTTTGAGTGTTCCTTGCATGAACGTGAATGGGTTAAGCTCTTGGGGAACGGGCTCTAACCTATCGGCTGAGTTGGATGGCTTGCTTGGGTGGAAGTTACCTGTTTATGGCTGTCCAATCTGGCATGGCGCCAGGTTGGCTTCCAGCGCTCGTGACGAAGCTTTCAGTTGGTTAAGTCTGATGTAAGTCAGACCGCTTGCTTGGAATGGATGTTACTCGTTTGTAACGAAGCTTCGAGTTGGTCAAGTTTGATGTATGTCGAGCGGCTTGCTTGGAGGGAAGTCACCCACATCGGGACCCCCGATCTGGCATGGCGCCAGGTTGGATCTCAATGTTGGTTTTCGGAACTTCAAGTTGGTTAAGTCTGATCGTTGTTGGCGAGTTGGCTGCTTGTATGTCAAGTGGGTTTGGATGGCAAGAGTTGAAGGCTGGGAAGCTAAGTCGTGGTTCTCGGCTCCCTTTGGGATGCCTGCGCTACAGTTAAGGACCTGGAATAGTCTTAATATGGTAGACCGGCCCTCCAGTGTTCGAGATTATTGGTCACGCCGAGATTTAATTCCATGTTGAGGCCTATTTGTGACTAATTACCTTGAGAGGACCCAGACACTCTAATTGAGACATATGGAGTATTGCATGTCTGTGTGACGAATATAGACAGGAGGACTGCATGAAGAGATGAGACCTATTTATAGTTGACCTGCATGGGGGTTGCATGGTTTCATGCATAGGACTCTACTCTCTATATAATGAGGTGGGGATTCTCCCGTCGACATATTGGGTTTAGGTTACTAATTTCTCTCTTCTCCTCTTGCTTCACATGGCATGGCTTGGGGGCTAGATCCAGTTTTGATCTAGGATTGGTTGGGCGGTTTGGCTCCATAGTTTCTCCTATTGTGTTCTTCTATCCTCATCTTAGGGGTTATCCCTTTGGGTCTTTATATTAGTATCAGAGCCAGCCTAAGATGCGGTTTTGGATAGGTTGGAGGCAAGCTCTACAATGGATTAGGAAGGTCGAGGCACTTGGATTTGCATCCCGATTAGGAGTGCCCAATTCTCAAGGGAAGTTTAGAATTCGAGTTGCTAATTCATTGAGATTTTCAAAGTTGTGGTAGAGTGCCCTTCTCCTCATTCAATTTTGAAAGATGTTTGGAATTAGTTGGTATTCAATTTTGAAAGATGTTTGGAATTAGTTGGTAATTCATTCTTAATTTTCTGGTTTCTTGAGAAAGTTTTCCAATTCATGTAAAATTAATTGCATGAGTAAATTTTGATGACTTGCTGCTTAGATTTGCATACCAATAGAGTTTTGATTACATGCCAAATTCCATAATGTTTTTGTGGTTGGATTCAAGCGGATCTAGCTATGTTTATTCATAGATTGATTCTAAATTAATTTATCCAGGGTAATAAACTGTCCATGGCTAAGATTCTTGAGTCTAATAAACTGCATGTTGAGGAGTGGTGTCCTTTATTACACTCATCCTCCTGTGGAATCTGTAGTTATGAATATAGAATGGAGCTGCAGCGGTAACAAACTCTCTATTAGTAAGCAGTCCTTGAAGTTGGAAGATCAGTCATCTGTTAAGAATTTACTACTCCCTACTCGTGGACTGTAACCCTGGAAGGATTTGCAACCCTTGGTTACAGAACTCTAGATTTTTTATCAATGATGGCTGTCCCACAGTAGTAAGGCCTGTACTGAATCAACAGGGTGATGTATTGATTGATCAACTGACTGAAAGTTAATGACAGCAGTTGGTAACTATTTGGACCTTCCTCGCTGAAATCCTGGACAGCTTGAGTTGGGATAAGGCGCTGGAGCTGTGATCAACTACCTGATTCTACCTTACCTTGACTGGTACCACAGCGATGGTTGTTCAGAAGTGCTTGAGTTGTAGGAGCACTGGGTGGATAATAATAGGGAGAAATTGTTGAAGTTCGAAATCATGCAACCTGCCTTTCTTCCCTTAAAATCACCTGAGAGCTGCCTGTGAAAACTTCTGGTAATTATGATCTTCATTGAGTGATTGCTGCTAGGGGGTTTGAACTAGAAAGGTGCGTCTGAAAAAACGTCGATGGCAATTGATTTAACGAGCTGTAGAGGGCTGAGAAGAGCACGACGTCTGGCTGTTGTGATTTGTAGCTTCGTGTTGGGTGGACGTGACCCTGCCTCTCGAGATCCTGCTATTTCCGAAATCCCTGCTTCTGTCTCTCTCTCAAGAAGGGGCCTTCTGTCTGTCTCTCTCTCGAGAAGGGGCCGCCGTGGGAAGCACAAACATCTTTAGGTGTTTGTTTTTAGGGTTTTTGAGAAAGGGGGGTGGGGGAAATTGCTCGCCATAAGGATTTGGTTATGGTTTTTTGCATGGTTGAAAAAAAAAAACTCTTGCATTGGGAATCTAATTGTTGGTTATCCGTAGTTGAGCTATTTTTTCCATGTGAAGAGAGTCTTTGATTGGTAATGAGTTTTCCATTCGTCGGCCACTTTTCCAAAAAAGGCATGAGAATTAAGTTGAGCCTAAATACATAAACCATAAGGAAAAAAGCCAATATCGATCTAGAAAAAATGATTTTAGTAAATCTGACTGGATTGATAAGGGTGAATGAATTAGATTCATTAAGCCATAATCGTTGGAGGTAACAATATAAAATATGCTAGCCTAACAGGCCATTTATGAATTCGGTTCATAGATTTAGGATTGAGAGCAAGATATTCGTTCCTCATGAGTTACCTTTCCAAAAAACCGGTACCCGGTCAAAGAAAATTTTTGGAACTGTGTTTGGTGGTGACTAAACTTTGGAAGTTTAGTCACCACCAAACACAGTTTTTCCCAGATTGAAAGTTAAAATTGAATTTTTCCTTTTCTGTTGAATTCCAAACTTGGGTTAAAGTTTGAAATATGTTACTTGTCCATGATATTTCTAATTGATATTGATCGTTGGAAATGGATCAAGTTCACGTTTGTGAAAGATACTTGTCAAAATTGATTTTAAAACTGTCAAACAAAAAGAAATAACCAAATAACATGAGTGAGGATAGAACTCTTTATCCGATAAGTGGAATCTTGTTTGGATACAGTTTAAGAGTTTCTAAAATCCTATGAGTAGGATTTCCATTCATGTAATTTTGTAATTTAAGTTTGGATGGTTTTGTTAATAATGGCGGAGTAATGCCAAACTAGTCAATAAAAAAAAAAACAGTTCAATTTTATTGGAGAATTTGTAATTGATAGGAACTGATCAAAAGTATAAAACTGATTTCACTTCCAATTAAATCCTATGGTGAATTATATTCAAAAGATCAGACTAGTAGTGTTTTTCATACTAGTAGATGATTTTTGATATATCAAATATTCAACCCAGGTATAGGACAGAAATGAAATTGTTATAGATTTTTTCCTACAGTAATTAAATTTTAAACATTTACTAATGTCGTTACGTCTTCTTGATACCTTAGCTGAAAGATTTTCAGGGAATTGAAAATTCTAAGGAGGGAAGAAGAGTGGACATTAGAGTTAGTAAGTGCGATCGAGAAATGTATTTCGCAGTTAGAATTTTGGTAATCCCAGTAAATAATTGCTTAATTAATTTCCTGGATTAAGTTCATTAAATTAAATTCGTAACTGATATCTTTGTAACCATTGAGTTATCTGCAGTTTTGGATGTCAATTTTGATGTTAGAAGTAGAATTTGATACATGGATTACATTGGATCTATTAATTGATAGAAGCTTGAGTTAATACTCTTGGATCCATGGGGATTCGAAGCTTATCATTAATCTGAAAGGATCAGAATGTAATATTGAACCATGTTAATTCTTCTGTTTAGATCACAAGATCAGGTGTGAATTTGTGGTATCCATTTGATGGGCATGCCAATCATCCAAATAAATGGATTCTCCAGTGTTTGGGAACAAGAGATAATATCCTATATGGATTATGGGACAGCTAGTTGATCAGTGGATCTCTAGAATATCAGATAAGGCGATTAAGGATTTTTCTGGAAGGAAAAGCTGATGGTATGGGACGTCATTGATTTTGGAAAGAAAATTCTAGGACTATAAAGATTTGATGATCAATGGTGTGTTTTAGTACCTAGTCGCGATATGGAAAAGAAGAAAATCATTCGATCAAATGTGGAGTATTTTGGAAAATTTTGAGGTTTAATCTAGATCCCAAAGTGGTATCTCATTATTTACAAAATCAGAGGCCCTCAAATCTATTTCTTGCTTTCGTAATTAATCCTTTACTTCTTAGTAATTTCTCAAATATGGACATCAGACTGGTTATATGATTCTTTCCGGCATGAAGTTATTCTTCTGAAAGACTGTTATGTCATATAAATTACTACTTGTGTGAATAGACTTGGAATTCAGATAAATTCTAAGGTTAAAATGTTTCAATTTCTTAAACCTAGAATATCTCTGGTGCATAAATGGATTTCGATGGAATAGTAGTTTCTATCACTCAGAGTGAAAATATTTGATGGAGAAGTCTTGTTTGTAATAGGGTGATCCTTTAGTGGAAACACTTATTACTGACTTTTCTTGGATTGAGATATTTTCATATATCATCTTTCCAGTTAACTTTTATGGAAATTTATAATTTCCTTAAAAGGAGGAGTGAAGTGGTGGGATAAAATTCTATTTGGGAATCTGTTGGTTGCATAGTTTTCGGAAGAGAACCAACTGTGGTATAGAAATGAGATTTGGTCTGAAAGTAATTTCGGACAGATTCAGAGTAAGATACCTAATTGGAACTTTTCAAAATAAGAGAAATTCTCTAGGGATTGTGTGGACAATCTGGAACAAGTTTGGAATTTGAATCATTATCTATAAGTAGTACAGTAAAAGGTCAAAAGTTACTAATTCCATTTTGATTGAAATAGAAGTAAGTTTGATAGAATTTGAGTCTGAGAGTTCTATATTGGATCAACCTAATCTTAGTTTAAGTACTAGGATCAGAGAGGGGTTAATCAGTGGGAGAAATTATGTAATTAGAGGTAAGTGGGATTGGAAAACTATTGAGAGTGAATTTTATTCGTCTCAGAGATTTCCTGGATATGTTATTTACTCATGAGAAATAGAAAATATTTTGTAGCTGAGTTACAAGATCTCAGTGAGATATGTGAGTAACATATGTGGGTTCTGGAAGAATCTGCCAGATAAGAATGTGTTTATGTACTGGGTCATAGTGAGATTATTCACGTATGTGCATGATTAATCTTGTATAAATCTACTGTGTATTCCTGGTTACTAGAGTTATTTGGTGCACTTAACCTAGTCGGTGAACATGAACATATGATCAAGTATTGTTTTGACAAATACTTGCAGAGTTAACAAATCTTTGTATGAAAGATTTATGGATTAGCTTATAAATGGTTTGGATGAAGATCTAAATGTGGTGTCATACTAGTATAATTAAGATTTGCACCAAGACATTTGAGATTTTTGAATCATTGGCAATTAACTTGAGTAGTTGATTACTCCAGGATGAAGTTAATTGGTAAAACAATCAGTGTGTCAGTGTGATGTGGATTCACCGGGAACTGATGGTTTTGAATCATATTGCTTGTAAAACGCAAGATTAGTGAATCATTTTGGTTCATCAGTTAAAATTGTGTGCATTGGATATACATTATTCTTGGGATAGATTATTCCTTAGTTGAGGAAAAGACTCAGCTCATTAGTGATTGTATTCCAGAGAGCTCAATTGGATAACGAATCATAATGGATCCAAGAATAATAATTGAATTGATATTCAGCAGGACTTTGGGTATCTAGATGTGATTCTGGTTTGTAATCTAAAGTTTTTGTAGTTGAAGATGATTGTCATTGTGGTATGCGTTCAGTCTTTAATTACCAGTGGTTTCTAGACCTTGAATCTTGCACTTTAGTTAAAGAATCATGTTTTGGAAGTAATCCTAAATCCAGTATTTTCTTAATAGAAAGATTTTGGAATGACTCTTACTTTTACTGAGTTATGTGGACATATACTCCAATATCCTATAAATGATTAAGTATGGTTTTGGGATTCCAAAAAATTATGATTGACGAATCATATGAATCTAAATATCTATGATTGACGGATCATAAATAGATACTTAATTATTGTCAGAGGACTATAAGGAATTGTAATGGTTCTTAAGTGTGATGATTAATTCTTGATCTATTAATTGAGTAAGAATTCAGATCAGTGTTTTGAATCTCTCTACTCCAGTATCTTATTGAGAGCCTATGGATCTCACAGATATTCTCACAAGATAAATTATCTTATTTGTGGAGAATTTAATTTATCTAGTGGATGCTATTCTGCTACAGTTTATGGTCTGCAGATGCTTGAGTACAATTCTTCATTTGATTGGATCTCCGGTTATTGTAGGAGACTGACAAATCTATTAAGATGAATGAATGTTATTTTCTTGCATTTGGTGCTAGAAATATGAGCATTTAACTCAAAAGAGTATCTGGGATACTCAGATTGAGTTTTATCATTCTATATCTTAATGATTCTCCTAGAGATTCTAGTTGAATGAATTATCATATCTTGGAATTGAATTCTAAGGATAGTTGTACTTGAAAGTTGTTTATAAATTGTCTACCAGACTTTGTAGATAATTTCAGACTGTAATTATTATTATTTTTCTTTAACTTTAATCTCCTAAGTTAGGGAATATTTCACTCAGTGTTTCATGTAAGTGTTTTACATGAAGGTGATATTACTAACTTGTGTTGAGTGTAACCCTGTTGAGAAAATATATCTCTTAATGTACTTTTCCAAACTAGAATTTGTACTCCAGAGCAGAGATTAACGGTTGAAAACAGTTTTTCTCTGAGTACTTGTTTGATATGAAAGTCAGATTAGGATAATGATTTTCTCAGTTAATACTGAAAGAACTGTAATTCTTTCCTGTTCTTTGGAGCTTCTCTAAGGATAGAAGCAGTTTAAGGAGGGGAGAATGTTATGGCCATATTCGGTTAAGGACCTAGAATAGTCCTAATATGGTAGACCGGCCCTCCAATGTTCGAGATTATTGGTCACGCCGAGATTTAATTCCGTGTTGAGGCCTGTTTGTAACTAATTACCTTGAGAGGACCTAGACACTCTAATTGAGACATATGGAGTATTGCATGTCTGTGTGACAGATATAGGCAGGAGGACTGCATGAAGAGATGAGACCTATTTATAGTTGACCTACATGGGGGTTGCATGGTTTCATGCATAGGACTTTACTCTCTATATAATGAGGTGGGGATTCTCCCGTCGACATATTGGATTTAGTTTACCAGTTTCTCTCTTCTCCTCTTGCTTCACATGGCATGGCTTGGGGGCTAGATCCAATTTTGATCTAGGATTGGTTGGGCGGTTTGGCTCCATAGTCTCTCCTATTGTGTTCTTCTATCCTCATCTTAGGGGTTATCCCTTTGGGTCTTTATAATATGTATCCACTCGTGGACTTTCGATCATCCAAGTCTCCTCCCCAATCTGAGTCTACATATCTTGTCATGAATTCCTTATCAGCTCTGTATGTGAGGCCCAAGTTCGTTGTTTCTTTCAAATACCTTATTACCCACTTTGCAGCCTGGCAATGCCCTTCTCTTGGGTTGCTGAGGAGTTGGTTGAGCTTGGTTACTACTACCCCTAGATCTGGCCTTGTACACACCATGGCATACATCAGGCTGTCTATAAAGTTTCTCTAGGGTTTTCCCTTCATTTTATCCATGTCTTCTTGTCTGCTGGGACTCAATTCTTTACTTAGTCTTGAGTCAGGGTTTAATGGTATTCTCACAAGGGAACACTCCTGCATTCTAAACTTCTCAATCAATGCACTTATGTACATGCTTTGTCTCATCCAAGTCAATCCCCTATCTCTATCCCTAATGATTTGTATTCCCAAGCAACAGTGAATTCCTCTCAGATCTTGAAAAGCATGCTTCACACATGAATTAGTGAATCCAAACCCAATTTTCCTTGACAAAACAACACTCCTAGAAATGACCTGGTCTTCTCTTTCAAACTGTTTCAATGCACAAAGCACTCCTTTGAACAACAACAAATGTTTTCGAAGAGAAATCACAAAGATTTGAAACTTCTAAAAAAATTCTCTTCTAGCACTTATACCAAACAAATCAACACATAGAATCATGAATTCTTGATCAACATATGATCTATCCTCAATCTAATGACTCTTGTCACTTCCTAAGATTGAAACACACTCAAATGAAGTCCAAAAACCTCACTATCTAGAGATCCAATCAGAATTAGGGTTTTGACAAAATCACAAAAAATTGAATATTCTAAATCTACATACAAATGCTTAAAATTTTGATATGCAATCTATTAGCCACCACTTTCCAATGATCCAAAAATCGGCCATATTCAACATGTGAATTCAAAAATCAGAATTGATCAAGTTTATTAACCGATATAGGTTTTGATCTACAAAAGATCCAATCTACAAATGCAAGACACTCGATTTTGGGGTACAATCCAATCTAGCATGCTCTAGCATTGATATCTTCTCCAAATCATTGATGGATGTGATTTCATCCTTCATTAACTGAAACACAAGTTTTGATACCATGTGAAAGATTTGAGATCAATTCAGATTTTTGGTTACAAAACAAGCTACTCCATCAATCTTGCCAATGTAGAAAAATCAACATCTACACACAAAATAGAATGCAAACTCTAATAGAACTTGATCAAACGTGAATAAAAACATAAAGTACTGTTGTTCTTCATACATTTCCAGCAAGCTACTATATTTCACACGTGTGAACCTGAAAATAACAAATATAGATCATTCTACACGTAGAATTGCAAGATATCACAAGTATAGTGCACCAATGGATAGTAGAACCCAAGAGAACCATGTATAAGCATGAAATGAGATAGAGAAGAGAGAAGATCTGCTTCTCCACGAGTTAATTCTTTTATAACATGTCCAAACCCACTTGGCTTTTCCTCCAAAATGTAAACCCTACTATTTTTTGGTCTAGATTCAATGTACCCACCATCGTAGTACTCGGATCCAAATTTTTAGATTTTCTATTAGGTTCAGGCGACTTTAACGATGTAATACTTAAGGTAGTGTAGTCAAAAGGGTAACAACCAAGCATTTACTTGTGTCAATGGAGTTTTTGGGGCCTTCGTTGATGAAATTTTTTTGGGTGACCGAAATATCTAAGGGAGGAGGAAAATGAGACACTTGAGTAGGTAAATGTGATTGTGTTATGTAATTTGGATTGGTAAATATCCTTTAAGATAATTGCATAGCACCAATTTATTGAATTCATTAAGTTAAATTTATTTTTGAATATCTATAGGACCATGAGTTGACCCTATTTGTTATTGGAAATTGTGACATGGAATGAGAATGACACTTGGTTCACATTTGTAATATAAAGTGTCTTACCTAAGAGTTGGATCTCTGAGATGGTAGGAATTCGGGGAATGTTAGTACCAACTGGATGGGTTGTTTATGTGATGGTAAAGCCATGTGCAGATTCTTGTTAAATCACAATTTGTAAATGGATTATTGCGATCCATTAGGAACAGATTTGGGGGTACTCCAGTATTTGGTGGAATCGATATGTGCATATCTTTGGTTATAGGATGGTCAGATAATCTTTTGACTTTTTTGTTGATCAGATCTAATATCAAAGAACTATCTTGGAGAGAAAACTATATGTATTGGACATCAGTGATTTCAAAGGAGAATTCTTGTGCGAGAATGATTTGTAGACCAGTGGTTAGTATTTACATTATTAGTAATGCTACCAGTTGAAACCATTGGTTAAACTTCTTTACGGTATTTGGAGAAGTTACGAGATATAGATCCGGATCCCTCAATGGTATCTCATAAATTTCAAATCGGAAACCCCTAAAAGCTATTTCTCATTTAATTTAAACCTCTACCTTTTGGAAATTTCTTAGATACGAGACAATTGGATTGAGATTCATATAATTCCTTCCAGTGTAAAACTAGGTTATGAAGGACTATTAAAGTTACATGAATTTATACTTCCATTTCAGTTTTGTGAATATAGCTCAAAATCAATTGATGTTTCAACCGATTAAGTGAAATTTAGATTTCATGAGCCTAAATGATTATCTCTATTTGATAGTTGATTATGAGAGTGACGTTTCTATCGCTCGGAATAAGATTTTTTATGATTTTGAGGAAAAAGTCTGGTTTGTAATATTATTGAATACTCATTACTGACTTTTTTGAATCTTTGATATCTTATACGTTGTCTCATGAGAACTTTTTAGTCGAAATTATAGAATTTCTTTTAAAAGGGGGAGAAGAAAATGATAGGAATAAGACTTTCATGGAATCAACCAGTTGCATAGATTTCTTTTGTGGAATCCAATATGCGTGCAATGGTGGAACTATCCAGTGGGAATAGAGGAAATAAATAGTAATTGTTTTGAATAGTCTGAAACTAGAGGAGTTTTGGGGGTTTTGAGCTATTAGATATTCATGATTATGGATAGTAATGGTAAAGATTAATTTAAAATTCCACTAACTGGATCAGATGGAATAAAGTTTTAATCTTAACCTTATGTTCAAAGATGTCTGTATAAGTCAACCTAATCTTGGTTTGCACACTAAGATCTGAAGTAGGTTGATTGGATGAAGAAATTATGTTTGAAAAAGTTTAATGGTTGGAAAACTTGTGATGTAGAATTATTCGCTTCAGAGATTTTCCCAAATATGTTATTTACTCAAGAGAAATAGAATCTTTTGTAGCTAAGTCACAAGATTCTCAGTGTGATATGTGAGTAACATATGCAGATTTTGGAGGAATTTTTCAGATAAGGACACATGTGTTTATGTACTGGGTCGTAGTGAGATTATTCTCATATGTGCACAATTAATCTTGTATGGATCTACTATGTATTCCTGGTTACTAAGGTTATCTGGTGCACTTAACCTAGTCGTTGAACATAGACATATGATCAAGCATTGTTGGAACAGATACTTGCATAGTTAACAGATCTGTTCTGATAGATCTTTTGGTTAGCTTAAAGTGATTTGGATGTGGATCTAAATGTGGTGTTATACTAGTATAATTGAATTCTTCATGTAGACATTTAAGATTTATAAATCATGGGCAATTAACTTGAGTAGTTGATTTACTCCTGTGGAAGTTAATTGGTATAACAAGTAGTGTGAAGAGAATTCACTGGAAATTGTTTGATATATTTCTTGTAAGACACATAATTTATGAGTCATTTGGATCATCAGAAAATTGTGTGCATAGGATATTGGAATTCTTGGGTGAGTATTTCTCAGTTGAGAAATAGACTAGATTCATTAGTGATAGTATCCCTGAGAGCTCAATTGGGTACCGTATCCTAATGATTCCAAGAATGGTAAACTGAATTTAGTTGGAATTCAACAGAACTTTGTACACTATAAATATTGTTCTAGGTGATTATATAAAGTATGTCAGTAAGACGGATGTTTAAAATGTTTTTTAATTACTTGGCTGATCGTAGAATTTGGAACTCATAATCTGGTTGGAAGAATATTTTTGGAATCCATTAATTTTCCTTGCAAAAAAGATTTCTGAATATTTCTTATGTTTTCCGAGTGGTATGTTGTACATATACTCCAGTATCTTTTAATGATTAAGTATGCTTTTGGAATCCTATAAATTATGATTGACGAATCATAAGATTCTAAAGGTTTATAATTGATGGATTATCAAATTGATATTTAGAGATCATTATAAGATTATATGTGAATATGACGATTCTTAAGATGTTGAGGAATTCTTGATCAATTGGGTCAGCCAAGGATTTAGATCTGTTAATTGAACTCTAAATTTCTTTACTCCAGTGTATACTTGAGATTGTATGGATCTCACAGGCATTTTCATTAGCTAATTGTTTACTTATGATGAATTTGCTTACTTTAGTAGATGGTATTCTACTATAGATTGTAGTCTATAAGTGTGCGTGTACAAAGTTTAGTCTATATCTCCATATTTATAGGAGACAGATAACTCTATTAAGATATAGATAGTTGCTGATTTTTGGCAATGGTGCTAGAAATGGGGCTATTGACTCATTGGAGTACCTGCAATCCTCTGGTTAGAGTTATAATTGTTTGAGACTTGATAGATCTCTTAGAGATATTAGATGACTGAATTGTAACATTTAGGTATTTTATGTGAAGTTTTTTAGCACGTGTGAGCTTCACCACACACCCTATAGGATCTTACTGAAGTGTTGTGATTGCACAAGATTGATCAAATAATAGTATGCTTGAAAAATCTAAGGCAAGAGCACAATGGCATACATCTGATGAGAAAATATAACTCTTCACTATGAGAAATGAATGTCAGAAATAATTCTAAGTGTTCAATATGGGAAAAAGAGGCTGCTCTCGGGTAGAGAGAGAAGATCATACATAGAAAACTCGGGTAGAGAGAGAATGAGTCCAAAACACCAAAATCTCAATATTCACAATATGGCAAAACATGCCCAACTTTCCCTACATGAGAGAGACTCGAATTCCTACAGTGGAGTTGCATGGAAAGTCCACTTAACTGAACTAATTCACCTACCAGAGATCCACATGTGTAAATGCATGCATGTATGGTGCATGTACTACATGTCAACTCATAAAATTGCCTAGACATGTGTAGATCACAGAAACTACTTTGCATGTTGCATGCACTGATTGCATGTGGCTTGCATGCATACAGTAAAATTTGCATGCTATCTAAACATCTGCATGTCATCATAATTGAACCTATCTAACTCAAATCCGAGCTACACTAGAAGGATATGTGCTCAATTCACACTCCTTATATGTACAACATGAAATCTAGTGGAAATTATCATGGACATGGCCCCAAACTCGAGATAGGAAGATAATATTTTAATAATCTTCACACTCCTCCTTAAAATTTATGTTCCTATCAACATAGATTTCGAAATTAGGCCAAGGTTAGACCTCATCTTCATAAAGACATTCTTGAGTAGAGGCTTGGTGAGAAGATCTGCAACACAATCTGAAGATGAAATATGCTCCAATGAGATCTCTCTTCCAATGACTTTTTCTCTCACAAAATGATGAGCCACTTCAATATGCTTGCTCCTTGCATGAAAGACTGGA
Organism: Diphasiastrum complanatum; assembly: GCA_029204225.1. NCBI lineage: Eukaryota > Viridiplantae > Streptophyta > Lycopodiopsida > Lycopodiales > Lycopodiaceae > Diphasiastrum > Diphasiastrum complanatum. Next base: position 8,031,673 of record CM055094.1, on the reverse strand, counting down.
TTATTTGCAAGAGCTTGAGCAGAAATGTTATCATTCTTGATAATTGGTAAATCTTCATCTGCATAACACTTAAGCTCCAAAAGTAGCCTTTTGATCCATAAAACCTCCTTTGTTGTGGTTGTAAGAGATTTGTATTCAGCTTCACAAGATGATAAGGAAATAGTTGTTTGCTTCTTTGACAGCCAAGAAACCAGATTTCCTCCAAGAAATATAGTGTAAGCACTTGTGAATTTTCTATCCAACCTGTCTCCTACAAAATCTGAATCTAAAAAAGCAATCAAAGTCAGATCTTCTCCTTCATAGTATAGTCCATAATCCAAGGTAGAAGATATATACCTCAAGACTCTTTAGCCAACTTCCAATGATATAACTTTGGATCCTGCATGTGTTGACTCAGCTTATGAGCACAAAAGCTTAGATCAGGCCTAGTCACTGTTAACCAAATAAGTGAGCCAATAAGACTCCTATAAAGAGTGATGTCTACAAAGGATTTTTCATCATCTTTAATAGGAACTTTTATAGTGTGCTTCATAGGTGTATCTATGCCTTTACAATTCTCCATATGGAATTTCCTGAGCATGGAAAGTGCATATCTAATTTGGCTTATAAATGCATGACCTTTCCAAAAAACTGTAAGGCCTAGAATATAGTGAAGATCTCCTAAGTCCTGCATTTTAAACTCAGTACCAAGTGCATGCTTAGTTTATTTAACTAACTTCTCACTGTTTCCACAAAGAATGATATCATCTACATAGATGAGAAGAATAATTACAAAGTTATCTACAAACTTATAATACAGAGAAGGGTCATATTCGCTTAGACAAAATCCGAGTGATATGAGATAAGAATTGAGCCTTGCATACCAAGACCTTGGTGCCTGTTTCAGTCCATACAGACTTTTGAACAAAAGACAAACTTTTGATTCATCACCTTCCTTCACAAAACCTGGAGGTTGCTCCATATAAATCTCCTCCTAAAGGTAACCATTGAGAAATGCATTAGAAACATCAAACTAGAACATACTCCATTGGTGAAAACATGTAAGAGAGATGAGTATTCGAATTGTTACCATCTTTGCAACTAGTGCAAAGGTATCTTCATAATCAAGACCTTTAATCTGAGAGTAGCCTTTAGCACAAAGTATTGCTTTATACTTATTGATAGATCCATCATGATTACTTGATTCTGAATACCCACTTACATCCGATCACATGCATGTTGTTTGGTGGCTCCACAAGCTCCCATGTGTTATTTGACATCAAGGCTTCCAATTCTTGGGTCATTGCTTCAACCCACTTCTTGGATTGAAAAGCTTCTTGGACATCCTTAGGCTCGTCATCTAATATAAAAAGTGGATGATAGGAAGTTTCACCTTCCACTTGCCTTCCTTCTTCATCATATGTGATGTTCTTTTACATGTATCTTGTTCACCATTCTATGTAAAATTGATGTAAGAAATAGTGAAGCATCCTATATGGACACTATTATCTATATCAATTATGTTGTACTTCATATTGTACATAGTAGAACACTTGAGAAGAGATATATTATCATGATGGAGATCATTCTTAGGTTGGAGCAAAGTAGTGCTGTAAAACTAGCAAGTTAGGTTGAAGAGGGAGTGTGAAAATTGTCAACATTTCCTAGCTAGTTTGAGATCTAAATTGGCAATTTTTGTACATTCTTTTGGATCTAACCTTTCACACGTGTGAAATAGACCTAGATACTTTAATTTTAGTAGATATTTTATATTGAAGAAGTCTCAAACTTCAGGACCTTCGAAATGACACCAAAATCATGTTATTTGGACATATAGGCAAAAATTGGCTATTTTAGGCTATTGGTGCCCTAAAATTGGGTCCTAAGTTCTAGACAGAGGAGAGAGAGTCATCTCTCTCACCTATATTAGGCTGCAATTTGTGGAGAACAGGTTGGAGAAACTTATTGTATTGTTGAGAGAGATCAATAGATCATTGCCACAGTTTCTTCCTCCATTGAGAGCATTGCTTTGTGTATTGTCTTCAAGCTTTTGTGTATGATCTTAAGAGGTTTCCAAAAGTGGTAGACTGTTGTTGGGAGCCTTGTTTGCTGCTATTTTTGGTTGCCATTAGTACCTATTATTAGTTTCTTTTGTCTCTTGAATGCTTTGTCAAGTTCATGTGTATCAAAGATAGCATTAGGATGCTTTGCCATTTCTAGCTTTTGTAGCTAGTTGTGCAAAGATCTTAGCCAAGTATTTTGGGAGTTTGGATCCATTCAAGGTCCACTTTTTTCACACAAAGAACCAGTAAACAAATCCTCTCAAGTAGAGGATCTGTCAACACAATGGCTGCGTGCGAGCTCCACGAGCTCCTCCTTTTCTCTTCCTTTGTTCTTCTCTCCAAGCTTTGGCTATGGCTGCCACCTTCAGATCTATCCTGCTCCCTTACTGGCTTGCGGCTACACATGGCATTCTGGCATCCTTCTACCAGTACTAGGGCACCCTTGATCTTGCTTTTATAGATCAGAGAATGGTCTCCTACAGCTTAAAATCCAGACTTTTGTGCTTCCAAATCCTAGGCCAGGGTTTTCCTTGGAAATACTGATCTTGGTTGACTATTTACAACCCTCTGACTGGCCAATCCTCTTCCTCTGAGGTTTCCCTACTGCTACGAGTCTGATGCTTCAAACTGTTCTTCAAACGATGTTCGTTTGAATGCACATCGACTACAAACGCCAAGTAGCCTCTCTTCGGAATTTCAAAATTCCGTTTTGCTAAGGTTCTGATTCAGCCGACAACTATCTCCGAATCCTCACACAGTCTCAAGCTCGGCAAGCTTTTGTGTGCTAGAATCTGTGCACTAGTGCTTTACTTTTTGTCTACAACCCGCCGTAAACCCCGAACTCTCAGAAGACTGTTCTTCTCCCGAATCTCTCTTCAACGGCAACACGGTACTATGTACACTCCCTGTACGGCTCTGATACCAACTTAGAATTTGCTTCGAACAGGAACACAGCTCATGCTACACAGTAACAAGGACAAAAAACACTCTCCACAACAAGGTCACATAGCAACTGTATTTCTCAAAATGAAATTACACTGTACATATAGTTCTTCACTCAAGCAACCCATGCATGACCCAGGTTGTTGTTGACGGGATGTGTGTCCCGTTGACTCGCCTCGTGGTGAGGCCAACTGATCCTTATCGACTGATAGGACCCATAGTATAGTAATCCAATGATTCTACTTTAATTCTAACTAGATGGTATTGGTACCATCTCTTTGTATCTAGAATCCTCAATAAGTATTAATCTAAACAATGTTTTTTTTTGTGTCATCAATCACCAAGAATATGCGAAGTGTTGGTAAACTTTTGGAAAGTGGTTTGGATGTCCAGTCTAAGCATGGAGTTTGTTCCATTTTGAGGAATAATGTTTGCATTGTAAAAGGATTTAAACATGAAAGATTGTTTAAACTGGAAGCTAGTATTGCTTTTGAGAATGTGAACTTGGCAAAGGAGAAGATCACTCAAGTGGAGATCTTGGCAAAGTGTGATCTTGCTAGCATTGAGGAGGAGCATAAAAAGGATGAAGATCTTGAGGATCAGCCTCAAAACATGAGAGTTCCAAGGAGTTCCTCAATGACAAAGGCCGAGTCATCAAATTGCATGCAAATTGTCCATTCAAGCATGTATCTTGCAAGGGTGGAGAGCATTGGAAAGTCTATTATTTTTGAATAGAGAGCATTAGTAATGTACATAGACAAATTTGTGGACCATCTTGTAAGGGATCCTTTAAGAGGTGGTGAAAGATCTTTCATGGACATCATTCTCTATTGGAGTCTGAAAAATTCCTTGTTTGTAGCTGGATTTTTTAGACACTTCAAAAAGCATTCATTCATCTAGCAAGAGAGTTGTAAATAGATCAGGCTAAATTTGAGGAGTGTGAAGAATTGCCAAAAGTGGCAAGTCTAGCTTGATCAAAAATCATGTAGAATCATGTAAAATGTACATAAGTGGGTCTCACACGTGTGAGAACATGGAGCCATGTGGGCAACCTAACCTACTATAGGTTAGATAAAGTCTAATGAGTTGGTCAAGTCAATTTGGTAGTGATTCCTAGTTTATAGGACCTACATCCTAGATTTAAGGTGAAAATTGACCAACTAGCCACCTACTTGGCATAGGGTTGCAAATTAGGGCAAGAAAGCCAAGTTAACTTCTTTATTACATGATGGAAATTCACCTAACTTTACAAAGGAAGTCACTTTCACAATGTATTCCATCTCTTCCATAGTGAGAAGATAGATTATTTTTGGAGCTCATTGGCAATCTCGAGCTACTCCACTATGTACATTGTGATTTTGTGATCCAAATGCAACCAAGTTGATTTTTACTTCATTCTATGTATACAGGCCGAACATTAGGCTATGACACATGTGGACTCGGATTTCAGTTTATGATTAATGCTTTGATTGCTATTGATTGTTGTTTGTCAAATGCCAATCTAGATCAACTTTTTGGGTCTAGTTTTTTGATAGATTGTTAAGAAAGCAACCAATCACTCTTGTGGATCTTTCTAAGATCGATTTATGGTCCTAAAGTACAGTACTTTCACAATAACATGAGAGATAATGCTCTTAGTTGAGTGAGAATTGAGATTTCACTTAATGCATGCTTTTAACAAAAGATTAGAAAGACTAACTTATGGGAACATAAAGAGATGTTCTAAAGGATTGAGCAACATAGACAATAAATATATATCTTGAGAAATTTAAGTGAAAGTCAATCCCAACTGAAACTTCCAAACTATTAGAATCACTAGTAGAAAAGAAACCCATATTAACAAACATAGGAACAATTCCTTTATGAATAATATATCCAATTTTTCAACTATTTGTGCTCTTGTGAAATAATAACTCAAATTGTTTTTTTGGAGAGAAAGCACCAGATATAACAATGATCCAATCAGCCTATGATAGGGTGTTTTGGCCATTCATTCCTCTTCTTCGAGAGTCTGCGGACAATCTATCTTGCTCAGTATTGTTCCAAGTATCATGGGAGTATGCACACCTTTGTATTAAAGCATGTTGAAGTCTTCAATGATCTTTTGAGTGTACTTTAGTTGGTGAAGATACAACTTACCACCTTCAAAGTCTCTCACGATCTGCAAGCCTAAATATATTTTAGCTTCTCCTAGGTCAGCGATCTCAAATATCTCAAATATCTCTTTTGACATCTGAAATTAACTTATCTCTTCTTGATAAAATAAGTGTGTCATCAACATAGACAGCTAGAATGATTATTTCATTTTGGACATGCTTGATATAGACATTTGATTCAGCAAATAGAAGTTTGAAGCCTAAGGAACGTAGTGCTTCGTCGCTACTTGTTTCAGACCATAAATGCTTTTATTCATGTGACATCCGTATTATGGATATTCTTGGCTTACAAAACCAAGTGGTTGGTCCATGAATAAGTCCTCTTCCAATTCTGCATGCAGGAAAGCAGTTTTCTCATCCACAATATGGATTTTTAGATCATGAGCCACTGCATACGTGAATAACAAGCAAATTGATGTATGTTTGACTACTGGTGAGAAAGTATCAGTGTAGTTGATCCCATACTTCTATGAAAATCCTTAAGCAACTAACCTTGCTTTGTATCTGATGTTTTCTCCATCAGGACTTGTTTTGATCTTGTAGATCCACTTGCACTTGACTGGTTTTCTGCCATCAGGTATAGGTGCAAGTGTCCATACATTGTTCTTATACATGGATGACATCTCGTCCTCCATTGCATGAATCCAAAATTGATTTTATTTTCTTATACACAAATGTACAACATACAAAAGGTCAATGGCAAAAGTTTGTATATGATGGTAGATCCCACATATGAGTGATGCATAGCTATCAAAGAGACAAAATACATAAAAGATCTATGCTGTAAGTCAACATGTCACACTAGATAGGGAGTCCTCTACAAGTTGCGATGATAAAAAAATCAACAAGAAATATAAGTAGTATGCTCAATGTACACATTTGATTGTTTTTTTAGTAAGATTTTTTGAAATGATATTTATTTATTACAGATCTAGCTAATGATGTTGAATTCTTGAAGGCATTTTATAATGTCTATATAGACTGTAACTCCAAATCCTCCAAGTGCCTTGTGACTCACCATAGAAGTGATTTGGAGTGCAAAAACCAAGCAAATGATCAACCATAGGCAATGTGAGTGAGGCTATTTGAGTATGACATTATTTTATTCAATGATCAATTCGTTATGAGTATTGCATCATGTCCTTGACAACTTAATTTCAAAACAATCAAGATTTGAGAGAAAATCCTACATATTCTCCCTTGGACAAGCACATGTATGCAATATTGCATTTGTCTAATTATCTTCAAAAGAAAATACCCAATAATGTCATTATCTAGCATAATAAGGCTCAAATACCACCATAGAAGTAGTGCATAGCTACTTACAATCATGATGTGAAGCTAGTTTATGGAGGTGTAAACATGTAGACTTCCCATTTAACAAAACTTTAGATGGTTTCCATGTTATTGAGTGGTTCTTTTAAAGAATCATATAAAAAAACTTGTGAGATTCTCATAGGAATATTAAAAGTGTAGCAATAGTGCTTCCCTCCATTATTATCTAAAATTTTGCCAACCATGTAAATGCATATAAAAGCTTTCAAAGATACTGTATAATGATTGAATATGACATACATCATGTGCATCAATCATCATAGACACTTCGCCAACCACCATTTACAAGTCTAAACGATGTTGACCTTTTGGCTAGTTCAATAACACTGTTTATTTTTAAAATGGTATGAAATTTCTAAACGAATGCATGGTGCTTTTCCTTGTAACATGGCACATTCATATATTTGAAATAAATTAAGCACTATTAGTTTCAAATATCAAAGTATATGATAACATTTGGCCCACATGATTACTTATTGCACTTTCTGTTGTAATTCATAGAAGACTATTAGAAAGAATAATTACCACAAGAAATAGGTTAACATATTGTAGAATGTCCATGATAACATAAGGAATTGGCTATTACATCAACATGCATCACTCTTTCATGAAAATATCACCATGCATAATCAACTTTGAGATTTTATCACACAAAAAGTCGTACAACATAGCTACTAAAAAGTAGCCTCATTTGCATCACCAAAAAAGTGAACAACACATTTCCTTGTTAACAAGACCTTATAGCAAGCCAAAGGCCTTTTGAAATAGATACATGTGACATTGTAGCAAACCTTGAGGGTGAAAGCACCAAAATGATTGCTTTTAGATTGTCTATCTTAATTCAGTTTGATCATATTGACTTTTAAAATTAAATTTGTAGCCTTTATTAGGTAGGTCAATAGGAGGGCTGAGTGAGAGGCATGCTTATTGGGTGGCCATGAAGACGTTAATTTGAAACTACAGTTTGAATTTGCAAAATTGATTAAGCCATTTGTCTCTTTTAAAAGGAAGGTGGATAAATAGGGGCTTTTCATTAGGGCTATCAAAACCATTCTCCCACAATAAATATACAAATATTTATTGGAATGACATACAAGAGTACCAAGTCAACTAGGTGCTAAAAGAACTCATTTACAAGCTATGGTGGTGATTTGTGATATATGAAAATCATGCAAGACTTTCAAATTTCTGGTGATCGGTGCATAAACACTCTATTGTGATGGTTGTATATTGATTACCTAGTGCAAAAGACCATTGTGAATATGTTTTCATTTTGCTTCATCAAGCTAAGGGGAGAATTTTAGGATAATGTGGGTCATAGTAAAACTTTTTATATTGTGGTGAACAAGTCGCTACTAATGTCACATCTCAAACTTATGGGATTCAATATTTTCTGAATCAAAACATCCAAGTAACAAGTTGGTTTTTGAGTTGTCATCATTATGCACTACTTTTGTTGTTTTGTGAAACATGTTTTGAAGGGGTCCCAAAATAGACCTTTTTTAACTGTAAGTTTCTCTTCGATTGGTTCATATTTTTCGATGAGAACTTGCTAATTGTCATGTAGGAATTATTGTAAAGAAGTAGAGAACTCTCACCTAAACTAGTAATCACATATTTGTTTTTTGAAATAACATGTTCACAATATCATACAAAAACAATACATGCACATAAGCAAGAGCACAATGAAAACCCATAATAAAAAAAAATGCTTATGAATACTTAAACAAGAGAACATATAAATACTTTGCTACACAAGGTGAAATACATAGATTATGACCAAAAGCACAAATCATAGACTATGACCATTTCAATATGCATATCAAAATTTTATTGAAATAAAGAGGATTTATAGGGCATTAGCATCATTGCATGGAATAGTAAAACAAAATATCAATGTTATCAAAAAATGTTCTTTTGCCCCACGTGTTATGATAAATTGGTTAGATTCTTCTCTCTCTTGTTCATTCTATTGAAGTTGTTTATATTCACACACACACACACACACACACACACACACACACACATAGAGAGAGAGAGAGAGAGAGAGAGAGAGAGAGAGAGAGAGAGAGAGAGAGAGAGAGAGAGAGAAGAGAACCAAAGATGAGAGAATAGTATTTCTTCCAAAACTTCCAAAAGTGGAATAGCTCTAGGGTTCTACATTCTCCATGCCCTACCAACTATTTACATCTAAAATTGATGACTCTCTCTCCTCTCTCTAGAGTCATTTGGCCTAGCTTAATCAAAACTTGACCTAAACTAGTCATATTGGCCAAAATTGCCAAGTAAAGCTAAAAGTGAATTTTTGTGCATACACGTGACTAAAGGAACTTGGACTCAACTTAAAAATGGTCATGTACTATGATTTCACATGTGTGAGAAAACCGTTTGAAGTCTATTTAAAATTGTGGCCTCTAAAATGACTAAAATAGCCAAAATTAGTCAAGTATAAGTCGACAATTTTTCACACTCCCTCCTCAATTGTAGTTGCTATTTTCACTAACTTTAAGAATTAACTATATTTCTTACATCAATTTTAGATATCAAGATGAAAAAACAACATGAAGAAGTATATAGAACAATAATAACTAGGTTCTTCAATGCTTTCACATTTGATATCTCTGTAAAATAGCAGCACACATGTAATAAATGAAAGTTATGAATGAGTGCTTGTATTTCTTTTCCATATTCCACCTCATGTAAGGCGTATGTACCGAAAAACATCATGAATGAGCCTCCATTGCCTACTTTTATCCAAAGTGTCCGAAGTGTCCGAAGTCTCCAACTTCTTGAACCATCAATTCACTCGATGACCGAAGTCATCAAAGTCACCCGAAGTGTTTGAAGTATCCGACGTCCTTGATGATTGACTTATTCAACTACTTTGACCATCAACTGATTCATCCACTTCAACTTTCAAACTTCGACGATCAAGTCAACCGACTCATTTGATTTCCTCATTGACTTCAACTCATCTGTCTTGTCTCACTGATTAACACATTGTACAACTACTCAAATATTTATTGAGTACAACAAAATACATGATCGTTAGGTCGAGATTCGACCTGTACACGATATGTCGGTACTTCAAATTTGATTAGCAATATCAGATGCATGCCATAGATCAGATAAAACAATGTGGTGATCTCATTTAAGATCTTACAAAAAATGCCATTGACTCTTTTGGTCAAGCCATTGGCCTTCGGGTTGTACGGAGTTGTCTTCTTATGTTTTATCATTGAGTGCTTGGTAAGCAAATGTATCATATCATTTAAAAAATGTGTACCTCTGTCGCTTACCAACTCCAATGGACAACTGTAACGGGTTATACTATTATGAAACAGAAACTCTGCAATGGTTTTTGCATCATTCCTCTTCGTCGCTTCAGCTTCAACCATCTTAGTTGCATAGTCAGTCGCCACCAGAATATAGCTTCTTTTGGTATAGCGAGTGACAAGCTTAATTGGCCCGACAAAGTGAATGCCCCATTTCTCAAATTGTGCTAGTGGAAGTATCGGTGTAAGCGGCCAATATATTGAAGGAGTCAGTTTTCCAACTCGTTGAAAAGGGTCACATGTTTTCACAAACGTTGCAATGTCTTTATACATCATTGGCCACCAGTATTTGGCATTTAAGATCTTCTTCATTGTATCGACCACAAAATGTCCACCTGCATCTTCTAAATGCAAGGCTCGAATGACCTTCTGAATATCAATCAATTTGAGACATCCGCAAAGCTCTTCGTCAGGTCCAATTTTATAAAGTACATTATTCCTTATCATATACTATCAAACCTTATGTTGAAAGACCATTCTCTACTCAAGATCAAAATGAGGAGGATAATTTTGATTCTGAAGGTAGTCAATTATTTTTGGATATAGACAATGTTCAGTAGATAGAAACATAATATTCTTGTTTGGAAATTTGTCACTTAGATTCTCAGTAATAGATCCTATGTTTAAGTGCGATAAATAATATGCATTAGTGTGGTACTTGCCTTGCCGTACCTCCACTTGATAATCAAATTCCTAGAGCAACAACACCCGTCTCGCTATTCGTCCCAATAGATTTGGCTTATTCACCAGATGCTTGAGTGCATAGTGGTCGACATGGAAGACAAAAGAACAAATAGTGTCAACACTTCTTCATTGAGAAAATCATCCCGAGTCCTTCACACTTTGTAGCCGAATAGGTTCATATTTGCGAATGGTAGAAGATGATGATCCTTGCGAGTCGCAGCGTGATAATCTTGGCAAACCAAGATCTTTCCATTCTTCTTTTTCAGAACAACTACAATTGGTGAAATCCATTCATTGCTGAAGACAAGATAGATAATATCTGACTTCAAGTATTTGTCAAGTGTCAGAAATGGTGAACTCCTGCAACTTTGCCGCAACACAAACACAAAGCGAAGGTCGAACGAGAACAATTCACGAAGGTCAACGTCCCTTGACTCAAAGCACGAACGATTTGCGAATCATTCACGAATCGTAAACATATCTCCAAGACCGCAAACTGCAAAGGGACGCAAAATGAAAAGTTACGAAAGAAACGAAAGCAAACAAAGGAAACAAAACAAACAAAAGGGAAACCTTTCGTGTTGCCAGCTGGCAGCTCAACGGGCATGGAGTCGTAGACTTCAAGCCCAGGTGAAACGAGTGGCAACGACGGAGAGTAACTAATTAGTTAATTAGCGTTAACTAGTCTTGTGATTTCTGCGTTTAGCCATCTTGTAAACTCCACACTGTGGAGATATAAACTATCCTTTGTAGATCACAATATAAGAAGAGAAGAGACAATTTTTGTAAGAGACAGAGAGAGAGACGTAGCGAGTAGAGAAGAAAAGAAAAATACTAGAAACTAAAGAGTTGTGCATGAAAGTCCGCCAACGAGCAAAACATAGCGAAAGAGTAGAGTGTCATTCCACCAATGAGCAAGACACTGACGATCTCGCTCTAAAATTAAACTGATAATACAATCGCTCTATTTTTGTGTATCTCCTTGTCTTGTATTGTCTGTCTTGATTGCTAGAATGAAATGTGTTCTGTGATTTGCAGTCGCATCTTTAGATTCCTGTGAAGCTTTTGCGCAAAAAAAAATTCAAAGACACAAAATTGTTTGCGAATACAAAAATGAAAACGAAAAAGAAACAGTGTCGCTTTCGTGAAACTGAACGTTTTTGCTTCCATGACATGGTATCAGAGCTCATAGGTTTTCACTATTGATATCCCAGTAGTGATTCTTCTAGACAACACAATATGGCTACAACATTCCAAACAAGAGTACCAATCAATCTTGATGGCACAAATTACAAAATCTGGAAATTCAAAATCAAAACACTTCTGAAGAGCGAAGGCATCTGGTCGGTGACCGAACTCTCAGAGGTGTAGCCTTCAGAAGGAGACCAGAGGAGAGCTGAATGGATAAAAAAAGATGAGCGCACAATGGAGATCATCGTTTCGTCCATAAATGAAGATCTACTCATGCAGATTGAAGACTACGAAAGCAGCCATGCAATGTGGAAAAGATTAAAACATAAGTACAAAGTGAGGACTGCAGTTTCAGTCATGCACCTTCACAATCAGCTGTAATCCATACAATGGGATGGCAACCAGTTGGATTAGCATGTTGAGAAGATCAGAACGATCTTCGCTTAGCTCGCTGCATCAGGACATCCCAACGCCATAGTAGCTGTTGTACTTCATGAAAACTCTATTGACGTCCTATCAGCCGCTGAGAATGCTCATATTGAGTCTACCAGATATGACATTCGACAAAGCAGTTAGCCTTGTCGCTGATGAGAGACTGATGAGAGACGAAGGAGAGAGAAGCAGTGATCAAGAAAAGGCTCTCTTTATAAAAGGAAAGAAGAAGAACAAGAATAAGCCAAGATTCGAGAAGACGAAGTCCTCGAATCAACAATCTTCTTCCTGCGATCACTGCCACAAACTAGGCCAGACGACCAACAAATGCTGGTTCAATCTAGCAATACCTTGCATGCACTGCAAGAACAAAGGGCATTCTGCATATGATTGCAGATTCAACCCAAAAAGAATTAACAAAGCTGAAAAAGCTAATGTTGTAGAGTCATCAAAGGATGTAGATATAGGTGATGAAGTTTTCACGATACTTGATGAAGCTTCAATGAGCTACACTGAATACGACTATGATGTAGTCATTGATTCAGGGGCTACATCACACATCACCTGCAACAACAAGATCTTGATCGACTTTAGAAAGCTCGAAAACAACAAAGCAGTGATTCTAGGTGATGGGAGTAGACACGATGTCAAAGGCATCGACACTCTACAACTGTGAACATTGTCAGGCCAAGCAGAGCTGCCAGGAGCACTTTATGTGCCCTCACTTAGAAAAGATCTTCTATCGGTCTCCAAGATGGCAGATCTTGGCATTCGAGTTTTGTTCGACGGCAACACATGCCGCATGATCGAGAAGACGACAAACAAGTTGCTGACGGTTGGATGCAGAGAAGGAAACCTCTACCAGGCCAAAATAATCAGCAACTCTGATAGCATATTAAATACATCAGAAAATGAAGATCAACTCTAGCATAGGAGAATGTATCATCTGAATATGCGGAGCCTGTACGACATGAGCAGAAAAGACATAGTCATAGGTCTCAAGATTTCAAGACCCGAAACTGAGTTCTGCAAAGTCTGTCATAAAGGCAAGCAACATCGGAATCCATTCACACATGAGGGAAGAAGAGCCAAGGAAGTTCTTGAGCTCGTCCACTCTGATGTCTATGGATCGATGAAGATGGATTCGCTCTCAAGTTTGAGGTATTTTCTGATGTTCATAGATGATTATAGCCGGATGACCATGATCTACTACCTAAAGAAAAAATCCAAAGTGTTTGATTCCTTCAAAAAGTTCGTGGCATTTGCAGAGCGACACACCTCGAAAAGAATATAGATCCTTAGATCTGACAACGGAGGTGAATACAAAAGCAAAGAATTCTCAAGATTCTGTGAAGAACAAGGGATTGAACACCAATTTACTCCTGCATGCACACCAGAATACAATGGTGTAACAAAAAGAAGAAACAAAACACTAGTCGAAGGAGCCAGATGCATGATGGCACAAGCTCAGTTGCCAAGTCAATTTTGGGCTGAGGCAATACTTGTAGCTATATACCTGTAGAACAGATCAACAATGACAACGCTGGATAACAAGACGTCGTACGAAATGTGGACAGGTAGAAAGCCTGATCTGTCATACGTACGTGTGTTTGGATGTGCAGCATATGAGCACATTCCAAAAGAAAAAAGAAACAAGCTCGATGACAAATCAGAACAAACAATCATGGTCGGCTATTCGAACGGAACACAAGTGTACGGGCTCTACGATCCAACCACGAAGAAAGTTGTTTCGAGCAGAGATGTGAAGTTCAATGAGTCCACATTCCCTGTACTGAAAGACGAAAGAGGCCATGAGATCTTCACACTGCTGCCTATTCAAGAGAGAGATTGAGGACAGACATCAAATCAGAATGCAGAGCTGCAGACTCCAGAGTAACAAGAAGCAGAGGATCAATCCCACGAACAAGAAACGTTCAAGCAGCAACGAAACGAACCTAGAAGGTCAACGAGACAAAGAAGACCTCCAGACCGTTACTTTGACAATCTTCAATGGAGCGAAGATACACAGTTCGAATACTGCAACTTCACTAAAGAGCCAACAACATATCAAGAAGCTATCCAGAGTCCAGAGGGAGAATTCTAGAAGCAGGCAATGTTAGAGAAGATTGAGTTGATGAGGTGAAACGAGGCATGGACATTACAGCCACTGCCAGAAAATAGATGGCACCATTGGCCGCTACAAAACAAGGCTTGTCACAAAGGGCTACATGCAGAGATATGGTGTTGATTATTTTGACACATATTCACCGATGGTCAAGATGACAAGCATATGACTACTCCTTGCATACGCCACACAGCACAATCTGGAAATTCACCAGATTGATGTGAAAACAGCCTTTCTCCACGGAGATCTAGAGGAGAAAATCTTCATGAAGCAACCTAAAGGTTTTGAAGACCCCGACAATTGACAATATGTCTGTCGGTTGTAGAGATGCATCTATGGTCTAAAACAGGCATCACGAGCTTGGTACAAGAAGCTCGATGGTCTTCTGAAGTCTCTAGACTTCAACTCTACACAACAAGACTGCAATGTCTGCATTAAAAGAGTAGGAAACAATTTAGTGATACTGATTATCTTCGTGGATGATTTCCTAATGATTGAAAATTCCTTGATGCTGATAAAAAGTCAGATTTTTGAAAGCTATGAAATCACAGATCTTGTAGAAACAACAAAATTTCTTGGGCTGGAAATCAGAAGAGATCGAAGAAAGGGCGAAATACACTTGAGTCAGTCAGAATACGCCAGAAAGGTGCTCAATAGTACCACATGATGGACTGCAAAAAAAAGGCCACGCCAATGATAGCTGGAGCCAAGCTCACGAAGCAAGATTGCCCAAAAACAGAATAGAAAGAATAAAACCAAAACTTAATCGGTAGTCTGATGTACCTCACAACTTGTACCAGGCCCGATCTAGCTTTCTCTATTTACGCCTTGAGCCAATTCTCTTCCAATCCTGGCCTGGCACATTGGCAAATGGCAAAACGAATCCTACAATATCTGAAGGGTACCCAAAATATGGGATTAACCTATAGAGCTGAAAACGAAGAAGAAGGATTCGAGCTGCACCACTACAGTGATGCAAGCTGGGCGAGTTGCAAATATGACAGGAAGTCCATTACTGGAGGATGTACAATAGCGTGCAGAGCTACAACTAGCTGGATATGCAAAAAGCAAAACCTGGTGGCTCAATCCTCTTGCGAAGCTAAATATGTCGTAGCTTCAAAGGTGGCGAATGAGGTAGTGTGGCTGCAGATGATGCTGGAGGCAATTGGGATACCACAAGAAGGGCCAAGCACGATGATGATGGACTCTCAGAGTGCCATCTATCTGTCCCAAGATCCTGTCTTTCATTCAAAGACAAAACACATACCTCTGAAGTACCATCACATTCGAGATTTGATTTCGAAATGAGAGCTCCAGGTCTAGTATATAAAAATAGAAGACATGATTGCAGATCTGCTCACGAAGCCAATCAACAAGCCACTCTTTGCCAAGCAAAGAAAGACAATTGGATGGAACGTACAAAGCTGCAAGGTTCAAGAGGGAGTGTCAGAAATGGTGAACTCCTGCAACTTTTCCGCAACACAAACACGAAGCGAAGGTCAAACGAGAACAATTTGCAAAGGTCAACGTCCCTTGACTCGAAGCACAAACCATTTGTGAATTATTCACAAATCGTAAACATACCTCCAGGACTGCAAACCGCAAAGGGATGCAAAACAAAAAGTTACGGAAATGAAAAGAACGAAAGCAAATGAAACAAACGAAAGGGGAACCTTTCGCATTGCCAGCTGGCAGCTCAACAGGCATGGAGTCGTAGACTTCACGCCCAGGTGAAACGAGTGGCAACGACAGAGAGTAACTAATTAGTTGATTAGCTTTAACTAGTCTTGTGATTATGCGTTTAGCCATCTTATAAACTCCACACTGTGGAGACATAAACTATCCTTTTTGGATCACAATATAAGAAGAGAATAGACAGAATTTTTGTAAGAGACAAAGAGAGAGATGTAGCGAGTAGAGTAGAAAAGAAAAATACTAGAACTAAAGAGTTGTGCATGAAAGTCTGCAAACGAGCAGAACACAGTGAAAGAGCAGAGTGTCATTCCACCAATGAGCTAGTTAGTAATGATCTCACTCTAAAATTAAACTGATAATAAAGTCGTTCTATTTCTGTGTATCTCCTTGTCTTGTATTATCTGTCTTGATTGCTAGAATGAAATGTGTTTTGTGATGTACAGTCGCCATTTTAGGTTCCTGTGAAGCTTCCGTGCAAAAAAATATTCAACGACACAAAATCGTTCGTGAATATGAAAACAAAAACGAAAACAAAAAAGAAACAGTTTCGCTTTCGCGAAACCGAATGTTTTTGTTTCCGCAACATCAAGTTCATCTTTCACCAACAGGGAATACTTAGGATTAAGCCGATATTGACATTGTCATATTGGTACCGCTCCTTCTTTCAGGTCAATTTGGTGTTGACCAAATTTTTTGTTTATGCCTTTCAAATCTTCCATGGTCCAAACAAAAACATCATAATATTCGGTGAGCGGGTCTGTATATTGTTGTTTCTCTTTATCATATAAGAGTTTAGAGATTAACAAGGATTTGTCTGGTATGACTTTGATAGAGAGAGTGTCGTTTGGATCAATCATACCAATGGTCATATTGGTAGAAGAATAACCTTGCATTTCTCTTTGCGAAGGCTGAGCTTTGTCTGTGTTGTCAGATGCTTCTAATTCTGCAATCTCATAACAATCCAAATAATTTGATTCAATGTCTTATTCTTCTAAAAAAATATTTAAGAGCATAAGATGATTGTTCGGATGTGAAACTTGTATCTTGTATCGCTCTCACTACGATGTGATAATATGCTCATGCCAGTTTGGAATCACAACTCCTTTTTCGTCCAAGGATGGACGCTGGCATTTTCTTGGTATATCCAGGGTCTTCCAATAAGGATAGAGTAGTTGGCCAATCCAACTAGTCGAATCATGATAAAATTCATGATGAACGATATATCTTGGATATACGTTGTGACTTCTTTCAGCTCACCTATAGGCTTCCTCGTTGAGTCGGCCAGTTTGATCTTTCTCTAAGTAGGCTTGATATCAGTAAGTCTGAGTGCATACGCCATGTCTTCCATCATGATGTTGACACTTGACCTAGCGTCAATAGGTACATTCTCAATTAAACATCCTGAAATGGATACATCAATCTCAGGTGCCCCAAGGCCTCCAAGGTCAATAGCAAGAAGGGATATCTCAGGAAGAGAAATCTTCTTCCTCCTCTTTGTCTGTGGCAGACTCCTTAGCTACGTCTGATAGTAATTGTTGTTGGATAACAACTGCTTGAATATGATATTCGGTCTTAGAGAGCCGATATCCGATACAATATCATATTGTTTCTTTGTCTATAGCTTGAAGTCCACAACAACTTTGGATAGTTTTGAACTTATTGGAATGTCATCCTCCTAATTTTTCAAAAGTGACCTTCTTCTGAAGTGGGTTAGATTTGAGTTCATCTTCAATTAGAGTTCTTGCTTCCTCTACAACATCCTTTTGAAATAGCTTGGCAATGTTTCGGTCATAGTCTGAATTGTCTTTCAAATCTTTTTGAGTAATAGACTTGTTCACCTTTGGCTGCTTTGTCAGATGCTTGTGCTTATTCTTCCGAGTCTTAGCTGAACTCTCCTTTGTTGGTTTGGGTGACTTTGAAATGCTTCGAGTGGAAACTTTATCAATATCTTCAAAATCACTTGGCCAATTGTTATCAATAGTCAACAAGGTTTGTCAGAACATTTGATCCTCTGCACCATTGCATCTTTTTGTTTTTTCTTGAATTCTGGTTCTCCACTTGGAGTCTGGACATATTTGTACAACACCTTCAAATTTTGAGGCTTTGGGCAATCTACAGCAAGATGTCATTCTTTTGAACAATTTGAACATAATGGCACACAACGGATTGGTTGGTGAGGCTCCGAGCAATCAAGTGAATAATGTCCCTGTGTGCCACAATTATAGGAGTTTCTTGTCACCTTCTTCGGGGGTAGGTTAACTGGTGCATAGACAGTCTTCTGATTTGAGCTCACTGTCTAAGTAGGTATGAAGCGCTTTGGTCCAAATTCCAGTTTTGGCTGCAACACTGGTATAGACGATCCTTGAACATAGCGGTAGTGCTCTTCTGGATATGTTTCATAGACATACAAAACATCTCCATCTATGCCTTCAAATATGAGACATGTTTAGGTTTACATTCATTATTTGTATGACCTAGGGATCCGCACTTTGTACACCAAACATTGGGATTGGAAGAAGGTGCCTTCTACCGCTTGTCAGATACTTCAAATATCTAAACTTTTAGATCTTGCATTTGTTTTGACAAGTCAGCAATGTTCTTCTTCCAAATTTTGTCATTTTTTGCAGGAGGTTCTTTGGAAGGCTTGGATTTCTTCTTAGTCTCTTTCTCCTTTCGATGATTCTTATCGTCTCTTGAAGAACTTGAGTTCTCAGAGTTCCAATCGTTGCTGAAACTAGACGACTCCGAACTATCTGATTTGTCCTCGTCTAAGCTCGAATCATCTGATGAAGTAGATGACTTCTTCTTTACCTTCTTACTGGAATGATGCTTCCTTGAGATCTTAAAAGTTTCATACTTCTCCGCCATTGATGATAACTTCCTCCAGAGAGTTCATGGATCCTTGGCAACAATATCTATCAGTCTTTGAAGGTAATTCTACTACCACTCTATCTACATTGCAACATGATAAATTCCAATCAATTTACAAATTAAGTTTTTGACCTTGAAAATATACCTTCTCAAACACTCCTTCTCTTTCTTTTGATAGATTTAAATCGTGCAAGCACTCGGTTAGAGTAATCAATCTCACGAAATTGATTGAGAAAGGCTTCTCTCAATAGGTCCCAAGTGTTAACAGATGCACAATCCAATCGGTTGTACCGAATGTGGGCTTGTTTTCACAGTAAACCATGGAATATACATAGCTACTCTACATTCGTTCTCTCATTGTTGGAAACAACAATGGACTCAAACAAAGAGACGTAGCTATCAACATCATCTGAAGAAGTTCCCTTGAAATGATCATACTTAATTTTTGAACTGGAGTTGAATCGTGGATTGTCCATTTCAGGTTCAGGTTCAGGATTAGGTTCAGGATCTTGATCGGGTTCAGGTTTAGATTCAGGTTCATTATGATTGGATTAGTTTCAAGATTAGGATCAGAATCAAGATCGCCAGCAATCTCAAGAAGTTTTGGCTCAGGTACGTCTTTGAGTTTATTGAGTAGTTTGTTGAAATAAGCTTCAGCTTCCTGATAGGTTGCAAAAGGGGATGAGCCTCGCTGAAAAGATTGATGAAGATTTTTGAAAAAGTCCTCACGAAGCTTTTGGAATTTTTCCAAATGCTCAGCTCTAGAACTGCTTGAACTGCTTCACGTAGTTGGCATTCATCTTTAACTGACAAACATTTACAAATGTCTCAGCACAATCTACATGTAGTCCGACAATCTATCATCAACAATGGATTGTCACTCATTCAAACGAATGATCGACCACATACATAAACTGCACGAGCATTTATATGCAAGATTCAAAGTATCGATTCACAACAACACATAGCATACTTTAGGATGTGTAAGAACAAATATACGTCAGTGTAATAATATAGTGATTCCGAATGTTGTCATCACAATTAAGTTCCAAACAATCGATTATTCAATCACACATGCAATCAAGTAACCAATGAGTTTTAAGACAACTTTAGTAGTGAATTTACAGTTGCACACTTACAACAATATCAAGGCTAAAGATTTGTCTGACTAGAGTTACGATCACAGGCACATCCGACAAGTTGAGGCTTACCAACTGTTAGAAACAGAAGAACTCAGCAAGTAGAAAGCTTATGAAAGCGAAGAATATGAAAAACTTGAAGACTCAAACTCTCTATGTGATCTCTTGAAAAACTTGGTAGTTGTATTGAAGTGTATGTGAAGTACATATATGGAGCGAGTGCGAAAGTGCGCAACTCTTTAGCGACCGATATGTCGCTTCTTATTTAATTTAATTAATTAATTCTATCCAATAGAAAAATTACAAGTGTTCAATTCCTAGGTGGCATCCTTGTCATGTGGCTTTGTTCCAATGAGAAGCAAACACGTGGAAAGTTGCAACACTTGCATGGAGGAGTGCAATAAATGAATCTTCTGGAGTGTTCTGCTCTTAGGGCTAGCCTTCTTATTAAGGTTCATGTCGTTTCATAACCACCCTTTGGGTCATAGTCCTTCCTTTAGATTCATTTATTTAGGTATCTTCACGTCCGGTATATTGTTGAATAACTTGTCATTGCCGCGACCATTAGATATTTCTTCATATTCAATGCTTATCTTCATCAATTGAGTAGCTTCATTGGGGTTTTGCATCACAAAGTAATAATTCAAGAAAAATATGCATGTAATAGGGTATTACATATCCCCCCCTCAAATGTGAAGCATCCTCACAAACAATCGACATCAACAACACATCAAAGAAAATATATTTCTTCAAAACATTCCATAATGGATCTCGAACATTCATAAAAGATAAAAAGTCTTAATTGAATATATATACAATGTGTATATTTCAATCTGGAGCATTTTGTAATCTTTGTGATAACTTATCATCCAACTAAATTTGTCTTTGAATTTGTCTTTGCTTGGCCTCATGAAATTGACCGATAACATGGTTGCTAAGGTTAACAAAGCATGTCCTTAAAAAAGTTTTGTTGTAAACTGCTGCTGCAATGACCCCATCCTCAAGCATTTCCCTTCTAGGTATAATGTTTTTCAGCAACTCAGCATTGATTCAAACAAATGAACCATCCAAGTACAGGCTCTGCATTGCTGTAAGTACATATGCGATAAAATTGCTGAAGTTGTTCACCGAATAAAAAACAAACTTGGCATGATCTTTATGTGCTCTTCTGTCTTTGAGGCAACAGGTGACATTCTTGTAATGAAGATGGTGTGAAAGATTCAACTAGTTTCATCACATTTTGCTATATTTTCATATTTGGCATATTGAGGCCAAAACTTGTTTTAGACTTAGAGGTTGACTTTTCAAAGTTCATTAGTCTAAATTTCATTTGAATAAACATTTTTTTGAAAGTGTGGGAAAGTTAGAATGCGAGTTGGACTAGATTCAAATTTGAATACTTGGGTACTTGAATCTAGACCCAAAATTAGTAGGTTTAGCATTTTGGAGGGAAAGCCAAGTGGCCAAATAGGGTTTGGACCTGCTATAAAAGGATGTAACTCATGGAGAGAGTAATCTTCTCTCTTCTCTATCTCATTTCATGCTTATACATGGTTCTCTTGGGTTCTAATATCCATTGGTGCACTATCTTGGTGATTGCTTGCAATTCTATGTGTAGAATGATCTATATTTGCTATTTTTGGATCCACACGTGTGAAATACAGTAGCTTGCTGGTTTTGTACGGAAAACAACAATACTTTATCATTTCATTCAATTTGATCAAGTTCTATTAGTGTTTTCATCTCATTTTGTGTGTAGATGCTGATTTTTCTACATTGGTGAGATTGGTAGTGTATTTCTCTTTCTAACCAAAGATCATTCAAGTAGATTCTTTCACAGATGGTAGGCCTCCTAGTCAACATATATTCTCCATAATTTAGGGTAGGATACATCTATATCCTAAAGTAGGTTCTCTTTGTCGAACCTTGCAAAATTTGGTTCTTCCTTTGGCTTATACAAATCAAATTGGCAACGTCTTTGCCAATATTCAATTTGTGACTCATAATTAGAAAAGTCTACTTCTTTTTGTTTTAAGTAATCTAAAGCATAAAATAATGCACATCCTACATATAATTCTACACCACCAAAAGAAATTACAAAAAATTTCCCTTGCAAAATTGCCCAACAAAGGCACCCTCTCTGCTCCTTGTCGAGTCTATTCCAAAGAATTAGAAAATCTGTTTCCTCCCAGGGGTTTAGGATATCCTATGTAAATCCACTCTATGTAAAATCCTCTCTCTTGATCCCATGTGCAACGCAAACCTCTTTAAACTTGGTTGAGAAATCTTCATCTCCACTAGCCAACCTTGATCACTTGATCCTAGTATTGAATTGACTTTCCATAGTATTCTTGAACTTAAAAAACACATAAAAGACTTCATTCTTGCTTTTTAGAAGATAAAACCATGTATATCTACTAAATTCATCAGTGAAATTCATGTACATCTTAGCTCCTCCACTACAAGTTGTACTAGTAGAATGCACTTCCAATTTGTTGGATTTATTTCATCTCTTTCTAAATCCTATTGTTAATCTCGATTCATTCATGTTGCTGCATATTTCGTTGAATTCGACTGCTGATGTGGTACCGTTCAAAATAAAACTAGTCACCTACACTAGCTATTTCTCATATTGTGCAACTGCCTTGACAATGACAGCATCCATGATCACCACCTGTCCAACTAGTCACAACCATGTCACCAAGATTCAAATCAAACAACAAAAACTCAACATCTTTATGCATTTGTATATATGTCTATAATAATCGGATCCGAATAAGCCGAATTGTTATATTAAGCAAAAGAGCCTTTGAATTAGATAATCATTGTAATTAATCAACAGACATAGTAGATCTTTTCAGATCAATTAGATTCAGATAGAGAGTCAGAATAAGCTATCAAGATCTTCTAATCATCGGAGCCATTACAGAACTAAGAGTTAGTCTCGAGCACACAATTATTACTGCAATTGCCTTGTGCTCTCCACATCACCTAACTTGTATTCTTTACTTTCTAAATCAATTAATTGTCTTATTGCATTGCATGCTATGCTTTTTTTATCGTTCTATCTGACTGCTCTTAATAAATTTGTTTGAACGGTCTAACTTTTATTTTCACAACAAACAGTCATTCAACTTCGTTTTGTACTATGTAATCACCTCTGTCGATTTTGATGACTTCAAAATTAGAACTAAGTCAAATTATCCAAGTCTTCAAACTCAACACTCTGATTCGAAATGATAAGTGTTTTACATGCACTGAGGATCACTCGATTCCCAACATGCTATCAGAGTCAATGGCTATCTGATCTCAGTTGCTTGGTATCATAGGCTTCTCATAGAATTTAATTATATCGACTGATACAGTAATTTTTTTCTTATTCTAGTAGCACTAATTTTTTTTTTAAGTCACTAATATTTATCATTATCACTTCGACTAACTTCCATATGGATTCTCAAAGCAAGGCTAGTTCCATCGTGGACAAGCTCGATGGATCCAACTATCATCTATGGAAATTTACGATGAAAATAGTGCTAATGGCTAATTGTATGATGTTGTTACAGGTGTCGAAGTCAAATCCAAAGTAGACGACATGGCCTCCCTTCATGGATAGATCAGAAGTTGTGGTACTTTAGGTTCCTGATATACACCCTTAAGCTTCTGGTCCATAGTCCAAAGGAGTTCAATGGTGAATTTTTGCAATTGATAATTTTGTTGGATTTGTAAATTCTCCAAAGCTTTAGTGAAGGAATCAGTTGAGGTTGGGGTAGAAGACATAGAGCCAACTCTTCCATCTTCCCCTTTCCCTTGTGTAAAGACAACTAGGGAAGACCCCTTAGATGAGGATAGGAAAACACAAGTGAGACTATGGAGCGAAACTAAACCTAGATCCCTCCCCTGAAGAATCTTCCTGGATCTAGCCCCCAAGCCATGCCATGTGATAGCAAGAGGAAAAGAGGTCAACTGGTAACCTAGACCAAAGTCATCGACAAGATAATCTCTACTTCAATATATAGAGAGTAGGATCCTGTGCATGAGCCCATGCAGTCCCCATGCAGGTCAATTATAAATAAATCACAACTCTTCATGCATTCCTCCTGTCCATATTCGCCACACTTACATGAACTACTCCATATGTCTCAATTAGTGTGTCTAGGTCCTCTCAAGTTCATTAGTCACCAATAGGCCTCGATGTGGAATTGAATCTCGACATGTAATCTTGAACACTAAAGGGCCAGCCTACCATATTAGGACCATTCCATGTCATTTAATGGTCATAACATTCTTCATCTCTTAAACAAGTTTTGTCCTCAGAACAAAAAACAAAAACATGAAATTATTCTCTAAGCTTTCAAGTCTTACCCATGAATCCATCTAGATAAGTACTCAGAGATGCAACAATTTTTAAATTGCTTGCCTCTACTCATGAATACTAACTCAAATCCCCAAAGATACACTAAGCTATAAATCTTCCAAATGGGTTGATGTACTCCAAAATACAAGCTCAACACCTTCATGTAATCCTAATTACATGGACCAATGGGTGAATCAACTTCTTATTTCAGAGATCAAATCCAAAAGCTAAGGAAATTTCATTTTAATCATAGTCTAAAATCTGTCCACAATTTCTTGCAAATAATAATGCTTCTTGGTACAAATTTATTTAGAATATCTAAATATTCTAAAATGTGAAGATTATTAAAATATTATCTTCCTATCTCGAGTTTGGGGTAATGTCCATGATAATTTCCATTAGATTTTATGTTGTACATATAAGGAGTGTGAATTGAGCACATATTCTTCTAGTGTAGCTCGAATTTGAGTTAGATAGGTTCAATTATGATGACATGCAGATGTTTAGATAGCATGCAAAGTCTTATTGTATGCATGCAAGCCACATGCAATCAGTGCATGCAACATGCAAAGTAGTTTCTGTGATCTACACATGTCTAGGCAATTTTATGAGTTGACATGCAGTACATGCACCATACATGCATGCAATTACACATGTGGATCTCTGGTAGGTGAATTAGTTCAGTTAAGTGGACTTTCTATGCAACTCCTCTGTAGAAATTCGAGTCTCTCTCATGTAGGGAAAGCTGGGCATGTTTTGCCATATTGTGAATATTGAGATTTTGGTGTTTTGGACTCATTCTCTCTCTACCCGAGTTTTCTATGTATGATTTTCTCTCTCTACCCGAGGGCAGCCTCTTTTTCCCATACTGGACACTTAGAATTATTTCTGACATTCATTTCTCATAGTCGTTAGATTTTTTCATCAGATGTATGCCATTGTGCTCTTGCCTTAGATTTTTCAAGCATACTGTTCTTTGATCAATCTTGTGCAAACACAACACCTCAGTAAGATCTTGTAGGGTGTGTGGTGAAGTTCACACGTGCTAAAAACTTCACATGGTATCAGAGCTTCATGCTTTGAAGAGGTGAAGGTGTATACATCAGATCATCAATGTTTTTGCTTGCAGGAACTCGAATTTTGAAAAAGGATTCAAACGCGCTGAGAAACAAGCAATATGTGGATCAAATCAAGGTTGATATGATCCAGCGGAGCTTTGTATGGACAGAGAGCTCACACGTGTGAAATCAGCCCTCATTAATGAGTGCTACTTCTCAAGGAATGATCCAAATTTGATGTTCTATAGCTTGTTGGATAGGTATTGGACAATAGAATGTGTTGCTCTTGTTTTTAGATCAATTTGATTTGTTTTTAGAAGAGTTTTAGGCAATCAGAGAGTTTGAGAGGGTATTCAACTCATGGGACATGCCAAAGTGAGCACACATATGTCTTTTTCACCATTTTTCACCAATTTTCACTATCAATCAAGTAGGATTGGATAGAAGTGAGTGTTCTGAGGTCTTAGACATTTCATTTTCACACATGTTATTGTGTTTGAGTTGAAAGTAAGTTCCTAGAGAGTTTATTAGTATATTGAAACTCGTGGGAGAGATAGACTTCTTGCTTGCATGTGCTTCTTCTTCTGTGACTGAAGCAAGATCCAAATTCAAGATAGATTGATTTTCTGTATTGAGAATTTGTTCTCACATTTGTTGCTAGATTTCATAGGGTGGATCAACATCTATGTTAGATCCTAGATTGAGATAGCAAGCGACATCCTTTCAACTCCATTTTTTATCATTACTAGAATTTCTTCATCTGGTTCACATTTCTTAGAGCACAGTGAGAGATTAACATCTTCCAATTATGCAATGTGGAAGATCAGAATGGGTGAGTGGAGATGAAGAAGAACCTGCTGCACCTAATGAAGCTGCAACATTCCACAAAAGAACTAGAATTGCCCTTCATTTTATAAAAATGAATGTTACCAATGAAGTGTTAAGAGAGATCAGTACATGCACCACTACCAAGGAAGCCTGGGATACTCTAAAAACAATCTATGAAATAAAAAATACTTCTAGATTGCTTACACTTAGAAACCAAATATTTTTAAGTTATCAGAGAGTAGCTGAGAGTGCTTCATCATATGTCATGAGAGTTAAGGATCTTCATCAAGAGTTAGCTGGTCTGGGTGATGCTCTTAAGAACACTAAACTTGTTCAAGTAGTCCTAAATGGACTTAGAGATGAGTATGACAATATTCTGCAGACTTATGTTGTTAGAGAGGATCTTCCATCCTTGGAGACACTGCAAGGTGTTCTCATTGTTGAAGAAAGCAAGCAAGAGAACAAGATGCTGAGGATCAACAGAATTTCATTGAAAGATGGTGGAGATGACAAAACACTCTTCATCAGAGACAAGTCAAGAGGCAAGGGCAAAGGACAACAACACTTCAAGAAGGACAAAGCCAAAGAAGGTGGTGAGGATCAGTCCTCACAAGGTGCAACATCCTGTGGCAAGAAGAAGCTGTCAAAGATCGTGTGTTTTTTATGTGGAAAGAAAGGACATTATGCATCAAACTGTTTCAAGAAGAAGAACCAATCTAAGCAAGCTAACCTTACTAATGAGGATGAGTGTGAGGGTGTAGAGAGTCAAAGAGAGGATTCATTAATGATGTCTACTTTTTCATCTTTTCCTTTTAAGAATGAAGAAGTCTGGTGGATAGATAGTGGGGCTGGTTCTCACATGTCTAGTTCTAGGAACTCTTTCACTAATCCCATGCCATATCTAGGTGCAAAAAAGTCAATCTATACTGCTAATGATGTAGAGTGTAGGATTGAAGGAATTGGTAGTATTCCATTGCATGCATCATCATCAAAATCTTTTTGCTTACATGATGTACTGTATGTACCTAGATTGACCAAGAATCTCATTAGTGTAGGACAGTTGTTTGATAGTGGATTGGATGTCAAGTTTCAAGTTGACAAGTCTATAATCTCAAGAGAAAATGAAGTTATTGCTAGAGGATCTAGAATTGGTAAGTTGTACAAACTATATTCTAGGGAGAGTGCTAACATTTCAGATATTGCTTATGAGATCAAGGTTCTACAGGAGGATCTGTGGCACAAGAGATTGGGTCATCCCAATTTCAAAGCCATGCAATCTATGGTCAAAGAAGGAAAAGTTGTTGGTCTACCAAAGACACTGTCAAAGGAGCTTCTACCTTGTGAAGCTTGGCAAAGTCACACAGAAGGCCTTTTCCTAGATCAAGTATCAAGACAAAGCAACCATTTGAGCTTGTACACTCAAATGTTCATTTCTCATCAACTAAGAGCAAAGGAGGAGCCAACTAATTTGTCTCTTTTGTAGATGATTATACAAGACATTCTTGGATCTATATGCTGTCTTCAAAAGCCATGGTTTATGATGTTTTTCTTACTTTTAAAGCTTATGTAGAAAAGCAGTTTCCTTTCAAGATAAAAGCTTTAAGAAGTGATAGTGGAGGGGAATACAGTTCCAATAAGTTTGAAGACTTTTGTGAGAGAGAGGGTATAAAAAGAGAGTTCTCTTGTTCATATACTCCTCAGCAAAATGGAGTTGCTGAGAGAAAAAATAGAACTTTGTGTGAATGTGCAAAAGCCATTAAACTGGAAGCTTCTCTGCCTAAAGAATTTTGGGGAGAGGCAGTTGCATGTGCAAACTATTTTTGTAATAGGCTTCCAAATCTTGCAATAGGAGGAAAGACACCATTTGAGATGTTGTATAAGAAAAAGCCTAAGGTAGATCATCTTAGGATTTTTGGCTATGTAAGCTTTGTGCATGTACTTCTAGAAACTAGGAAGAAGGAAGATCCTAGTGCAGTAAAAGAAATTTTTGTAGGTTATGCATCTACTAAAAAAGCATAGAAGATTTATTTGCCCTCTACTGACAAAAATGTTGTTAGTAGAGATGTGGTCTTCCATGAAGATCAGAAATTTATCATAATGAAAAGATTTTTCCATGTATCCACCTTTGAATTTTCTGTAAAACAACAACAAACAAGTTGTAAGTGAAAGTAACCAACAAGTGTTTGCATGTCTCCTCCACATTCCACTATGCCCATAGTGAATGCACCATGTATCTCCATGAATAAAACTTCATCATCACCTTGCCTTTGTAGATCTCCAATCCATGAAAGCCCTTGAGTGAATGATTGCCAAAATGATGTGTTCTCTATTCCATTTGAATGAGCAAAACTTGAACTTGAAATACTTGAAGTATCTCCACAAGATATGCATACAACCCTTGATCCTACATTGTCAACAATTTGCCAATTTGCCAACAATAGGATGCTAGATCTTGAACTTTTCTCAAAAGTAAACATTTTGACCACTTCAATATCTTTCAAGATTTGAATGAATTCATGTACTTGATCATAAAAACCAGCAATGATAACTTCTCCATCTCCAAGATCCAAAGGATGCAAAACTATGGAACTAGTTTCATTGAATTTTGACAATTCCAACACATTGACATGACAATGTTCATACATGAGATTAAACAAGTAAGGTAGAGTAAAAGGACACTTCCTTGATGCTCCAAGAACCTTACTTGAAACTTCAAGAACCTGTAAAATCAGATCCAAAATGCTTTGCCCATGTGGCTCCCCTTTGATGTTGTTGACTAGCTTCCAATTGCTACTTGCCTCTTGGTGTTGATGAAGCAATTTAAGATCAACATCTTGATCTTCCAGTAAAACATCAAGGACTTTGAATTTGTAAACCAAACCTCAATGATATCACCAATGAGATCTTCCTTGCCTTGAAGAAATTGTCACTTGAGTTGCTCCATGTAGTCTTCTTCATCCAACCTTTTGCCATCTTGATCATGCATGAAAACTCCACCACAATCATCATAGCATCCTTTGAGTTGATGAATAGATGTAAGATCCATGCCTTGGATATTCCCAAGAGTCACTCTTCCTTTACCCTTTCCTTCACAAGACTCCCTCTTAATGATCACACCACAAAAGTTAGCAATCTCCCTCTTGATAGTTGCATCATAAGAAATGGAAGTTTCTTGAACATTAGAAGCCATGAAAAAAATATATAGTACCTTCAATATAAGAATGATTGAAGTACTTTTTCTTGTCAAACATGGAGTTCTAATTAATGATATAGGTAATGATAATGAACCCTCATTATCATTCACAAAAGCATCATTCAAGGTACATCCTACTTTGAACACTTCACATTCATCTCTCCCTTTTGACTTGAGATCTTCCTCACCAAATCTCATGATAGAACCTTTTGATCTACTTTCTTTATGAATACATGTGACACCACTTGTTGCACAAATGACTTTCTTGGACTCATAACATAAAGATGCAAAAGAACTTTTTTCTTCAAACATGCTCAAAGCACCATCTTTTTCCAAATGAGTAAATAAGTCATTAGCAACAACCATTTCCAAAGAAGAGTTTTCATCACCTCCATTGATGAAGTTAGCTCTCTTCTTACCTTTCCCATTTCTGCACTTGCCATGTAATTCCATTGAAGAGCCACCAAAACTTGGAAATCTATGAGTAGAAGAGTTCAAAGATTATACTAATTTAGCACTACATGACTCCATTTGACTAGTAGGTAGCACTAGTCCATCTTCAAGATCCAATGGATCCAAAACATTGATCATAGATTCACCAAAAGTTGCCAAGTTAGCACAACAATAACTATCTCCAAGAAGCTCATTAGATCTCAACCTAGATCTAGCATAAGGAAGCTCTTTAGACTTTGCATAAGATCTACCAATCTTCTTGATGCTAGGAATTGACTTTTGAAAGTTGAGAGAACCACCAGCATTCATGTCATTCCTCTTGTTAGACATGACAAATGTGAAAGATTCAACTAGTTTCATCACATTTTGCAATATTTTCATATTTGGTATATTGAGGTCAAAACTTGTTTTAGACTTAGAGGTTGACTTTTCAAAGTTCATTAGTCTAAATCTCATTTGAATAGACACTTTTTGAAAGTGTGGAACAGATAGAATGCGAGTTTGAGTAGATTCAATTTGAATAAGTTGGGTACATTGAATCTAGACCCCAAACTAGTAGGGTTAGCATTTTGGTGGGAAAGCCAAGTGGCCAAATAGGGTTTGGACCTTCTATAAAATGATCTAACTTGTGGAGAGAGTCATCTTCTCTCTTCTCTATTTCATTTCATGCTTATACATGGTTCTCTTGGGTTCTACTATCCATTGGTGCACTATCTTGGTGATTGCTTGCAATTCTATGTGTAGAATGATCTATATTTGTTATTTTTGGATCCACACGTGTGAATTACAATAGCTTGCTGGTTTTGTATGGACAACAACAGTACATAATCATTTCATTCAAGTTTGATCAAGTTCTATTAGTGTTTGCATCTCAAATTGTGTGTAGATGTTGATTTTTCTACATTGGTGAGATTGGTAGTGTATTTCTCTTTCTAACCAAAGATCATTCAAGTAGATTGGATCTTAAGGATCTGAAATCTTTCACGTGATATCAGAGCTTGTGTTTCAGGTTATGAAGGAGGAAATCAGATCTATCAATGATTTGGTGAAGATATCAAGTCTAGAGCATGCTAGAGAGGACTTTACACCAAAATCGGATTTTTTGCTTTTGTAGATTGGACCTTTTGTAGATCAAAACACTAAATAGGTCAATATACTTGTTCAATTTTAATTTTTGAATTCACATATTGGATTTGGCCGATTTTTGGATCATTGCTTCAACCTAAGTGGTGGCTTATAGATTGCATATCAAATTTTCAACATTTGCATGTAGATTTGGAAAAGTCAATTTTTTGTGATTTTGTCAAAACCCTAATTTTGATTGGATCTCTAGATAGTGAGGTTTTTGGACTTCATTTGAGTGTGTTTCAATCTTAGGAAGTGGCAAAAGTCATTAGATTGAGAATAGATCATAGGTTGATCAAGATTCCATGATTCTATGTGCTGATTTGCTTGGATAAGTGCTAGAAGAGAATTTGTGAGATAGTTTCAAATCTTGGTGATTTCTTTTGAAAGCATTTGTTGTTGTTCAAAGGAGTGCTTTGTGAATTGAAACAAGTTGAAATAGAAGATCAGGCCATTGCTACATGGCAACCTCAATTGGAGTCATGTTGGAAGCCAATGATAGGCTTACCTCAAGTAGCTATTCATTGTGGAGAGTGAGGATGGAGTCACTTCTTGAGATGAATGATATTTTGGATATTTTTGTAGGTTTGGAAGAGAGACCAGCAACACAACAAGATCAATTGAGGTATGACAAGAGGGCCAAGAAGGCTCTACACTTGATAAAAATGAATGTTACCAATGAACTTCTCAAGGAAGTTGGTAAGTGCACATCATCTTTGGAAGCCTGGAATTCATTGAATAAGCTTTATGAATCCAAGTCTACTTCTAGAGTGTTGACTCTTAGAAGGCAAATCTTTTCTTGTTTGCAAAAGAATGAAGAAAGTCCAAGTACGTTTGAGAATCAAAGCATTGAATGATGAGTTAGCTTGCATGAAAGCATTGAGGAAGGAGAGCTTATTCAAGTGATTCTTAATGGCTTGTTGAATGCTCATGCTAACATTGTTCAAAGTATTGCTATTCAAAAGACTTTTCCAAATTTGATGGATCTTCAAGAGATCTTGATCAATGAGGAATATAGGCTTCAAGCAAGAGGTGGATCTACATCGACACTTCAAGAGGATACTATGTTCACAAAGGGCAAAACCAAAAGCAAGTGGTCTAAAGGGGAAGATCAATGGATGCTTCTTCAAGTGGAAAAAAGAAGGATAGATCAAAGCTCAAGTGCTTCTATTGTGGCATCAAAGGACACTTTGCAAGTGAGTGCTACAAGAAGAAGAGAGATCAAGGAGACAAGCAAGGTAATCTTACTCTTGATGAGGATGGTTTGGATGTGCAAGATGCAAATGATGATGCTTTTGTGATGTCTTCATATATGCTTGCTAATGATGGAGATCTAGATCCTTGGTGGATTGATAGTGGAGCAAGTTCACACATGACCTTTCACAAAGAGTATTTCACTTCTTTGTTGGCATATGGAGATGACAAGAGGGTGATCTACACGGCCAATGATGGTGAGTGTGCAATCAAAGGGATTGGCACAATTCCTATTTCTCTCTCTACAAATAGGAATGTTCATTTGGAGGATGTCTTGTTTATTCCATCTATTACCAAGAATTTGCTTAGTGTGAGTCAAATGCTAAGTAAGGGCCTTAAGGTGGAGTTTGATGGAGATGCTTGTTTGATCAAAAGGAAGGATGTCTTGATTGGAAAAGGTAAAAGGCAAGGGAAGTTGTTCAAACTTGATGCTTGTGTTATTGCTAACCAAGTTGGATGTGTTGCAAGGGAGCAAATTTCTATTCAAGAGGTTTGGCACAAAAGGATGGGACACCTCAACTTCAAGTCATTGGAGGTAATGGCAAGGAAGAAGGTTGTGATTGGTCTTCCAAGTTCCTTAAGTAATGAAAAGCATGTTTGTGAGTCTTGTGCTTTGTCTAAGTCACATAGACTACCTTATACTAGATCTATTTCTAGATCTACGAAGCCTTTTCAACTTGTACATTCGGATATTCATGGATTTACTACAATTAGCAATAGTGGAGCTAAGATGTATGTAACATTCATTGATGATTTTAGTAGATTTTGTTGGATCTATCTACTAAAGAGCAAGGATGAAGTGTATGATGTTGTCAAGTTCAAGAATGCAAGGGAGAACCAATTCTCCACAAAGATCAAGTGCTTGAGAGGTGACAATGGTGGTGAGTACATATCTAACAAGTTCAAGGCCTTTTGTGATGAGCATGGGATCAAGAGGGAGTATACAACATCAAGGACCCCACAACAAAATGGAGTGGCTAAAAGAAAGAATAGGACTTTATGTGCAAGTGCTAAAGCTATGAGGTTAAGTGCTAATCTTGACAAACCATTTTGGGATCAAGCTTTGTTGTGTGCCAATTTCTTGTGCAATAGGTGGCCGAGTGCTATTTTGGATGGAAGGACACCTTTTGAGATGCTATTCAAGAGGAGGCCGAGTGTCAACTTTCTAAGAACCTTTGGATGCACATGCTATGTTAACATTACTCTTGATGATAGGACCAAGGAGGATCCATCTTCAAGAAGAGGTATTTTTGTTGGATATAGTGAGGTGAGTAAAGCCTACAAGGTTTACATTCCTTCTACTAGCAAAGTGATTGTTGGTAGAGATGTCATTTTTTATGAGGAGAACATTCCAAAGGTGTCTTCAAGCATGATTGATGGTAAAGTGGATGGATCTAACATTCTTGATGTTGATGAGAAGGATCCTACTTTGGATGGTGGTGATGATGGACCTTCATCAAGTCAAAAGCCAAGGAGAACATCAAGAGAAAGACAAGTACCTTCAAGGCTCACATATGATCAAAAGGGTAAGCAAGTAGTTTTTGGAAATTATGTTGCTTTCCTAACCTCTTTGGATGAGCCTACAAGTGTGGATCAAGCAAGGAAAGAAGAGGAGTGGATCCAAGCAATGGATCTTGAGTATCAGGCTCTTATGAAGATTGGAACATCTTTTGGAGGATCTTCTTGTGTATATGGAGCTATGCAAGTGGATGGATGTTATCTTGCTGTAAAATCAAGTATTGGATCTGGAAAACAAAGTTTGTTCAATAACTTTGATGGTCAAGTTGAAGATCAAGAGGTTGATCTCAAAGCACTTCAACTAGTCAAAAGGGAAGTTGGCAATTTGGAGCTAGTCAAGAGCATCAAAGGAGAGGTAATTGGAAAAGGTGTTATGGATCTATTTTTGAAGCATATTAAAGACTCAAGTAAGGTCAAAGTAGCAGCAAGGAAGTGTTGTTCAATTTTACTTTACTTGTTCTATCTCATGTTTGAGCAATTTCATGTGGATGTGTGCAAATTGTCAAGATATGGTAAAACTAGCTACATTGGTGAGCATTGTTTTGATGTTGGATTTGTACTAGCATTCTTGGCTGATTTTGCTGATAGAAATGAAGCTATTGGAGGCTCATTATGTCACTCACTCATGGTCAAGTCATCAAGGTATGATGGTATCTTGAGGCAAGATGAAGATGGAGGCTCATTCATGGAGTATCATGGTGGATACAAGGCAAGAAAGGACAAAGGAGGAGGAGACATGCAAGCAAAAGTTGATCACTCACATTTATTGTTTGTTTGCTATATTTTTTCAGAGAGTTCAGAGTTGGAAACATGGTGGAATCATGTCATTTACATTCTATTTTATTCTTCATGTACTAGTCACATTTTGACATGTAAAATTGAAATAGTGAAGCATCCCGAGTGGACACTATTCTCTATATCAATTATGGCTGTTTCTTTTTTGAGCATTACATTATCATTGAGAGGATATCTATTCTTAGGAAGAAGATCAAAGTTCTATTGTCAAAAACTATGCTAGGAGCATTGGAAGCTAGGAAAGTGAGTTTTGAGGTACATCATTGGAACTCGAGATTTTGGCATATTGTATGAGGGATCATCACCTAATTTTTTTGGATTTTTAGATTCGGACTATGCTGGAGATGTAATGGATAGGAAATCCATTAGTTCTTATTGTATTTTCATAGGTGATGGAGCTATATCATGGATGTCAAAGAAACAAGCCACTATCTCATTGTCATCTATTGAGGCCGAGTACAAAGCTCTTACACATTGCACAAAGGAGATGGTATGGATCAAGAGGATGATCAAGGATCTTCACTTGCTGGATTTTTCAGAGAGCTCAATCATCTTTTTTGACAATCAATCAGCCCAAAGAATGGCATCCAATCCTATCTTTCATGCTAGGAGCAAGCATATTGAGATACAATATCATTTTGCGAGGGAGCAAGTCATTGCAAAGGAGGTGGAGCTTCAACATGTGTCTTCAAGGGAATGTGTAGCTGATATCTTCACCAAAACATTGGGAAAAGACTTGTTCATGAAGCATAGGACTTCACTTGGAGTATTATCAAAGTCTACGCTAAAACTAGTTGAAGAGGGAGTGTGAAAGATTCAACTAGTTTCATCACATTTTGCAATATTTTCATATTTGGCATATTGAGGCCAAAACTTGTTTTAGACTTAGGGGTTGACTTTTCAAAGTTCATTAGTCTAAATTTCATTTGAATAAACACATTTTGAAAGTGTGGGAAAGATAGAATGCAAGTTTGAGTAGATTCAATTTGAATAAGTTGGATACATTGAATCTAGACCCAAAATGAAAAAGTTTGGTGGATTAATAGTGGGGCTAGTTTCCATATGTCTAGTTCTAGAAACTCTTTCACTAATCTCATGCTATATCTAGGTGCAAAAAGGTCAATCTATACTGCTAATGATGTAGAGTGTAGGATTGAAGGAATTGGTAGTATTCCATTGCATGCATCATCATCAAAATCTTTTTGCTTACATGATGTACTGTATGTACCTAGATTGACCAAGAATCTCATTAGTGTAGGACAGTTGTTTGATAGTGGATTGGATGTCAAGTTTCAAGTTGACAAGTAATTTGATTGGATCATTTGTTGGAAGGTTTTAACCATTATGCAAATGTGTTTTCAGGTTCTTAACAGGTTGAGGAACATTCTCATGTGAAGTAATCTTAGATCTACATCTAAACACCAAGATTTGACAAGCTAGTGAAGCTAGTCTTGTGATTCACTAAGTGTGCTCTTACTTTCACCTCTAAAGCTTGCACTTATCACTTGCTGGAGTTTATAAACTTTTAGAAGTGTGGTTTACATGTGGTTTTACAGGTTGAATCAATATCTTAGTGTGTTGATAAGTTTGTTCAATTCTAGGTATTCTTGGCAGCCTAGTCTTGTGTATTTTCTAAGAATGCAAGTAACTCTTCACACCATAACTTGATTTGGTCACTTGCTGAAAAGTTTGAGAGCTTAAACGAGAGTGTTTCTAGGTTGGTTTGAGTTTGTAATCCATTCTTAGTGTGTGCAAAGTGTTGCATGTGTTTTCAATCTTCCTTTCTATGCTTGGAAACCAGCCAAGTTCAAGATAGAAGTGTTTTAGGGTCCTAGATCTTCTGAGATCTCCTTATCTATCATTTGTTGAGAGAAAAGTGAGTGCTAGGTGCATTAGGACAGAGCCTAAAGTTGAAGCATCATTATATTCATGGCTTCCAATGGTGGGATCATGTTAGAAACTAATGATAGCTTGAGTACATCAAACTACTCTACCTAGAAAGTGGGGATGGAATCCTTACTTGAGTTGAATGAATTCAAGGACATAGTTGTAGGAACTAAAGAGAGGCCACCCACAGTTCAAGAGCAACAAAGATTCGATAAGAAGGCTAAAAGGGCTCTTCATATTATTAAAATGAATGTTACCAATGAGCTTCTCAAGGAAGTTGGTAAAAGTCAAAGTGCAAGTGAGGCATGGAATGCCTTGAAAAAGCTCTTTGAATCAAAGTCCACATCTAGGGTATTGACCCTAAGGAGGCAAATATTTTATAGTATACAAAGAGAGGGAGAAAGTGCTCACGCA
Source organism: Diphasiastrum complanatum (assembly GCA_029204225.1). Taxonomy (NCBI): domain Eukaryota; kingdom Viridiplantae; phylum Streptophyta; class Lycopodiopsida; order Lycopodiales; family Lycopodiaceae; genus Diphasiastrum; species Diphasiastrum complanatum. The sequence goes on along the minus strand of CM055094.1, from coordinate 7,994,847 downwards.
TTTGTCTTGAGGGTTAAGTCCTTAAGTGATGATCTAGCATGCATTGATGAAAGCATAAAAGATGGTGAAATAGTCTAGGTTATGTTGAATGGTTTGCTAGATGAACATGCTAACCTTGTACAAAGTTTTGCCATTCAAAGAGTATTGCCAAGTGTGGTTGACTTGCAAGAAAGCTTATTGGCTGAAGAACATAGGTTGCAATCAAATCTTGATGGTACATCCTTGCAAGGTGGAGGTGAAGAGGCTTTTTTCACAAAAGGCAAAGTCAAAGGCAAAGGTAAAGGCAAAGGGAAATGGTCCAAAGGTGGTAACTTGGATCATGATGATCACTCTTCCTCCTCCTCTTCTACTTCTTTTAGAAAGAAAGATAAGTCAAAGTTCAAGTACTTTTACTGTGGGATAAAACGTCATTTTGCAAATGAATGTCATAAGAAGCAAAGTAATGAAGGTAGCAAGCAAACAACTTTTACTTCTAATGAGGATCTAGATTCTTGTGATTCTCTCATGATGTGTTTTTCAAGTCTAATGTCAAGTGGAAGTGACAAAGATTCATGGTGGATAGATAGTGGATCTAGTTCACACATGACTAGTCACAAGGACTAGTCACAAGGAGTTCTTTACTTCTTTGATCTCTTATGTTGGAACCAAGAAAGTGGTTCACATGCCAAATGGTGGTATAAGGCAATGTGTAGTGATGCACAAGAAGCTATATGGTTGAGACAAATCTTGGAAGAAATTGGCATGAAAGCACATGTTAGGCAATGATTTGGCCGTCTTTTCCCACACGTGCAACTATTTTGACCACATGTTTTCCAGTACACGTGTGCAGTTCAGATCCTCTGAATGACTGTATATACACACACAAAAACACCACTTGAAATTCCTAGTGCGTCGTTCCATTTACAAATTCAAGCTAACATATTAGTTACAAGTACATGTAATTGTACAATTAATAGTTCATTGTGGTGATACGAATCTAGTCACTTCATATTACAAGCGTGGTATCATTTATTTGTCTTTGTTGTCCTCCTCATCCTGCTCTGTGGCTTCCTCATTGACCCCTTTGCCTTTATCTTGCACCTGGGTGTCAGAGGTAGTATCTTCATCATCCGTTGATGCAGTGCTTTTCGGCTTTGAAGGACAACAACCAAAGTTTTGTCTGCAACAGAAGTTTTTGCAGCAACATCCTCTTCTGCTTTCTTCGAAACTACTACGGCATCAACCTCCATGGCAAAAGAAGCTGCTGGCTGGTCTTGTGTAGGGGTGCTTTGCAGGAGGCTCGACAAATCAATCTTTGTTGTCATAAGCATTCGTCCTGCCAATACACCCTGTTCAGACTCTGTAAGAATGCCGAAATGGTCGCACAGCCATGTGATATGTGCTCCCACAGTAGCAAACTTCTTGTGCTTGACCCAGCGTAGGAATGTCTTGTAAGCTATGGTACCAAAGCACACTGGCTGGCCTGCCAATGCATCCAACAGATATCCAAAATTTTGTGCGGAGATGGTGGCATCGGCTTTCGTAATGAACAACACCTGATTTGCATACTTGCATAGGAGCTTGAGCTGTGAATCTTTCACCATTTTAATTTTGTACCCCTTGCTTGGTACAAAACACTTTGACAAAAAATATTTCGATTCTTCAATGGAGTCCTTGGACGTAGGATTGGTTGCATCATCTACTAGTAGTCCAAGAGCTGTAGAGAAGACTCCCTCATTGATTATGAAGGTATTGTTCTGCATAGTAACTTTGAAATCAGCTTCAGCCACTGTGTGAATGGAGTTCACGAAGTCAGTGCTGATCTCTTGCAGGATAATAGATGGATCCACTTTCAAATTACTCAGCCTGCATTGATCCAACAAGGACTGAATCGATGCAAGTCTAATAAAATCTCTAGTTTTTTAATTGATTGAGGAACTGGAACTTGCGCTAGTGTCCACTGTGATTGCGAGAATGACAGAAGAGTAGTAGCGAGCACAAAAGCGAGAGCACAAGAACGAGGATACTTCCATAACCTTGTATGGTCCCATCCATCTCATATGTAATTTTCTAGAAAATTTATGATGTCGACTGTCGTAAATCAAAGCATAATCATCAACTTAAATATTAACAATTTTGATACGAGTATCATGCTTTTTCTTTCACTTCTCCTATATTTTCTCCGTAATATTCTTCGAGTTGTTTCGAGATTTGGATAGTTCTTCAATGGTTAACAATCTTTCATTAATACAGTCTGTATCTGTTTGTTCTGCTTGCATTCGAAAAGTTGGCACCTTGAATTCAATCGAGAGAATTGGATGCATACCATATGTAAAATAATACGGCCAGATGGTCGGACACTGTATTCAGACTATTTTGCATATTATATCCAATGTTGCATGTACTTTATATACTGCACATTGTGTATTTGTCGATTTGTAAAAGCGATGCTCTGTTTTCAATTTTATTTCGAATTGTACGTGCGTGTTTGAATCATATTTTCAATTAGTTTCAATTGTAGAGATTGATAGCAGATGCACTTCACAGAAATACACCCCCCTTGATAGCATTTCATAAACACATATATTACATTGCAATTTCCCAGGCACGCGTTGCACCAAAAACACATTGAACATTAATTCAATAGATGTATCAAAATAACAATACATATCCTGCCATATACGGTTGGGGCTGTTCTTTACACTGTGTTAAACAATAGATGTTGCCTCATCTACTACCGAAAATTACATAACAACAGTCAGCCACATATGGCTGGACCCTATCTATTCTAAACATTTCTAAGGATCCTCCACTGACTCAGGTGCATTGTTTTGTCGCTCTCGCTCTACCTCCCGGTTAACCTGATCTGCCTCCTGGTTAGCCCGACGGTGGGCCGTCCTTTTCTTGACCATGATGAGCTGCCATCGTGTGAAGTTTATTCTGATCTGCTCATCCAAATCCAGCTCGACAGCAATGGTGGAGATCTGCATCTCTGGGTGTCTCTGCCGAATCTGTCGCAGCATCTCTACAATGTCTGCCTCTTGCTTCAGATGCCTTTCATTGTGCCTTCGGACATCTTCCTTGAGCTTCCTCCTGGCTTCGCCCTCGGGCTTCAGTGGTATGCGCTCTGCCATCTCACGACACCCTGTTTCTCAAACTGGCTATCACAGTCTCTCTTAGCCTCTCTCTTACAGCCTCTCATAGCCTTGTGAGTGCCTATTTAACACCATAGCCTGTTTCTCCATGTGCAATTGTTGATGATCCCTCCATGTGCCGTTGTACTGGCCCCCATTTGTTGCTCCCCCACGTGCTGCACTTCGATTGGGTCCGTGGTCTGTTCCCCCACAGTGCCCATGTGATGATGTACCTGTTCGGATTTGTTGCTCCCCCACATGCTGCACTCCCATTGACCCCAAGGTCTGCTCCCCCACAGCGCCCCCTGTACAGTCCCCTCCAGTATAGTTCTCTCTTTTTCTAGATCCTAAACCTTTTTTTTCAGAATTTTTGACCCTAATTTACATTAATTAAAATAATTTTTAGTAGAAAATTTAAAAAAATAATAATAATAATATTATGTATTGGTGCCGCCCTAGTACCGTGGATCCCAAGGCGGCACCATAACCATGGTACCAACGGTACCATAATGGCGATACAACCTAATTCTATGATATATATATATATATATATATATATATAGATCCAATGGTACCGCGGGTACCACAGATTCATACTAGTACTACGGTACTATATTGATACTTCGGTACCATAATATATTGATATTTTTATTATTTTTTCTAACCTAAATCCCCACCCCCCCACTTCATCTCTCTCCATTTTTGCCCTCCCATTGCTGCTGTCCATGCCCTCATTGCCCCCTACCTTCACCCACAGAACGCGTGATTTGCCCCGCCCTACCTTACGTCTGTTTTGCCTCGTCCTGTCTTCGCTGCCTTCGCCCATTTTCAACGTCTCGAACCCTGAACCCTACTGTTTTTTTCCAGCTGTAGCTTCCTTTGTTTTTTTTGCTAGTTAATTCCACCGTAATGGTGCTATCCGACCTTGCCGATTTGTTGGAGCTAGCGTTCTTGTTGGTGGTGGGAAGCTTTGTGCAGTAAAGCAATTGTTTTTGGCCTTGTTGCTTCAACTCCAAACATGCTGCCCCTTGAGCCAGCTTGTCCCCATTAGGTAGCGACTATTGGACACCTCTTCTTGGTGACGTTTGTCACTAGGAAGAGGCGTGTTCTTGCCATATTTCGGGTGTTCAGCTAGTTGGCCCTCCGGAAGCCAGCTCTCACATGCTTTGCTTTCGACTTGGTGGTCATCGACCGTCTGATCAGGTGCAAGGCACAACTTCTACAAATGGTTGCCAGCAATCTTTGGCATGCCAGTACATTTCAGTGCACAGAGGATGCAGAGCACTTTTTGTCCACAGTGAGGGGAGACCAGTTCTGGAGGGATGCGCAAACATTGTAAGGACTCCTTCCACTCTACATTGTGCTCCACATGGCTGACAACGAGGGGTCCACACTTGGATTGGTGTATGAGCTCATGGACCGGATTGGACAGTTCCTGCTGCTACCCATCCTGTAGCCAGAAAGGCAAGTAGTACAATAATGTCATTGCTCTTTATCTTTTTTAGTGATTGCTAGTTTGTTTCTCTGTTGATGTTATATTTTTTCATATTTTGCTTCAATGTCGTTGTACTTTCTCCAACCCCATTATCATGTGCAGGATGACGAAGCTGGGAGATGCGATGGAACTACTTTCACAGGAGTATCCACAACGTTGCACACATACTGCATCCTCTCTTCCACTCTCCAACACAGATCGCAGACAGGGAGCTCAAGGCGGATTGGCTTGAGTACATCTACAGGGTGGGTCCACACATTGGTTTGGATCCTATCAGACTCATAGGCACATATCCCTCCATATAGCGTCTTGCACTACATGTCCTTTCACATGTATGCATCTCATCTCATCCTCCCTTAGTGCGTTTGCTTGACATTCCACCCGTGCGCTTTTGCTAAACCATTTGATTGCACGTACCATAATAGGAATGCGCTACCTCCGTCTGTAAGCATAATTGGAGCACATGGGATCTCATTCACAAGAGGAGAAGAAACAAGTTGTGAGTCAACTAGAGCGGTTGATGTTCTGTAGCACCAATGCATGTCTCGCCAGGAGACTGCTGACCATTACGAGCACATGGCAGGTAAAGACTATTCTCCTATGGCATGTTGGCTAACGTCCCCCTAATTTATTGGTTTCAAATCCTGATCATGTTGTTTTCCGGGAGTGTATAGCATGGCCGTGCCATGGCACACGTGTCGTGCCATGCCATGGTACTTTTTTTGTCGCGAACTGGTTTGGTTCGTATCACAAATGTAATTGTTTCTTTTGAATTTTCTTATGTGAAAGATTACAGGATCCTAGACACGTGACTACAAATCATAGAACAAATATCATTCTAGCAATCAAGATAGTGGAAGACAAAGAGATGCACGTGATAGAGCAACTATATTATCAGTTGAATTTTTAGAGTGAGATGGTTGGTGGCATGACGCTCTACTCTTTCACTGTTTTCTGCTCGTTGGCAGACTTTCATGCATAGCTATTTCGTTTCTATTCTTTTTCTTTTTTGCTCTATGCACTCGCACTCTCTGTATTTCCTTTTAATCCAAAAAAATGATTTATATCTCCATTGTGTGGAGTCTACAAGATAGCTAACCAGAGAATTACAAGAGTAGTTAATGCTAATCAGTTACTCTCCGTTATTGCTAATCATTTCAACTGGGCATGAAGTTTAAGGCTCCACGCCCATTGAGCTGCCAACTGGTAGCGCGAAAGATTTTCTTTCATTTCTTTTCGTTTTGTGTCGTGTCGTGTCTTTTTGGTCCTAGAGGCCTGTTTGACTTTTGCGAATCATTCAACCTTCGAGATTTGCTTCGCTTCGTGTCTCAGGGTTTTCGAGGTATGTTGACTTTTGTGAATTGTTCACCATTCGACCTTCGCTTTGTGTCGCTTCGCTTCACGTCGTGGAAAAGTTGCAAGAGTTCACCATTTTTGACACTCCCTCTTGAACCTTGCAGCTTTGCACGTTTAATCCAATCGTCTTTCTTTGCTTTGCGAAGAGTGCCTTGTCAAGCGGCTTTGTGAGCAGATCTGCAAGCATGTCTTCTGACTTTATGTACTAGACCTGGAGCTCTCCTTTCGAGATCAAATCTCGAATGTGATGGTACTTCAGAGGTATGTGTTTTGTCTTTGAATGGAAGACAAGATCATGAGACAGATAAATGGCACTTTGAGAGTCCATCATCATCATGCATGGTCCTCCTTGTGGTATCCCAATTGCCTCCAACATCATCTGTAACCACACTATCTCGTTTGCCATCTTTGAGGCTACGATGTATTCAGCTTTGCAAGAAGATTGAGCTACCAAGATTTGCTTTTTGCATATCTAGCTGATTGTTGTTCCGCACGCTATTGGACATCCTCCAGTTACGGACTTGCTGTCATCTTTGCAACTTGCCCAGCTTGCATCACTATGGTGGTGCAGCTCAAATCCTTTTTTTTCGTTTTCTGCTCTGTAGGTTAATTTCATATTTTGGGTATCCTTTAGATATTGTAAGATTCGTTTTGCCATTTGCCAATGTGCCATGCCATGATGGGAAATTGACTTAAGACGTAAACAGAGAAAGCTAGATCGGGTCTGGTACAAATTGTAAGGTACATCTATCAGACTACCGATTAGGTTTTGGTAGGGTATACCCGCCATATTTTGTTCTTTCTCTTATGTTTTTGGGCAATCCTGCTTTGTCAGCTTGGCTCCAGCTATTATTAGTGTGGCCTTTTCTTTGCAGTCCATCATGTGATACTGCTTGAGTACCTTTCTAGCATATTCAATCTGACTCAAGTGCATTTCATCTTTTATTCGATCTCTTCTGATCTCCAGCCCGAGGCATTTTGTTGCTTCTCCTAGATCTGTGATTTCATAATTTTCAGAAATCTGACTCTTCGTGTCTTTGATTAGCATCAAGGAATTTCCTATAATAAGGAAAATATCCACAAAAATAGTCAATATCACAAAATCTTTTCCTACTCTTTTTATGTAGACATTACAATCTAGTTGTGTAGGATTGAAGAGACTTCAGATGACTATCGAGCTTCTTGTACCAAGCTCGTGATGCCTGTTTTAGACCATAAATGCATCTTTGCAACCGACAAACATATTGTCGATTGTCGAGGCCTTAAAATCCTTCAGACTGCTTCATGAAGATTTCTTCCTCTAGATCTCTGTGAAGAAAGGTTGTCTTCACATCAATATGGTGAATTTTCATATTGTGCTATGGGGCGGCGTATGCAAGGAGTAGTCGTATGCTTGTCATCTTGACCATTGGCAAATATGTGTCGAAATAATCAATACCATACCTTTGTGTGTAGCCCTTTATGACAAGCCTTGCCTTGTAATGACCAATGGTGCCATCTGATTTCATTTTCTTCTTGTACACCCACTTGCAGTCAACGATCTTTTTGTTTTCTGGTAGTGGCTCTAGTGTCCATGCCTCGTTTTGCCTCATCGACTCGATCTCTTCTGACATTGCCTACCTCCAAAATTCTCCCTCTAGACTCGAGACAGCTTCTTGATATGTTGTTGGCTCTTCAGTGAAGTTGTAGTACTCGAATTGCATGTCTTCACTCCACTGAAAATTGTCAGCATAATGGTCTAGAGGTCTTCTTTGTCTTGTTGACCTTCTGGGTTCGTTTTGTCGCGAAAGAAATTTTTTTGTGATACAGCAGGAGAAAGTCAGATGACGCGAAAGTCAAACAACTCGAAGCGACACAAAAATCTTCACGACACTTTTTGACCTTCACGCTCCAAAAGGATCAGGAAGATCATGTAAGTACCAAGAAGTACAAAAACCTCTGATCTGATACGATGACGTCAGCGGAAGAGTGTTAGGATGTGCCTAACCCACCTCTCTTGTAATCCATGATTAGTTATAGACTGTTTAGTCTATCTAATATGGTGTGCTACTTTGAATGTATAAGATACATACAGTAGGCGATAGATACAGAATACAGACTACAGAATAGAAGTCCGCCTGCAAGCGACGCCTGCGAGTAAGACAAGTTTTGTAAGCAAGATCCACAGAGATCCAAGAAGTCCGCCAATAAGCGAGACATTACTCGTGGGAGAGCGCCGCTTCTCTCACGCCAATGCGCTATGTGGGTCTGTCATACAACACACAAAAAACAAGAGGATCAATAGATGATACTGTAGCTATTATGCACATATCACTCTTATTTTAGTCTGATCTTGAATGAATTATTGTCTTCCATCGCTTGTGTATCTCATTTACACATTTATCAATTCCGCACACTGGTTCAGTTTTTGTTGAATGTTGTGTTAATCTAAATACGTAGATCAGCAGTGTCTGTCTACATTTTGGAGGGTTGTAGGAATGATATAGCCGGCACTGATTAGCAATCATATCTGAAATCCATCTAAATTATTTTTCATTCATGATTAATTTGATTTTGCTGCAGCAATGTCAATATTAGAGCTTGTTCAAGTTTTGTTTTGTTTCATTTCATTTCGTCCAGTTTCGCTTCGTTTCATTTCGTTTTATTTGAGAGCCTGATTGATATTTGCAATTAGAGTTACCCACATTTTTTCGCATCAGTGGTATCAGAGCACCACCTGTCATAGTCTGACATAGCCAAAAAGCTATCGCAAAGAACCATCAACAAGTGAGGACACAATTCACAGCAATGGCTTCAATAAGCAACATACAATCCAAGATCTGTACAATCGTCGATTCATCAGGATCCAACTTCCTAGCATGGAAGGTAAAGACCTTGCTGATATTAAAGGGACAAGGATTATTCCCCTGGGTAGATGGCACCGAGGAGATGCCTACAACTACAGGCAAGGAGCTATGCAAATGGAGGGAGAATAATGACAAGGCAGTAGCCGTGTTATCTTCATCCATCGAGGATAGCCTAACTCTTGACCTGGCTACAATCTCTAAAGCAAAGGAGATGTGGGATACATTACTCACAAGATCTCAGACAAAATCACGTCGTCAGTGAAGATCAGCTGACAAACCTACAGTGGGATGGTAAAGACCTCACTTCCTTCATTAGGAAGATGAAGGATCTATTCCTATCACTACACAATTCTGGAGCAAAAAATGCAGTATCAATAGAGAAGCAGCTTATATATCTATTGAGAGCCTTACCAAGATCCTTCCAGACAACCAGAACGCTGCTAGCAAAAGATCCTACAATGACACTCAGAAAAGTTATTGTCGAGATTAGAGAAGAAATCAAGGCTCAAGAGCACCTTGATCACAAGGACGCTCCTGACCAAGCTCTCTATAGCAACAAGGAGAAATCAAAGAAACAATTCAAGCCTAAGAGGGAGTCAGATCGAAGGTAGGATCGAGATCAGAAAGCAGAAGGAGCCAGCAAAGGCAAGTGAAAGAACAAAGACAGGTCGAAACATCAGAGTAGAGACAATCAGACATGTGTGAGATGCAAACGCGAAGGACATACTGTCGATCCATGTTGGCTCAATCCAAAAATTGAGTGTATCCACTGTCATAAGAAGGGTCATGCAACCATGGACTACCGCCAAAATCCAAGAAACAAATTAGCTCAAAGTAGACAAAGTATAGTTCATCCTATGTCGACGAGCCAGAGAGCTCAAAGATGGGCAAAGAAAGATAGAATCACGAAAATTTGACCACCTATAGATATGTGTGCAGTGTCAACACCTGACACACGGGAGGTAATCCTTGATTCAAGAGCTACCTCGCACTTCGTCGAGATGGACGATGTCTTATTTTTGAAGTGCAGATCCATCAAGATTTATCGTTCTTGGAGATGGATCGCAGCATCAAGTGAATGGTATCGGTTCATTGTGGCTCAACACAAATGGCAGAGACACACAACTCGAAGATGTTCTGTTCGTGCCTCACTGCAGCAGGACTTGTTGTCAGTGGCAAGAATAACTGATGCAAAGATGCGTGTAATGTTCTCAGACGAAGAATGCAATGTTGTTGATGCAAGTACCAGTACGCTTATCACTCAAGGAAGAAGAACAGACAACCTATATCACTTGAAGGTATGCCTACCTGCACATCAAATGCATCAGACTCATGATGATCTGCCAAATATTCTATGGCACAAGAGACTATGCCATATGATTTCAATGACACTATATCAAGCAAGCCATCATGGAGCAATCATAGGGGTGAGAATCTTGAATGTAACCAGTTCGATGACCTGTGATGCATGTGTGAAGGGTAAGATGTCATGTACTCCTTTTGTAAAAGACTCCTACAGAACTGGAGCTTGTACATCTTGACATTTGTGGGCCTTTCAACGTGATCTCAGTAGGAGGCTCAAAGTATTATATAACCTTTATTGATGATTATAATAAATTTGCCAGAGTCTATTTTATTCACAATAAATCAGAAGCACTTGACAAGTTCACAGAGTATGTGAATTGGACAGAGAGATGCACTGGTAATAAAGTGAAGTAGATAAGAACAGATCGAGGTGGAGAATACATCTCGAATTGATTTATTGACTTCTACAATGATCGTGGAATCATTCATAGAAGAACTACATCTTACACACCACAGCACAACGATGTTGTAGAAAGAAAGAACATGACTCTAATGGAAGCTTCCAAGTGCATGATGGCCTATTCAAAGGCTCAAAGAGTGTTGTGGGGTGAATGAGTAGCTGCAGCTGCTTACATTCAAAATAGGACAGGAAAGTCTGGTGTTCCTCACACGACACCACATGAATTATGGTGGGGTAAGAAACCCAATCTGACTCAGATCCGTATCTCTGGATGTGCAGTTTATGCACATGTTTCTGATAAGCTTCAAAATAAGCTTGATGAGAAAGTAGAACAAATATATTTTGTAGGATATGACAATCATTCATCATACTACAGAGTCTATATGCCAGAGACAAACACAGTGAAAACAGTCAGAGATGTCAAATTTGATGAGAGCATAACGATGGCCAATGATGATTTTGTCAGTTATGAAGCCCTTGGTAGACAATACTATGATCTACCAACTGTGACAGAGGGAACATAGGACGAACATTCAGATGAAGATGTCCGAGTCGCACCTCATTTGAGTGACGAATCAGACAAAGAAAGATTTGCAAACCAGCCTACTGCTACAAAACCTATAAACCAAAATTGTTCCGGACCTAGCAGAGCAAGAGCACTGTAGTCCCAGAAGGATCTCCTAGAAGATTGACAAGAGAACAAAGAGCATCAGCAAGATTTGTGCCAGACAGCTCAGTTTCTACATCAGAAGAGTTTTGTGGATTCAATGGAGACCCACAAACATTCGAGGAAGCGATTGAATGTCCAGAAAAGGACAAATGGATCCAAGCCATGAATGAGGAGATGGAATCCATGAGGAAGAATCAAGTATGGACGTTGTAGCCATTACCAGATAAGCAAAAGACTGTAAAATACAAGTGGGTTTACAAGCTGAAGTACGGACTGAATGGAGATATTTCTAAATATAAAGCAAGACCTATAGCAAAGGGGTTTTCTTAGAGATATGGTATTGATTATGCTGAGACCTTCTCTCCTGTCGTGAAACATTCATCCCTACGTTTATTGTTTGCATATGCAGTTACTTATGATCTTAGGATTCACATCGTGGACAAGAAGACAACCTTCTTGCATGACAAGCTAGACGAGGAAGTCTACATGGATCAACCTCTGGGCTACATTTCGAATTCACTTCTTATTCATGCATGCTGAATGCATAGGAGTATCTACGGTCTGAAGCAGTCAGCACGACAATGGTATAAGAGGAAAGATCAAGCCCTCAAGTCTTTAGGATTCAAGCCACTAGTTGTTGATTCTAATATTTATGTAAGAATAATAGACGGGAAGATCATCATTGTAGCTGTGTATGTGGATGACACTTTGATATTCTGCAAAAGTGAAGAGCCTATTGTTGAGGTGAAGTATGACATCTCGAAACATTTTGAGATTGCAGACCTGGGAGAAGCCATATGTTATTTTGGCTTACATATTGACAAGGGCTATGAGGGAGGTAAGTTGTACCTTCATCAGTGTAGATATACCCAGAAAATCCTAGAAGATTTTGGGATGCTGAGTTGCAAGAGAGCAAATACTCCCATGCTTGTAGGAATAGTCCTAACGAATGAAGATTGTTCAAAGACTGAAGAAGAAAGAGAGTTGATGCAACTTACACCATACACAAAGCTGATCGGATTGCTAATGTACCTTGTAGATAACACACATCTTGACATTGCTTATGTCGTGTTCAGGATGTACAAATCCAAGATCAACTCATTGGAAGATCGCGAAACAAATTTTACAGTACCTCTAATTAATGAAGGACTTTGGTTTGTGTTATTCTCGTGATGCAGGGTTCCAGATACTTTCGCACAGTGATGCTAGCTAGGCATCTCTCAAGGACGATTGCAAAAGTATCTCAGGCAGGTGCACCATCGTCTTAGGAGCAGTAATTCTTTGGGTCAGCAAGAAGCAGATCAAATCGGATTGGAACTGAATTTTCAGACCTGAAAAGCGGTAGAACGGAATTCTGGAATTCCGCACATGTGAAAATCATAGATTTTCAGTCCTTTTGTTCTCCTTGCTAATAGATCCAAAGATAGCAGTGTTATAGCTTAATGGAAAGCTTATGATCTGTACTTTCCATAGATATTGAAATCAAATCAATCTGATGTGTCTAGCAAGAGTTATAAGCTCTTAAAGAGGATGGGGATAGGTCCAAAATCCGAGTGACAACATTTTGATTTGATTCAATCTTGCTTTGTTCTGAATCCATTGTTTTGAGCATCCTACACAAGAAACTGAAGATCAAGACTGAGTTTGAAGTAATGAACACCTTTTGAGCCTTCTGAGCGTCAATTGTGTTTTTCTTTTGATGCATTTTACACGTGCCAAAAGTAGGATTCAAACTAGCCAAAGTGTCTCAATCCACTTTGTGTGTCTGATCTAGATAACTTGTTTTGTGTATTTGAGAGTCATCTCAAATACAATTGCAAGTGTTTCACATAGGAAGGTAGCACATCCTTGAAAATACCTATAGTGAAAGAGAGTAGCAACTTTAAGTCTAATTGGAACAAGCTCAAACCTATCTCAGTCCAATAACTAAGAAGTCTTCATTAAAATGGCATCTCAGGGAGGATATCTTCTAGAAGCCAGTGAAAGACTGAACACTTCTAATTACTCAATTTGGAAGTTCAGAATGGAGTCTATCTTGATACTCCATTTTGGGCTTTAAACAAGAAAGAATAACTTCAGCAAGGCCCACTGTCTCTGCTTACAAGCAGAAGAAAAAGTAAGCAAAAGAAACTAGTAAACAGATTCTAAAAGTGTGGAATTTGTCAACATTTGACACCGTTGCCACTTGAACTCCAATGCATTCTGAATCCATAAGAACTGCAACATTGTCCCCTGTTCAGATCCCTGCAAACAAATGCCCAATCTTTCCACACATCTGAGTTTCTACAAACTGGATAGAGCCACATCAATGGCTACATCATTGCCCAAATCTGCTGGCTGATACATTTGCAAATCCGTTGGCTGTCTCATTGTTAGCAAACACACTAACAGAGTTGAACTTTATTCAATGCCAAATCCAGATGCTCTTGCAACAATTTTAACACAGAGCTCTCACGCTCCTGTAGACATCCTACAACGGCCTTTTTTCTCCACGTCTCCACCGAAACCCCTCTGTGAAATCTCAACCAGAGCCCCTTGTGAAATCTCAACCGGAGCCCCTCTGTGAAATCTCAACCGGAGCTCCTTTGTGACATCTCAACCGGAGCCCCTTGTGAAATCTCAACCGAAGCCCCTCTGTGAAATTTCAATTGGAGCCCCTGTGAAATCTCAACCGGAGCTCGTTTGTGAGATCTCAACCAGAGCTATCTTTCAAATCTCAACCGGGAGGCTTTAGCTGAAATCTCAACCGAAGGGTTTTGATCAAATCTCGACCGAAGGAAGCGATCAAATCTCGACTGAAGGGTTTTCAATCAAATATCGATCGAAGGAAGCGATCAAATCTCGACCGAAGCGTCGCATCAGATCTCGATCACCCCAATCCTGCCCTGGTGTCGGGTTTGCAGCAAGTGCCCCCGGCGGAATGGTATTTGCTTCTTGTTAAATGCCATTTGTGCCATGCTCGGGGGCCTTTTATCTTCTTCTCATCCTCCTAATGTAGTCAAACCTTCGTGGCTTATCTGGCAACCGAGTGAGTTCTGGTGGTGCATATCTCTATTTCCTGATCTTCACAACCCCTCACAGCGCATTGCTAACGCTCCAGAGAGAGAGCTTTGCTCATTCTTAGGAATATTTTGCTCTCGTAAAGAACCACTGGGAACAAAGTCTCCATACTTCGTATTTCATTGGAGATTGGGAAGTATGGCTTGCTCCCTTCCTTCCATTGGATAGTTAGCGAGAGTGTAAATCTACCGATGGTTTGTTTTACCAAGAGTTTGAGTTTGTGTGCAAGAGTATGGAGTGCCAACCACCTTAGATGATAGTATAACTATGTGCTGCAGCATTTTTCGGGAGTTGTCAGCGCACTGGTAGTAATTTACGATTCCTCTAGCCACATAGCCAAAGTCTTGAATAATAGTGTGGGTATCCACCAAAATAAATGGTAATTGAGCAAAGAAGGATATTGGTCTACCTTCCTCGTTTATTATTCTTTGGGCCCTCAGTTTGTCCATGTTGACCAAGGCAGCGGGGCGGCTCGATCCAGAAAGCGTAAAGAGCAGCGTGAAGCATTGGTAAAGGCGCTTCGCGCTTCAATTCTACGTTTCGTCACCATAGGTTCCTAATCAAGAGCCAGTTCGACGTTGCTGTCTTTGTAGATTGGGGCGCCGAACTTCTTGATCTTCGCGTCTGGTTGGGCAGCGGTTGCCCCTATTAAGCTTTTGGGGAGGGACTTGCAAGAAGGCGAGGATATGGTTGGGTTTAGTGTCTTGGCTACTTCCTGTCGTGGAAGGGCTTCAGCTTGTAGTCTAGCCCATTTTACGAAATTCTAGACTCGAAATATTCTAGACTCAAATTTTTGGACGAATTGGAATATTTGGACGAATTTTTAGAATATTTGGACGAATTTTTCTAGACTCGAATTATTCTGGACTCAAATTTTTGGACGAACTCGAAATATACTAGGCTCGAAATATTTTAGACTCGAAATATTCTGGACTCAAATTTTTGGATGAACTGAAATATTTGGACGAACACGAATTTTTCTAGACTCGAATATTTTTGGACGAATTCGAAATATTCTACTAGTAAGCTTTTGGGGAGGGACTGCAAGAAGGCGAGGATATGGTTGGGTTTAGCGTCTTGGCTACTTCCTATCGCGGAAGGGCTTCAGCCTGTAGTCTAGTCCATTTTACAAAATTCTAGACTCGAAATATTCTAGACTCAAATTTTTGGACGAACTGGAATATTTGGACGAATTTTTAGAATATTTGGACGAATTTTTCGAGACTCAAAATATTCTGGACTCGAAATATTCTAGACTCAAATTTTTGGACGAACTCGAAATATTCTAGGCTCAAATTTTGGACAAACC